>OX940800.1:39530268-40230647 GCA_954870605.1 Acer campestre | reverse complement strand
AACTCCATCTTCTTTTCTATGTTTTTGTGTTTTTATAATTTTATTTTAAAAAAAAAAAAAAATTGATTGAATCCATCTCAGATATTGCCTAGTCCATCTATGTTTCTGATTTTTTTTTAAAAAAAATATCTTTTTTAACTGAAAAACAAAAATGGTTTTGTTTTTTGTTTTGTATTGTAGATGGTGGAATGGCGTTGAAGGTGAGTGTTTGTGGAGTGGGATGTGTATTTCCAGGTAAATGGAGATAAGAGATTAGATTAGAGAAGAATAGTGACAAAACTGTGAATGCTTGAGGTTTCTGAAATCAGGTGAAATATTATTGAAGAAGAATTTGATTGATAAAGATATGGAATAATTTTTTTTTATTTTTAGACTTAAAAAATAAATGTGGATTTACAAAGAACTTTATGTAAAATAGAAGAAAAAAATGTAGTTCGATTTTTTTAATTAACTTTTTTATTGAATAAATTAAATAATAAAGTACACTACGGACATTTTAGTCTTTTCCAAGTCAGCCGTTAAATATAACGGTTAACTACTAACAACAAGGGTTAATTTGTGTAATTAAGGGTAATTGTTGAATATTTTACTACAAAGACAAGACACTAGGTATATTTATGCAATTAACCCTCAATTAATTAAAGAACCAAAATGGACATTTCATTATTTCCGTTAAAATTAACACTAGTCGACTATTAGTGAAAGTTCCATGGTATATTTGTGTAATTATGGCATACTTAAATGTTGTATGCCATTTCACATATACACAAGGTTAGTTAGTGCAATTTGCACTATTTTGTATGCATATAAAACTGCCAAAACTATATTAATGTGTGAAACTTGTAACTCTACAAGCTAGGATGAATCACACATCACCTTTTAGTAAAGCTGGTAGTGTATCTCCTTTTTACATAAGTGGTGAGGAATTCAAATCCCACCATATACATTTTACAAGCATGTGTGAAAAGTTTTCTTCCTGGATTATGGGAGTAGATATCCGGGCCGTACATATATTGTTTAATCTCGACAGATCTCGGCATATCCCGGATTATGTGAGAAGTTTCAATGATATCCATTAGTAAACAAAATTTGAAATTATTTTTCAAGAACTACAACTATTTTAATTTTAATTTTATTTTTCTAGTTTTTGTCTCATTTTCTGATGCTTCATATTCAACAAAAAAAAAATTGTAGTGTTTTCGTTAGGAGAGAACCACTTTATATATTATTTTTAGATACATGATTTATATTTGCGAAATGTTATAGAGATTTTTATTTATGTTAAATATAATAGAGTTTTACATTTATGTATCAGTTCAAAGTTGAAACAATCACTTTGGGTTTCTAAATTGCATCTAAAATATGGAATTTGATCGTTTATAAACGGCCCAATAAGTCAAAATTTACCATCGCATAATGTGATTTGGTGGTAAAAGCGTTTATTTAATCTAAAGTTACATATACGAATAATGAGATAAAGTTGGTCCGACAGTAAACCACACACACTTATACTACGAATTTATGGATTCAAGTCATTTCCCTCCCTAAAAAAACCCATAAATTTATGTAATATTTAAAATAAATAAAAAATTATTCAATATACGAATCGCGACCACCGTATGTGATATTTTTTAAAAGTTAAATTTTATTTTAAATATTTTTCTATTCGTCTTTTGGCCATCAACTCATCAATCAAAAAAATAAATAAATAAATAAATAAAATAAAAGAGAAATATTGGAAACCAACCAAATATTAGATCTTACAATCACCAGACTTAATAATTTAAGATTAATATAAGTACAAAACTTAGTCGGAAGGGAATACGAGTTTCTCCATCTTTGAAAGAACAAACCAAACTACTTCTAATAAATAAATATTTATAAGATAGAGTTGCCCTTCATCTAATATAATTAATTGTGATTTATTAGGGATAATACTGTCTTTCTGAAATATAGATTGTCACATATAACAAACACGTGGTCCCAATATGTGATATAAAGTTCTCTCAGTTTTGTTGTCTCCGCGTGGCACCAATAGTATCCCACTACGTGGCCAAAGCAACTTTTTATTTTTTAGGAAATGAAAATTCCAGAAAGATTAGCACCTCATTATTAATGGGAAAAAAATATTTATTAAAACTTAAAAGTGAAAGTGACTATTTTTGTCATACTTCTCCAAAACTGATGGAGGATTAATGATATTTTTAATGTTTTTGGTTGGATTGAAATATTGAATTGGGTTACCCACAGTAAGGGCAACCACAGATGCCATTGACGATCCACTAAATATTTTTTCACATTTTATTTAATTTTTTTTATTACATGATAATTTTATCTTAATTAAAATTACTAAAAATGATTAATTTTTTAAATGCACGACAACTTAATTTCAGTCTATAAATGATTTCCACTATTAAATTTTTTGGGTTTGAATATCTTTTTATGTCTCTGTTATTGTCTGCCTAGTACTCTTTATCCGATTTTCATTATGTAGAAATTTCCTTTAATTTATGTTATACGCACCTATTCCTGTTGTATTGCTCTGCCTTCCATATAAACCCAAAGAACAATTTAAAAATTTGGAAGAATGAGAAATGAATTGTTCGTTTAATTTAAGATTCAGTAGATACAGATGCTCGATCAAGCAAGCACCAAATAATCTCTACTCAATCTTTCATTGAGCTGAGCAATTTTTTTTTGCACTTTTTCATGTAATTTAACTGTAAAACACCAACATATTTCATTATGGACTTTTAAAATGTTTGAAAAAAGAGTTAAATGAAGAAAAAAAAATTAAACTTGTTAATTTCATTATTCAATGAAAAAAGATAATTTTGTAATAAAATTATTTTTTTAAATAAAAAAACTAGGCTTTTATGATGGAGATTTTTCAATAAAGGAGTGTAAAACGTAAGAAGGATAATTTTGGAAAAAGATTGAGTGTCTTTAGAATTTCTTAAAATTTAATTTTTAGAATGAAGCGTATTTAGAAAAGAAGTGTGAAAGGATAAAATTTGATCGTAAGGAGAAAATCTCTCTTACAACCATTTTTTATTGTTCCTAAAAGACAATTATACCATGAGTAAATCTAGTTGCTAGATTAGTTATTAGTTTTTGAATTTCAATCTAATGGTCAATAAAAATAAAAATTAATATAAAAAAATAAAAATAAAAAACTAAAAGAAAATGTAAGTGCCTTACTTTTTTATTGGCTTATTTTGTTGACAAAAACACAATGGGGTTCAAATATGTAAGGGTAACTTAGGATTAAAGAATTATCTTCAAACGCTAATGGACCCCATTGTGGCCTTTAAGTGCTTCAATGAAGATAGTTTACTTGTCTTGACTCTTAATTTGAAGAAATTTAGATTGCACACACACACACACACTTTCATATTGCATCTCTATGAGTGTTTTCATGATTTTATTATCGCATTCCTTGCATGATCATTGTTCACACACTTGCACCTCTTTGTTAGATTTAAGTGTGGTTGTGTGTTATGCAATTCATTTCCTAAAATATGTTCGGAAATGTCCACGCATGCACAATGATGTGCTTGTCTTAGCGCGATATTTGACCTCTAGAGAAGGCTCATTTCCTCTCTTGGATTGGTCTTGGGAAATAGGGGTTTGGTTAATGGCTTCTAGACCAAATTGCCCTTAGAAATTCAATTTGTTTGAATTTCGCAGTATGCTCGTCGTAGCGTACCACAATATTGTACCGCATTTGTTGGCAAAGGTGTCCCCATGTGATTTCATAGTACGCTCGTCGAAGCGTACCATGATATTGCATCGCGATTGTTGGCAAAGGTGTCCCGTGTAATTTCGCAGTACGCTCGTCGAAATGTACCGCAATACGTACTGCGAAAATGACCTGTCTTGGTTTTTTTTTTTAATCAAAAAGTCGTCACTTCATCTATGGCTACTATATATGTATCTTCTTCTTCCTAGCTCGTTTTTTAGAGCAAAAATTACAATTTTGTTATAGAGTGTCTTCAAAACAAAGGTATCAATATTTTATTTTTATCATCCAAAACACAAACACTCATCATCATTTCATGATTCATACATCATCTAGCATGTTCTAGGTATGATTTCTCATGGGTTTTCATTAGTACTCACATGACTTGTAGTTAGAACATCATATACATCTTTTCACATGTTCTTGCCTTTCAAGATAGTATCTTTATGACTTGACTAGTTTCAAGATAGTTTTTTTTATTGTGTTTTTGTGAGTTGGTTGTGATAGCTATTGCATATAGGGTTTGATTTGCACATATAGCTAAGTTGTATGCATGTCATATAGCTACATGATATCTAGGAATGTCTTTAACATGTTCATCCATGCCCAGATAAGCTTAAATGTTTGACCTTGTATTTATGCACTTTGAATATTGCTCATATTCACTTTAGGTTGTTTATCTCTTCTCTTTGAGAGTTAAGACTTGTGACTACCGTGTGTAGGGCTTAAGCACTTTAGGTCTATAATCGCTATTAGAGGCCTGTTGGGTCGTAGTTGTAGGTTAGTAACTGTGTAGGGTTTGACATGATCAACCTAAGTTGTAAACACCGTTACAAGTAATGGATTTGAATACTGTGTGTAGCTAACATATCAGCCCGTGGTTTTTCCTTGTTGAAGGTTTCCACGTAAAATCAAGTGTTATTCAATTTCCGCATTTTACATTTGATTGTAGTTTTTGACTAGATAAGGGGTTTTTTTTTTTTTTTTTTTTTTTTATTATTGAATATTGACTAATCAAGAAAAATTGGCAATTAACTTGATTAATATATATTCACTCACACCCCCTCAGATATAATTAGACACATTTTATATATATTTTCATAAAATAACCATATCTCTCATAATGATCCTGTAACTATACAAATATGTATAATAGCTAAATACTAGATTTTGTTATAGAAAAGGAATAATGTAGGTTGGATCAATGCAAAAGTTATTGTATATATTTTAACATACATTATTTACATAATTAAAGAAAATATTACATTATATATATATATTTTTAATAGTTTGTATATGGATTTATAAATTTTAATGTAAATTTTAAAAATGAAAAATAAAAAAATTGGATGTTGAGTGGGACAATCACATTAAAGTTATATTTAGCCAAACTCATATATATATATATATATAGAGTGAAGGGTCGTTTGTTTTTTTCACTTAAAACTTAATTGGTCTGAATCATAATTATTAAGTTGTTTTGTTTGTTTTTTTAGGTGGTCAAACAACTTAAAATAAAAAGTAAAAAATATCGACTTTTCAGTTAATTGCAAATCACTGAATTGCGTTACATGCAATCCAAAATCTTTTCTCCCGATACTATCCTCAATGTATAACATATTTCCAATTTCATCATAATTATATATGGTCTAGAAATCTTTATTTTAATATATACCTTATTTTAAATAGCTTTAAAAATAAAAAAGAACCCTAATCACTTCTCATATTGGTTTTTAATATCAATATTTTATTATGATATTATGGTGGTGGTGGTGGTGGGGTGTGTGTGTGTGTGTGTGTGTGTGTGTGTGTGTATTAGAGTGTTTTGTATGAGTTTTCCCGCTACATATTTTATTTTTTGAAAAAAAAAAAACTTTTCTTTTTTTAGTAAAAATGAAGTTTGTTTGTAATGGAAGAGAAAGATCACGATCATATGTGTTCATATATAATTATTATTTTTGGATTGTCTTTATTCCATATTATATGTATAATTGTATAACATGTGTATAAATGTAAAATTACTTATTTTCAGACAATTTTATTCTTAAAAAACAAACGTGTTGACAATACATTCAAATGTGAGGAAAAAAAACAAGCAAACATGTCATTCAAGTTCAGATTTCAGTCTCTATTCAGTCTTCAAAAAAAATCAGGACTATTCAGTCTTCAAACAAAAAAACAAACGACCTCTGAGTCTCTCATGAGAGATCCCTTATTTTAATTTTGGTAAAAACCTTGATGGAAATACATTGATTTTAATGAATTTTGATCTGAATTTTTTGTGGATACATTGAAATCTACCTAAAACAAAATTTGAGAATTTTTTTGAATAGTAGAACTATTTTTCTTGAATTTTCCTATATTTTGCGTATTTTCCGATGCTTTCGTATTTGACAAAATTTGGATAAATAATTATAGTTCTCGGAAAATTCTCAAATTTTGTTTATATGTAGATTTCATTGAACTCATCATTCATTAAAAAAAATCAAATCAAAATTCATTAAAATCGATGTGTTTTCATCATGGTCCTTACCGGAATTAAAATAAGGGATCTCTTATGAGAGACTCACTATATATATAGGGATCCCTTAATTTAATTTCGGTAAGGACTTTGATGAAATCACATCGATTTTTATGAATTTTGATCTAAATTTGTGTATAGACGATAAGTTTGGTGGTTGCTAGTCAGGGTCGTTCTGTTTTCTATTTGGGTCTCTGTTTTTATTGTTGCTTCTTGTTTCCTTGGTGGTTTTTGTTTGTTTCCTTCGTTCCTCTCTTTGGGTTGTTTGCCTTTGCCTGTTGACCATTTAAATAAATCTTGCAGTTCAAAAAAAAAAAAGTTTTAAAAAAATCTACATATAAATAAAATTTAAGAATTTTAAAGTACTAGAACTATTTATCCAAATTTTATTAAATATGAAAGTATCGGAAGAATAGGAGAAATATAGAAAAATTTTAAAAAAATGTACTTGAAAAATTCGCAAACTTTATTTATAAGTAGATTTTAATGAATTTATCATCCATAAAAAAAATTCAGATCAAAATTCCTAAAAATCGATGTGATTTCATCAAGGTCCTTACCGAAATTTATCTAAGGGATCTCTCACTTGAAAGTTACTATATATATATATATGCATATAAATTAAATTATTAAATTCGAATTTGGACCCGACCCGTATCCAAATTCTTTTGAACTCGAATCTTGTACGATCTGTGCATAGTGCTCATCCCTTCCCTATGGGGATATGAATTTATCCTCGGATATCCAAATCCCCACTTCCTCATTCCCATTTTAGAAAAAAAATTTGGGGGGAAAATGAGGAAATATGGAGGGATGAAGATGATTTTTATCCCTAAATTGAAATGGGGATAGGGATGGGGGAGTCATTTTTCCCAAATCTTATATAATATAATATAATATTATACATATATATATATGAACGATATTATATTTCATTTAAATTTGTAATATATTTTATTTTGTATTATATTTTAATTTGTAATGGATTGTTTATTTGCTTTTTTTAATATGTAATTTTTAATAAAACAAGGAAAATGGGAAACGGAAAAAAAAATTAAGAAAAAAAAATGAAAAAATAGGAATGGGGATGGAGATACCGTCAGAAACTCCCCCATCCCCATCTTCCAAGAAAACGGGGGATGGGTAAAGGTTTGGGAATGAGATGACCTATACCATCTCTTTTTCCCTAATACTCATCCTACTTCCCTGTACTCGAAAATTTATTAGGATGTATTGTAATTAGATTCTTATTTTCAAAAAATCTGATTTTTCCGGTCCTGAACCGGATCCGAAACGGACAATCGGAATCCGATTGCCACATGTGGACTAAAATCATGTGCAGAAAAAGGTCAAATTGTCCTTTAGCTTCTAAAAATTTCTACGGTTCCACCGAGTACCAACTGCTGTTCAACAGGGATACTTTAGTCATTTTACAAATATGTACACACTTTTAATGATTTATATTCAAATAAAAAGGGCAAAATAGTACAAAAACCAGATAAATAAATATAAATATAAAATATAAAACAAATCTTGTTCCTTAAATTTCTGGTCTCTGTGACTTCACTCATCGCCCTGAGGCCTAAACTTATCATATACAAGAAGAGAAATTTTTTTTTTTTTGACTTTTTTTTTAAAAAAAATTTCTTTTTCATCTTTTCAGTGACTGGCGTCAACAACAACGCTTCCACCACCTTCAATCTAACATCTCAGCAGTGTAGCGGTAGAGAGAGAAAGTGAGTATCTAGAGAGAGAGAGAGAGAGAGAGAGAGAGAGAGTGAGTTGTTGTTTAGGTTGTCTTATTCAATATTCCTTTACTTTTTTTGTTTTGTTTTTGTTATTGTTGTTGTTCTCATCATCTTCTTCAGCTGGGTGATTCAGATTCAAGAATATGAAAGTGGGTGGTTGTAATCAGATTTGTTTTTGGTTTCTAATCAGGAATTGAAGTTGAAATTCACTTTTAAGGTCTCTGTGTTTTTTTTTTCTTTTACTCTTTTACTTCCAACAGCAAAAGTGCTTTCAATTTCAGTCTTTCTCTTTTATGAAGCAGCTTCAATTGCTGAGTTGAAAAAAATAAAATACTTTTGTTTCCAAATCAAAGTCAAAACCTTTCAAGTGTCTTGATATTGAATTGTGATCTGGTGGCTTTTGAGAGAAAACAAATGGAGTCAGATCTTCAACCGCACCACCCCCACCATCTTCATGATCATCAACATCAACACCAGCAAAGGCAGCTCAACTCAGGAGGCCTGACACGTTACCAGTCAGCTCCAAGTTCGTATTTTTCAAGCTATATGGACAGAGACTTGTGTGAAGATTTCCTCACCAGACCTCCTAGTCCTGAAACAGAGCAAATCTTCGCTAAATTTTTATCAAATGCAAGTGGGAACAGCACAGAAACCAACAACACCGCCTCAGACCAGAACATTGGCCTAATACGGCAAAATTCTCCGGTGACAGAGAAATTGATGGAAGCTGAGCAGCAACAACAGCAACAGAGCAACTTCTCTGCTACCCGGAGCTTTTATCAGAACCAATCTCAGCATTCGAATTCGGTTTCTGGGATGGATTATGGAGCTATGAATTCAATTGGGATGGATCGGTTTCCGCCGACGAAGATGGTTACTGGTGGCAACAGTTCCAACCTTATTCGCCATAGCAGCTCTCCTGCAGGGCTTTTCGCCAACATAGAAATCGAAAATGGTATGCTTGGTTTTCTGGAAAAGCAAAATAGACAATTTTAGTACTGTTTTTGAAGTCTGTTGTTCTCTTTTTTATGTCATCCACTTTAAACAACCAATTAATGTTGTTCTTGATGATTAAAAAAAAAAAAAAAAAAAAAAACATAGAATTGTCTGGTTAAATAAGTTAAAAAAATTGACACTTTCTCTTGAGTGCTAGATTTAGTAATTTATTAATTATTTGAGGATGCAACTTGGAGATAAAAATTACAAGAGTCTTTTGTTTCTACATGTAAATGTTATTTGATAAATTCACTTAGGGAGTTGTTGACAAATTGAAATGGCAGGTTATGTGGTGATGAAAGGCATGGGAGATTATGGTAATAGCAACAACAATAGAGAAGCATCGTTTGCTTCTGCAGGCAGGCCACCTACTTCTTCTTCAGGTCCAATGAGTCCTATATCTGAGCTTCCCAACAAAGGCAACACTGGAGGAGTAGGAGGCTTCATTGAAGATCACAGCAACAGTTATTCATCAGGTTTTCCAGTCGATTCTTGGGACGAAACTTCGATCATATCTGACAACGTCAAAAGGCTTAGAGAGGATGACAGGACTCTTTCTGCTGGTTTAATTGCATCTGAAACTCAGGTTTATAACATACTTAAATCTCTCTCAAGTTTATCAGGCTTTTGATTTATAATAGTTGTATTACCTGTTGAAACATCCACAGAATATGGATACCGGAAACCGCCCTCCCCCTCTATTGGCTCATCACTTGAGTTTGCCAAAAGATTTGAATGCAATTGAAAAGCTTCTACAATTCCAAGATTCCGTGCCTTGTAAGATCCGAGCCAAAAGGGGTTGTGCAACTCATCCCAGAAGCATTGCTGAGAGGGTACTAAAGTTTGTCTTATATCTTTAATAATGTCTTTACCAAGATTATTAGGATACCTTTAAAAGAGCTTGTTTTATGTGGATGATTTTCCAGGTGAGAAGGACCAAAATAAGTGAAAGGATGAGGAAACTACAGGATCTTGTTCCAAACATGGACAAGGTATAATCTTCTTCACTTGCATTTGTTGCATCTTATTGAGCTTATGTTTTCTTTTTATATGTAATATGCAGCAAACAAACACAGCAGACATGCTAGATTTGGCTGTTGATTATGTGAAAGAACTTCAAGACCAAGTCAAGGTATGTTTCAATCAACCTTTAAACCAATACAAGTTTATTGCTTTCTCTAGCTCGTTCATTTCAAGTGTTTGTTGGTTCTGACATCTGCATTTTATTTTCGTTTTCTTACGGACCTATCAAGATTTTTCAGTTGTGCGGCAATTGTCTTGAGTCGTGCAACCTGTTGTCTATGTTGAAAAATTGTATGGACAGTGTGCAACCTGCATGTTGTATAGGTTGAAAAATTGTATGGACGGTGTGCATTCTCCTTTTGTTTGTTTATTTATTTATTTATTTATTTATTTTTCAGGCACTTGCAGACAAGCGTGCCAAGTGTAGTTGTTCAAACAAGCATGAGCAGGCATGAGCCCATCACATAAAAGGCCTGGATGGTGGGGAGGACTGAGGAATGAGTGATGATTTTGCATATTTGTTATGTACAGAAGTAGTAGCAGAAGAAAACAAATAAAAATAATAATAATAATTGAAGCAAAGCCCGAGTTCTCTTTTGCACTTAAAAAGAGGAAGATAGTGTCGTTAAAATGAGAATAGTCAAGTGGTATGCCCTTTATATCCACACTATAAGATTGTGGGTTTGAGTCTTTTCTTTTTTCTTAAATCCGAATTATTGTAATATTAAAAAAAATATTGGTGCTGAGTCAGCAATTTATTATTATTTATTATTATGTGGGTGTAAAAGGAAAGAAAAAGTGGGAGGAAAAAAAAAAAAAAAAGGCTGCGAGCCAAGAAAAGCTAACTTGTATGTTGAGCATGCTTGTATAGTAATTGATGTGCTTGTGATTGTTAATGTAATTTTCAGATAATTTTATGTTGCTGTGAGAGAGAGAGAAAGAGAGTGATTTGTAGATTTCTCTCCACCGTACACATCTCTATCAAATTGTTGTCCTATTAAATAGCATGGGTTACACGTGGGGACTACCGTATATGTTTATTAAATTATATGATGGAAGAATATTTTAGAGTGGCAAATTAACTTTTTATGTACATATATAATAGTAAATGTGCTTTTATTTCCTATATTGGTTGGTTGGTCACTTGGTTGTAATCAATCTATTTGCCTTCTTTTTTTCTTGAAATATTATACTATTACATTTTTATTTATTTTTTTAAGATTGGAGAGGATTCAAATCCGTAATTTTATGGTGTAAGTGTGAAAGGTTTTATCATCTTACCAATCTCGTCTCGTCATTTGCTCTTTTCATTTTCCTTTCTCATGAACAATAAAGAAAATTCAGCTTGTGTTTGGGTTTATGACTTTATGTGATGAATCTTTTAGTTAAATTTGACACTACATTTAAAGTTGTTAGATCTTTTTTCCTCACAAGCCTAACCTTTTAAGATTAAAGATTCCTCTTTTTCAATAAAAGTTGAAAAATATATCATTTAGGTAATGTGACAAGTGACAACTACTTTTATTTTTCGATCTCCATTCATATGTTTATCACAAAAGGTTATAAGTAGGGATAGAGTCAGAAATATTTTTCAGTCGGGCTTAGTGAAATATTGAGTTATAGATATATTTATTTTTGGATGCACGTTAAAGAAAAAATTAATTAAGAATGATTTTTTAATTCTTTGAAAAATGAAATTTTATTTATTGATATGTTGAAAGTGATAATATATAATTGATGGATGCTTAATTCACGGTTCAAATTGTTCAAGAGTTGGAAGACGAATTGTATTCCTAGTATTTTTCTAATATCCATTTTTTTTTTTATATAGTATCCAAAAACTATTTCAATATTTAAAATTATTAAAAGTTATTTAATAAAAATCGTAATAGTTAAACATAAATACATTCCTATATTTATTTAAAATATATATATAAATAATTAACGGATGAAAAGTATAAAATGTCATTACCCTGAGATAAGTAAAGAATTAGGAGAGATGAGAAAGTATTTAAATAAGGGAAAAGGTATATATATATATACTTTTTATTATCAGTTGGTCATGACAATAAATATATCAAGACGAAGAATGTGAACCACTAAATTTACATATTTTGACTCAAAGTGTATGCATTTGTCAAACTTCTCCATAATCTATGGTCTATATTCTTCGTCCTGATATATTTATTGTCAGGACGAACTGACTATAGAAAGACTATATATATATATATGAAAGTATGATGATTCAAATGTATGATGACAAATTAAATGAGCATTATTTAATATATAAAGTCACATTGGACGTTGCAAGAGAAAATTTTGTTACAATAAAAATGATTAAATTGTGATTTTAAGAAAAAGTAGAAGGATGGATAAAAAATTTAAAGTATGGCATAAATAGGATATAATATTTTAAAATTTTTTTAAAAAAAAATTGTAAGAGAATACTGATTATGTATTTTTATGGAAGAATTAAAAAATGGAATAGAGACAAAAATATAAAATCTGAAGGCTTAGGGTAATGGGTTATCACCAAAAAAAAAACAAAAAACAAAGCGTAAAATTAAGGGTATGCTTGATAACATTTTATAAATACATTTTATGGCTTTCAAAAATAAAAATAAAAACAGTGAAAATGCATTCGTCAGCCATGTTTTTTTTAAGAAAAAGAGAAAACGAGAAAACTCGTTTTTCACTTTTATTAAATAAAAATTGGAAACATCATTTTGATGTTTTCACCGTTTTACACTTATGTTTTTAAGTTTTACCAATTGGGTAGAGGCATATGATATGAAACATATTAAATAAATATCCTATATTTATTTTCAAAATATATATTTTAAAGGCTTTTAGAGATTAAAGTTATATATATATACAGAGAGAGAGTGGTCAAGTGAGAGATTCTTTACTTTAATTCCAGTAACGACCTTGATGAAATCACATTAATTTTTATGAATTTTGATCTGAAGTTTTTTTTTTTTTTTTTTGGATGATAAGTTCATTGAAATCTATTTATGAATAAAGTTTGAGAATTGTTTAAGCACTAGAACTATATATATATATATATTATAAATAAATATAGGAAGTTCCAAGTGAGAGATCATTTACTTTAATTCCGGTAACGACCTTGATGAAATCACATTAATTTTTATGAATTTTAATTTGAAGTTTTTTTTTTTTTTTTGGATGATAAGTTCATTGAAATCTATTTATGAATAAAGTTTGAGAATTGTTTAAGCACTAGAACTATATATATATATATTATAAATAAATATAGGAAGTTCCAAGTGAGAGATCCTTTACTTTAATTCCGGTAACGACCTTGATGAAATCACATTAATTTTTATGAATTTTGATCTGAAGTTTTTTTTTTTTTTTTTTTTTTTTTTTTTTTTTTTTTTTTTTTTTTTTTGATGATAAGTTCATTGAAATTTACTTATGAATAAAATTTGAGAATTGTTTAAGCACTAGAACTATATATATATATATTTGAATTTTCCTCAATTTCTCCTCTCTTTTTTTATGCCTCCATATTTAACAAAATTAGGATAAATAATTCTAATGTTTGAAAAATTCTCAAATTTTATTTATAGGTAGATTTCATTAAATTTATCATCTACAAAAATATTATGATCAAAATTCATAAAAATCGATGTGATTTCATAAAAGTCCTTACTGAAATTAAAGTAAGGGATCCCTCACTTGAAAGTTCCTCATATATATATATAGATTATATATTATTTTTATTAATACATGTATTTTTCTAAAATTAATAAGATATATATTTATCATAATTAAAAAAAAAAATGAAAGACATCGATCAATTTTAAATTTATTTTATTAATTAACAAATATATATTCTTAAATTTTTAATTAATGAAATCAGTTTATATTAATTAACTACCAAATATTACTTTCATCTTACAATAATTTTTTTAATAAAAAACTAAACTATAGCATTTACATTGAATGTATATTATAATATTATTTCTTAATATAAATATAAATATATATTTATTCTATTAATTCGGGATCAGATATTTTTTTTTAAAGTTTTCGTCATTGGTAGGATTCATATAAATATATATTTATTTATTGAAAATACTGATTTCAGTATTGTTACCAGGCATAATTTCAGGTCCTAAAAATATTAAAAATTAATTTGTTGTTTTCATTTTTTTTTTTTTGAAGTATTACAATTTACAATATGACTACATGGACCTGCCAAAATTAGACATTATATGTGCGGTCTGGATATCTACTCTATAAACTGAGAGAAAACTCATCACACATGTTTCTAAATTGCGTATAATGGGACTTGAACCCTTAACCATTAATGTGAAAGGGAATTGGGGGTTTTTTGGGAGGAAAATACTTAAACCCGTAATCTCATGGTGTAGATATAAGAGGTTTACTACTGTACCAACCTCATATCGTTTCTTAGGACGTATCATTTGACATATAATCAATATATGATCGAATAGAAAATTGTAATCACACCATGTGACATGAATGGACAAACAATATATATTTTGAAATATTACAATAATTCAAGAAAAAAAAATTAAGATGAAAGAAGATAAAAGTTATTTTATTTTTGATAGTATTAGAGCATCTCCAATGGTATCATCAAAAGTAGGAGAGTAATCAAAATTTGATTATTTAACTAAAAAACACTGTCCAATGGAATCACTAAAATTTAGCAATAACAGTTATCAATAATCAAATTGTCTCTTCAATCATCAAATACAAATTTAACCCAAATTAATTGTTGTAATTTTATTTTTTCTCTCTCTTTTGTTACTTTTTTTTCCCTCTTTTTTTCTATGATCATCTATATATTTCATCATTGTTTCAACCCCAAAAATTTCAATTAGGTAAAATTTGTTTCTTCAGTACGAATGGATCAATACCCATATCATATACCTTATTTTGCTTTTTATACTTTTTTTTTTTATTTTTTAGCAAAAAAAAAACTAATATATTATTGTGGTACCATTACAAGTGTACCATTGTAGACTATACAATCATCAAATTTAGCAAACCCTGCAAACAATCCTCAAATGCTGAGGTGGCAACTTTTAAGGATCCAAATTTACTTATACCATTGGAGATGCTCTTAGTATAAGTGTACAAACCAAATTTAGAGGCCTATCAAACCTTCCTTTACAATGTTATGCTTTGCTTTTATGAATATATGATAAATGGTATCTATCTCCTAAGCCAAAAATAGGCTAAATCTAGGTGGCATGTTTCTGTTCTCAACTCATACTTCCATATACAATAACATTCTTGAGAAAGGAAAGATTTCAATTTAGGGTTGTAAAGTTGACAATAAGAAATTGTGAAAGCTTGGTGATAAACAACTAAAATTTAATATGTAGTGAAGAAAAAGAGTGGTGGGGCACAGCTGGATGTCAGTGGATGATTCACCATCTAATTGGTTCCCCTCCAAAATCCATTGGGAGTGTGTTCCATGTCATAGCTGATGTAATCAGCTGCCCCAAACCCTAAGATGCTTGCTTGTTTGCCTGCTCTTAATTTGTTAGATCTTTAAAGGGAGTCAAGGGACAATCCCTAATTTGTTTCTTATCAGTTATAAACTTAGGGTTAATTAGTTAGTTTAGAGAGAGAGAGAGAGCATCCACAACTGTACTAATTAGGGTATGATTGGTACAAGACTTTGATGACTGATGAGGGCAATCTTCTTTGTGTGGTGGAGGATTGATATTGGAAAAAACAAGATGGGGCCAACTTTTAACCTTTATTGTTAGTATGGCCCCCAAATACCAATTTCAATGTCAACATAATTATTGCTATTTATACTCTTTAAAAACGGTATACACATCTAAAATGAATATCTTTTGAAAAAAATCGATATTACTCTTAAATAAAATTACTTAAAAGGAATAAATAGATTGTAATTACACCTATTAATAATTATTAATCAGTTTTATATTAATTATTTATCCAAAAAAAAAAAAAAGTTTCTTATTAATTGTTGAAAGCTTCTTTTGACAATCCAATTTTTTCTTTTTATATTTTTTTTTTCTAGGGACACTCCATTTTCAAATTTTAAATTTTAAAAAAATTCTAAAGACACTTCATTTTGTTACAAGATTTTTTTTTTAATCTTTTTTATCTTTTTTGAATTAAATTATTAAAAAAAAAAATTATCTCTCCTAAATCATTAGATTAATTATTACATATTAAATGATTTCTCCTAAATTTTTAGTTTCCATATTGAACTCTCTCTCCTCCAATACAAATATCTAATTTTTTATCTCGTTAAGGAAAAAAAAAAAAACTTACTAATAAACTCGATTTTTAGGAACCATATACATGTATATACTTAAAAAAATAAAAATAACAAAATAAAAAATAAAAATAAAAACTCTTAGAAATATGAAAACAGCTTGATTTTTTTTTTTTTTTTTAAATCGAAATATGAAAATGCTTTTTGTTACTCTTGTAGGTATGTGATTGTCTAGAGAACTTTAATTCTTTCATTAGTCTTAGAAATTCTAAGTTTAATCGAATCTAGTTGAAATAATTCAAACTTTCATATATCTTTTTTTTTTTTTTTGAAAATTAACTTATATATATATATATTACTGTTAGTAAAAAACTAAAATATTCATAAGTTTTTTTTTTCTTTAATTATTAAGATCCAAAAAATATGGAAATATGATTTTTATTTTTTTGAAAGATGGAGAGAAATTAATTAGGAGAGAGTGTTTTATATAGTAATAACAGATTTAGGAAAGAGAATTTTTTTTTTTTAATAATTTAATTAGTTTGGAGTGTCTTTTATTTTTATTTTTATTTTGTTTAGTAATTTTAATTTAGGTTAAAATTGTCATTAATTTAAAAAAAAAAAATTTGGAGTATAAATAGATAATTTGTGGATTGTAAGAAGAAACTCTCTTAATTGCTGAGGAGTGCTAAATGCACTCTCTCAACCCACTTTCTTAATATACTCTATATTCATATGATGACATATGTACATCATTAACCTTTTCACATTAAATCTATAGCCTTTTTAAATGGCCTCATTTTTCATTTTATTTACAATACAAACCGGCAACTTATTTCCTAGATTGTCCTTCTCCTTTAACTTTAACATTGCCATTTAATATCAGTTTTTATATATATATATATATATATCAGGTGTGTGTGTACGGTTCCGAATTGAATTACTCGGATATTTCTTTTCATCAAATTTTCATTACCAAACACTAACTAATTTGATGGTCGTTGTATAAAATAAATAAATAGTTAAATAAATTATAGTTAAATAGTTTTAAAATATATTTTAAAGAATTCATATAAACCAAAATTCATTATTTTAATTTTTAACATCTGAGGAGAAGAATGTGAACCTTAGTTATCCTTATTGGGTCTGCTCAAATTGTATATGTGTTTGAGTCAAAATCTTTACCTTTCAAGATTTAGCTAATGAAATAATTTTTTTTTCTCTCTCTATGTGATTAAACAAAAAAAACAAATAAATCTGATTAGATTGACAGACAAATTAAGTCAAATTAAAGCAAATCAATTTTAAATTAAAAGATAAAAAATATGTAAGAACCTACTTAACAGTAGTTTTTTTTTATTTTTATTTTTAATTTAGATATAGACATTAAGTTTTACTGATCTTGTCTTATGAATTTTTTTTATAATATATTTTTAAATTATTTAACTCTAATTTGTTTTACTATTTATTAATTTTATACAACAACCATCAAGTGAGCAAAAAGAAATGTTTAAGTAAATTTGATAAAAAAGAAACAGATATATGAGCAATACATATATATATATATATATTTTTTAAAAACTGATGTTAAATGATAATATGTTAAAGTTAAAGAAGAATGGTAATCTATGAAATAAGTTGTTGGTTTGCATTGTAAATAAATGAAAAAGTAGACTATTTATTAAAAGCTACAAATTTAATGTGAAGAAATTAATGACATCCACATGTCAGCACATGAACAGAGAGTGGGTTGAAAGAATGGATTGAGAGGGTGTATCTAGCACTCCTCTTAATTGTTTGATATTTACATAAATCATAAAACCTCTTTCTATTTTCTCAAACTCTAACTTCTCGCTTAAATACTAATTTCAAATTTATTTTCAATTTCTTTTAAAGAATACAAATTGATTGTGAAGTATGAAGAATAAATCAAAATTATTAGATGAATTCGATTGTGAAAAATGTAAGTTTTAAATTAATTTTTATTAGAATAACAAAAAACAGTATGCATTGTCTGTAATATCAATATTTTTTTCGTTTGGAGTTGAAATACTTATGTTAGCCTTTGGAGTGCTCAAGCCTCAACCACTTCCTCTTTGACAGTGTTCTTCAATGAATCAGAATTCGTCTCTTTAAATCCCCCATTTTTAAAATTCACGGACCAAACTAAATTTCCATTTCAAGCTTTTTTTATTTTATTTTTTATTATTATTATTTTTTTTTTTTAAAGAATTAAGAAAAAAAGTTTAATGCAATGAAAAGTTTGTCTCTATGGATTTCGTATCTAGATTTGCTATTGAAGATTTGAATCTATTACATCTACTACCGAATATGAATAAACCTGGTAAATTGGCATGTGATATCTAACAAGAAGGTATGATGGTCGCTAGGTGAGGGGATTCAAAGAAATATGTTTCAGACAATTTTAAAAGTATTCCAAAAATATTTGGAAAAACAAGTGTAGTGGGGTGTATTTATACGATATAATAAAATTAAAGAAATGGTATTTTTGGCATTAAGTGGGGTTTATTTACAAACTATAGATTTTTTTTTTCATGTTTGTACTTACGAAATGGGGTGTATATACGGGTTTTTAAGGGGTGAGAATTCGTCACTCTACTACTGCATGTAATAAAACTACTTAGATTTGTAGCTTATATGTTATGGGTATTGATGTATAATGTTGTTTTGGGCCATGGGAATGCACAAAATTGGCCCATTTATAACCAGCTGGACATGGGTTTTACTTATTTTGCAATGGCACAATGGTATTGGCACACCACCAAAGTTATTACAACATCTATTTTATATGAGCAGAGATAATAACACTTCTTAAAAACTGTATGTAGACCTCTTTTGTAATCACATCCATCAAATTTTTTAAAAAAATTTATAGTTTGTAAATAAACCCCACTTAATACCAAAAAGATCTTTTTTTTATATATATAATTATATTGTATTATATTTTTATAAGTACACACCAATTACACCTATTATCATGTTATTTAATAAACTTTATTATTATTTAAAATTTTATCATTATCTTTAATTCTATCATTGTTGTTTCTCTTCCCTCACTTTTTTTTTTCTTTCTATGTTTTCCTTTCACAAAATCAGACACTATTTTTTTTTTTTTTTATCTCTCTCCTTATATCAAGCAACCCTCTCCATTTCTTATTGATAGTTTTCTATCCACAAAATCTTTTCACAAAATTAGACTCTATTTTTTTTTTTATCTCTCTCCTTGTGTCAAGCAACTCTCTCCATTTCTTATTGATAGTTTTCTATCCACAAAATCATTACGATTTGAGGTTTTTCCGGTTGTAGATCCATTTTTTGTTTGTAAAAGCGGTAGGGATTCAAGGTTTGTGCCATGTCCCAATTGATTTGAAAGTAGAAAAGTTTTTAATGAAATTGAAGAACAACTAATATTGATAACAAAAAAAAAAAAAAAAAAAAAAAAAAAAAAAGAGAGAGAGAGATTTTGATTTTGAAAATAATAATAATTAATTAAAATTTTACTTTTTCACAACCAATTTGAATGATTTTGATTCATTCTCCATACTTAGCAATCAATTTGTATTTCCTCAAAGAAATTGAGATTATATTTGAAATTAGTTTTTAAAAGAGAATCTAGGGTTTAAGAAAATAGAAAGAGTTTTTAATGATGTATATTAATATCTAATCATTAATAATACTGTCAAAACATGCCAGCCTGGCCCCGTAATCATCAATTTGTATTTCCTCAAAGAAATTGAGATTATATTTGAAATTAGTTTTTAAAAGAGAATCTAGGGTTTAAGAAAATAGAAAGAGTTTTTAATGATGTATATTAATATCTAATCATTAATAATACTGTCAAAACGTGCCAGCCTGGCCCCATAAGGCACAACCCATTAAGGCCTAACCGGTTAAACATTAAGGAAAATGGGGGCACATCATGGCACACCGGCACGGTGGGGTCGTGCCGTGCCGTCCCGACGGGCCTTGACAGGCCGACCCAATTCAATTTTTTTTGGCTAATTGGCACGGATACCCCCTGAACTATACCCGAATTTGCACCTTACCCCCTGAACTTTTTTTTCGCCATTAAACCCCCTGAACTCTTGTAATTTGGCAATCGCTGAAGGAATTTTCCCCCTCACCAGGGGGTAGATTCCTTCAATGATTGCTAATTTACGAGAGCTTAGGGGGTTTTGTGCCAAAAAAAAAAAGTTTAGGGGGCACAGTGCAACTTTTTGAAGAGTTCAGGGGGCATCTGTGCCAATTAGCCTTTTTTTTATTATTAAAGTTTTAAATTATTTAAAAAAAATTAAGATTTAAAATTTTAAGTATTAAATTTATTTGTTATAATATTATTTAACAATTTAACTTATGTATTTTTAATTGTAATTTGTTTATCTTATTAATTATTTTAGTCTAATAAAATAAAATTTAAAAAATAGATAGATTTATTTAATAAAATAATTCAAAGAATAAATAAAGATAAAAGATTAAAGGTGTAAGAAAATAAAAAATAGATGAAAATATGAAATGATGAATTATTTATTTATTTTAAAAAAAGTGTGTAAATGTAAGTGGGATAAAAAAAAATATAGGTAAAGAAATGAATTTTATTTACTTTTGTAGACTTCAATATTATGTGATTATCTCATTAAAAACCTTACCAAGAAAAATCTAGTGAGATAAAAACTTGGTAATAGAAAAAGAGTGCAATCGAATTACAAGTAGTCAAGTAAATGTACATGTATAATTAAAAATTATTTTTTTTTTAAAAAAAGTGCAATCAATAACTCTTCAGTCTCCAGTCTTCACTCATGGACCTGATTACTGCCAGAACCCTCATCGACGTATAAATTGGCAAAATTTTGAATAACTTCTTGGTCTTCCATTTGATGTTGCATCCTCATTCGAGCATGCTCCCAATCCTGAAGGCATGTTAATACCTCCACCATCTCAGAAGACGAAGAAGTTCTTCTTGGTTCGATTATACGTCCACTCGTGCTGAATGCCTGTTCTTAAGAAACAGTGGACACAGGGATAACAAGTACGTAACGTGCTAGTTGTGACAAGATCAGATATTTGTTACTATATTTCTTCCACTATAACAGCAAATCAAATTCCTCTGTGTTTCCGACTGAATTGAACTGAGTTTCAAGGAACCTGTTGAGTTCGGCACCTCCAATTGCAGCAGCTCGTAGAGCTTGGGATAAAGAATAATAACTTGATGAGCCATTTCTTTTTCGGTGATTGAGAATGCTCCAACTTCTTTTCAACGGGAGTGTGTCCCGTTCTTCCGATGGTTGCGTGTTAACGCCGGCCAAACCTGCACTCATAAATTCTAAAAACTTCGAACGACTTGGTTCATAGGTCAGTATACTGTTCAGACAAATCTAAGTCTAATTTAGAACCAATATACTCAAAAAAAAGTTTCTAAACCAGATAATTTAACCCTAGGATCTAGTATAACACCTAAGGCATAGAGGAAAAGAATTTTAGACCAAAATTTTTTAAACTATTTTTCCATGGCAACAACTAGAGTACCTAAGATTTCATCTTCTCTATATAAGTTTCACATTTCAGACATTTCCACAATCTGATGGATTGCCTGAGAAGATGTAAGGTAATAGACCCCGGAAAGAGTTAAAGTGAAATCGTAAAAAACTTTTAAAAATTGAACAAAAATCTTTGTCATATACCAATCATCTGTGGTTACTATTGGACGGCCAATTTCAACCATTTTCTTGTTATAAAAACCTAAAATAGTTCCAGAATAATCTAAACAATTTTGCAACATTAAGTACGTAGAGTTCCACCTTATTGGCATATTTGTTTGGAATCGTCAGGGTCGTAGAGAGTTAGCTTGACAGTGTTTGCTTAAATATGACAATATTGGATTAGAGCTGTTGATCCAAGAAAGGGCATGTCTGATGCAATCTATACGATTGCCTACAACCTTCATACCAAATTTTACAACTAAATTTATGACATGACATGCACACCGTTGGTGAAAGAAATAACCCCTATCTTATGGGATAGTGTTGTTAAAAAAATATGGCAATAAAGCTAGTATTTACCGATGCATTATCTAATGTGATAGAAATGATACATTGGGTTATTCTATAAGTTTGTAAAACATAGACAATGACATGATAAATATTTTTTGCGGTATGTTAAAAATTCATAGGACGAAAACCAAGAATTCTTTTTGGTAACTTCCAATCAGAGTTTAAATAGTGTCTCGTGACATATAAATAGTCATGTTTGAAACATGCATTCCAAATATCGGAAGTTAGTGCAATAGAAACATTTAGATGTGAAATATATATTATGTGTCTAAATTAACCTAGAGGGGGAGAATATGTTTTAATCAAGTTAATTACCAATTTTTATTGATTAGTCAATATTCAAAAATAACCAAAAACAAACAAATACAATCAACATAATTTAAGTGCGGAAAACAATAAATTACACGTGGATTGATTTACGTGAGAAGCCCTCCAACTAGGCAAAACTCACGGGCTATTGTGCTAGCCATACACGCCCTCAAATCCACTATTTGAATAAAAGTTTAAAACCTAGATTGACATCAAGTCAAACCATTCTTGGTCACTAACCCTTCCACTCTACCCAACGGGCCTTTAATAGTGATCTTAGACCAACTTACTTATGCACTAAACCACTTAGTCACAAGGCTTAACTCTTAAAGAAGAGAACACAATCTAAGTGAATATCAAATGCATAAATGATAGGTCAACACATTTAATGCTTACCTAATCATGAATGAATAAGTCAAACAATCCTAGATATTATGTTGTTATATGTCATACACATAACTTAGCTGTATAAAATAAAAGCAATCTTAGATGCAACAACTATCACAATACAAAACCCACAACCAACACAAAAATCTCAACTTGTAGATAAAACTTAATATAGATGCAAACAAGTCATAAAAAAGATTTCATGTTAAGTAAGAACACTAAAATGGATGAAGATGTTATTCTACTTACCAAGTCATGTGTGTTGAAGAAGACCCATGCTAGAACACAACCTAGATGAAGCTAGATGATGCTAGATGATGTTTAGATGCTCATGGAGTTCTTGGGAGTTTTTCTTTCTTGGGAAACACTCTCTCTTTCAAAGATGTAATTTTTAACTCTGAAAAGCATACAAGAGAGAAGACTATATATAGGAGCCCTAAATTAAACCACGTCATTTTGGAAGGAAAACTGATTTCTGGCATCAAAAAACAACTTGAAGGCAACTTGGAGGTTAGGTCGGTTCAAGGTTGCTTTTCTCTCGGGAAAATGACTCTGGTCGCCCCAAGGTCGCTTTGTTCTCAGGAAAAACGAGACAGCGCAACAACTCCAGTTTCGAGCGACCCAAAACAAGACCAAACGACATCATAACCTTTCATATGATGTACCGTTGGAAAGGTATGGAATTTTATTTTCTATCCCTTTTTACAAAAAAAAAAAAAAAAGATTTGGATGTCTGTAGAAAGAGTTATGGTCATTTGAGTGATCAAAAGTTAGATTCGGACAAAAACATAGTTGCCTTGTTTAAGTGGTCACTTTGGAGATTTCAAAACTAATCCAAACGATCATGAAATATTACGAATAATATACCATTGAAAAGGTATGGAAGTCTAATTTGTACTCCATTTTACAAAATGAGGTTTCGATGTCTGTAGGAAAAGATATGGTCAAAAGAGTTACCAAATGTCAGATATGAACAACAATAAAATGTCTAAAACTCATGGTATAAGACCATATAACTCAAGACCAATCCAAGAGAGGGTAAAGGGACCTCGCTAGTGGACACACAACATGCTAAGACAAGCACATCATCGTGCAAGCGCGGACGTTTCCAAACATACTTCAGTAAACGAAATGCATAACACACAACCACACCTAAGTCTAACAATGAGGTGCAAGTGTGAGATATATAATGGATGCACAAATATAAGCAATGAAGACAAATGCAAGATCAATAAAACATGCATGAGTAGTGTGTGTATGTGCAATTAATCTCTTCAAAGAGTTAAGCACAAGTGCTATACCTTTGAAGTGTTCTTGAGCTTGATGATGCATAGAGAATGCCTAATCTACCCTTACACATTTAAACCCCAAATGTAGTTTATCAACAAAATAAGTCAATCAAAATATGAGGAACTTACAAGATGTTGTAATTCAGCGATCAAGTTTTCTCATTGGTCTTAAATCATTTTAACAAACCATGGTGTTTCTAAAAACAACTTTAATTTGGGGGTTGTATGCTTTTTGGATAAATTAATTGGTTGATCAGTTTGTGCAATGTAAAGTGCCATGCAATCTCTAGCATACGCAGAGTCGTAACTCCATATTGTAACGAACCCGTCTGGGTTCCGTTGTAGTTGTGTTTGAGTTGTAGTGTCTACCTGTCCTTGTTGAGCCACGAATTTGTCCATATGCCTTCTCAAATAACTGGTTCCTGACGTAGAACTGCTATATAAAGCTTTACAAAACTTACAGCGAGCCCTTGTTGTGACCATACCATCTAAGTTTGGTACGTCTTTTTTGTCAAAACATTGCCATACAATAGATGTCGTCTTTATGGTTTTGGGACGTGATATTGGTTTGGAGGCGGAAGGTCCTGCTGTCGGTTGGGCTGGTTCGGAAAGGTCAAAATCATCATCGTTCATGTTAAGACCATCCGAAAAAAAAAAAAAAAAAAAAAGGATGATTAGGATCCATTTCCTACAACATAAATATCAACTCATTAGTCAATAAATAACTAAACATACAATCATAAATATACTAATATGTTAAACAAAAATATTAAAATTAAAAACTAAGTATAAAATTAAATATACTAAGTATAAATATTAAATATAAAGAAAACCTAAGTATAAATATTAGCATTAAAAACTAAGTAAACTAAACATAAAATCATAAATACACTAATTACAAACCAAAAATATTAAAATTAATAACTAAAAATAAAATGATAAATATACTAAGCAAAAATATTAAAATTAATAACTAAGCAAAAATATTAAATATAAAGTAAGACAATAAAACCTAAGATTCCAAGAATAAATATTAAAATTAATAACTAAGAATAATAATATAAACTCATAAATATACTAAGCTTTAAAAATTAAATATAAAGTGTAAAAGCTAAGAATAAATATTAACATTAAAAACTAAGCATAAATATTAAATATGAAGTAAAGCCTAACTATAAATATTAGCATTAAAAACTAAGCAAAAATATTAACATTAATAACTAAAAATAAAATCATAAATATACTAAGCAAAAAATATTAAACTTAATAGCTAAACATAAAATGATAAATATATTAAGAAAAGAAAAAAAATTAAAATTAATAACAAAGCAAAAATATTAAATATAAAGTAAAACACTAAAACCTAAAATTTTAAGAATAAATATTAAAATTAATAACTAAGCATAAAAATATAAAATTATAAATATACTACGCATTAAAAAGTAAATATAAAATAAAACATAATAATAAAAATTAACATTAAAAACTAAGCATAAAATCATAAATATACTAAGCATAGATATTAAATATAAAGTAAAACCTAAGTATAAATATTAAAATTAAAAATTAAGCATAAATATTAAAATTACAAACTAAGTATAAAATCATAAATATAAAAAGTAAAAATATTAAAATATAAAAATGAAACTTAAGAATAAATATTAAAATTAATAACTAAGCATAAATATTAATTATTAAATAATAATGGTGTAATTGAAATTAACTATAAATATAAAAATTTACCATTTTGATTTTTGAATTTTGATCATAAATATATAAAATAAAATAAAATACATAATTTTATGATTTATGAAGCATAAAAATATAAATTTAAAATTTGAGCAAAATTTAAATTAAAAACTAAGAATATATATATATATTAAGTATAAATTTAAAATTTAAAAACTAAGCATTAAAATTTAAAGAAAAAACATAATCGTTGTACTTTGGTGTCTTGGTGTCTTGGTGGAGAGATTAGAGAATAATATTTTGAGAATAGTAAATAGAGATTAGAGAGTGTGATAGTAGTAAGTAGTCAGTAGTGAACTAGTGTAGAGAATAGATATTTTGAGAATAGTAAACAGAGATTAGAGAGTGTGATAGTAGTAAGTAGTCAACAGTGTAGAGAATAGAGAGAGAGAGAGAGAGAGAGAGAGAGAGAGAGAGAGAGAGATTAGAGGGAGAGTAATGGAGAGAAAGTGTATAAAAATTGGAAATGTGGGTAAAAATATAAAATAGAAGTGATAAAGGGTAGTTTTTGTAATTTACTTTTGAAAATTTGTGCACCCAACCGTTTGGTGGTGAGGTCAAAGGTCAAAGGTCAATTTTTTTTTTTTAAAATAATAATAAAACATTATTCCAACCAACAGTTGGATTCCAAAAATTGGAAAAAAAAATATATATTTCTGGCAGGCCAATAGTCGGCACGCGCGTCGGCCCACAGTGCTGACCGTTGGCCTTGGCACAGGGGCTTGGCGTGCCATGCAATTCTGGCATGGGTCTTCATGCCATGCTAGCCCAGGCACAGCTCGCCTCCTTGGCGTGCCTAATGGGCCGGGCACGCCAGGCCCAGCCCTAACCCCAATTGACACCTTTAATCATTAAGGGTGCGTTTGGTACGTGGGATGAGACGGGACAACGTGGGACAATTTGCTCTTGTCCCACGTTTGACGCGTCTTTAACATGGGACTGGACGGGACAATGTAGAGCAAAAACACCAAATTTTGTCCTGTCCAAGACTAAGACAAGTGCAAAAAGACTACTTTACCTTTTAAATTTTCAAAAAATTATAAACATGTTTAATAACAATAATAATAATAATATATTATATATCATAATAATGTTATTAATGTATATTATAATATATATAATATTATATTATAACCTCTTGTCATGTTCTGTTCTAACTATATCAAACGCATAACATTACAATTAATAGTTCTGTTTCAGATATTCTAAACACATCTCGTCTCGTCCAGTCCTTTCCTGTCCCCGTACCAAACGCACCCTAATAGAAAACTTTTTTTTTTTTTTTTTTTTCACAAAAGATTAAAATAGGAAACTAATTAATAATTATTAGTGGGTGTACTTACAAACTATTTAATCTTCTTGGTAATTTTCCTTAAGGTTATTATTGGATTTTCAAAAACATACTGTTTTAGGGTGTACATACAGTTTTTGAGACTGTAAATATCGCCACTCGTTTTATAATTATACTGAATAAATGTTGAATAAAATTTTCTAAACAAATGGGTATAAGATATTATGGGCCTTTGCAATGTGTCATGTGTAGGATCTTGGGCTTTTAGGGCCCGTTTGGCACATGGGATGGGATGGGAATCGGCTTATTTTTAATCCCATTCCCATGTTTGGCTGGGAGGTGGGATGGGATAAATTAATCCCGTCTGATTTTTTTATCCCATTGACGTGGGATAAATTAGTCCCAACCAAATCAATGGGATTCAAATGAATCCCATCCAATTTTGACTGTTCTTCGTCAATCAATTAAAAAAAAAAAACCCAAAAAAAACTACTTCAATCAATTAAAATAAACTCAGAAAAAACAATCCAAATCTAGACACACATTCATCAATCTTCAATCTGTTCCAAAAAAAAGTCGATTTTTTTTTTTATTGGTTATATTAACATTTGTTTTTTACCATAACAAAAAAATTATTACAATAAATAAAGAAAAAGAAATATGAGATGAACAAACCTAGATGAACAAAGACCACCAAACAGATCTAGAATCTCACACTTCTTTCACTGGTTTGGGGTTTAAATGACCACCGACAAGATTGCATGTCAATCCGGTCTGGTGGGGATCTGAAGTGGGTGTTTGGTTTTGATTTTGTTTGGATTTGGGCTTGGGTTTGACCGTGGGTTTTTTTGTTTGGTTTGGTGATTGTTGTTGAATTTGGATGAAAGATGGATTGATGAGTTATTGAGTTTTGATTTAGCAGTTTTAATTTTTTTTTTTGTGAATGAATTTGATGATTGTTTTTGGTGAGAGAAAGAGATGAGATGAGATGAGAGGATGAGAGTTAAAAGATTGTTTTTCTTTACAAGAAAGTGGTATCGTTGAAAAGAAGAGAAAGAGATGGAAGATTCTAAATTGGGTTTTATTTTTCTCTTTTTTCAAAACAATTTTTTATTTTTAAAATTTATTATTATATTATTTTTCTCCAATCCCATGACATACCAAACACAGTATAACATTATTTTTAGTCCAATCCCATGTTGCACCAAACACGAGAAACACTAAAATTAATTCAATCATATCCTATCCAATCAAATCCAATCTTATCCTATCCTATCCCATCCCATGCACCAAACGGGCCCTTATAGTTTTAGGTTATGTTTAGTTGGTGGAAATGGATTGGAGTTGAGAATACAGGAAAGGGAACCATAATTCCCTTGTTTTCCCATTTAAGCTAAGGAATCTGAATGCCTAGAGAGGTTTGAATCGGGTTCCTAATTCCTTGAAAGTGGTTGGAAAAGATTTCCACCTCTTCTAGTCAAAATTTAGATTCCAACCCCTCTAAAATATTGAATTTACCACTTTGTCATTAAATTAAAAATATTTTCAAAATTAAAAATTTTAAAAACTTTATTCATTAAAAAATGGATTTGGATCCTCTGTTGATCTGATATTTTTCCTGGCCTTTTTAAAGCATGTGATTGGTTAATGATGAAGTGGTTGTGAAAACTAATACATTTTAACTATCCATTAATTGCAATGCTTATGTGCTATGAGATTATGTGAGGTCGGAAAAAGGATTAGATCAGCAGAGAATCCAAATTCTTAAAAAATAGGATTATTTTCAATACGACATTTAAATTTTAATTTACAACGATTCAATATTTTATTTTCTTTCTATCAATATTTTTTTTATATTATATGTGAATAATATAATAAAAGTTATCAAAAATTCAAAAAGTCAAAAAATATTATTATTAAATATTTGAAAGTTAATTTTTAATTAATTATTATTTAAAGGGTGATTTTCATTTTAGTCTAACTATTGACGAAATATTCATAAATACATTAAATAAGTCCCTTTGACCATCATAGTTATATTATTTTGGTTAAAAATCTAAACAAAGAACAATTGGATTCCAAATCCACTTTTATTTGGAATTTGACTAAATGCTAACCAAAGAGATTGTAATCATTATTTCACTAGATTTCATATAATCATATGTTAATTTTTTGAAATTAGCATATATAATCCAATTCAACAGCCATTATTCACCTAACACCTTACCATTCTAGTCCACAATTTTATGGATTCAAAATTCAAAAAACAAATTATGTAAGAGAAAATCCCAGTGAGAAAGAAAGAGACAAAAATATATATATATTTTTTTAACAAAAAAAAAAAAGCGACAAAAATAGAAAAAGAAAAGGTACACGTGGCAAAGACCCGGATGGGAACCTCAACGTTCACTTCCATATTTGGTGGCTTCCCTCTTAAAAATCAAAAAAACATATTTGAATTCCACAGAGAAACCAATTGAAAACACATTTCCAAAATTATTAATCAAAGTCCCTGTAATCACGCTCCTTGTTTCAGTCTCTGATCTCTCAATCATGGACGATGACGACCAAGATCTCGCCTTCTGTTCTTCGTACCCTCCATTCATGGTCTCTCTCGCTCCATTCTCTTTGTCCACTCCCTCCTCCTCCACGCGGCGCCTCTCCAGCCACTTCTCTCCGCCGACCCATCCGGTCTCGTCGTCGGAGCGCAGGCTGGCTTGGGTATCTCTGCAAGGCCGGCTCGTGAACGCCGAAGAAGCCAGCTCGTCTCGAGCCATTAAGGGTGGACTGAGACTGGAGGAGGCCGCGGCTTGGGAGCTGTTCACACCCATTCAGAGATTCTTGATCGTCGCCGTGATCGGTGTTGCCGTCACTGAGTCGAAGAAGAACCTTGTCATCTCGCAGCTCAGAAAATCTGTCGAATTTAGGGTTTGTGTTTTTTAATTTACATTTTTGGCTTGTTTTGTGAACTTGGCTGGTTTCATTTTTTTTAATGGTTGCCTTTGCACTTTATTAATAATAATTTGTTTTATGGTTGTGTTTCTCTGTTTCTGGGTTGGTTTAATTTAATAGACATTTTTTAAAATTTTCTTTAGAAGTATTAATTTAATTTATGTATATTGTTAACTTTAATGAAATAAAAAGTAGTTAATTTAGTGCAGGTTTTATGCATAAATATATGTAGAGGAGCTTCAATGCTTCTGCTTCTGCTTCTGTTTTATTTTAAAAGAGCCTTAAATGATTGTGTAGATTTCATACGATTTAATTACAAAATGTTATCTATTAATCAATGAATATTATTCTGTTACCTATACATATTTAAGCAAGGAATTTTTAATTTTTTAAAAAATTAAAAATTTTGTGTGTGCATTTGAAATCTTGACTCATTTTTCTTAATTTTAATGATACCATATATATATATATATATATTTTTTTTTATATCTAGTTTCATTTTCGTCATCCTCTCCTTAAACATTTCGAGTCTCAGCAAGACGATAAGAGATTCAAGCTTACATTGTGAGATATTGTGCTGAGTTGTTTTGATCTGTATTTTAAATGCCTTTTCCAGGATCAGGTGCTACTGAGCATGCAACAGAAACTTGACAATCTATGTGAGCAGTTGTATTTTGTTAAGGATCAGCCAGGAATCAAGGCCAACGTTTCATCAAATGGGAAAGCAGAATCACTAATCGATGAATCTTTTGGCCAAGATAAAATCAATTTTGTTGACTGTGGTTGTTGGCTTTGTGATCAACATCATGAACTTAATGAAATGGCGGTAGGTGTATAACGTGATTTCCTAGCGATGTTTACGCTTGAAACATAGTTCGTGTTATCTGTGATGAGACACTTGAAATTTTCATATCTTGTTAAATTGGTACCAGGGTCACTCTGTTATGAAAACCTCTGGTGGGGATGAGATGCTTCTGTATAAAATGAATCATGCTACTGAGGCAGAACAAGAGGAGCGACGCATGTCTGACTTGTCTGATTGGGCTTCCAGTGTCACATCTACAGCTGAAATCCAGGTAAGGGAAGATTCAGAATCATTATTTACTTTTTAATTTCTTATTAATGATTTGCTTTTGCGAAAAAAGATTATTAGATATCCTGCTGTTACAGTTAGGAAATGAACCTATTTATGTTATTTGATAATATGCTGTTGTCAAATTTGGATATGGCTGTCACTAGATGAAAGATTTGTGTAAAATGGATTACGATTCATTCTTGTTCTTGATAGATCTTTATAGTATTCATTTTTCTCTTTTTAAGTCAGAATTTTTACTTTGCTTGTTTTCATATATTCTCTGTTTTTATGCATCTGTTTCTAATTTTTACCAAAACAAGTGTATTTATGAAAAACTTAACAATCATGTGTTGTCAGTTGGTAAGACCAAATTTGTACTTAAATATCAAGCAACCATTAGGGATAAGTAAGACCAGGCAAATTGGGAATTGATTTCAACTGTTGCATCAATTGTGGTTTCATGTGTATATTTGCTTAGAGCTTTGCAATAGAACAAGATTTCTCCAATCTGAGAAAGGAGTGTGAAGAGAAGGATGCCACCATAAAGGAGCTAACCACTTTTATCCAATCATCTAATGTGACTGGTTCAAAGGTAAATATTGCATTTCTCTTTCCTTCATATAATCATGTTGATTCCTATTCTTGATTAATCCAACCTTTTTCTTCTTGACAACAGAGGGTCTCGGAGTTGGAAGAAATCATACGAAGGAAGAACATGATAATTACCAGACTTAAAAAGGACATGGTAGTTTTAGAGCAAAAGGTGAGAAGTCAATGTTAGCAAAATGCTGAATATCAATTGTCTAAATCTTTGCGTGTTAGAAAATTGAGCCTATTTTGTAATCTTGGACTTTCGAAAATGTTTTTAGAAAACCAGTGTGCATTCATGAATCATTCATATAGTAACATCTTATATGCCACAACTTTGGTTTATGTGTTCTGATAAAATTTCATATCTGATTGATGTGAGACTTAGATGATTGGTTACTATGTCTTGAATCCATATAATTGAGAAATTACCAAATCCAGGTAGTGCAATTGACAAGGCTTCAGAGACCCTCCTCCTCTGCCTCTGCCTCTGCCTCGGCTTCAGCCTCAGCCTCAAAATGTTGGCAACTTCCAGTCATGGCAGATAACCTCCTTTATAATATGGATAGTACGACTAGTCCTTCATCTTCTGATTCAGATAGCCCCCCTAAGAATCGACCAGAAGCTCCTGTTGCTAAACATCGAGACTCCCTTCTTCAGAATGGTGACTTTGCTTCAACTAGTAACCAGAAGTCAGCACCACCAAAAGTCTCAAGTTCCTTCGTGAAGCCAACTGACAGGCACACTAAGTCTCGATCTGTTAGTCCACTTAAAGAAAGATCAACAAATCAGAATTCCGAAACTCTTTCTTCTTTAAGGCAAAAGCAGTTATCAGCTAGAGGAGATTTGAAGAAAAGTAGAAGGCGAACTCAGAGTACAACATCAAAGGATGCAGCTCAGCAGAAGAGATGGGTATAGACTATGCAGTAAGTATCGTGCACTGGTTATGGTTTAGTGCTTTATGACTTCATTTTACAAGTTCTAAATATTAATTTTATCATCAAGATTCAGTTAATACTGTGACAAACCGTGGAAACCACATAAGTGTCTTTTTGATCAAATTTTACTATTAACGAATAAGTTTCACTTCAGCAACCTATAAGTAGAAATTGGGCGATAGTGTGAAACTTCAAAAGACTAGTTAGATTTTCTGTCACATGCTCAGAGTTATCTAGTAGTTTAGTTGGCCAAAAGGGTTTTTCTATACATGCTAATATTGATAAATTTTTTTATTGAATCATATATAACTTGTTCTAACATTATTTTTGTCTCTGATCATTTTTTTATATATTTTCAGGGTTAATGCAGTAAATTTATATATAGAGAACTTATGGTGCTAAGATAATAGACATCAACGTGGGATGAAGGGATGTGCAGTGCAGAATAGATGGTAAAGTGGCCGGTACATATCAATAGGTTCAAAACAGTTCTGCTGTTATATCATATTGTTGTAATTAGTAGTTTTTGTTATATTTCAAGGATTTCATAGTTGCCGTTGCAGACTTATATTAGATATATCTACAGGCTCTCTCTTTTTCTTATTTCAATTTATAAAATATCAGCTTCGATTAAGAATGTTCTGCTGTTGATTTAATTTATATCCAATAACAATCTAGACATTTTTAGACATCATAATTTAGTAATCAAATTTGTTACACTAGAATAGTAGGTGTGAACTAGAAAAAAGTCACAAGATCATCCAATGAACACATAGTTCTCTAAATTATCAGGCAAACTTTCATTTTACTCAGATGGTTGATAGGATGAGAGTTAAAAAAATCAGAGGGTGTTGTTGGAACTTGAAAAAAATGCTTTCAATTGATAATTTTATGTTAGTCTTTACTCTGGTAGAAAGAAAATTTAGAGGATCAAGTCATATCTTCTCCAAGTTGAATTTATTTATGTTTTTTATGTAAACATCAAAAACATATTTTCTGCTACTGTTTCAGTCAAAATTCTTCCCTTACAGTCCAGCAGTCCTCATCGAGCTAGAGTCCAGTCAGTTGTTCTTTTTATGAATTATGACTGGATTCTCTTACGATTTGCTGCATTCTATGAAATCCATTTCAGGATAGGTTTACTGGATCAGTCAGTGTTGACTATGATTAATCTTAAGAAAATTTTATCTTGGTTATTTATTAATTTCCCATGATTTCTTTGTCTATGATCCCCAAATTTGATGATAACATTTTCTTCGAAATAGTTTGTGCTTCAATTCAGTTTTGGAACGAGAAGGGAGTATTAAAAATTTAGACAGTTATTTATGGCTGGGAATCTGGTCAGGTTCGAGCAGACTTCGGATCCAATCGGTGTCCGTTGATGCGTAAAATTTGATCAACAACAAATTAGATTAAATAGCTCTCACTAAACTTTTATACTGGATAATCTCCGGAGAAATTACAATTTGTATCTCTCTATGCTCTTTCTTTTCTCCTTTTTGTTCCCCCTTTTTTTCCATCATGAGCTTATCCTTTTATAGTGTTTCTTTATGGGGGCCCTTTAGAACACATGTCGGGGCGAAAGTCATTCTCCAACTAGAATCCAATAACCTTAAGCATTTTCATCCAAATTTCCATCTCTAAAATGAATTTGGACCCAAGCAGGACATCTTCATTGGCCAAGTCAACCTCATCATTCGAATTGGTATCACACGGCTCCGAGAAGAATTGGACCCGAGTAGGAGAGTAGGATATCTTCATTTGCCAGGTGTAGGATGTCTGCATTTGCCAGGTCAACCTTGTCTTTTGATTTGGTACCTAGGATGACTTCCTACTCCGTAACGAGTTCGAACACGAACTAATACATCCGAGGTGAGGTAGGCTTGATTGATTCGGATATCTAGGACCACGTTTTATTCTTGCATGTTTGGCCCTGCTTCACCAATACCATGTATTAGTGCTCCATAATATACATTCATCTTTGTAATTAGGATTTTATCGTCGTTGGAGTTTTTACTCGGTTGATTTTATGGTATAACAATGCCCATATTTTTTATTTTATTTTATTTTATTTTATTTTATTTTATTTAATATCCATATTATTTTTGCATTTTGTTATTTAAAGGGGCATTTTTTTTATGGCACTCTTTCCAAAGCCATTTATAGAAAAGTCACCAACTTAATAAGTTTTATAGAAATAGCACCAAAGTATGTGATCTACCAAGATTGCCCTCACTTATTCTTTCATCCTCTCTTTCTCTTTCTTCTGCTCTCTCTCTTTCTTCCTCTCTCCTCTTTTTTTTGAAAAACCTCCATTAATCCATCAATGGAGATCAAAACGACCTCCGTCGAAATGACCTCCGTCGAAACGAGCTCCTTCGAAACGGTCGACTCCATTAGTGGTCTTCGAAACGACCTCTGTTATAAAAAAAATTCTGGAAATAAGTCTCGATTATTTTGCAATAAGTCTCGAGTATCTAAAATAAGTCTCGGGTAGCTAGAAATAGCTTGAAATAAGTCTCGGGTGACCTACCCGAGACTTATTTCCAAATACCCGAGACTTATTTCAAAATACCCGAGACTTATTTTCAGAACTTTTTTAATAACGAAGGTCGTTTTGATCTCCATCGAAGGGAGTCGACCGTTTCAACGAAGGTCATTTCAACAGAGGTCGTTTCGAAAGAGGTCGTTTTGATCTCCATTGATCCATCAATGGAGGTTTTTGAAAAAAGAAAAGAGGAGAGAGGAAGAAAGAGAGAGAAGAAGAAAGAGAGAGTGAGAGAGGAAGAAGGAATAAATGAGGGGCAATTTTGGTAGATCACATACTTTGGTGCTATTTCCACAACACTTAATAATTTGGTGATATTACCACAAAACCAATGGAATTTGGTGCTATTTCCCTCTATTTCCTCTTATTTATTTAAATTTGATTATTAACAAGATTATATATAACACGAGGTTGTAGCACACACAATTAGGGATGGCAATGGGGCAGGTCGGGGTGAGTCAAGGTCGCCCCCAAACCCGAAACTCGGTTTTCAACGGTTGCCCCAAACCCGACCCATGACCCGAACGGGTTTTCAATTTCCATCCCAAACCCGATCCGTTTGGGTCAAGGGTGCCCCAAATCCAACCCAAATGACCCGATTCATTTACGTAAAGTTGAATTTAATATAACACAATAACTAAGTTTAATAAATATTAAATTCATCTGTAAAGTACAAAATACAAATCCCAAAATGATTTGAACAAAAATACAAAATACATACAACATTTTTGGTACCAATAAAATCCATTCAACATCTTCATTAAAATAGTTTAAATTGTTTTCTTTTCAGCCAACATAGGATTTCATTCTTTCTTTCCTTTTTATATTTAAATATATATATATATATATTTCGGGTCAAACGGGGCCGGTTGGGTCAAAATGGACCGCCCTATACCCGACCCGGTAACCTGGCCGGGCCAAGAAATGTGCCCTAAACCCGCCCCGTTACCTATTTTTATTGCCCCAAACCCGTCCCAAACGGACCGGGGCCCCGTGAGTTTGGGGCGGGTCGGGGATTTTTGCCGTCCCTACACACGATGTGCGGACATTGTAAACATATAACTTAATCACTGACGGATTTTTATTTCAACATTGTTTCGCACATATTCTTCTAATGATTTAATTTTTATCTACCTTTTTAACTTGATTTTGACGGTTTTGATCATCTTTTTGTTTACAATTTATGATATAAACTGTATGATTTTGTGAAAGAGGAATAAACCCAAAAAAAAAAGAGTTATTATCATTTTGGTCTCTAAATTTTTCTGAAATATCACTTTTTTAAACGAGTTTGCTTTTTTAGCAACCTTTTCCCAGACTTTTGAAAAGTATATCAAATAGGTCCTTATGACTTTTTTTTTTTTTAACGGTCAAATGTCACATAAAAGGTATAATGTCTCTTTTGCCTCAGTATGCCGTATTAATAGTTGAAAGGACTGTTTTACCCTCTAACATTTAAAATTTAACAATTTAACTTTAACTTTTAATCCAATAAGAATGTAACACGTGTCACCAAATTTTGAAAATAAAAAATTAAAATTAAAATTAAATAAGTTTTTTTTTTTTATAAAAAAAATCCTTATATTGAAATTAAAAATAAAATAAAGATAAATTTTTAACATTAGCACAAATTTAAAAACTCTAATAAAAAAAGAATAAATAATTCATTCGGAACAAAATAGGTGAGAAAATAAGAATCATCATCAATTTATTAAAGAAAAAATAAATAAGAAATTTTCTTTCTTGGGAGATTTGGATCCTGGTTTCCTTCATATTTGGTTATCATCACCATTAACGAGGCAATAAAATCAAACACCTCTGTCATATATTGTTCACAAAATCAAACACCTCTCCATATCTTTCCATACACAACAAAATCAAACACCTCAATCATTAAACAACACCCATCCTAATCTTCATCAATTTAACCAAAAATTAAAAAAAATTAAAAAATTCACCATATAGGATGCGTTTGGTGCGCGGGATAGGATTGGACTATTTTTAAGAGATGGATTGGATTGGATTGGATAGAATTGGATTTGTTATAGTGTTTCCTGTGTTTGGTGCAACATGAGATTGGACAAAATAAAAAATTTATCTTAAAAAAAAAATAAAAAAAAATCCACATCCATTAATCACTATCAACGATCTCTCTTCTTTTCCTTCTCTTTCTCAGCTTTCTTTCTCTTATTTTTTGAGAGCTTCTTCTTGCAATCCACAAATTATCTATTCACACTCCAATTTAATTTTTTTTATTAATGACAATTTTAACCTAAATTAAAATTACTAAAAAGGACCAAAAAAAAAATTAAAGACATTCCAAACTAATTAAATTATTAAAAATATATATTCTCTCTCCTAAATCATTATATTTAATATTACGTATTAAGCTCTTTCTCTTATATCTGTTATTACCATATTAAACACTCTCTCCTACTTTATCTCTCTCCATTTTTTCAAAAAAAAAAAAAAAAAATCATATTTTCATACTTTTTGATTAATAGTTAAAGAAAAAAAAAACTTATGAATATTTTAGTTTTTTACTAACAGTAATATATATATATAAATTTATTCTTTTTTTTTTTATATTTATAAATATATACATACATATGGTTCCTAAAAATCAAGTTTATTAGTAAGTTTTTTTTTTTTTTTTCTTAACTGTTAGTTTTGTTTGAGAAAGAATGGAGATAGGAAATTAGAGATATGTATTGGAGGGGAGAGAGTTTAATATGGTAATTAAAAATTTAGGAGAGAGTATTTAATATGTAATAATTAATACAATGATTTAAGAGAAATAATTTCATTTTTTAATAATTTAATTCAAAAAAGATAAAATGGATAATTTTGTAACAAAATGAAGTGTCTTTAGAATTTTTTAAAATTTAAATTTTGAAGATGGAGTGTTTTTAGAAAAGAAGTGTAAAAAGAAACAATTGGATTGTCAAAAGAAGCTCTCTATTTTTTTCACACAACTCCAATCAACAATTTTCATTCATCTCCTTCTTTATCTCCATCCAACTTCTCATTTTACATCGACAAAATCAGTTAATAAAAACACACAACACTTCTCTCAATAAAGTCATTATCAGGTCCACCAATATATATATATATAGATCAGTGGCAGTGATCCACGATTAAATATCTTTCTTCCCCTTCTCTCCTCCCATCTATTTCTCTCCTTTCTCTGTTACTTAGAATTGTGGAGAAAAAAATTAACTTCCCCTTCTCAAATCTCTCTCCTCCCATCTCTTTCTCTCCTTTCTTTATAACCTGGAAAAAATATATAATCTTCCCCTTCGCTCTCCTCCCATCACTTTCTCTCCTTTCTTTATTACCTGGAAAAAAATTGGAGGACAGATGGTCTTGGACCACCTTGACCAATCTCAGACCAAATCTCCTCAAATCACACCAATGTCAGAGGTGATGGTTATGATGACGGTCGGCGCAACAGCAGTGAGAGGCATGCGGCGGAAGTTGGAGGCGTGTGGAGATCTTGTGGTGGGTGGAGTTGAATCAAATCAAAGAACACAACTTTGTTCGTAAGGACGAGTGAAGTGAGAAGAATATGATGGGATAAAATTATCTTGTTGCTTTGAAGAAGATTATTTTATCCTATTCTAACAGAATAAAATTGAAATGGGATAAAAAATAGTCTAGTTGAATGGACTCACTAAACATGGGATTGGACTATTTTTAGTCCAATCTCAGTCCTATCTGGTGCAACAAACACACCTATAGAGTTCTAGATCAACACCAGAAAATCACACTCAAACCCACCAAAAACCCACACCCACCACACCAGTGTTGGTCTCCTCATTGGCGGCCACCACAAACCCAACCACCACCCACCACTGACTCAAATTCAACCTTCTCTTTTCTCTCTAAAACTCACACAAAAATCAAACTCACAAATAGCACCACCATCCAAACATAATCAGAAATCAATTATCAAAATCCAAACACCACCATCACAAATACATACGAAAAAAATCAAATTTGAAAAAAAAAAAAAAAAAAAAAACAATGTTGAACACAAACCAAAATCTGTCGAACACATCCATATGACCCCCACCATCCCACCAAAAAAAAAAAAAAACCATCACTAGCGCCGAAGAGAGAGAGAGAGGGAGAGCGAGATGGAGTGAAAGAGAGAAGTGGGAAGAAAGGAAAGAGGAAGAAGACGCGGTGGCTGGGATCTCCTCGACACTTGTAAAGGTAATGGTTGGTGGATTTCGGCTGGTTAAGGCAGCGACTAGGGTTTGGTCTCCATCTCCGGTGATGGAGCTGGTTCTCGTCGATGAAGATTCGTGATAGGTCTCCATCGATTGGTGAATTTGTCATAGATTGATAGAAGCCTTTGTAAATTTGTTTTTGTGTTAATTTTTGGTTTTAAAATGTGATATTTTAAAAGAAAATACTAATTTTTATGGAATTTTTAATTTTTGTTTTTGTTTTTTTATTTATAATTTATAATTTTTTTTTATATATTAATTTTAGAGATAAGATGAAATGACAAAAATAACCCCCTGGTTGTTAACGTTGACTAACTTTTGATAGACGGATGAACCTACTTGATATACTTTTCAAAAGTCAAGGAAAAGATTGCTAAAAACGCAAACACGTTAAAAAAAGTGATCTTTCAAGAAAACTTAGGGACCAAAATGATAATAACCCCCCAAAAAAACATAAAACAACTCTTCTTTTACTAAACTACTAATAAGATAAAAGATAATATTATAGATATTATCTTACAATTGGAATTAAAACACATTAAAAAGAAAAAATGCACTAAAAAAACCAATTGGCTACAAATTTCTACACATACTTTTGAAATATATAAAATAAGGCTTTGAACAGCAAATTTTACAATTTGCCTAAATTTCTAATTCAGTCTCAGGTCTCCAACGAAATAAGATTACAATGAAAATCAAGTTAAACAAATCAATTACAACTTTAAAATAATAATAAAATAATAAATACATCATAGCTGTATATTAAAGACTAGAGCAAATTGCAGCCAATCTCCTTGAGGTTTGGCATTTGACAAAGAGAAACAACTTTATGCTTAATTGCCAATGACATCTCCTACCATTAGTTAAAGTAAAGTTAAACTTAACAAAGATAAGAGTATTTTCGTCTGTCCAAACCTTTTTTATTTATTTTTTAAAAAAAAAACAGATCTCAAGTTTTCTCAAGTTCTTTGTCTTTTCTTTTCTATTTTCTTCTCAAGTTTTACTAACAAGGAAGAATGAAAAAAAAAATCTGATGAAAATGTTGTTGGATTGGATTTGGGTGAGCCACATTTTTTTATTTTTTATTTTTGAAAAATTTGAAAAAACTTGAATCTGATGAAAAACTGGAGATACATTAATGGAATAAGAAAATGGTGTTAGATTATATTTAGATGAGTCAAATTTTTTATTTTTTTAGTTTTGAAAAATCTAAAAAACTTGAATATGAAGAAAAATTTAGGGATCCATACGGAAGAAGTGAAAATTATTAGAAGAAAATATTGTTAGATTGGATTTAAATGATCCAGATTATTAATTTTTTAGTTTATTTTAAAAAATAGAAAATTTTGAATTTGAAGAAAAATATGAAGATAAAACCTATGTCTGCACCTTTTTTTTAAATTTTTTTTTATGGTGGAGATCCAAATTTGTTTTCATATATTTATATACTTTTAAAATCATAATTTTTTTTTATTCAAGGGCATTTTGGTATTTGTAGCGGCCAAATCTGGTCAATGGTTAAATTTGACCAGCTTTGGCTAATGGTAAGGGGTCATTGTTAATTAATGATAAAATTGTTTTTGAGATTGTCAAAGGTTAAACCTTAGAGAAGTTGGCTACAATTTGCTCTAAAAACTATATTATTTGTAGAACAACCATGAACCACCCTTCCACTTCCCGCCTTCCAAGCTCCACCATAGAGACTCCATACCCGAAAAGGAGATCAAAGGTCACTTCCTTTTTAAATAGTTTAATTGAAAATTATTTATTGCATTAATTGAAAATTGATATAGATATAGATTTATTTTGGTTAGAGAATTGATTCATTATCCCATTAATTATGGGAATGGCTTTTGATTTTTATATTCTAATTAATTAAACTTTTGGTTCCTTAAGATAATTGATTATTTACCCTTTAATTATGGGATTGGCTCTTGGATTTTTATATACTAATTAATTGTTTAATTAATTAAATTAAAAATTAATACGAATTTAGTATATAGGAGTATAAAACGTCCATGTTCATATATTATCTAAAGGAAACTATTTAATGGCTAAGTTTTTAAAAAGAAAAAAATAAAATTAATGCCAACAAATTGAAATGGAAATAAAAGAAAGAAAGAAATTAATTAATAAAGAATAATAATTAACATAATTTATGTAGCTTGGGTTCCATTATAAGAGCATTTCCAATGCAAAAATGGTTTGCATACTAATAATCGTTGACATGGCAACAATACTAAGAGACTTGCTTCCAATGTGACATAAAAATAAACTTGATAGACAATTAATTCAAAATTTCTAATGCTTATGTTTAAAACACAATTATTTTAATGACATGTACCTTTTTTTTTTTTTCCTGTTTTTTAATTTTATTTTATTTCCTTACCAAAAATATATAAAAAATTAATGATTTTTGTTGAGTCAACCTAACAAATAGTTGTGCAACAGACCATCTAAAAGTAGACAGTCATGTTGACAATGTCTAATATATTTTTTTGCCACGTTAGCTCAAGTTTGAATATGTACGGTTGCATTTGAGACACAATTTTTAACTGAACGTCTATTTACCCTACGTGACATATATATATATATATATTTTTTCACAAACCACGTTTGCATTAGAGATAAGAGCATCTCCAATGGTAATGTTACTTGTATTTGAAAAAAATGGTGATATGTCAACATTGTCAAGCCAATTGCTTCATACATGACATGTAACTAAACTTGATAGACATCCAAATGAAAAAGTGGTCTCTAATGCTTCACTTGTAAAATACATGTTTTTAATGACATTTCAATTTATTATTGGTCTCCTTAGAGCATCTCCAATACAAGTGTGAATTATTTGTCAAAAATTGTTGACATGGCAACAATGTTAAAAGACTTGCCTTCTATATGTCAGAAATGTATAATTGATAAACAACCAAATCAATATTTAGTCTCCAATGACTTCTGTTCAAAATATTTTTTAATGACATGTCTTTTTTATTTTATTTCTTTAACAAACAATATTATTATTTTAATAGAAACACCAATCACTTTTTTTTTTTTTTTGCCACATCAGCTTGATATTGAATAGAGATGGTTGCATTGGAGAAGTATATTTGAACTCAATGTTTGTTCATCCTGATTGGTATTCAATTTTTTCACCACTTACAGTTGCATTAGAGATGCTCTTAAATATACTTTAGAATCTTTGAATAAAATAAAGTAGAAGACAAGAGTGATTGCTGACTGGGCTAACAAGATAGCTGTCCAACAGACCCTCAGAAATTAGAGTCATGTTGACAGCCTCTAAAAAAAGGGTTGCCACCTTAGCTTGAAGTTGTACTAGAGAGGTTGTATTATAAATGAATTTTTTTAACGAAGTGGTTAGTCATCCTACGTGGCATCTAATTTTTTCACAACCCATGTTTGCATTAGAGATGCTCTAAGGTATTATATAGATTCTTCTTTATGTTTGATTTTTTTTTTCCCTTATTTTAACAATGCAAATTGTTACGCACAATAATATATGTATCTATAAAAGTTTAAAGAGCTTTAGATTTTTTTTGATATCCTTGTATGAGAATATAATAGAAATGAATATACTTTTAGATTAAATTTAAAAATTAGAAATTGATTCGGCAAGTATAATACCGTATAGTAGCCGAATGTTTAACGTCTCTCGCTCGTCATAAATTTGGGCCAACCAGTTACTAGCGTCACTCTCTAACCAATGGCTCGACTGTGTCATCCAAACTCAAGGTAATTCGCGTTGGGCTGCAATCCTCCTTTGTATAAAAACCTTTATACATGTCAAAATCAAAGAAGCTTCTATTAATTAGCCATAGCTCATAGATTATTCAAAGTATCTTTCACCTTCAATGATACTACCTTTTGAAAATAATGCCAATGTCGACCCTTTTGTTGACTTTTTTATTTTTTATTTTTTTTTATTTTTAATTTTAATTTAATTTTTATTTTTTTTAATAATGATGGAATGACTCTTAATTAGTATTATTATTATTATTTTCACATCATCTCTTGACATATGTGATTATACACCTCTCTTCCATATTGGTGATAAGGGGTTCAAGTCCAACCATATGTATTTCAATACCAAAAATACCTTTTCTTTAATTTTATTGTATTGTATTTTTGTAATTACATCCCCACTATTTTGTTATCTGATCACTTTTATTATTATTTAATATAATATATTTTTAAAAAATTTCATTTGATATCTTTTTATTTAAATAAATAATGTATCGTTTGAAAAAATAATAATATCCAACCTCTGAAAAAACATTTGGGATCACTTAAAAAAATTTATGAACAAAATTTTCTTTTTATTGCAGTAAAACTTTTTTTTTTTTTTTTTTAATTCTTTAATTTTTTTCTTAAGTTCAAAATTCTCTCAATATTTTCCAATTCCACCAAATTGAAAAAGCTCTGATGTTAGTAATCACTCCAAAGACAGACAAAGTATCTCGCTCACACATGAAGCCCCTTGAGCCTTCTGCCCCTTAATTTGGGCCTACTGAGGTCAAATGAGCGATTTATATTCGAAATGGAATCATCAAAGAGTGAGGTTCTGAAAGACTAAATCAAAGTAGGCGAGGCGGTGGCCGGTGGCAGCGTTAATGAGAAATGTTGAGTCGGAAGTGGTGGTGTGTTGGTTAAATGGTGGATAGAGAAACGGAATTGGGTGACGGAGAGAGGTTAAGATGGTTGTGGGTGAATCTGTTCTTTTCAACCGTAAGTTCCTTTATTGTGGTTAGCTTATTTCTATGAAAAACCATTAATGGGGTTAATGTTGTAAGGGTAGATTTAGGTTATTAGACTTGATCGTGATCAAAGCACCATCCGACATCCCTAAAACTCCAAGAGTGAAGAGCTACAAAGGTATAACACTCAATTTGTATAGTTGTACTCTTGAAAAGAATTAGGTGCACACACACACTCATGACATTCATTTGTGTTCTTTTATTGTCTTCTATGTGTGCATTTCACCATTCACACACTTGCACATGTTGCATTTAGGTTAGTGTGTTTGACCACATAAGAAGGCACCTTTCTTCTCATTATGGCAGTCTTGGTGTCGTCGTGGTGAACCACGAAAAACCCTCCAGTGGTTTTTGCTGCCCAAGTGCTGTCTTGGACCACCGCGACAAATGGGCACAACATTCCCTTTAGATGATTTTACAGTTCAAGTGCCATATTGGACCACTGCGAAAAACCCTCCAGACCACCGTAAAAAACCCTCCAGTGGTTTTTACGGTCCAAGTGTCGTCTTGGACCACTACGACAAATGGGCGCAACATTCCTTCCAGAGGATTTTACGGTTCAAGTTCTGTATTGGACCATCGCAAAAAACCCTCCAAACCACCGTGAAAAACCCTTTAGTGGTTTTTGTTGTCGTTGTGTTGTCTTGGAGAACTGCGACAATTGGTGCAAAGTTTTCTCTAGTGGTTTTTGCGGTCCATGTGTCTTCATGGACTATCGCGAAAAAGGGACTGCGATACTCCGGCGACATTTGGTTTGCTTTTGTCTACGTTTGGTTTTCCTTTATTGCGGTTGAGAGTAATAGCCGTGAAGAAAGTGTTAGTGATTTAGAAATAGAGGAGGTCAAAAATACAAACAAGGAGCTCATGCTTGAAATAGAGATACTCAAGGCCGAGAAGGATGCATTGTTGTAGAAGGTTGAAGACCTTTCAATCAAGAACAGGAAATTGAAGAAGTCAAATAAGGTTCTTTCATTAGAAAATGAAGCAATTGAGAAGAAGCTAGAGGACTTTGCAAGGCCCACGGAAGAATTCGAAGAGGAGCTCATGAGGTGCTTTGAAGATTGTTAAGCTTAAAGAGTGTGATTGCATCATAGAGTTGGACAAGGTAGAGCAAATGGTCAAATCTCGAACCGGGGAGCACAATCTCAAGCATCAAAGCTTCCAACAAAAAAGGACATTTTCTAACATCCTTCCAATTTGTCATTTTTGTTCTATAAAGGGTCGTGTTAGGTTTAATTGTTACAAGTTTCTAAGGGATAATAAATGGAAATATGCTAGGCCTATAAAGAGTCCAAGTTTTGTCAAGAGGATATGAGTTAGGAAATACCTCGTGGATGGAGTTAGAGACAATCTTAGGAAACCAATCTGGGTAGTTAGAAAGGATGTTAATTCTGTTTTGGTTGATCCTTGTATTCTGGATTATGGACCTAGCATTAGCATGAAGCATTGATCTCTTGAACAAATTTTTATTTTTATGCTTTGAATAAATAGTTTAGTTTAGTTTAGTTTAGTTTCTTTTGTGTTTGTTTCAATAAATAAGTTCATCAACCATTTGAAGAAAATATTTCCTTATGTGATGTGTGCATTGGATGTTTTCAGGTCAAAAATTTCAAGAAGCACATTTAAAGAGAGTCAGGTTTGCCCAAAAAGAAATGTCACGGTCATGTCACTATGACACAATAGCCACGATATCCACTGGAATTGAAGAATCAGAATCGAAAAATTGTCGCGGTGACACACTAATGACACAAAGAGCGACAAACGAAGAAGATTTTCCGAAGCAAGGTTCACGGAGGCACAACTGCGATGCAACCCTAGCGACATACACTAAAAAGGTGTTGCTAACATGTCGTTGTCATGTTCACGTAGGAGAGCCAGCGACACCCCAAGTGACTTATTCAAATGACAGTGTATTGCGTTGTCGCGGTCATTGTCGCCGTCTCGAATCTGCGAACTTCGGGCTGCGACCTAGTGAAAATCATCGATAAAGGACTATGTCGTTCATAAGCACAAAACAACAAAATTTTTCAAAGTTCAACTCTCTCAAGACGTGGAGCACACGAAATCTCTGAGTGGTAAACCAATCATTTCCCTTTTTAAGTTCTATTTTGAATCCTTGCCCATTTTGGATTGATTGATTGATTGTATTAAGAAGAGATTGATGGTATTTGGAAGCTTTATTTTGTTTTGTGATTCTTGAGTTTGAATTTCATTGAGGATTTGGTTTTTGTATGTGTTATTGTTGATTGAGAGGGTGACTTGAGACCTTATTTGGGTTAATAGATTGCTTGGGCGGTTTGAGAAGCATGTTGGTTTTGTTATTAGTGCCTAGGTTTGTTTATTTTGGTTTTGATGTTGCTTGTGGTTTTTTGGTGTTTGGTGGTATTTAGGTTGCTAATTTTGGAAGTGTGGATCGTTTATTGGTGTTCTTGGTGTGGCGTGATTGTTGGAGGAGTGTCATTGTGCTACCGAATTTTAGATTGAAATTTGTGTGTTTCAATTCTCTTGAAGCAATACAATGCCAAAAGTGAAACTTCCTAGTAGAGGAGGAAAGGTGAGTGGAACTCTGGGCACTTCGAAAAAGCCAAGTAATGACCCAACACAGAAAAAGAAAGGGTCAGTTTGTGAGCTGAACAAGGACTTCGAAAAGAGGTCTACAGATTTTAAAAAGAAAAAACTATTTGTTGAGAAGGGAATCAACCTTGGTGAGATGGTAAATACTCCAATCCCCAACATAGTGAATGATAAGAAGTGGACAAGATATGTGAAGTGACCTCCACATTACAGCGAAGAGCTTGTAAGGGATTTTTATGTGGCGATGAACCCCGGAGATTACTTTAAGAGACGTCCAGTGATGGTGAGAGGGGTCCTAGTGAGGCTAAACTCAACAGATATCAATAGGCATTACAGTTAGGGGTGGGCATTTTCAGGTTGGTTTGAAAATTTTTCATCCCAATCCAACCCAACGTAAATTTTAACCCAACCCAATATTTTTCGGGTTGGGGGTAGATCAGGTTGAGCTTTTTAAGCCCAAAGAAAAAATATATTTGAATTCAAATTTTGTTATATCAAAATTCAAATTTTTTTTAAAAAAATTCACCCTAATATAATATCGCATAGAGTTTAGATTCCTTAAAAGCATCAAAATCAAATCACAATATATAATACAAATTGTTTAAATATCTGTTGCATAATTAAAAAATAAAAATATAACAATTTATTCAACTTGGAAAGTCTTCATCTAAGCCTCCCATCCATTTTACAATTATAATCACTTCGTCGAATATCTTATGGTTGGATAATCTATAATTAATTTCAACTAACATAATAGTTTGAGTTTATATACAATTATTAGACTTTTATCTACCAAATCCTTAATTAAATCCTAAGAGAAAAAAAAAACATTTTAAAGTACAATCAAGGATGTCCGAATTAATACAAAAGATGAAGACAATATAATTGCATATTTTTAATAAAAGTATTAAATATTTATGGTACAAAAATATTTAAACTTATGTATTTATATTTGTCATTTATAATATTGCAAATGGTGTATGAGTAAAATTTTTAAATATTTAAGAAAATGAGATTTCATAATAAATAAAATTATTTAATTTATTTTTTATTATTTATGTTGGGTTGTCGGGTTGGGTTGGGTTATAAAAATATAACCCAACCCAACCCAATATTAAAAGCAGCTCAACTTAATCTAGTCGGGTTGGGTTGGGTTGGCGGATTGGTGCCCACCCCTAATTACTTTACATCTCTCCCCAACTTGCCTAAGATCCTGAACAACATGGTGGAGGGAGTGACCGGGAATGATTTGTTTGTTAGAACTATGCATTTTTGGGTTGCTAGGACTCACCCACTAAAGCAATCCAATCTGATTGTGGAGTTGGGTTTCTAACACATATTCATCACCTACTCCTTGAGCCTGATCTCACATAGGACAACGGTACCATTCAAGGTAACTAGAATCCTTCATTGCATCATGGAGTACAAGGAGATCGATGTAGGTACATTGGTCAAGTCAAAGATCCAAAGAGTTGGTCGAAATGAGTCGAGTGTAGATTGGGCGCCCTTTCCTTGCCTTATTACTCAGATTTACAGATAGGCAAGTGTGGATGTGTCCCAGGACAAGATGTTGGACCTATCTGCTGACTTGAGATGGAAGGTCTGGTGTAAGTTGTTCAAAAATAGGGGTATGGGGAGACCCGATGAAGTTGATGGTGAGCCGAGCAAAAAGAGAAAAGGAAAGAGTAGTAAAGAGGTTGGTACTAGCAGAGAGTTCGAGGAGATCAAGCCAAAGGCCGAGCCAATAGATGGATTGGGTGGTGATGATGGTGTACCAGCTGAGGAGGATGACACTAGCCTACCTATAGGCAACAGGATCTTAGCTATAGTGAAGCAATCCCGTGAGGATAGTGCATATTTGTATGTGGAGTTGAGCAATGACATGAGAGTGGTGGATCAAAGGCAAGAAAAGATTGAGAAGAAATATAAGGAGATTCTAAAGCGGCAGACGGATCTAGAGAAGTTGGTGTGGGAAATGGTCAAGGAATAGGCCAAGGACTTCAGTGATCTTAAGAAGGAGTTGAAGTTCACACCCTACGCCAGAAAGAACAAGAAGGCAGATGATCTAGCCCCTTCTCTAGTACCTTGTCCCACAAGTGGGCCACCTATCATTGATGAGAATGCTTAGTTGAGGCTTGCCAAGGAGCGATCAAAATTAAAAAGGAAGCAGTAGATAGAGAGGCTACGCTCAAGGACCCAAAATGGAAGTGCAAGATTGTAGAGTCATAGCAAGTTGAGAAGGATGACTCGGAGTAGCCACCACACCGCCACATATCACCATCACCACCATTTTGCATGTCTATTCTTATTGATGGTTTTTGAACTCGTAGTTTTATTTTTGTTTCTTTGAAATTAACTTGAACTTTTTTTGTTTACATTTCAGTTGGTATCGATTTAGTTTATATTTGATTTTTTTTTTTGGGTAAACATTTATATTTTATTTGCTTTTAGTTTTATTGCTTCATTTTATTTCTTGCTTTAATTTACTCGCATAGAATAAGGGTGTGGATTGTATTGTGATAGATTTAGGATTTTGATGGATATGATTGAAGGATTTTGACTTTGCCTTGTGATATGATGTGATGAGTTTCATGGATATATTTTGCTCTTGAATTCAAGTTTGGTTCAATTATTGAACAAGGACATGCATGTTATATTGTGGACTTTATGCTTGTGATTGTGTGGTTACGCTGCTCATGCCATTTTTTTGCCTTCCAAACATTAAGGACAATGTCAAATTTAGGTTTGGGGGTGTGGCACAGCACTTTTAAGTCTTACATGAGTTTCATTTTTGCTTTTCGTGTGTTTTAGAGTCAAAAATTTTAAAATCTTGCGATGATACCATGTTTAAACATACTTTGCTCGTTGAGATTGTGCTATAGTGTGTGCTCTTTAAGGAGTTGTGTATGTTTGCGTTGCTTAGTCTAGATTAGCATCATGCCATTTTAGGTCACATTGCACAAAGTGCGCTAGTCCTTTTCCCTCTATGCTTGAGTGAATAGGCATTTTTTCTTGAATGCTAGGGATTAATAGTGGAGATTTCCCGTGAGTTTCACAAACATGGCCCAAAAAGCGTACTTTTGAGGAAAAGAACATTCACTCTTTAAACACTCATTCAAACACACATGTTAAGCGTGATTTAAAGTCTCATTTGCACTAAATGTTGTTTGTATAGAATATTATGGATTACTTGTAGATGCCTTGATTTCCTTGGTAGACAAACCTTTAGAGATGATTTTAGGCAATGCATGCTATGAACTACTTAAATATGGCCTAAACACTTCCTACCCTTAATGTGTGTGCTCCTATGCCAATTTTGAAGCCAAACACATGTAAGCTATTCATTCATAACCCACATCATCACAAACCAAAAATAACTTACACACTAGACCTACCCTTCACCAATTGGTTTGCTAAAGCCTATGAATTTAATGTAACTTTGAGCTCTTAATTTGGTTGAGGCATGTACCTTGGCAAGTGTGCTTATAAGTGCAAGGAATTGCAAAAAGAAATCAAGAAAAGGAAGAAAAGAAAATGAATAAAAAAAAAAGAATAAAGAAAAAAAAGAAGAGAAAAGATGAAAAGATGAAAACCTTGCGAAAAATAAAAGAGAAATGAAACGAAGAAGCACAAATAGCTTCAATGTTTGCACAATGATTGAATAGTCTACTACAGAAGAGAGTAGTACAATAGCACAAGTTAAATTGTAAGCATGGACGCTTAAGTGAGAATGTAAATGTTGTGTGACAAGAGCCAATGCAATGGAGATTTCGAATTTATGTCTTAGCTAGACCTTTTGTGTATTTTGGTTATCCATGTCCATTCATTCATTCACTCATCACCTTAGGCCCCATTACAACCAAAATGAAAAGCCCTTTTTGATCTGTTGGAATATCCACTTAAGGAATTTTGGTTGATGCATGCTCTTTCTAGACATGACGTTGGTTTCGCTTCGGTTCTGGTTCCGATTCCGGTTCCCCTGTTCCGACAGTTCAGTTCCAATTTTTTTTTCTTATATTTATTATTATTTTAAAAAAATATTGACATGTAAAATTGTAAATGCATTTTATTGGGTTACCTGAAATGGCGAAATTAAAATAAAATAAATATATGACAAATTAAAAAATAAATTAAAATAAAACTAAAAAAATTTAAAATTGGTCTTGCACTTAATTTTTACCACAATTAAGTTGCAGATGTATCCTCTTGGGGTTTATACTTTAGAGGAATCAAAGTACACGTAGTTTTCTTACCTTTTATAGTTTTATTGAAGGTTTGGTGATAACTTGGACACGTTGTCAGCCTGTGAGGTGGCACCATAACTAATTGCTGTCATGATCATCCGTTCCACATCCTCCAGTTTGGTTATCTTTGAAGAAACCATAGGATACATCTTGATCGATTTCTTGTTGTCTGTATTGCGCATTGGTCCAATCATCAATACAAACTTGTATCTCAATTGATTTCGGACTCAAAAGCTAACATCTTGCGTCTAGAATATTTTCACCTGCGCTAAACTCTTGTTCTATAGCCACCGTAGAAACTGGTGTTGCAAGAATTTGTTTGGCTATAAGAGCCAAGATTGGAAAGTACTTTTCATGCTCATTCCACCAGTGTAGGATGTCAAATTTTTAACATCAGTGTCTTCAATAAACTCAAAAGAGATACATAGATAAGATTCAAGCTCAGAATACGTGGTCGAGCTTGATAAAGAAGAACCTTGTAATTTTTTGGTTTTTTTTGTTTATAACAAACTGTACCCTAAACCCATTAATCCGGAGGATGATGGGGAATGAGATACATTTTAAGTTTGTGGAACATTTATGTTCAGTGATAGACCATAAACTCTAAGATATTAATCATATAACTCATACAATAATGTATTAACTCTAGAACAACACATATCAACATCATAATCTATTTGTAAACATTGATGATAATAAGCAGTTAGATAGTCACACAAAATTTCTAATCTACAATGTGGATCAAAACACATTTCAATCAAATAAATATTTGGAAACTCCAGATAATAGTCTAACCATTTTAATTTCATACCAGTAACGGACTCTTGTAATTCTAAGTCGAATGCACAATGAGAAAGGGCACCAGCAATATTAAGACTCTCAATAATAAATAAATTATTGTAGTATAATAAGCACTAGATAAATTGTTAGTAGCATTATTAAATACTTTTAACAAACCACAAACTTTTGTACAAACATCCCAATGGCTTGAATAAAGATTAATGTGACTAATATTATATTGAATAAAAGTAACTAATAAATCCCTATAATCATAACTTTGAGTAAGCAATTTATAAGTAGAATTCCAACGTGCTGGAACATCACGAGGAAATCTAATGGCACGCCTACCATGTTGTTTACCAAATTTTATCCGTTCTTTTATTGCAAAAGGATGTTTCCACAAATGATAAAGGGCATCTTTAATAGGTTGAATAAAATCTTGAAGAGTTTCTAATCCTTTTTTAACACATAAATTTAAAACATGATATGCACATCTTTGATGGAAAAATTTACAACCAAGATAAGGTTTGCATAAATCAATTAAAGCAGGAATAGTAGCGGTGTTGCTGGAAGTATTATCAAAACCAATTGTAAAAATTTTGTTTTCAATTTTATATTCTTGAAAAATAATTCTAAGCCGTCTAAAAATATTAGCAGCAGTGTGTGCATCATCAAAAAGTCTAAATGCTAGAATTATTTTTTTGGATAGTCCATGCATTATCCATATAATGGCAAGTGACACCCAAGTATGAATGCATTCGCCAATGGTCACTCCATATGTCGGCACATATAGAAACACGACCATTATATTTTTCAAAAAAAATTTCCAACTTCCTTTTTTCTTTCTCATAAATGTTCTGAAGTGTTTATGTGAGAGTGGTTCTAGAAACACGACATGTAGTAGGATTTAATACTCGTTTACAATAATTAATAAAACTAACTTTTTCACAAAAACTAAATGGTAAATGTTCTACTGCAACCATTCCAGCTAATTCTTCTATATTTCTTTCATCACTACATTTAAATAATTGTTGGTTATGGGTAGCGTACATAGGAATCTGGGCTTGTGAACTTGATATGTCATGTGCATCTAGGTGTTTGTTCATTATATGCTTCTGATATGAGCCATATCCTCCTTATTTGCTCCACTTAAACACCTTTTTACAGTAATTGTACATCGCTACGATGCTTCCATTTGCTTGCGTTACTTTCTTCATATGGAGTGTGAAGAGATCAGATTTGGATTGCTTTTATAACTTTTCTTCCATAGATGGTTCTGAAAATATATGTTAACGAGTCCTAATATAATCTAGAGGGGGGGGGGGGGGGGGGTGGGGGGGGGTGGGTTACCAATTTTTCGAGATTAATCAAGATTACAAAAAACAACTCCAACTAGTCACCAAGTAAAATCAAGTGTAGGAAATGCGGAAAGTAAATAACACATGATTTTTACGTGGAAACCCACACGGGGAAAAACCACGGGCTATTTTGTGCGCCACACTAGAACCTCAATCTACTACTTACAAATACGATTACAATCTAGGTAGACCGCATCACACCTAAGATTACTAATCCGTCTTTGCTACCCACGGGCCTTTAGAAGTGAATCTAGTTCATGCTTGCAAACTACCCAAAAGGCAAATACAAGACTTGACTCTAATTGAAGAGATAAAACAACCTAGTGTGAATATTAACAATATTCAAGATGCTAAAATGCAAGGTTAGACATTTAAGTTTATCTAGGCATATATGAACATGTTAGACATTCCTAGATATCATTTTACTAAATGACATGCATATAATATAACAAAATAGACAAACAAAGTCCTATATGCAATATCTACCATAATACAACTCTCAAAACACAATAAACACAATCTTGAAACTAAGTCAAGTCATAAAAGAGCAATCTTGAAACTAGTCAAGTAATAAAAGAGCAATCTTGTAGAGAAAGAACATGTGAAGGATGCAAGGATGTTCTAACTACAAGTCATGTGAGCAAATATAAAAACCCATGAGAATCATACCTAGAACATGCTAGATGATGTGTGAAGATGATGGGTTTTGGATTTGGATGAGTAAAAATGGGATCTTGGAAGTCTCTCTCTTGAAAAATATTTTTCTCTCTCTAAAATAAATTTTTGCTCTCAAGATGTATGTGTCACAAAGTGAAGAAGAAAGAAATATATATATATCAGGTCTCGCTAACAAAAGGCAAGAAAAAAGAAAAAAAAGGGCACTATCATATATATATATATATATATTAACACACACAAACATGAAGAAAAAGAAACAATCAGGTTTTAAATATTATATATATATTCACGCACCAACCTATAATATAAATATATATATATATATATTGACTTGTTGTAAATTAATAAATAATAGATGAAGAACAATTGAAAAACAAAATAATAAAGTGTGAGAGAGACGAGAGATATAAGAGAGAGAGCTTCTAGCTTTTTATTGATATTTGATGAACCAACATTTACATGATAGAGAGAGCACATATATATAGGCAATTATAAAGGAGAGAAAATCAAGTGGGTGAGAGTAGGTAAAGAGAGAGTTGCGGTGGGTTGGAGAAGATATGGTGGTGATATTATGGTGAGATATTGTATGAGATATTAAGAGAGATATTTGGGGAGATATTAAGAGAGATATTTAGGTGATATATGTGTGTATAATACATGTGGTAAAAGCCACATATATTATAACACTCCCCCTTGGATTTATACCACATGTATTAATCTTTTATGAAAAAACTTAATAGGAAAAACCTAAGTAAAATATATACAATGATCTCCTGGATCTTGTGATGCTGGATGCTCTCAAAATTATCTCGTTAAAAACCTTGTCAGGAAAACCCAGTGGGACAAAGCCTAATCGAAGGGAAAAAGAGTATAGTGCACATATGTCCACTCAGAACTTTGCTCCTCTTGATTGTTTCGTTAAAAACCTCGTCAGGAAAACCCTGTGGGACAAAACCTGATCGAAGGGAAAAAAGTACAATGCAAATATGTTAATAATTAATGTTTTCTTCAAAACATTTCTCACGTTTATACTTTACTAGGAAAAACCCAGTGGGATAAAAATTTGAGCAAAGATATCCATTGATCTGTCGGATTAAAGTAATATTTATGATGATCTTTTGGATCAAGATAATATATATACGATGATTAGCAAGATCAAAGTAATATTTACAATGATATTTTGATCAAGATAACATATATATGATGATATATTGAATCAATGTAATATTTATGATGATTTTGTGAATCAAATGATTTTTGGGTGTGCTTAAAAAATTGCATCATTAAAAACCTTATCAGGAAAACCCAATGGGATGAAAACCTGATTGTAAGGAAAAGAGTACAATGCACATATACCCCAATATAATTAATATATTTCATTTGATATGCTCCCCCTGATGGGACGCTCCCTCTGATAAAAGTTCTTTTAAAACAATCATCTAGATTGCTAAACTGGGGTATACAGATGTTTATTTCATGAAATGAAATAACATCATAAATGATTGGAGGGAGTACAAGCAAAGACTTGTTTTATGGAGTAATATCCATATGGAATCTTTTCAGAATCTTTTCAATATATTCTTATTGATGGACAAACATTCCATTTGATCTATGATCGACCTTCAGGTCGAGACAATATTTTCTTTCCCATGTCCTTCATTTTTAAACTAATTTACCAAAAATTCAAAAGTTTTCAAGAGCTCCCCAGAAGCTCCAATTAAATTCATATCATCAACATATGTTGTGAATATAGTAAATTCGAATTCTGATTTATTTGCGAAAACACTTGGACATATAATATAATTATTATACCCTTATTTTATCAGATATTCACTGAGATGATTATACCACATCCGTCCAGATTGTTTTTAATCCATATAAGGATTTTTGTATGTTCATCAAATACAGATTACGAGATCTCGATTTACATGCTTCTAGTATTTTAAATCTTTCCGGGATTATAAATATATGCATTGAGTGAATCATATAGATAAATGATTACTACGTCTAGAAGACATATTTCAAGCCTTGTAAAGGCAGCCAAATTTATCAAAAATTCGAAACGTAATTGTATTCGTCACTATTGAATACCAAGTTTCTATGAGAAACATTGAATACCAAGTTTTTGTATGTTCATCAAATACGATCTCGTTTTTCTCATTACGTTTTCCATATAAAGACCCATTAGTATCCAACTAGTTTGGCATCTCCAGGTGTCTGGAGTACTATTTGTCTAAATACTTTATATTTGGCATATGAAGTCAATTCTTCTTGTGAATTGCTTCTTTTCACTTAGGCTAATCATGTCTTTTGTATACAATCATTGATATTATGAATATTATAATATCATTTATAATTTCAGTAGCGCTACTGTGTATAAAAATACATCATCAATGATTGTTTCTTTATGATTCCACATTTCTCTTATATGATTTATAGAAATTTTCTCAATTTCAATATATTTGAATCTCTATTGAGATTTCTTCCATTTCAATGGATTTATTCACTATATGAATTTTATAGAAATTTTCTTAATTTCAATATAGTTGTATCTCTATTGAGATTTCTTTCCATTTCAATGGATTTAGTCATTTCATAGACTCGTATAGAAATTTTCTCGATTTCAATATACTTATATCTCTGTTGAGATTTCTTCCATTACAGTGAATTTAGTCTTTTCATAGAGTTGTGTCTCATTAAATATGTCAGACTCTTACAGAGTTGATTTAGAGAAAGTGGATTTATTTATAACTCGAGTTTTGCTTACATTAGGATCCTGATAACAATACCTTTCAAAAAGGTTCATAAGCTTATGAATTATAATATATATCAGATGATTTATTTGTTGTTTTTTACTCAGATCGTTCTTTAGGAACAATCACCCGGTCGGGATTTATGAGATGGCAACTTATAAATCTTGTTACCTTTAATATATGAAGTAACAAGTTAATAATTATCTGATGATCAATTATCTTTCGTATTTGAGTGATACAAAGATTGAAATGAGACACATTTATATATAGAGAACCGAACTGGTATCTCTATTTTATATAAGAGTAACTTTTCATTTACTCTTTCTGAAGAAACTTTCCATTTGAAATTTAATCAATATGATAATATACAGATTGTGCGTAAAAATATAAACTCTTAGAAGTTTAAATGATCTAATAGAAGATTAATTAAAATCAATATTAATCTCATAATGATATAGAATTCTTATCTTAGATCATGCTAGAGATGAAATAAAGAGATATACTACACAATCAAATATCTTTAAAACGTGAGTAAGTCAATGACCAATTACAAGTTGTAATGGTAAATAATGATGATAAGTAGTGATCATAGATGAATATATCAACATGTAACATAACGTTCCATATAGAAATTGGTAATTGAATCGAAATAATAAAGTTCTCGTAATTACCTGGAAATGTTTGATAAGTGATTCTGCTGATCCATTCTGATTATGAGTACATGCGAAAAATGGATGTTTGAACATCGATCTCAACTGGAGACGTTTGATAATACATAAACATGTGATCATCTCGTAGATGTATCAACTAGGACCATAAAATAATGAAAGGGTTCTTTTGGTGGATGAATATGTCCACATATATCCCTTTGAATGATAGGGATTCAAAACCAACTTTAGAATGATATGGTTTTATTTGGTGCGTGAATATATCCACATATATCCCTTTTCTGATCAACAATATAATCCGGATGATAAAGAACACAGCTTTTCTATAATCAGCTTCTAGCTTGAATCATGCACAGATGTTCACCATTCTTATTATTAATGATCTCAATATGACATTAATAAAGTTATATGTCTTTGATCTAAACATATTTCTTTATGTTCTGCTTGAATGATATAAAATATCATTGATACACAATTGAATTCCATCTGGTAATAAGATTGTGGCTCTTCTAGAGTCTTTAATTAGATCCGCCAGATTTTATCTGGTATTAACTTTAAATGCCTTTGAACTAAGCATATTTCTTTATGTTGTTCTTTGAATAATATCAAGTATCATTGATACATAATTGAGAATTGTTTGATAACAACATCATGGCTCTTCCAGAGCTTTCTATCAGATCCGTTGGACCTGATACATAATTTAGTATTGTTTGATAACAATATCATGGCTCTTCCAGAGCGTTCTATCAAATCCGTTGAACCTAATACATTAATAATATTTGCTCTCAGCAAAGTCGAATTGATAAAATATTTCTGACTCTACAAAATTATATGAGTCGTTGCACTCTCGGCAAGACATATATTTTTCCTTCTATAAATTTTATGGATATTATTTGTAATGTCATTTTATATCTTATGTGAAATGATAATAATCACCCCTCCCTTTTTTTTAAAGAGAAATTACAAAATTGCCCTTGATTTTGTAAAATTACAGAAAGGGCCCTCAAATTTTTTATTAATTATAAATCAGCCCAAAAACTCTTTGAAAATTACAAACTGGACCAATAAGTTTTGGTAATTATAAATTGATCAAAAATTTTATCAAAATTACAAAATGACCCAAAATAATTACAAAACAGTCCATGAAAAATATCGAGTTCTCCAAAAGTGGCCCAGTGTAAAAACGAGCTCTGTGACCGATCTAGACCAGATCGTGAGTCATGACTGATGATCATTTATCGTCATCGTTAAATGCACTAGGCTGGTGCGAAAATTGACGAAGCCCACCGACGAGGTGGCATTGACCCGAGGAGGCGATGAGTTTGGGTTGAAAACCTACCAACCCAGAAGCAAACTCAGATCGGGGTTTGGTGATACTAGATTAGATGATCTGATTATCCAACACCCATCACATTCACATGTTCATCAAGTTCATCTACTGTCAAGTAAACTACTGATATCAGAATTCTCCTTTTTAAAAAAAAAATTTTTTTTAGCAATTCTGAATTTTGCTCTCCAGGAGCATTAAACTTGAATGAAATGGATAAAATATTACATCCAGTTTCATTATACGTTAGGATCTTAAATCCTTTTATGTGATACTCACATCATCTTGTTGGATGTGTATGAAATGGATAAAAATATTATTGCCAATTTATTTATACGTTAGGATCTTAAATTATTTTTATGATACTCACATCATCCTGTTGGATGTGTATGAAATGGATGAAATATTAATTCCAATTTCATTATTCGTTTAGGATCTTAAATCCCTTTTACGATACTCACAACATCCTGTTAGATGTGTAAATCATTTTTCTCAAATGAATGATATGTAAATATATCACTTTATATATATGAGATAAAATAAAATCATGAATCATAATGATTTTTCGAATTTCCAATTCGACCATGAACTATAAGTTCAAATATAATTATAATATAGAAAACTTCAAATTCTGAGTGGATTTGAAACCTCAGGTTCCAAATAATAAAGTATGTCATTCATGAATATAACACTGGATCTAGAATTCCAAGTTCTCATCGGTTTTCAATACTGTGCCGTATGGCATTCATGAATATAACACTGGATCCAGAACTCCAGTTTCTTATCGATTTTTGAAACCGTACCGACTTAAATATCATAATTCCAAAAACTTTAAGTTCTGGTTCGTCGGTCTTGCCAATCTCATATATTGTGAAAAATGAACAGTTCTAGGACGGTATATATGTCCTGTAAATAAACAATTTCAGGAGGCTGAGCTCACCTATTATGTTTCGTAAATAAACAGTTCCAGAATGGTATATATGTCATGTAAAATCAATTCCAGGAGGCTGAGCTCACATGTTATATTCCGTAAATAAACAGTTCCAGAACGGTATATATGTCCTGTAAAATCAATTCCAGGAGGTTGAGCTCACCTGTTATGTGCATAAAAAATAAATCCAGAACTATGTATAGATGATCCGTTGACGGCATAAGTCATCTTGTATACGGAACTATAAATAGATCCAGAACAATGAGATTTAGAGAAAATAAATTCAAGACTATATATATATGTTCCGTTAACGGCACAGCCATTTTGTATACGAAATATATATAGATCAAGAATATTAAGATTTAGAGAAAATTGATATTTAGAGAAAATAAATTCAGGACTATATATATATATATGTTTCGTTAACGGCACAACCATTTTGTATACGAAATATATATAGATCCAGAATATTGAGATTTAGAGAAAATAAATTCAGGACTATATATATATGTTCCGTTAACGGCACAACCATTTTGTATACAAAATATATACAGATCCAGAATATTGAGATTTAGAGAAAATAAATTCTGGACTATATATATATGTTCCGTTAACGGCACAATCATTTTGTATACGAAATATATACAGATCCAGAATATTGAGATTTAGAGAAAATAAATTCAGGACTATATATATATATGTTCCGTTAACAGCACAACCATTTTGTATACGAAATATATACAGATCCAGAATATTGAGATTTAGAGAAAATAAATTCAGGACTATATATATATGTTCCGTTAACGGCAAAGCCATTTTGTATACGAAATATATACAGATCCAGAATATTGAGATTTAAAGTAAATCACCCATCAGGGATCCTTTTTACTTATATACACGAATATCAAGCCGTAAATAAATCACTCACCTGAAGATACTTTTTACTTATATACGATCGTGCTGATAACTTGTTGTAAATTAATAAATAATAGATGAAGAACAATTGAAAAACAAAATAATAAAGTGTGAGAGAGACAAGAGATATAAGAGAGAGAGCTTCTAGCTTTTTATTGATATTTGATAAACCAACATTTACATGATAGAGAGAGCACATATATATAGGCAATTATAAAGGAGAGAAAATCAAGTGGGTGAGAGTAGGTAAAGAGAGAGTGGTGGTGGATTGGAGAAGATATGGTGGTGATATTATGGTGAGATATTGTATGAGATATTATAAGAGATATTTAGGGAGATATTAAGAGAGATATTTAGGTAATATTTGTGTGTATAATACATGTGGTAAAAGCCACATATATTATGACATGACTAACAAATAACTAAAGACAAAACAATCAAAGTCAAAAAAAAAAAAAAAAAAAAAAGCAAATTAAAAGAAGAATGAAACAACTGGAGGGAGAGGCGCGTTGATGAGCCGTGCGCCACACGGGGACAAAGGCAACTTTGTCCAGTGTGGCACACGGCCTCACACGCAGCCACTACTTTTTTTTTTTTTCTTTATCATGCCACACTAAGTCGGCTCTCGATCCGAGTGACCTTCGGTCCAGTTGACCTCGGAACTTAGAATTCGATTCCGTCTTCGGAATATGGATCCGGACTCAAACACAAATATGGAAAAATATATAACTTTCCACTCTAAGTTCGGAATTGAATTTCGATTTTCGATAAAAACACGGAATGTCCCAAATATCTCGAAAATCATCCGAAACACATAGATAAGTTTCCGAATCACTCGGAACTCATCTAGGGACAAATCCACACATAGTATGACTCGAAAAAATACAAAAAATCTCATAAATATATTTCTATAAAATACAAAGAGATTTTACCAACCATACCAAAACTAACACAAATACTAAAATGCATGAATTGTGTGTGTGTGCACTCTAAATCTCTTCAATTAAGAGTCAAGGTCAAGAAGTTACCTTCCTTGAAGCTCTTGAGATCCACAATGAGATCCTTAAGCATTTGAGTTGAATTTTTTCAATTCTAAACTACCCTTACAAGATTAAACCCCATTGTGATTTTGTCACCGAAATTAGCCAATTAGAAAGTGAGGCATTTACAATCTCCCCCTTTGGCTATTTCGTGACAAAATCAACACTCACAAGCACCCTCACAAAAACAAAAAAAAATTGGTCAACAAAATTTTCTACATTACAATTATGCCCTAGTCTAAGTCTTGAACATCTTCAAGTCATTTCCAAGCTTGTAGAAAATTCCAACCTACACACAATCAACAAGAAATATACATTTCAAGAGCAAGTGTGAGAGAGGTGCTTGAACAAAAGAAATTGCAATTTCCAAAGAAAAAAAAAATACAATCAATTAATGTAATCATGCAATTCAATGCAACTCCCCCTAAATGCAACAATTCCCAACATGAGTTACTCTCTCACTCTCAGCTCCCCCTTAATGCAATGTCAAAAAAAAAAAAAAAAATTCTCCCCCCAACCTTACTCCCCCTTTTTGTCATGAGATAGGCAAAGGGAGTCTCCCTTAATAGGTAAGCATTAGCAAGGAGAGCTTGTAGCACAAACACATATGCATAATCATTTAAGCAATTTTATGCACCTCAATTAAGTAAGAGAGATTCAAGGAGTTTTATTTTAAGAGAAATGTGTGACGAGGATGCTTTGCAAGCAAGACATGTTGCATTCAAGCTCAAAAGAAATGGTATTTGGCAAAGCAAACAACAAGGGTTTCCTAAAGGAATTCAAACCAATTTCACCCTTTGCATGGAAAAAGATAAGGATATAGAATTTAAACATTTTAAATTTTAACAAGCAACTATATCCAATTTTATAAGCAAAACAAGACATGGGCGACTTTGCACTTTATTTGATTTTTCCGGGTGAGATGCCCGTATGATAGTAGCCTTGTTCTACAAATAAAGAGGGAGAGACAATGGATATAAAGATCCTTATTGATTGAAGTCTCAAAGTTTGCTTTTACACACAAATTTTCCATTCACGATAAAGCAATTAAGCATAGCATATTTTTCACTTATAAGCATGTCAACAAAAAGAATCATCATGTCATAGGAATCAATTAAAGGTCATTCATCAAGTACTTCCAAAGTACATTTCCTATTCCAAAAATGCATGTTTGCGCATAAATATGACATAGATTGCAAGCAAGGCAATGAATCACACTTATTAAGAAAAAAACATATAAGCATGTACAACCAATTATCTCAAGCAATTAAATAAGAGGCATAAAATATTTCAATGTAGCACAATGCATGTTCATGCAACTTTGCTCTCTTTGCTTGAGCTCCCTATATGGAGTCAAGACAAACCACTTCAACCCAAGTGACAAATCTCAATAGACTTGCTAAGGTTCCCAAATCTATGAGTGTCTAAGGGTTTTGTAAACAAATCAGCTAGTTGGTCATTTGTTCCCACATGTTCTAATGCAATGGTTTTACTCTCAACTAGCTCTCTTATGAAGTGGTGTCTAATGTTAATGTGCTTGGTCCTAGAATGTTGGACGGGATTCTTAGAAATGTTAATGGCACTCATGTTATTACAAAATAAAGTAAAAGTACCTTGCTCCAAGCCATAGTCGGCTAGCATTTGTTTCATCCACATCAATTGAGTGCAAGCACTACCGGCGGCAATGTATTCCGCATCGGCCATGGATAGGGAAATTGAGTTTAAGAAACCAAATTGTTTCTTACAAAACTAAGAAACCAAATTGTTTCCAAGGAAAAAGCAACCGTCCGATGTACTTTTCCTATCATCACAATTTCCCGTCCAATCAGCATCACTAAATCCAACAAGACTAGGATTAGTGTCAAATGAGTACCAAATCCCATGGTTTGAGGTACCATTCACAAACCGAATGATCCTCTTTACCGCAACAAGGTGAGATTCCTTAGGATTAGCTTGGTACCTAGCACACACACCCACACTAAATGCTATATCGGGCCTACTTGCGGTCAAGTAAAGCAAGCTTCCTATCATGCCACGATATAAACTTTGCTCCACATCCTTTCCACTAGCATCTTTGCTTAGTTTCAAGGTTGTGCTCATGGGTGTGTCACAATGTTTGGCATTCTCAAGGCCAAACTTCTTCACTAGGCTCTTGGCATATTTATCTTGGGATATAAAGATCCTATCATGCATTTGCTTAATTTGCAAGCCTAGGGAGTAATTTAGTTCACCAACCATGCTCATCTCAAACTCATGAGACATGACATCAACAAATTGTTGAACTTTCAAGTTGTTGGTGGAACCAAAAACAATGTCATCAATATAAATTTGAGCTATGAATAACTCATCTTTAATGCACTTGATGAACAAAGTCTTGTCAACACTACCTCTAGAGTAGCCATTGTTAGCAAGATAGAGAGTGAGGCGCTCATACCAAGCCCTCGGTGCTTGTTTCAACCCATATAAAGCCTTCTTGAGGCGAAAAACATGAGAGGGGTGGTGTGGATCCACAAACCCCTTTGGTTGTTCAACAAACACTTCCTCATGCAAGAAGCCATTGAGGAAGGCACTCTTGACATCCATTTGGTGTAATTTGAACTTGTACACACAAGAAATGGACAAGATAAGCCTAACGGACTCTAAGCAGGCAACGGGAGCAAATGTCTCCTCAAAGTCAATACCCTCAATTTGAGAGTACCCTTGTGCAACAAGCCTTGCCTTGTTTCGCACAATGTTGCCATCTTCATCAGATTTGTTCCTAAACACACATTTAGTGCATATGACATTGGTGTTTTTAGGTCTAGGAACAAGAGTCCAAACCTCATTTCTCTCAAATTGGTTTAGCTCTTCTTGCATGGTAAGAACTCAATATTCATCATTCAAGGCCTCATCCACCTTTTTGGGTTCTATTTTAGAGGTGTAACAAGTATAACTAATTTGATTAGCTATTTGACGTCTAGTCCTAACACCCTCTCTAATCTCTCCAATGATATCATTCTTATCATGGAGTTTTCTAACCGAAGGAGCGGGTTCATTAAAGTCCAATGGAGGAACTCTATTAAGAGGCAATTTATCCTCTTCATCTTGGTTTGACTTCACACCACTTGAAGTCTCACCACTTTCCTTCAAAGGAAGGTCATCCAACTCACAAATATCCTCCTCATGGTTATCATGTTTTGGCCAACAATCATCAAAGACCACATTTGATGATTCCATCACACTTCGAGTCTTAAGATTAAAAACTCTATAGGCCTTGCTATTAAGTGCATATCCAATAAAAATACTCTCATCACTCTTAGCATCAAATTTGCCAAGTTGATCACGGTCATTAAGTATATAGCACTTACTTCCAAAGATATGGAAATAGCTAACATTGAGTTTTCTACCCTTTCATAACTCATAGGATGTTTGTTTAGTCCCGGGCCTAAGGAAAACTCTATTCCCTATGTAGCAAGCCGTATTAATGGCTTCGGCCCAAAGATTTCTAGGGACTTTGTTGCTAAGCAACATCACACGGGCCATCTTTTGGAAGACTCTATTCTTCCTCTCAATAACTCCATTTTGTTGAGGAGTCCTAGGGGCCAAAAATTCATGGGAAATGCCTAAGCTATTGCAAAAATTCTTAAAGCTAGCATTTTCAAACTCTTTCCCATGATCACTTCTAATTTTCTTAATGCTTTTTATGTGAGAAGTTTTCTCATTTTGAATTTTAACACAAAGCATTTTAAATTTCTCAAAGGCTTCAGACTTTTCCCTAAGGAAGTAAGTCCATGTAAACCTAGAGAAGTCATCAACAACTACAAGTATGTACCTTCTACCACCTAAGCTTTTGGTTTGAATAGGACCCATAAGGTCCATATGGAGAAGCTCCAATGGTTCTTTGGTGGAAAGGTATTTGCCTTTCTTGTGGACACTCTTGGTTTGCTTGCCTTATTGGCAAGGTCCACAAACACCTTCAATCTTTTTCCCAAGCTTGGGAAGGCCTCTAACAACATTCAATCTATCAAGGACTTTCAAGTCCCTATAGTTCACATGGCCAAGTCTTTAGTGCCACACTTCTACTTGCTCACTAGTAGACAAGTTACAAGAGATGAGATTTGACTCGAGACAATAGCAATTGTCACTTGATCTTTTGCCTTTCAACAAAACTTGCCAATTTTCCTTAAGAATAGAGCAATCAATTTTGCCAAACATAACCGAAAGCCCTTCATCACTCAAGTGTGATATGCTAATGAGATTGGCTTGCAAGCCATCTACATAAAGAGTATTGGGCAAGGAGGGCAAACCAGGAATATATATATTATCTTTCCCTATAACATTTTTCTTCGACCCATCACCAAAGGTGACGAATCCACCATCCTCCATAACAAGAGTTTTGAAGAAACTCTTGTTTCCGATCATGTGCCTAGAACACCCACTATCAAGGTACCAAGTGTTGGAGGCATTGGCTTTCAAGGCAACTTGGGCCACATAGCAATAGTATTCAACATTTCTATTCAACCTAGGAGCCAAGGGTCCATTATCTCTAAATTTCCTAGGAGCATGCATTATGGCTCTTCTAAGTATATTTTTCTCAATCATGCTTTCTCTTCTACACAATTTAATATACTTAAAACAATTAGGCCTAATGTGGCCTTCAATTCCACAAATATGGCAAGTATGAGAGAAATAAGGATTCATACCATAACCTTGTGCAAGCATTTGTGGCCTCCTTCTATTTTGAGTTGCTCTTGGGTGTTGAGGCAACTCTCTCCTTTGTGGTTGAGCAAAATTGGCATGTCTCCTCGGTTGAGCATAAAAGACCCCATGTTGAGCTTGTGGGATCCTTTGTTATGGAGGTCTTGGTTGTGGTGGAGCTCTTACTTGTGGAGGTCTTGGTTGTAGGGGTTTAGCTTAAGGAGCTCTAGCTTGTGGTGGAGCTATTGTTGGAATCCTTGCTTGTGCTTGCTTGGAGGATTCACCAACTTCAACCCACTTAGTTGATTGTTGTGGGGTTTGAGCACTTTCAACTTCTTTGCTCTTGACAAATGTTGTCTTCTTCAAGGGTGTGGCTTCCATTTCTTCCACATATCCTAACCCCTTTTTGTCACAAGGACTCTTCCCACAAGAAAGCATCTTGTCAAGCTTTTCGGTTCCGGAAGTTATCTTAGCAATCAACCCTCTTGCTTCCATAAGCTCTTTCCTCAAGCTTTCTTCATTTTTCTTGACCAAGACTAGCTCCATGTTCACTCCTTCTTCCAACTCTTTTGCTTTGCTCATTTCCTTACTCAAATGAGTTACCTTGGAAGTCAAATCAAGCTTCTCCTCTTTCAACTTTTGTATCTCCTTCTTCTTCTTTGATCTTGAGTTATGAAAGAATCTCATGAAGTCTTCATAGTCCATCCCTTCATCAAACTCAAAATTGGAGCTTGAAGAGTTGCTCTCACCAGTTGAGTCACTTTCTTCTTGCTTGTCCTCTTCTTCTTCTTCTTCTTCTTCTTTGTCATTTACAACTTCATTGCTATTGTGAGAGGATGAGAAGGCAATTAAGTTGGCAACTTGGTCTTCATTATCATCCGAAGACTTGTCTTCCTCTTCTAGATCATCACTATCACTCCAAGTCACCGCCATGGCCTTTCCTCTCTTTTTCTTCAAATTTGCACATTCGGGAGCAATGTGTCCAAAGCCACTACACTCATAGCATTGGACACCCTTCTTGTGGTCATTCTCTTGAGTTTGCTCCACTTTCTTGAAAGGAGTCTTCTTCTTCACAAACTTTCCCTTGGAGCCAAAACCTTTATTCTCAAACCTCATAAATTGCTTGAACTTCTTTGCCATCAAGGCAATTTCTTCATCCGAGTTTTCTTCATCCGAGTCTTCTTCATCCTTTTCTACCTTGATGCTCTTCAAGGCAAGACTCTTTTGCTTCTTGGGAGATGTAGATGTAGGACCCTTCCTAGATTCATAGGTCAAAAGCCTTCCAATGACTTCACTAGGCTTCATCTTTGAGTAATCACTATTCTCTTCCAACGCCGTCACCTTAGATTCAAACCTCTTGGGAAGCGACCTCATGATCTTTTGCTTGATTCTTCTATCCGAGTAGGGATCACCAAGTTGGTGACTTTAGTTCACTATATCCATAAGCTTCACTTCGAAGTCATTGAAGCACTCATCTTCCTCCATCCTTATGGCCTCAAATTGTGTTTGGAGGACTTGAAGCTTGGAGTCCTTTACCACCTCAGTTCCTTCATGAGCCGTCTTCAATATATCCCAAGCTTCCTTTGCTATCCTTGTAGTTTGGATAAGTTTGTATTGGTTGTCATCCATGGCACATAGAATTGCGTGTATGGCTTTGTTGTTCCATTTCGAAGCCTCAAACTCTTGGGGGGTCCATTGTGCCTTCGGCTTAGGGACTTCCTCTCCACCTCCCGTAGGAGTCATCATAGGTGGCGTGTACCCATCTTCAATCGCCATCCATGCCCGATCATGAATTTGACAAACACATGCTTCCATTTTCCCCTTCCATGATGTGTAATTGACTCCGGTGAGCAAGGGAGGTCTTGTGCTAGAAGCACCCTCGCCTCCAATACCATTTCCACTTATAGTGTTTGGGTGAGAATGATATGAATGCACACAAACAAGCAAAACACACAAAAAGAAAAAAAAAATGCAAATAAATGCAAAGGACTCAAACAAGAGCAAGGGATCTCCTAATTATGTTAAGGAACCCGCTCTGATACCAATTGAAAATATATGTTAACGAGTCCTAATATAATCTAGAGGGGGGTGAATAGATTTTAATCCCCTTTTACCAATTTTTCGAGATTAATCAAGATTACAAAAAACAACTCCAACTAGTCACCAAATAAAATCAAGTGTAGGAAATACGGAAAGTAAATAACACATGATTTTTATGTGGAAACCCACATGAGGAAAAACCACGGGTTGTTTTGTGCGCCACACTAGAACCTCAATCCACTACTTGCAAATACGATTACAATCTAGGTTGACCGCATCACACCTAAGATTACTAATCCGTCTTTGCTACCCACGGGTCTTTAGAAGTGAATCTAGTTCATGCTTGCAAACTACCCAAAAGGCAAATACAAGACTTGACTCTAATTGAAAAGATAAAATAACCTAGTGTGAATATTAACAATATTCAAGATGCTAAAATGTAAGGTTAGACATTTAAGCTTATCTAGGTATGGATGAACATGTTAGACATTCCTAGATATCATTTTACTAAATGACATGCATATAACATAACAAAATAGACAAACAAAATCATATATGCAATATCTACCACAATACAACTCTCAAAACACAATAAACACAATCTTGAAACTAAGTCAAGTCATAAAAGAGCAATCTTGAAACTAGTCAAGTAATAAAAGAGCAATCTTGTAGAGAAAGAACATGTGAAGGATGCAAGGATGTTTACACTACAAGTCATGTGAGCAAATATAAAAACCCATGAGAAATCATACCTAGAACATGCTAGATGATGTGTGAAGATGATGGGTTTTGGATTTGGATTTGGATGAGTAAAAATGGGATCTTGGAAGTCTCTCTCTTGAAAAATATTTTTCTCTCTCTAAAATAAATTTTTGCTCTCAAGATGTATGTGTCACAAAGTGAAGAAGAAAGAAATATATATATATATATATATATGTATATATGTATCAGGTCTCGCTAACAAAAGGCAAGAAAAAAGAAAAAAAAAGGGCACTATTATATATATATATATATATTAACACACACAAACATGAAGAAAAAGAAACAATCAGGTTTTAAATATTATATATATATAAATATATATATATTGACTAACAAATAACTAAAGACAAAACAATCAAAGTAAAAAAAAAAAAAAAAAGCAAATTAAAAGAAGAATGAAACAACCGGAGGGAGAGGCGCGTTGATGAGCCGTGCGCCACACGGGGATAGAGGCAACTTTGTCCTGTGTGGCACACGGCCTCACACGCAACCACTACTTTTTTTTTCTTTATCATGCCACACTAAGTCGGCTCCCGATCCGAGTAACCTTTGGTCCAGTTGACATCGGAACTTAAAATTTGATTCCGTCTTCAGAATATAGATCCGGACTCAAACATAAATATGGAAAAATATATAACTTTCCACTCTAAGCTCGGAATTGAATTCCGATTTCCGATAAAAATACGGAATGTCCCAAATATCTCGAAAATCATCCGAAACACATAGATAAGTCTCTGAATCACTCGGAACTCATCTAAGGACAAATCCACACATAGTAGGACTCGAAAAAATACAAAAAATATCATAAATATATTTCTATAAAATACAAAGAGATTTTACCAACCATACCAAAACTAACACAAATACTAAAATGCATGAATTGTGTGTGTGTGCACTCTAAATCTCTTCAATTAAGAGTCAATGTCAAGAAGTTACCTTCCTTGAAGCTCTTGAGATCCACAATGAGGTCTTTAAGCATTTGAGTAGAATTTCTTCAATTATAAATTACCCTTACAAGATTAAACCCCATTGTGATTTTGTCACCGAAATTAGTCAATTAGAAAGTGAGGCACTTACTGGTTCAAATTCAAAATCTGGAGGGGGATCATGCATATTTTATGATTGGCTTGTCAAATGGGGGGTGGCATCGGGATCGAGTTTGGAAATTATTAGAGGGGGATGAGGAGAGTTTTGGCCTAGGTATTCAACTCATGATAGGCAGTTTTGTCATAACCGATATTGTCCGGCTTCAGCAATACCGCCATATGAGCCTTACCTTTCATCGAAATAGAACACCTTGGACCGTCTCTTTGAATTGTAAAAATCCTTGAAGAAAAAAATGTGAAAAAAATGATGGAAATAAATTTGAGAGAGAATTAGAAACTTAGTAATTGCAAATAAAATAAATTTTAATAACTTAGTAATTAAGAGATAATTGGAAACTTGGAGAACTGAGTATTGAGAGAGAAATGAGAATTAGAGAGAATTGGACCGGGGGGTGGGGGTGGCATTATTTATAGAAAAGAAAAAGAAAAAAAAATTGAGCCATTGGATCTCCCAACGACTAACAAAATTTTTTTAAAAAAAATCAGGGAACCGGCGATTCATGAACCGAACCAGAATCGTCGGTTTTGGTCTGGTCGTGATTTTTTGGAACCGGAACCGAAACCAAAACCAAAACCTCACTGGTTCTAGTTCACGGTCCGGTTCGGTTTCGAAACCAGAAAACCGGTTTCGAAGAGGGCGATTCCACGGTTGGAACTGAACCGGCGTCATGTCTAGCTCTTTCCCATTCATGGCTAATGACTTTTTATTCCATTCATGAAACTGAATTTTAAAAAATAGTGCCTTTTTAAATGATCGTGTGCAATTTAATTTGATATCCATTACATGAACTCATATTGCATATGGATGATAAGTGAAACCTAGGACTCTAAGCGAAAATGAGAGATATCCGGTAAGGATTAAAGTCGAGGTGAATTACATTCTTAACTTGATGACATTTTACTTTTGAAGCTTATGCATTATGAATGTGCGATCGTACTTAGTGCAATGCTTTCATAGAGTGGCATGGTCTTAATCTTCATTTAGCACCTCTTACATGTATGATTTCACAATAGCACAACTTCGATTTAATCTTTTCATTACTGGTTTCGCAAGTTTGAAGTTAACATCTTATTGAGTCTCTTGTAAGGTGGCGTTTGGTTAAATGGGGGAGTGGTAATCAAAATGATAATGAGAATAAGAATGAGAATGGAAAGCTGATTTCTTTGTTTGGTTGGGACTTTAGAATTAGCATTTGAATCAGTATTATTTTTTTCAGTGTTCTAGTAAACGCTAGGCGCTAGTCGGGCGGTGGACCAGCGCTTAAACGGATTTCTAGGTGGCCGGTTTTTTTTTTTTTTTCCTACCCGTAAAACCAATAATAATACTCATATTATTGTCAATGAAATAAAATAAACAATCCATTTTATTGTTTTTTTAAAATATATTAACATTTTCAGTAAGTAAATCAAATATATATTTAAATCAAATAAATATATAAACACTTTTTTTTTGGTCAAATTTAAATCTAGAATATACACACTTCAATAGTTCAATTTATTTGAGTCCAAGCCCATATGAAAAATAGGCCCAATGGGTCTAAAGGAACCAATCTTGTATTAAACAAAAAGTTAAGGTCAATAGTGGAATTTAAGACCAAACTCAATCAAAAACCCTAAGGAGCCGTGTATAAATAGTTAAATACACAAAAAAAAAAAAAAAACATGTGCAGTCTCCATTGTTGTTCTCTCCGGCAGACAAGAATGTAGATGCAATCTCCATTGTTGTTCTCTTCGGCAGAGGAGTTGGCGACGGCGGTTGCTTTTGGCGGCGACGAGAGGTGGTGGTCGGCAACAAGAGGTGACTATGGTCGGTGACGAGAGATTGGCGAGGCAGAGGTTTGATTTTGGCTGTGAATCACGATCTAGGGTTCTCCTCTTTGGGCGTTTTGGGGTTCACTGTTTTTTTTTTTTTTTAATTCAGCTAGGCGGGTCAACGACTTTGACCCCGCCTAGCCCGATTAATCGGCCAACTCGGCTGAAAAATTGGTCCAACTCAACTACTTTCTCGTTGACTTTTCGTTGACCGATTTTTTCCGACGATTTTGGCCAACTCGGGACGGCCAACCGCCGCCTAGCGTCTAAGCGGCCGCCCAGACCGTTTTTTTGAACACTGTTTTTTTTTTATTAACAACTAAATGGAATGAAATTAACTGTATTTTGACCAAAATACCCCTATTTATAAAAAAATCATAATAACATGATATATTATAGATAATAATAATAAAAATATATTTTAATATATGTTTATATATAATATAATATATATAATATATATTATTTATTAGTAATATTATATTATTACATATTATACGAATATTATATATTATTATATATTATTATATATAATATATATAATATAATATAATAATATATAATATATATTTTGGATAATAATAATAAAATATAAAAGTATATATTATATATTTAATTATATATTATTTAATATAATAATATATATTATATTATTAATATAATTATATATAATATATATTTTTATATTTTATTATTATTATCCAAAATATATATTATATATTATATATTATTTAATATAATATATAATATTATATTATATTATATATATATATTTATATATATTATATTATATTATATATAATAACATATTTATATAATATAAATATATAATATATATTATTATATATATAATATTATATTATATTATATTAATAATGATAACATATTATATTTGGAAAGGAGGGTATTTTTGGAATGTAGTTTGTGCAAATTAGGGATTTTATGGAATAAATTTTTTACATTGGAATGGAATGAGCATTCCATTGGTTTTTGGATGGAATGCCCATTCCATTGGATTTTAACCAACCAAACATATGGAATGGATTCTATTCTATTCCATTCCTGCCCATTCCAGCCAACCAAACTCCACCTAAGAGTCATGTGCATGATTTGATTATTTTTGAGTTTGTTTGTTAATGGTTTTGTTCGAAAACTAGCAAAATATAGGTTTGGGGGTATTTGATCAAGCCAAATTAGTATATGATTTTAGCCTTTAATTTCGATCTTTTTGTGTGTTCTCAGGTAAAACCCGGTCATTTGACACCTTGAATTGAGCTTTGTAGGCAATATTGCATCATAAGGGCATCTAGGCTTTGATTTGGAGAAGTGTGGGTCAAAAGTACAAAAAGAGGGAGATTTTGAAGCATCATGGTCGTTAGGTGAAGACAGTGAATCCTAAAGCAGAGGATGTCGCTAACAATGCGTCACTAGGCGACAACCGTGACAATTAAAGCTTGAAGATTGCTAAAGGTTTCTAGAGAATATCGCGGGCTTTGTGTCGCTATGGATCAACCGCGACATTTGAAGAGCAAACCAGTGTGTAAGGATTCTCGGTTTTTGATTGGCTTATTTCGTGTGCAAACCACATATTGGGGTTGTTTGTTAAGGGTAGCTTAAGTGATAGGTGTTCATGCTCAATGACCCTTCTCAAGACCTCAAGGTGGACAAGCACTCAAAGGTATATCTTGTGCTTACTTTCTTATTGAAGAGATTTAGCTGCACACACTCACTTGTAATGTTTGCATATGTATGCTTTACTTTTGTGTGCATTCTCTTCAAATGTCACTTTTCACACTAGCACATTGTTTGTCATATCTTGGTGTGTGTTTTGTGTCGTGTAACTCGTTTCCCGAATATGTTCGGAAACGTCCGTGCTCGCATGATAATGTGCTTGGTTTTGAGCAAAGATCGCCTTCGGAGAATGCCCTTGGCTTCTCCTTTGGTTTCACCATCATTGGTGAAACGGCGGTTTTATTGGCAGCCATTGACCGCCGAATGAAACCGCCGTTTGATTCCAGAAAGCTCTGGATTGGATCTGCGGTTACGATCGGCGGTCAGGCCACCGAATCGAAACCGCCGAATTATACCTGATGCATTTATTATTCTCGGGTTTGATTCTGCGGTTTAATCGGCGGCCTGGCCGCCGAATTGAAACCGTCGAATTAGATATTTTAGGTCGGTTTCTTTTTGGGTTTTAATCGGCGGTTTCGATTGACCGCCGAATCTGGTCGCCGAATGATCCCTTGCCTCTCGGGTTCAATTCGTCGGTTACATTCTGCGGCCACGACCGCAGAATGAAACCGCCGATCAGTGATTTCAAGGGCATTTTGGTCTTTTCACTTGCCCTGTTCTTGATGCCTATAAATATTATACTTTCTCATTTCTCTAACTCAGTTCTCTGACTCTAAAAGAACCCTAAACTTGAAAGAGAGATTTTTGAGAGAAAATCAAATCAAGAACTCATTTTTATACGCTCAAACCATACACATGTGCATCAAAGATTATCTAAGCATTTTCTAGCATAGTTAGTTTGCTTAGTTGCATGGGTTTTGGTCATCACACTTCCCTTGGTATGTTCTTCACTTTTATCATTGATATTTAGTGTTTTATTTATCAAGGCATCTCTTTTATTATTTGAATGATCTTAGATTAATATCTTTTATTCAAAATAGAGATTGTTTGTGATGACATGATTGAGTGTTGTATTGTGATAGCTATCTAGGTTTTTATAATCTATTGTTAGCTAAGCTATTTGACATGTCATTTAGCCATTGATATCTAGGATTGCATTTGTTGCCATCTAATCATCCTAGATAAGCATATAGGGTTGCCTAGCTCTTATTGCATGTATTGAGTATTTTTATATATTCACACATAGGTTGTTTTATCTCTTCATTGAGAATTTAAGTCTTGTTGGCTAAAGTTGCTTAGGCCACAAGCAAGATGGACTAGAGCCACTTTTAAAGACCCGTGTGGTAGAAGTGGGGGGTTACAGACCGGAGTGTTAGACGAGGTCTACATAGGTTGTAAACTTCATTTCAATTAGTGGATTTCGAGGTTCAAGTGTGGCGCACTAAACAGCCCATGGTTTTTTCCCAGTGGTTGGGTTTTCCACGTATACATCAAGTGTCATTTATAATTCCGCACCATTTTACACTTGTTGTTTTTATATTGTCTATTAGGGGCATTTTCAGAATATTGACCTTAAACGAATCTGGCAGTTACAAGCTTGCTTCTTGGACTAGTATATAAACCTTTCTTAGATCATTTGCAGAGATCGATCCATTGACATCAGATTCGATCTACCTCACCATTTTCTGATCTTGTACTCATCTTTTCCATCCAAAAACTCAACAAATCAAATCTAGATTACTTCCCCTTAATCAATCCTTTCTACCTATATTCTAAATTACTTTCCTTTGTCACTTTCCATTTGACTCCAGCTCACTACGTATCCCAGCTTCCATTCTTTGCATCAAGATTCAAGCCGATGAGTATCAAGGAGGGATCAAGCTTACATGAGAGACCCATGGGTTATTTCTCTACATTTTACCTTCTTTCTTTGTTTATGAACATGTGTAACTGAATCCCCACTCTAAGGGATTGATGTGAGGAATTGTTGGACAATGGGTTTTGTAAGCTTTCAATAATATATTTGCACAATATAGTTTTATTCATTTGCTCAATTAGATCTTATTATTTATGTGATTGAATTGAACATCACTATTTAATTGCAATATTGGTAAGATAATTTGAGATAAAATTGGTTGAGACTTGACACCCTTGATTGATTAGAGCTTATAGTGAATAGGATAGGTTCATCAGTGGGAATATCACCCCTAATTGCCTAGACCATTTGATCGTCACTAACCGATATCACCAGTATCCCCTTACTCTAAATATCATAGGTGAGGAATTTTGGTGTTTGGTTTAGTGTTTACAGCCAAAGCACACTTTCGAATGAGATCGGTCCTTAATTGTGTAAATCGAGCATTAATGAAGCTACATAAGCGTTACCCATGGTCCGATTATAACTCCATCAATTCCTAGACTTCTCGTAATTGCTTTAATCCATTTTCTTATTAGATTGTTGAGCTTCTATTTTCCATTCCCTTTTATTTTACTTTACTTGCAATTTTACTTATCTTGTTATCAAACATCTATCTTTACCAACCATGATTTATCTTTTTATGCATTTAGTTAGTCTAACTTAGATTAGAAAGCATTTTATTTTAACTATTCATCCTGATCCCGTGGATGATCCCTTGCTTGCCATTTTACTACATTTTATACTTAATTGTGGTTGCAAGTGGTTAATCTTGGTTTTCAAAACCAAACATATTATATCTTTTTGACGGTGTAAAATGGCCCTGTCATGTATAGACACATATTAGGATAGTTTCATCAACGATTTGAAATTGGTAATTTTTAATGGTTAGCCAGAAGATGTATTTTCTATCTCTATTTGATGTGATTGAAGCAGACCTTTTGACAAGGTCCTGCCTTGGCCGGAAAACTTTGATAGTGTCTTCAATTTGGCTCCTCACAAATAGTCCTGTGGCAGTAAAACTATATGAATTCATAGGGTTCATCGATAATTAAAATTGATTAGTGGCAGCATTTATGAAAATGTGATTCGGAGGTGATGATTGTGAATATCAAATAGGAAACTTTTTTTTTTTCCCTTTTTACAAAGGATTACTATAAAACCAATTAATAAACTTTGTTGATAATACCAATTAATAATTATTGGTGGGTGTACTTACAAACTATTTAATCCTCTAAGTAATTTTGCTAAAGGGTAATATTGGATTTTCAAAAAATTACTACATTAAGGTGTACTGTGTACATACATTTTGAAAGGTGCAAATATTGTCACTCATGAAAAAATTCAATAGTATTACATAGCAAACAAGTTAAAGGCCGGTCGGCCACCTAAGCTGTGCATGTAAACTCTCAATGTATAGAGTTCAAAAATTAATGTGCGACCCTCAAGGTCCATCGGGCCTCTAAATTACGGCAAAGTTTGTTCTATTGGACACCTCTAATAATTGAGTTGTGTTTACGACGGTTGATCTCACCGGTTTCCATTATCTACCTAATACCTAATGGCTAAGTTTAAAAAATAAATGCAAATAAAGGAAACATATTTAAAATTTTGTAATTTGATTTCTGAGTTGTGAGTAGTCTTTGGAATGTATGACAGTACATTTGGTTCAGTTCTAGTTCACCAGGTTCCGATCCAGTTCCGACGGTTCGATTTATTTATTTATTTTTAATTTTTTTAAACCCAGTTACCCATAAACATTACCCAACCAAGATCACAAATCCCAAATCACCTTCATCGATTATCATCTCTCTCTCTCTCTCTCTCTCTCTCTCTCTCTCTCTCTCTCAAATCAACCTCCAATCACCACAACCACCCGTGAATTGGCCATCATCACCACCACTCACACCTAAACATTTTCTTCTCCTCTCAACCTGTTATGCTTGAGTTTTTATGATCTGATTTGTTAAGTCGAAAAGATCGAAGAAGAAGAGATCGAAGAGAGAGAGAGAGATCAATTGGAAGTAGTATGGAACCAAATTTAAAAAGAAAGAAAGAATGAGAACTGAGAAAGTGAGAAATAGGATTTATGAAATAAAATAAAATAAAAAATTGGTGGAACCGTCGGTTCCAAAACTGGGTAAGAACTGTCGGTTCCACTCTGGTTTTTAAAAATAGAGAACTGGAACCGAAACCCTATGAATTTCGATTTTAAGTCCGGTTTTGATTCCAAAACCGAATTTTTGATTCCGATCCGATTTTAAAAGGGCCGGTTCCAGTCCGAACCACAATCATATCTACTTGTGAGTAGTCTTTGAAAGGTACGGCCGTACATTTGGATTTTCATTCCCTAAGAATGCGGGAAGCCCGGCCAATTATTCAGATTATAGACCAAAATTTCACATGACAGAAACAGACAACACAAAACCTTGACAATAAATTCATTTTGTCAAATCAAGGACGCCAGTTAAACATTAACCATCTTTCAAAAAAAAAAAAAAAAAAAAACACATTTAAGCTTCAAAACTGTCTTCTCTCTCTCACACGTATTTTCAAATAAACAATTCAACCAAAAAAATCTCTGTGAATTCCTCCAAACTTAAGTCTTCCTTACAACTCCAATCAAACTCAGAATTTTACGACTCAATAAATGCTCTTGGGTCCCAGAAACTCGTCCTGAAAATCCTTGACCCGACCCAGATAAGCTATGGACCGGACCCAACAACAACCTGAAGCTCCAACGAGAGACTCAAGATCCTTCACGGTTCTCTCGATCGAGTGCCTGAAAGGGAGCTCCAAAGCCGACGAATGGACGGCCGACATGCTCCAAACGGGCGACATAGTCGAGGAGATCCGGATTGGTTCCGGGTCTGGATACGGAGGGTCCGGACCGGCCCGGTCGTACAAGTCACCGTTCAAGAACGGGAGGAGTGGGATCCAGAAGATTCTTCACAGCTCGTTCAAGAACAAGGAGACGACGATTCTGGTCCGAGTCAGGCGAGGCAGAGACGAGTTCGCCGAGTTGCAGGCCTGTATCGTGCCCGAGTCGGGCGCGAGGAAGAGTTACATGCTGCGGTCGATCGCGGATGCGAATTACACCGTCGGGTTCTTGGATCGGACTGAGTTCGAGTGTTTCGAGTTGCAAGGTGAGTTGGGTTTGGGTTTGTTTCTTCTTCGGTGATGGATACCGTGTGTGTGTTTTTGTTGACTTTCTCATTGACTGGACTTTTTAATCGTTTTAAATTTTTAATGTTCGCTTGTTTCCATTTACACGTGTTTCTCAATACACGTGGGAGTATAACTATTTTTTTTTAATAATGATTGGAGTTTGTACCTTAAATACTAACCTTATCAACAGGCCACCATAAATACTGACCCCATCAATAGGCCCCGTATAACACATTCGTATATGGTCTATTGGTGAGGTCAGTATTTTAGGAACCGACCAATCAGTACTTTAGTGTTTTTTTTTTTTTTTTTTTTTTCCTTATAAAAATAATTTGGTAGAGGCTTTTAATAACTATTAATAAAAATATAGTATTTTTTTTTTCTAATTTATGAAATCAAAATCCGTTGTAAAAAGAAAAAGAAAACAGAAAAAAAGTTGAGAATCCGTTAAAAAAATTATTTTTATTATTCTTTATGTTAAGCATTGAAACAATTATTTCTCAATAATGTAATTAAGTAGGCATTGTTTGATAGAAGTCCAAGAAATTAGCTTTTTGGTGTTAGTTGAAAATTTTACTTTTTCTTAGTGGGTACTCTTGAAAATGAAAAAGAGGTACAATTTCAGCCAAATATTTTATACCCAAGTGTATATAAATAATTCTTTCTAATTTAGTTTTAACCGATTGACTTTTTCTTAAAAAAAATTTAAAAAATATTTTGTTGGGGGTTTCACGCTAATTATTTATTTTTAAAGAAAGATTAATTGATCTTTTTTAACAAAAATAAAATAAAATAAAAAATTAATTGTCTTTATTGCGCTTAGACATGATTGGTGAATGGTGATAGGTCGGTGTCAGCGTTAATAAAGTCTCTCACATTATTCATGAGACTCTTGAAAGAAAATTTGCAAGTTGATAGAATTGATTTTGACAAGGTGATTGAAACATCTCCATTTTGGCCCATATTAGTTGACTGACTTGTACAATATTCATTTATGTGTGTTCTCTCATGTGAAAGCTTTTGCATCATTTTCTGCCCCACGAGGGGCTGCTTGACATAAATGATGTGTTTTAGTTGATAAACACATGGTGATGTTCACCTAATTTTCAAACATGCCAGCTTTTTCCACTCTTCAATATCAACTTTGGCTGTGAATTGTAATTGTGGGATGCTAGAATTCAGACTAGAGATATTGATATCCCCACTACCACTAGTATGAATCATAATGAGAGTAGTACTGGATCATGAATTGTATGTAGCTGAATTACATCTCATCAAGTTGTGGACCACGAGGGAGATGAGATTGGTCTAGTAATAGTGAGGTTCTGGGTTCAAATCATATCCCCTTTTTTTGAACAGTAAATCGTAATAATTCAAAAACTTTTGTGCACTGGAGATGGGCCCTACTTGTTATCAATAATCAAAAAGTTTATATTTTGGAAAACCTAATGTGATTTAACTAAAAGCACAATTAAATATGTTGTAAAATTCTTGTTTTACTCTATAGTCTCCCACTCATTACTACAGAGTCCATACATAGAAGCTTTCCTCTCTTTTTTAGTACAGAATCTGAGCTAAGAAGTACATTGTCAAAAATCCTTAGTGTATCTTATGTAACACGCCCTGTTTGAGAAATATTTTCTATTCGGGATTCCTTATTCGTGTTGCTATTAACTTAGTATGAAACCTCGCTCACAATAGTACATCTCACTTTTCAAAGAGCTTTTGGATTTCTTGTGCAATTTTTTTGGTTGTATGTTAAATCAGTTCGGTTTCCTGGAGTTTAAGAACTACAATGGCAAATGTTTAGACTATGTTCAGTGAGCAGTTGATTAACCGATGCTATACTACTAGAATAAAGATGGTTCATGCTTAAAATATAGATTTAACTCCAAATTTTGTTTTCCTAAAATATAATGGTCGTAATAATTTTGTACTGACACTGGACAAGTTGAACGAGAAGTTTGCATCTCCTTCCTTATCTTATCTCTTTAGCTTTGTGTGCTATGTTAATTGATGAATTGTTCTCTGCAGCTTCAAGGAGCTCCAGGATTGTAAGTGCACTATCCAAGGCTAGGCTTCAAGAGGGATATGTCTCATATCCGTGGGATAAGAGGAAGCAGGAGCTTCTATCAGTTCCCAATTCAAGTTGCTTTCTTTCTCTGCTCCTCCTTCCAAAAGCTTCAGATCAGGCAGCTTCTCGTTACAATGACGTGGAAGACACTCTTGCTAGAGCAAATGTCTGGCTCAATGCGTCTCAGGCCTCTGGGGTCCCCATCGTTTTCATGAATATCCAAACTGAGTCCCTTCTCACGAAGGTACCTTTTTTGACCTCAATTGAGCACCATGATAGAAAATTTCGGCAGTCTGTATAGATACAGAATTAACTTATGTGAGTCACGAGGAGAGGTTCTTAGGCAGTCCAATTATATTAACCCAAGAAGTTTCTTCTTACATCAAACTATTAGTTTCTTGTTAACTTTTTAGTGTAGGTAATCCCCAACACTCGGGTGTTAATTGGAACTTGTTTATTCACAGATCTCTGGAGAGACAGCATCTTCCACTGTGAATGCTGGCTCATTGTCTGATTTGTCAAATCTAGCAAATGCAAGCCTGTATGGTTTTGAGGATTACCATGGAGTTGACCTTGGTGTTGTTAGAGCTGTTCGGCTTTGGTATGCTCCGCTTGCAGGAGAAATTGCGATTGAGATCAAAATAAAAGAAGGCGACTCAAAGCTCGGATTTGCCATTAGTCGCACTGATGAGGTTTGCTATTAAAACCTCCAGGCTTTCACTGCATTCCGTTGTAGATAAGATGAGTCCAACCTTTAAGGCAGTTGCTTATAAGGTTTTTTTTTTTTTTTTTTTGGTCAGGGATTCATCTACATATCATCAGTAATTGATGACAATGACAATATACCCTCTACAAGGTCAGGGCTCAGCGTTCTCTACAAAGAAGCGATCAGTTCATCTAGGCTACTGGTGGTCTCAAGAGTATCAAACCAAAAGGTTCTTCCATGGATGGTTTCTTCAACAGGAGCAGTTAGATGTTTCGACACTGTCTCCCTCAGCCAGAAGCTCTCATTGCACCGGCATGCCAAAGTTCCCATACTCATTCATGTATTCTTATGGGATCAAGCATTGGCTTCCACATGTGGAAGCAATTCTAGGTTACGGGCTGTCTCCCCTCCTGCCATGCCATTGCCTCCTGAAGTTCGATTGGCACGTCAACCAAACGAGAATCAAATACAGCCCCTGTCACCTGAAGTTGCAAATGACAGTGGCATAAGGGATGGACCTGAACACAGACTTGAGCGCGATACAGCCGGGGAGGTATCTTTTAGATTCCATGATTTTGCAATTCCAAACAACTGGGTGTGATTTCTGTATTTCATGTTATATTTGATTCACTGGTTGATATTTGTATATATAGAAATCTCATGAGTAGGCATTGGTTTTGAATGGAGCTAATTGTTCATTTAGCCTGATATAAGGATTTCAATTTTTCTTTTTATAAAAAAAGGATAGTAATACTCACGCAGTAGAGAATCACTATAAAGTATAAACTGGTCTCTCATCGGCTTATTTGGGTGTGTGTATATGTAACAAGAACTTTGTGATATTCAATGGCATTCTTTTACTTTTTTCTTCTCCTATTAATATATTACCATCTTAGTTCAAGAGTTGGGATCCATTCATTAGTTGTAGACTTGTAGCATTGTAGAATGATTGCACAGATTTGGATCCCCTCCGAGCATATAACTATATCGATATAGTAAAAACGAACCAATTTTTTCGTATGCTTTTGTTATGACTTTGCCTATAAGATTCTTTACAGATTTGTTTCATATTATAACAATATATTATTCCAGGGAATAACAGTATATGTGATTTTTATTTGTGTTTTTGCTGATTTTCTTGAGTGTGGCCGCAGATAAAATTGTTGCCTCTGCCTTTAGCAAGAACTATGAGTAGATTTCAAGATGAACGTCTTGCAATTTGCGAAATAATAATTTCGATTAAGTTATAAAATAATATATTTAGGGCTCGTTTGGTGTGCCACACTGTATTGTATTAGGAGTTTAAAATGTATTAGAATAATACAATACAATGTTTGGTTTATTTTGCACTGTTTACTGTATTGTATTAGCTAATACATTTTAATTGGTCTAATACGGTGGATATCGTATTATCTAATACAGAATAGAAGGTTGTATTAGTTAATACAGCATAATACAATCTATTACAAAATATCACCAAACACATGATTGTATAAGAATAATACAGTCCAATACAATACAATCCAATTCAATACAGTCCAATACAATACAATCCAATTCAATACAGTCAAATATAATTCAATACAATACAATACAGCGTATCAATCGAGCCCTTATGGAATTCGTTTGTAGAATTTGTAGTCCCGCTTATTCCATCGATTGATAATTTAATATAAAAGTACGATACTTCTTTGTTGCTTTTTTTTTTTTTTTTTTTTTTGAAATTCCAGTCTAGTATTATCTCATTTCTAATTTATCATAATGCACTTAAAATATTCTCAAATTGAAGATGTTTTGAGTGGATCCTTATGTGTAATAGAGTCTAAGGTCACGTTTGGTTACAAGGTGAAATAGTAATCGAAATGAGAATAGGAATGAGAATGGAAAGGAAAACTGAGTTTTTGGTTTGGTTAGAACTTTAGATTTAGTCTCTGAATCAGTATTATTTTGTTTGGTTAACAATGGAATAGAATGGAGTTAACCGTATTTTGACCAAAATACCTCTAATTATAAAACATTCTTCATAGGGAGAACTTTAAAACTAGTCAAAAAATTAGTGGGTTTATTGTTTTTATCCAAAATTATCATTTTTATTGTTTTTGTCAACATATCTATTTTTTGGACAAGATTGCCCTTGTTTATAAAAAAAATTCTCTTTTTTTTTTCTTCTCTCTCCTTTCCACATAATCTTTTTTTTCTTTCTCTCTCTCTCTCCTCTCTCACGTTCATCTTCTTCTTCTTTCTCCTCTCTTCTCTTTCTTTTTCATGCCTTCCACTCTTCTCCTTTTCTCTCTCACACCTTCTCTCCTTCTTCCTCTTCTCTTTCTCTCCTCTCTTCTCTTTCTCTTTCACTTTTTTTAAAAATTTTCAGATTTGAAAAATTCAGATTTTTATTTTGAAAATTTTCAGATTGTGGTTATGTTTAAGTTTGGGTTGTGGTTGTTTTTATGAATGGTGGGAGTTGTGTTTGAGTTTAGGTATTGTTGAAAAAAAAATTCATATTTTTTCAGATTTGACTTTTATCAAAGAAAAAATTTCAGATTTGATTTTGTTTAAACACACCAAGCCACTAATTAAACACACACGACAAAACTCATTAAACACACCAGGGCAAAAACAATTAAACACATCAGGGTAAAACGAATTAAACACACCAGGCAAAAACGAATTAAACACACCAGGCAAAACAAATTAAATACACCAGAGTAAAACGAATTAAACACACCAAGCAAAACGAATTAAACACACTAGGGCAAAAATAATTAAACACACAGGCAAAACGAATTAAACATATGGGCTGGTGTGTTTAATTGTTTTTGCCCTGGTGTGTTTAATTCAGTTTATCTTGGTGTGTTTAATGAGTTTTGTCTGGTGTGTTTAATTGGTGATCTGGTGTGTTTAATTGATAGTTTGGTGTGTTTAATTTGTTTTGCCCTGTGTGTTTAATTCATTTTATTCTTGTGTGTTTAATTGTTTTTGTCTGTGTGTTTAATTTGTTTTGCTCTGGTGTGTTTAATTCGTTTTGCCCTGGTGTGTTTAATTGGTGGTATGATGTGTTTAATTTGTTTTACACTAGTGTGTTTAATTGTTTTTGCCTAGTGTGTTTAATTTAAATGCACTAGTATTAACCAATTAAACACACTAGTAACATTCAATTAAATACACCAGTAACACACAATATAAAACCTGAAGAAAAAAAATTCAACCAGAAACTTTTGGAAAAAATTTTGAACAAAATAAAACCTAAAAAAATTTTAAACCTGAAAATTCTGGAACTTTTTTTGAACAAAACAAAATCTGAATTTTTTTTAAACAAACAATACTCAAACTTAACCACAACCACAATCACCCTTAAATCAACAACTAACACTCAAATCCAAACCTTTTTAAAATTTGGAAATTTTTCAACCAAAAAAAAAAAAAAAAAAAAAAAAACTGATTTTTTTTATTTAAAATCTGGAAATTTTTCAAAAAAAAAAAAAGCAATTTTTTTTTTAAAAAAAATATGGGTTTGGGGTCGCCCGATTTGGACCAGATCGTGGTCAAATCGGAAAACCCATTGGAAATCTGTAAATTTTTCAATTAAAAAAAATAAAAAAAAAAACTGAATTTTTTTAAAAAAATCTGGAAATTTTTCAAAAAAAAAAAGAAATGATTTTTTAAAAAAAAAAATCTGGAAAAAACGAGAAATATAAAGAGAAGAGAGGAGGAAATCTGGAAAAAGAAGGCGTAAGAGAGAAAGAAGAAGAAGAAGAAGAACGTGTGAGAGAGAAAGAAAAAAAAAAGAGATTCCGGTGAAAATGAGAGAGAGAAGGAGAGAGAAGAGATTAAGAAAAAAATAGGGGTAATTATGTCCTCACAGCCTATTTAATGACAAAAATAATAAAAATAATAATGTTGGACAAAAACAATACCTCCCCTTAATTTTTGACTAAAAAGGCCTATTTCCTCTTCATATAATAACATGATATATTATAGATAATAATTATAATATAATATAATGTATATATATACATTACATTATATGTATATATTATATAATACATATAATACATATAATAATAATATATACAGTATATATTATATAATATAAGATATTACATATTATATATAATATAATATATATATATATATTATTTTGGAAAGGAGGGTATTTTTGGAATGGAGTTGGGGCATATTAGGGTATTTATGGAATACAAGTTTTAGACAATATATATAATAATATTATATATAATACATATATATTATATATAATATATATTTATATATCATTAATATAATATATAATAATAATATATTATTTTGGAAAGAAGGGTATTTTTTGAATGGAGTTAGAGCATATTAGGGTATTTATGGAATACAAGTTTAGTTTAGAATGGAATGGGCATTCCATTGGTTTTTGGATGGAAAGCCCATTCCACTAAAATGGTGGAAACACCATTCCAATGGAATGCCCATTCCATTAAATTTTAACATACCAAGCATTGAGAATGAAATCATTTCCATTCAATTCCATTCCTTTCCAGCCAACCAAACACAGCCTAAGGGGGGTGTATTCAATTAGGATTTCGAAAGACTTTTAAAGACTTTTTTTAAGTGGGTGACTTTTGCAGATTTTATGAGTTTTTATAGACTTTACAATATTATGAAAAACTTTCATAGAATTTTATTTAAAAGACTTTCATTAACTTTTATAGACTTTCGTAGACTATCATTTTAAAAGACTTTTATAGACATGTATAGACTTTCATTGACTTTTAAATATAATGTATACTTTGTTTTAGCAAAATTATATATATTTATCCTGTCAATAAAAACATTTTTTCAAATGAATAAAAAAAAAAATCATTGTTAATTAAACTTGACAAAAGCATTCATGTCTGTATATGTGATTTTAAAATTAGTCAAAATTTTAAAAGTATTATGCTCCTTTTTTTTTTTTTTTTACTTATTAGTCATAATTTTATTTGTTTTTTATAATTAGTCAAGATATTATAAATTTTCTTTTAGAATAAATGTAGTAAACCGACAATAATATTAACGTTTACATGTTTTTACGAAAGTATGAAAATAAGTATAAAAAATCTACCAAAAGTTCATTCAAGTTACTAAAAATAAAATATATAATTCACACCTAGTTGTTGAATAAGACCTATACCTAAAAGTGTGTAGTCTGATACTGATCATAATTACATAGAGTCACGCTCATACGCAACTTTGATTATGACATATTGGCATGGTTAAGTAGTGGTTTTTATCTTTTATTATTTTTATTTTACATAAATGAAGTTCATTTGATTTGTTTTGGTGTTGTATAGTTGCCTTGAAAATATAGGTAAAAAAATATGAAATCTCTTGTCCTTAATTGCGTAGCTGATGAAGAGTTGTTTTATATTATTTTTTAGTTATTATTATTTTTTTTGTTATAGATCGTTATGTTTGTATGTTTTTTTTTATAATGTTTATTCATTTTAAAGTTATTTGTTTTATTTTATTTATGAAATTTGTTAAGAATGAGTGTACTTTTATTTGAAAATAGAATATATGTTTGATGGTTGATGTTTTTTTTAAAGAGTTTTACATTTTTTTTATAAAGTGAAATTCTTTCTATTTTTATTTTTTAAAAAGTTATTCAAAGTCTTTGGTAGAAATGAAAGACAAATTGTGAGATTTGTTATAACTAAAAGACATTAATATAAAGTTGTTAAAAGTCATTGAAATTTTTGAATACCTCCTAACTTTCATAGAATGTTAAAAGTCTTAATTGAATACCATATGAATTTTAAAGACTTTTTAAAAGTCTATAAAAGTCTGTATTGAATACCTCATAACTTTCATAGAGTCGTTAAAAGTCTACATTCAATACACCTAAACTTTTTTAATTCCATAAAAGTCATTAAAAGTCTTTTAAAATCCTAATTGAAATCACCCTATGAATTTTTTGAATCTCAATTTATTAAATGGGTGAAATTTATGTTTACACATTTTTTAAGAAAATAATACACCTTCAATATTTGTATAAATTAATAAATATTATTTCGATTAATTAATATTTTATTTAATAAATAGATTTTATATGGTCGTAACATTATTAAGTTATATCTACTATATTGTACAAAGAATCTCGTCCCCAGCGAATACCCTTTTTAAAATAAATGGAGCGGGTATGAAAATTCTCCATTATGGGATTGGTTCCTTACTTCCTTGTCTCGTTTTATAATTTTATTTAAACTTCCTCATATATATATAATAGACTTTTTTTTTAAAAACTTTTGATATGGTTGCGACACGTGACAATCATAAATGTTATTAAATTTTTGAATTTTTGAATTTTTTTTAATATATCATACATAAAATTATTTAATTTTTTAATTTTTTTAATTTTTTTATATATCATGTATATATTTATATATATAAGCTAACCCTCACAGCGACACGTGTTACCGTGAGGGATCTTTGGATTTAAATGTATTCATTTCTTTTTTAAATATATATATATATATATTCATTTCAATATATATATATATGTTCAAGTCAGTACGTATTAATATAACTTCATCAGTGCATTGGTCGGTTGGATGTGGACCATTAAATTTACATACTTTGACTCAAACTGTATGTACTTGTCAAAGCTTATCTATGATCGGTGAACCATTAGATTTACATTAGTGTGCACTAATGTGAACGAGACCGTATATATATATATATATATATTAATAAGGCGAAATGAATAGACAATTTATTACAATTAATTTTTTTCACTTTTTTTAAAAATGTAAATGTATTCATTTATATATATATTAATAGGGCAAGATGAATAGACTATTTGATACAATTATGAAACAAGATAACAATTATTTAAATTGGACAATTCACAACAAAACATGATAACAATCAATAAAAACAATAATTCAATTAATTAAACTTTTTAAAAATATATTCTCTTAATGGTTAATTCTCATAATGGTTATTATCATGATCAATAATAAAACATCAAAACCCCGTCATATTCTCCTTGAAATCTGACTTTAAGTTTATTCAATTAAACCATAAAATTATAATAACCAAAAGCCCTCTCATCTTTCTCAATTTTCTCTATAAAAAAATCTCACATTTTTCCCATCTTATTCCTTACTGATAAACTCAAAAACAACCACAAGGTGGGGTATTGAATGACATTTGGAGGTGAGAATAATTTTTTTCGATTTTTTTTAATATTTGGTTGAATAATTTTTCTATAAAAAAAAGAAAAGAAAAAAAAAGGGTGTTATGATGATTGCTAAATGTTGCTTGCAAAAAGCCTTACATCATTCTTAGTTATCATTTTCTTAGCCTTTTTGTTTATTATTTATTTATTTATTTTAGGATGCATTTTAGTAGTTAAAAAGGTAATTTTGAATTGATTTTTGTTCTCACATATTTTGGTATATTTATCATGTTTGTTTTGGTTAACAAAACTCGAAACAAGGAATTTTAACTTCGACGGATTTGGATTTTCAATTAGCTATTGTTCGCTATGCACCCTTCGGTAAGGCTAGCATCCCGCTTATCACCACCAATGCATAAAATCAATGGACAAATGGATGATGGATTCGATAGATAGACTACCACTACAGATAAATATTATGGTTATAGTCTTTGGTTCTAAGTCTAACAATGTATTGCCTATTTCAAAAAAAAAAAAAAAAAAAAAAAAGTTTCCAGGTCAGAAATGTACACATATTGTTTTTATAGTTTTTTTGTTTTTTTCCTTTCTATTTTAAACCTTTTTGTTTGTTTTCTTTTTGGTTTTTTAGAATGTATTAAATATGCATTGAATACATTATTATTATTTCCAAAAATAAAAGTTTTTGAATTTTAATTATTCTTATACAATAAATGATAATCAATACAAATTTTCCAAAACAAATTAAAATATAAATTGTAAATACCAAATTAAAGGTAATCCGTTTTATATTGAATTAGTGTAATTTTTTTTTTATATAAAAAAATATCAATAGTAATATATTAATGATAATATAACAAAAATTTAAAATAATAATTTTGAATCAAATATTAATTACGATATTAAAAACATTAATTATTGCATTCAATTCAATTGATTCTTTTCCTAAATCTATGAAATTCACTCATAATATTTTTTATGAATGGTAATAAATATTTTTTTTTTGTACAATAAAAAAGAAATAACTTCACTACTATTTACGTCTCCATAACAGAACACGTGAAAATATATATATATATATATATAAGTGAGTTTATTAAAAAAAAAGAAAAAAAAAAAGGAATTTCCCTAGAAAATAAGTGTGGAAAAATAAATTAATTTATCACTGGGCTTGATAATAACCTCCATGGAGTTAAAAAAAAAAATCGAATACTTCTATAAGTATTTCTAGAATAAATGTTTTTATATAAAAATATAATAATTATAAAACCTCTAAATACACCTCAATGTACTCGAAAATACCTTCTTCTTTATATATATATAAATGGTAATAACTTATTTTTCATAACAAATTTTTATATATATATTTATATATAGAATAATCTAAACATATTTATTTCTATATATATCAAACAAAGCAGGTGAATTGGCACTTTGATTGCAATTATGAATATTAATTTTTTTAAAATCAATTATGGAATTGGTTAACAGAATTTATGCATAATCGCATTAATTACGAGATTTTCTCTTGATTACCTATTGATTTTGTGATTTATGGATTGCCTCTTTATTTTTTTTAAAGACTCTTGATTGCCTTTTTATTTGTATATTATATTGATATAGAATTGGAGGGTTGTTTAATTTAATATATAAGTGAATTAAAAATTATTTATTGCATTAATTAAAATTTGACTGCTCTCTATCTCTCTTTAGTAAATATATATGTGTATGAGTAATGCTACATTACCCAAATTTGGTGCCCAAATCTGGTGCCCAAATGATGTGGCAACACTTTGAGCCATTCATTTAAATAATGCAAATCTAATACAATTTAAATGAATGGTTAAAAAGTGTTGCCACATCATTTGGGCACCAGATTTGGGCACCAAATTTGGGCAATGTAGCATTACTCTGTGTGTATATATATATATATATTAAAATTTATTACAATTCTTTAAGACAAAAACAGTAAATTTGCATACTTTTTAAATTAATTATTTTCTTAAGTACGAAAGTTATGAAAAAATCAAGAATTAATTTACATTATCAATACGAAGTCTTTGATATACAGTAATTGATATTTTAAAATTGTTAAGATTCTTACAAATATCCGTATCTGTGGATAATTTTTGCATCCCTAACAATAATATTTGGAATTTCTCCGTTGTTTTTATTGAGGTCATAAAGTGAAGAAATTGATTTTTTTTTTTTTAAGAAAAAAAGAGTGTTGCTTGAATCCACAGTTTTAGTACTATCTCCATTAATTCATGCATGCTAGCAGCTAATCAAACTTTGGATCTTCAAATATAATGTGATAAGCCTGACTAGACCAGTTTCTCAATATTTATATAAACTGTGAGGATTTTGTTTTGTTTTAATTTTTTTTAATAGGAAATAAATGGATTTTAATGGTGTGTTCTATTCTTTAGTGTTAATTGTTAGCAATTTTATTTGAAGAATTTAAAAGGACTTGTAATTGATTGTGTTAAATATTTTAATTTTGAAGCATTTTTATATTGTTAGTCTCAACCTTCAATTAATATATATGATATAAATTGCCTTCAATTTTTATTAACCGGTTATTAATCGTATATTTTTTATAAATTTGATTAAATATTATTATTTTAATTTTGGGTTACGGAAAAAAATTATTAATATATTACCATTGATATGTTTTTAAAATTTACCATTAATTCTCTAAAAAATGGATCGTGGTGTATTTAATGCATATTTAATACATTTTAAACACTAAAAAAGTGATGATTTGATATACTTTCTCATACCTTTATTTAAAAATAAGAGTGGTGATTATTATTTTCAATCAATAATGGTGGAAATTTTAATTTTATTGAAAATATAACAAATACAAATTTTGAATCATGCCTTATTTTTATGAATTTTTAATTTATATTTTTCAATGCCACATATCGTGCTAGCTGCATACCAAAATATACTGAAGCCAAATCTCAAGGCGTCACTTGCCGATGTAATGGAGCTTTGGTATTAAATTCTATATATTCATTTCTATTTTTCATATTCATTTACTAATCATATACAATCAAGAGCCAATCTCATAATTAATGGGATAATGAAATTAATTTTCTAGATCCAACTAATGTGATTAATGTTTAGATTCATTTGATTTTCCTGATTTAATGTTTCTAAATACAGCTAATGTGATTAGTGTTTTAGTTTAGTTGATCTTCTAAATTTAATAAGAATTTATTCACATTCCATTCAAAAGACAAGATACAAGGAAAATGAGAAGTATAGAAGTTTTATAAGTCAAGTTGGAATTCAAAACAATGCCACATCCTTAACAGAAATAATTACTACTAAAGAGAAATTTGTATTACATTATAATTGAAAAATTATGGACCATTGTATACTCAAAGTCTTTATTTGACAAAAAGATTTATGGAATATGAAGCACTTTGGTGTACAAAATTATATTACACGACATATTTTAAATATATATACTTTTTAACAAAACCCGTGCATCACACGGGTTACACACCAGTTATAATATAAAATTATTGTCAACTTATTAAATATTTTATCAGCATAATAGTTATATTAATAACTGGGGTGGATCGGGTTGGGATAGAGGCTTAAAATCTTGCAATAGTCCTGAAATTAAATCGGAGATTTAAAAACAATATCAACCTCATACTACAACATTAATTGTAGACACTAAACCTGTTCATAATGGGGTGGGTCCTCAGATACGTATGTAATTTTGATATCCTTAATCTAAACTTTATCTCATCTCTTTAAAGTCTATGATCATCGGTCGGTGTTAATAAAACAATGTATAAAACAGAAATAAATCATAACTATTCATCATAAATATTTATGGATTATTGGCTTCTCACAAAATTTTTAAGAGCCTAAGTGAATGTTGAATGACAAATACATAAATAAAAAAATAAAAAACTGAAAAAACTATAGCTAGTAAAATTCGAATTGTGAATTTTAATGTTATAACTTAATTTTTGTACATCGTAATTACTGGATTGGATCAAAGTATTTGTTTATAGTTGTTTTTTTTTATTTTATAAATATTAAAATATCCCAACTTATTAGGTGATAAATAAAAAACAACCTTATTTATTGGAATTGCAACTTGCAAGCAATAGTAGATTATCTCAAGTTTGAGCTTCAAAGCCAAATCCTATTGGTTCGTTCAAGTTATTCCAGGATCTCGATCCACGCCAACTCCTCTAATAATGATTATTAGCCGTCGAAAACTCACAAATCGACGGTCCAAACACAAAATTTCACTTTCCCGCTCAAAACCTAAATCTTCATTGGTCCATTCACAAAGCACGCGGATCACTCCTCTTTTAAAATTCCACATCTTCTCCTTACTCCTATTAATACCTCAAATCTCTCTTGTTCAAATCACAACCACACAACTTTTCTCTCATTATCTCGAGAAACAAACACATTTCTATTTCATCCCTCTATCTTTGAGATGGCTCGCACTAAGCAGACGGCAAGGAAATCCACCGGAGGAAAGGCGCCACGCAAGCAGCTGGCCACCAAAGCTGCCCGGAAATCTGCTCCGGCCACCGGAGGAGTGAAGAAACCTCACCGTTTCAGGCCAGGAACCGTGGCTCTGAGAGAGATCAGGAAGTACCAGAAGAGTACTGAGCTTTTGATCAGGAAGCTTCCGTTCCAGAGACTTGTGAGAGAAATCGCTCAGGATTTCAAGACTGATCTTAGATTCCAGAGCAGCGCAGTGGCAGCTCTTCAAGAGGCTGCAGAGGCCTATTTGGTAGGTCTCTTTGAAGATACCAATCTCTGTGCTATCCACGCCAAGAGAGTCACTATCATGCCTAAAGACATCCAGCTCGCTAGAAGAATCAGAGGCGAGAGAGCTTAGGTTTTCCTTCTATGGAATGGAGTCTCTTTATTTTGTGTTTGTCTTGAATCTAGATCTAAGAAACGGATATGTAAATTATTTTGTTTCAAGCTAATGGAACTGAGTTTCAGTGGCGTTGATTGCATACCATGTGTTTGTTAAAATGTCTCGTTACATAGATATTGAGCAGAAAATGCATAGGCTGACTAACAATAGAGCAAATAAGAAAAATGAAATCATAGACACAAAAAAAGTAAAAGATGTTGAATAACATTCAAAGTACTTGTCATTGCAAGTTTCAATCCTCTATTAGGCACCTATAAAACTGATCATCATCATCATCCTCCTTGACATTTTGGATGCTATAAAATTGATTTGGGAAGAGCCAACAACAGATGAGTGGTACATATCGACGTTTCGACCTAGTACAGAAAGAGAAAGGTCTCACAAACTTACCACTTTCGTAGGAGTAGACCAAACACATGCGAGTTCTGGGATGGCAAATGATAGATGTAGTCATTGTGTTTTCCCCACCTTGTCTTGTTTGTTGGCAATAAACATGTCAATTCATTAAGAAACAATGCTTTGCCCAAGTTGTTCACCTTCACCCACTCCTTTGTAGAAAATTCTATTGAGTAAACTTGAATATCTAAGTGACTTGGCATAGATTTAACATTGAAGTTGATTACTAGAAGCTGCTCGTTTGAAGCCACGAACCTAATTATTTTGCTCGTGTGAGGGGCACCTTTCAGTTTCAGGAACTTTAAATTAGAAGATTCCAAGATCAGTACCCCCGCTTGAGAATCATTAGAAGATCCCAAGTTTAGTACCCCAATCTGACAATCGTTAGTTGCAACTTGCAACAAATACTCTACTGTTGTAAACGATTATATCTACAATATTCCATGATTGGTATGCAAAAGTATAAACTTTCCAATTGTTATCTTTTGAACTGCAGAACCTCACATCTCTGTGATATCCAGAGGGAGTATAACAAGAAAATCCCTGTGAGGTCTGAAAGTAGCAAAGTAGCTTCTCCACAAAGCATTACGACCCTTGGGTGATTTGGAAGCAGCATTAGGCAGTTTGAGAGCAGCCATACGCAGTTTGGGCATCGGAGGGAACTGGATTTGATGTGCTGTGATAGGATTTATAACCCAAACATTACTGAGACGATCTTCCATGATCAAGTATCCGTTAGAAAACCCTAGTCTTATATCCGATTTCTGTGGAGAGGTCGAATAAATAACAAGACTTCTTAGCTTTTTTTGATATGTAGAAAACAAGGACCCGCCGCTGTGGAAACGTTAACGAAAACAATCTCCAGTTCCTGCAAACTTTACCAAAAGTGAGAAACTCTGTTAGGTTGATGATTGGAGATGATATCTTGCAAATCAACCGAGAGATCAGCCCACGATCTTGGATCATTACAAACATTGTTCGTCATCTTCTTCCTTCCTCCGGCTCCTTTAAATTTTTTGTTATTTTCTCTTTCTTTTAATGTGCCTGAATTCATCATTGGAACACAAGCTAATGAATCAAAACAACGAACATGAACTGCCACCGAATGCTTTATAGAAATAGAATCAATTTGTACTGCATAAGTAATAAGTTATTAGATTATGCGATTAGAATCAATAGGATTTTTTCTTAATTTTTTATAACTATTACTTGTGATAATAAGGATTTGATTCTTTCCTATTTGGTTCTATGCAATCTACATATTTCCAAAATACCAAGTTGTGAATTTCTTTGTCAATAAGTTAATTTTTTTTTTGACCTAGCGATGTTTAACTAAATAAAAGATCAATATAAAGTATTTTAAAAATAATAATAATATAGAACTAATGATGTGTTTCCTAATCAGGAATCATATTTAAGGAAAAATGAATTAAGTTCGTAGGGCATGTATATTAAAATAAGACAAGGATTCTCTTCTCATCTTACCTCATCCTCATTTCACTTAATCTAATCTTATGACATATAAGCATTACAATGAATGAATGGTTAAAATATGATTGACACTTTATTAATAACCAATCACATGTGAGGATAATGTGAGGTGAGGAGAGGATACTGGTCCATTAAAATAAGTTCTTAGGGCATATTTCCTAACCTAGAATCTTATCTAAGGAAAAAGAAATTAAGTTCTTAGGGCATGTATACTAATCAGTAATAAAAGGAAAGAGAATTAAGGGGGTGTAATGGATTGAGAGTCTAATACCTTTTCAAGATCTTTTTTTTTTTTTTTTTTTTTTCCTTCTTCTTTTTCTTTTTCATTATGTCAGCTGAAGAAGACTACAAACATGCCAGAATAGCAAATGGGCTGTGAACAAACCCTAATAAAAATTCACGGTCTTCAAGTTCGATCGATTGATAGTCTGTTTTCGATTTTGTTTATCCGCAACATTCCTCATTTTCATCGTCATCACAGTATTCCTCATTTTCATCGGGTGTTGAATTGCACACAACAACATATAAAACAAAATATGGTTCTTAATCTTCCTATTCAAATCGTGAAAGAAAGTTCAAACACAATCAACACATGATATGTTAGTTTAATATTTTTAGAATTTTGAATGTGTCAATGGCTATATTTGTTTATATTCATTTTCATTGTATGTTGATATCTATTCTAAAAAAGTATATTTTGTGTGGGTATTTTCAGCTCAGACCTGCTAGCTAGTTTGAGTTTCTCAACTCAGATCTAAAGGTCTAAGTGTTAGCTATCAAATTTATATGACCTATATTTAAAAAAATCCAAAAGTCTTTAAGTAAAGAGTGACGATATTCACACCCCTTAAAAATTATGTACACCCCAAATTTTATTTTTTCTAAAATTCCAACATTACCCTTAAATACTAATAAAAGCATCATACTACCTATACATCAAATAAATATAATAATTAATATTTTGAATGAATATAAAATCTTTTTATTTAAAAATAACTGTTTATTAATCAAATCTAAATAGTGATTATAAAATAGTTTTTAAAAAGGAAATGATAGTTACAGGCACAAGCTTGAATCAACGGGAAGAAATCAACGAAAAATAACCGGTGTTTTTGAATTTTAACTAAGAATTGATGGGTTCAGGCTTTGGACTCAATTATGGGCAGTGACCAAGAGTCCAAGATCCCTGTGAACCTCAACCCATCTTGGTGCAAATTTCCCCTTATCTGACGTTGCACGCATGCGGAGCCTACCTTTTTTTTTTTTTTTTTTCCCTGATGAAGAAAATCCCTGATTGATGTTGGCAAAGGAAGAGGATGTTAGAGCAATGGTGGAAGCTCGTCAAAGAACTAGATCCTTTCATATTATTTTTTTCGTGAAAAAAGTCAAAATTTGAAAAATTACAGAACGAAATCCGACGACAACTACTCTTCGTCGCCGGATCTCTTGTTTTACCTTTTATTTTTATTTTTATTTTTTTATTTTATAATTTTTAATATTTGATCAAAAACTAAAGCAAAGGATATTTTTGACAATATATGCGGTGTGTTTACGAATTATAACATTTTAAAAATTTTAATGGGGTGTAAATATAAAAAGTGGTGTACAAACGATTTTTCAGAGATGTAAATATCGTCACTCTTAAATAAATATAGATAATCCTAATATTCTATAAATAAAGCTCAAAGACTCTTTTTAAAAATTCTAAAATCCTGAAAGTCTGGTCCATATAATCATAATAGTCTTAAAAATCATATAATTCTATAAAATCCTGACACCCCAAAATTGTCTATTAATATCCCAATCCAATACACCTCGTAAGTTCTTGATTTTAGAATTCCATTATTTACTAATTGTTTAGGGAATTAAGTTATGTGGATCCCACTTCAAATCAATAATTTAGTTACAGATGGAAAAGGAATTTGGTTACTCCCACTCACTTTATGAATCAAATTATCTTTCTTGATTGAAAAACGTAATTCCTGTCTTCTTGCTAAATTATCCTCACTTAAAATAATAATAATAAATTATATTTCCACTTTATCAATCTCTTTTAGGGATTGTATTTTTACTCAAGTAAAATGACTTTTTACTAAATTATCCTCAGTAAAGTACAATTTTTTTTATAGTAGATTTCATGAATATACATAAAATCTTGGTGTTGATTTTTATTTACTTGTTGCACCGATTATATATTTATATATATCAAAACAATTATATATATATATATTAGAGTAATGCTATATTGCCTAAATTTGGTGCCCAAACCTAATGCCCAAATCTAGTGTCCAAATGATGTGGCAACACTGTAGATAATTCATTTAAATTGTATTAGATTTGCATGATTTAAATGAATGGTCTATATTATTGTCATATCATTTGGACACCAGATTTGAGCAATGTAGAATTACTCATATATAACAAAAATTATTATGTCAAAATTAATATGACAAAGCTTTGCTTTGATTTATTGATTTACATAATGTTTTTGTTTTTGTTGCCAAAGCTATAAGGCAAAGTTGTTTTTATTTTATTTATTTTAATTTTTATTAATGGGGTGAAGTTATGTGGCAAATATATATATATATATATCTATGAAAATAATGTCTCCAATACCCATGATAAATATTTAAAATACCATGGGTAAAATATCTAAAATATTTTAGGAGTGATATCTAAAATATTTTAGGTTGGTTTGGCGGATTGTCAGGCCCATGATAAATATTTAGGTTTGCTGACCTTGGTAGGAAGAAGACGCACTTGGAAAGGGAAACTATTTTCGGCAAGAGGTAAGGAGGTTCTTATCAATGCTATAGCTCAAGCGATACCAATTTACACCATGAGTGTTTTCCAGCTTCCCCAGTCCTTGTGTGATGATCTGAAATCTATATATTATCCTTAATTTTGGTGGGGCTCTTCAAAAAACAAAAATAAAATTTGCTAGTTAAAGTGGGATTCCATGTGTAAACCTAAGGCTAATGGAGGGTTGGGATTCAAAGACATGTCGATTTTCAATAGAGCTCTACTAGCAAAAGAAGTGTGGAGATTACTCTTAGATCATTATTATATTGCTTTTAGAGTCTTAAAGGCCAAGTATTTCAAATCAGAAGATTTTCTTTCTGTTGAGTCTAAATTTGGGAGCTCTTATTTATGGAATAATCTTTTATGGGGCAAGGAATTGTTAGTGAAGGGTTTGAGATGGAGGGTGGGTTTTGGAAATCTGATTAGTGCCTTCCAAGACCTCTAACGGCCTCATCCCTCTACATTTAAACCAGTTTTGAACCGGCCAACATAAGATATTAAAAGTTTCAGACCTTATTGATGGGTGTAGCCACTATTGGGATCAGAATAAATTGCAAAACCTATTGTCCTCGTTGTGGAGACAAAAGGAAATTGCTGAACATACTTTATTGTGGTGCAATTGGGTGACAAAGGTTTGGGGGAAGACTCTGTTTTGGCAGTTGTTTTCTAGATTTGGAAGCTAGATTGGGTTGCTATGATGTTATGAGATGAGTTTTTTTTTTTCGAAAGTGAGGAAGGTTGATTTTGAATTTTTTTTTTTTTTTTTGTATGATTTTATGGATTTTGTGGAATGATTGCAACTCTTTGGTGCTTAGCATGAAATCAAGAGCTATTTGAGAGATTTTGGATAGAGCAGCATATCACTTGTAGGAATTCCAAAAAGTCTTTAAAAGTCATGTGGTTTTCGATCAAGATTTTTTAACAGTCTATGAAAATTATGAGGTATTCAAAAATTTCAATGACTTTTAATGATTATAAAATATCAATGACTTTTAATTATAAGAACAAATCTCACCGTTTGTCTTTCATTCCTATCAAAGACTTTGAATGACTTTTTTTTTTAAATTTTTTTTTAACAGAAATAATTTCACTTTAGAATAAAAACATACAACTATTTGAAAAGCATCAACCACCAAACATATGTTCTATTTTCAAATAAAAGCACACTCATTCTTAACAAATTTAACAAATAAAATACAATGATTAACTTTTAATAAGAATAAACATTATCAAAAATAAAATAAAATACAAACATTAACGGTCTATAACAAAAAACAAAGAAAATGACTACTCAATGAAAACATTGACCATGCAATTAAGGATGAGAGATTTCATTTTTCTTACCTCTATTTTCAAAACAAATAAACAACACCGAAACAAATCAAACGAACTTCATTTAAGTTAATTAAAAATAATAAAAGATAAAAATCACTACTCAACCATGTCAATATGCCATAATCAAAGTCGCGTATAAGCATTGCTCCATGTAATTATGATCAATATTAAACTATTCACTTTTAATTAGGCATGGGTCTTGTTTAACGACTAAGTACAGTTTTTATGTTTTATCTTAGTAACTTGAATTAATTTTGGGTAGATTTTTTTATACCCATTGTCATACTTTCGTAGAAACATATAAACGTTAATTTATTGTCGGTTTGCTATATTTATTCTAAAAGAAAATTTATAATATTTTGACTAATTATAAAAAACAAATAAATTTTTGACTGATTATTAAAAAATAGGTGCATAATGTCTTTATAATGCAAAACATAATAAAATACAAATATATATATATATATTATATAAATTACATATATAGGCATGAATGCTTTTATTAAGTTTAATTAACGATTTTTTTATTCTTTTTTTTTTAAATATTTTTATTGGCATGAAAAATATATATAATTTTGCTAAAACAAAGTATATATTATATTTAAAAGTCAATGAAAGTCAACTCATTGTAAAGATGTTGATATTGTTTCACGTCAGGCTATTTCATGTGATTAATGAAGTTTAGGAAGTTTATTTTTTTTTAATTTTTTTTTTAATTTTTTTTTTTGAATTACAACAACAAATGCCGGGACCTAGCGAGATCAGACTCAACAAGCGCGGCCCGGAATACTACTCCCACTATCGGGGAGAGGGAACAAATGGAAATACAACTCTCACCACTGGAGAGAGGGCTAGCTCCACAGAATCGGGAGACGGCACCCACACTTTGGGAGTTAAAGGCCAAAGGTGGGACAATAGAAATATATACATACACTCCAAGGTGTTGAACTTTGGTGGTGAAACCTCCCTTGGGAGGTAAAAAAAAAAAATAAAAAAAATCTAGTAATATCAACAAAACAAAACAAAAAAAAAAGAATTTTGGATTTGAGGATCACAATCTCTAAATTCAAACTAGGGTGAACAAGGGTCCAGTAATTTATTGTTTTGTGTTTTGGGTACTTTTTTTATTTAATGTTCTGAGTTGAGTTTTTCTTTTTCTTTACCTTTTGTAAATGAAACAAAATAATTATTTAAAAAAGAAAATTGGAAACAAAATGATTTTGTAGAATCTAGACAAAAATGATTTTGTTTTTTTTTTTCTTTATAGAAAAAGTAGGTTTTTATGATAGCTGTTTTTTCTTTTTAAAGAAAGGACTGTTAAAAAGGATAATTTTGGAACAAAATTGAGCGTTCTTAGGAAATTTTAAAATGTAAGTTTTAGGATGAAGTGTATTTAGAAAATGTGTGTGAAAAGATAAAATTGGATTGTAAGAAGAAAATCTCACTCTTTTATCAAACTTTTTTAAAAAAATAATAATTTAGGAAGTTTATTATTATTTTTTAAAAAAAGTTTGAGAAAAGAGTGAGATTTTCTTCTTACAATCCAATTTTATCTTTTCACACACATTTTCTAAATACACTTCATCCTAAAACTTACATTTTAAAATTTCCTAAGAACACTCAATTTTGTTCCAAAATTATCCTTTTTAACAGTCCTTTCTTTAAAAAGAAAAAACAGCTATCATAAAAACCTATTTTTTCTATAAAGAAAAAAAAAAACAAAATCATTTTTGTCTAGATTCTACAAAATCATTTTGTTTCCAATTTTTTTTTAAAATAATTATTTTGTTTCATTTACAAAAGGTAAAGAAAAAGAAAAACTCACCTCAGAACATTAAATAAAAAAAGTACCCAAAACACAAAACAATAAATTACTGGACCCTTGTTCACCCTAGTTTGAATTTAGAGATTGTGATCCTCAAATCCAAAATTTTTGTTTTTTTGTTTTGTTGATATTACCAGATTTTTTATTATTTTTATTTTTTATTATATATAAAATGGAGATCTAGAATCTCCATTAATAGAGATTAATCTCCATCAATGGATATTATGATCTCTAATATTGGAGATATAAGATTTATGGCTTTATTTTTTCTTAATTTTTATCTAATGTTTTGTTTGGTATGTTTGTGATGATAGATAAGAAAAGATGGGTAGGAAAAGAAGAAGAACATTTTTTAGGGTTTGTAAACCAGTAAAGAGAAAGAAAATAACGTTGGATTATAAAAGAAATGGTTTGTAATGTCTTTATAACTTTTGTCATTTTTAGTAATTTTAATTCAGGTTAAAATTGTCATTAACGAAAAAAAGATCTTCTTCTTACAATCCACAAATTATTTATTTACACTCCAATTTAAATTTTTTTTATTAATGACAATTTTAACCTGAATTAAAATTACTAAACAAGACAAAAAAATTATAAAGACATTCCAAACTAATTACATTATTAAAAAATATATATACATTCTCTCTCCTAAATCATTAAATTAAATATTACGTATTAAACTTTCTCTTTCCTAAATATGTTATTACCATATTAACATTCTCTCCTAATTACTCTCTCTCTCTCTCTCTCTCTCTCTCTCTCTCTCTCTCTCTCATTTTTTTTTATTTTAAAAATTATATCTCCATAATTTCTCGATCAATCTTTAATTAATAGTTAAAGAAAAAAAAGACTTACGAATATTTTGGTTTTTTACTAAACAGTATAATATATATATATATAGGGACTTAGGGAGGGATCGGGCGACACAAGTTTTGAAACAAGATTTGACACAAATTTTCTATTATTGGATCCATAAGATTTGGATGGTTTATATTTAATAAATTGATTTCTTTTTTATTCCCTTCTCATTTATCTATCATTAATTTATTTTCTTTTCTCTTTTCTCTCTCATACATTCACTTTCCTAATTAAAATCTAATTAAACTTTCATCTTCCTCTCTCTTGCTTTTTTTTTTTTTTCATCTTCCTTAAAACTTTTCTCTTCTCTATCAGGAATTAGGATATATAATGGTACAACACTCTTAGCTTTACCTATCTTTACTTCAAAAACTTACACACAAAAGCAAGGATACTGGGTTAATTTGAGGAAACCCAAAGACCTCCGCTAGACACTTGTTTGATAAGTGTTTAAAAATGATAATTTCTGGATATATTTATTAATCATCTAATCACCTCTTTAAATAAGAGGGGTACAACGGAAGTGCCATGATAATAGGCACGTTCTAATCAAAACAAACAATTTGTTGCAAAAGTAAAGGAAACAACTAACAACTTGGACTTATTCAATTCAAGAATTGACTCCTAACAAGACTAATTCAAAGCAGTAAAAACACATGGTAACTTCATCATTCCCTGCCCCTTAAAGCAAGCACTTGTCCCCAAGTGCAAATATCTTCAAACTCCGGAAATTGATTTTTCATAAATTCTAAATTCTCCCATGTTGCTTTCGCTGGCGAAATCCCTTGCCAATGCACCAAAACCTCTTTCCCTTGCTTCATTTGATCTAAAATAGCTTGAGGATGTGGCATTAATTTCTCAGAACTGATCGTAGGAAGTTGAGTTTGAATAGTGACATTGTTCCCCACCTGTTTTTTGAGTAAGGAAACATGAAAAACAGGGTGAATTCGTGACTCCCTTGGCAACTCTAATTTGTAGGCCACCGCCCCAATTCTCTGCAAGATTTTGAATGGACCATAGTACTTAGGAGAAAGTTTGGTATTTTTCCTCAACGAGACAGATAACTGTCTATACAGTTGCAATCTCAAATACACCCAATCACCAACAGAAAACTCTCTTTTGGAATGCTTTTTATCATAAACTTGTTTCATCCGTGCCTGAGCTTCTTTTAGATTCTCTTTCAATTCTCTAAGAGTTGTGTCTCTGTCAATTAATTCATTCTCCACAGCGGCCACCTTTGCCGTTCCCGGTATGTAAGATAGAAGGCTTGGAGGAACACGTCCATATACTACCTCAAAAGGCGTCTTCTTAATACTTGAGTGCCAACTTGTATTGTAACTGTATTCTGCCCAAGCTAACCATCGGACCCAATGCGTGGGGTGCGAACTAGTGAGACATCGGAGATACATTTCAATCGTTCTGTTCACCACTTCACTTTGGCCATCAGTCTGGGGATGATAGGCCGAATTGAAATTAAAATCAATACCATTCAACCGAAACAACTCTGTCCAAAAATGGCTTGTGAATGTCGGATCTCTGTCACAAACAATTGAGCTAGGCATTCTGTGTAAACGAAAAATGTTATCAAAGAAAATTTGAGCAACACTCACAACAGTATATGGATGAGACATGGCAGTGAAATGGGCATACTTGGACAATCTGTCTACTACCACAAATATGGTAGATTTTCCTTTAGAAGTGGGTAGGCCATTGATGAAATCCATAGCAATGTCTTCCCATATCTGATTTGGAATTGGCAACGGTTGCAAAAGACCTGCTGGTGAAAGATGGTCTACTTTATGATGTTGACAAACATCACACCTTCTGATAAACTCCTTGATTTGCTTTCGCATTCCCTGCCAATAAAAAGTAGATCGTATTCTATGAAAAGATTTCATAAATCCTTCATGAGTGCTACCATGAAATTGGCTAATTATGTCTTCGATAAGAGATGAGTCTTTGGCAAGATAAATCTTCTCTTTGAAAAAAAGCAATCCATTTTGGAATTTCCAAGGGCATAAAGTTTCCCCATCACTGATTAATTTCACCAACTGTTGAAGGTCTGAGTTTGTTGCAATTTCTTCTTTGATTGCGATCATCCATCTAGGAACCGGTTGAGAGATTGCTAGTGCCTCCCCTTTGGCATGTTCGTGTTGTCGAGAGAGTGCATCTGCGACAATGTTCTCTTTCCCTTTCTTGTAAATGATGACAAAATCAAATCCCATCAGCTTGTACAACCATTTTTGTTGTGCGCTGGTAGTGATTTTTTGATGCCATAAGTGTTTAAGGCTTTGTTGATCAGTACAAATCACAAACTGCCTGCCTAGAAGATATGCCCTCCACTTTTGTACTGCCATAACCAATGCTAACATCTCTTTTTCGTAAGTTGACAGCAAAAGATTTTTGCTTTTGAGAGCGTAGCTGTAGAAGGCAATTGGTCTATCCTGTCGTAAAACTCTTCCAATTCCAGAACTTGATGCGTCACACTCGACAATGAAGGTCTTGGAAAAGTCTGGAAGGGCTAATACTGGAGCTCCTGTCATCACTTTTTTGAGTTGTTCAAATGCTTCCTCTGCGATTGGGTTCCATTTGAAAGAATCCTTTTTGAGCATCTTCATAAGAGGGCTAGCTATTTTACCGTAATTCTGAATGAACTTGCGGTAATAACCGGTTAGTCCCAGAAAACCTCTCAGACCCTTGATTGTTTGAGGCTTAGGCCAAGCCACCATTGCAGAGATTTTATCAGGGTCAACTGCAACTCCTGCATTAGTTATAATATGGCCTAAATATTTGACTTCTGCCTGCCCAAATTCACACTTCTCAAGCTTTACAAATAACTTGTTAGACTTTAATACAGAAAATACAATCTCAAGGTGTTTAAGATGATCATGCCAAGATTTGCTATAGATTAGAATGTCATCAAAAACACAAGAACAAACTTCCGTAAATAGTGTTGGAATACCTTGTTCATGAGTGCTTGAAAAGTTGATGGTGCGTTGGTGAGTCCAAACGGCATAACCAAGAACTCGTAATGGCCATGATGAGTACGAAAAGATGTTTTTTCCACATCGTTAGGGTGCATCCGCATCTAGTGATAGCCTGAACGGAGATCCGGCTTTGAAAAAATTCTAGCTCCATGTAACTCATCCAATAACTCATCGATTATTGGAATAGGAAATTTATCCTTCACAGTAATTGAATTCAATTCCCTAAAATTGATACACATCCGCCACGAACCGTCATGTTTCTTCACCAAAAGGACTGGAGATGAATACGGGCTATTGCTAGAGCGAATCATTCCAGCTGATAACAATTCTGTTACTAGCCTTTCAATCTCAGATTTTTGGAAGTGTGGATATCTATATGGTCGTACTGAAACTGGTCCCTTCCTTGGCGTTAGTGGAATTTTATGATCTTGCAAGCGTTTTGGTGGCAGCTCTTTTGGTATTGACAAAACCTCCTGATACTTATGTAAAAGTGGTTGTATATGGGTAGGAATATTTGAACTAGTTTGTTTCATTTCTGGGGTTTCTAACAAAAATAGTTGCAAAAGAACTCCATCCCTTCCTTTTCTAGCAACAGCCTCAATCTGATTCATATTGACAACTTTGTTATCCGGAATGGACAACCCTTGTAACGTCACCTCCTTATTGTTAGCATTAAACTTCATCTGTAATTTGGAAAAATCCCATAGTATAGGTCCCAATGTGCAAAGCCATTGAGCCCCTAGAACCACATCATATCCTTGTAGAGGTAATAAGTAAAAATCAACATGCATTTGGAAGCCTTGCAAGGTAAGGGGAACATTTGTGCATTTACCTGGACTTTCTAATTGCTCACCAGATGCCACTGTCACCTTTAGATTCCCTCCCAATTGTGGTTTCAAGCACACCTTCTTTGCTAACTTTGCACTCACAAAATTGTGGGTACTTCCAGAATCAATAAGAGCATAAACAGCAACTTGACGTAGGCTTCCTTGAATTCGCATTGTTTCAGCACTTCGAACTCCATTGATGGCATGAAGAGAAATTTCAAGGGTCTCCACAAACTGATTTTCATCCTCACAATCCTCCTCCATGATTAGGTCCCCATCGTCTTCATCCAAACAAGCTTCAATGACAAACAACTTCTTACAATGGTGGCCTAGTTTGAACTTCTCATCACAATTGTAACAAAGCCCTTTATTCTTCTATCCTGTAGCTCTGTAGGTGTCATTTTTCGGACTGGAATTACAGGCTGATATTGGGTGGCGTTCTTGTCAGGCTGGTGATTGTTTTTTGGGACTGTAGGATTAATTCTACGTTGGGATAAATTGCGAGCTTCATAGACGCGAGCCAATCCGATAGCCGCAGTGAGTGTTGTTGTTGGTCTACCTGCTTGCACATCAGCTTGAATTGAGTCTCGTAACCCGCTAACAAAACAACTTACTTGTCGAGCTTGCAGAAGTTGCCCGACTTTTGCGAGTAGTTTCTCGAATCGTGTTTGATAATCTTGAACGGTCCCAGATTGTTGCAATTTAGTGAGTTCTCCAAAGAAATCACAAAATTGATTTGGACCAAAACGAGAGAGCAATCCTTCCTTGAAATCACTCCAGACAAGAAAAGGATATTCTTGTTTTTGTAATTGATACCATAACTGGGCATCACCCTCAAGATGAAATGATGCTAGAGATACTCGATCGGCTTCGGGAGTTGCTTGGAATTGGAAAAATTGTTCAGCCCTGCATAACCAGCTAGTTGGATCCTCTCCACCATTAAATCGAGGAAAATCTAGCTTCACCAATCTAGGTACATAAGAACTGGATGACCCGGCACCATTTCCAGTGTTGATATGTTGTTGCCCACCAACTGTTTGACTTGGTGCTCGTGAGGAATCTCCATGTTCTCTAGCTGTGTTGTTTGCAAGATTATCCATACGAGTGGATAATTTTTCAAACATGTTTGACATATGGTTAAGGAGCTCTTGTTGCCCGGTGGAAAGTGATTCCATGGTTTGCTTCAAATTATGTTGACCAGTGGAAAGTGATTCCATGGTTTGCACCAAATTCTCTAAGCGTTGATCCATGCCCGAGCTCTGATACCACTTTGGTACAACACTCTTAGCTTTACCTATCTTTACTTCAAAAACTTACACACAAAAGCAATGATACTGGGTTAATTTGAGGAAACCCAAAGACCTCCGCTAGACACTTGTTTGATAAGTGTTTAAAAATGATAATTTCTGGATATATTTATTAATCATCTAATCACCTCTATAAATAAGAGGGGTACAACGGAAGTGCCTTGATAATAGGCACGTTCTAATCAAAACAAACAATTTGTTGCAAAAGTAAAGGAAACAACTAACAACTTGGACTTATTCAATTCAAGACTTGACTCCTAACAAGACTAATTCAAAGCAGTAAAAACACTTGGTAAACACCTGGTAACTTCATCATATAAATTGCAAGTTGAAAAAAAATCACCACCTGGTTGAGTTCAAAAGAGTGACTTTGTCCTGAATCCTGATAGCCCTTTAATTTTGTTTACAATGCAATGCTAATGATCTTCCAGACCGGGAGATGATTAAAATATTCTTATTCTCTGTTAATAGTCTAGGTTTAATAATGTATGAAAATTGTGAGTTAATACTACATGCAGTTAGAGTTCACAAAAATACATAATGTAAGATGAAATACATAGTTGAATGAAAGATAAAAGAATTTAACTAAGTTGGCTGTGGCGCAGTGGCAAAGCGCCCCCACAACGGTCGAATTGTTCAGGTACTACCGAGTTTGAGCCAGCTTTGGAGCAACACTTGGCTAGGCCTTGTCCCATGCCTCCCAGGCCGACGGGGATTAGTCCCACTCGTTAACGATCAGTTGCCGATCGGAGTGAGGGATACCTCGTGGAATTACCAAAAAAAAAAAAGAAGATAAAAGAATTTTTTTTTTAAAAATAAAATAGTAACGGGGAAGAGGTAAAAAAACACAAGAGAGATTGAGATAGGAAGATGAAATATTAATTAGATTTTAATTAGGAAAGTGAATGCATGAGAGAGGAGAGAGAAAATAAAATAAATTAATGATAGATAAATGAGAAGGGAATAAAAAAGAAATCAATTCATTAAATCTAAGCCATCCAAATCTCGTGGATCTAATGGTTGAAAAATCGTGTCAAATTTCATGTCAAAACTTGTGTCCCCCAATCCCTCCCCTACATATATATTAAAAAGTCAATTTTCATATATACACACACATATATATATATATATATTTATATATATGAAAACTTGATTTGTTGCAATTAGATTCAATTAAATTCATAATTTTTAAGACTAATAAAAGAATTAAAATTCTCTAGGAAATCATATACCTACAAAAGTAACAAAAACATTTTCATATTTTGATTTTAAAAAAAAGTATTTGTTTTTTGAATTTATTTTATTTTATTTTATTATATATACATATATAATGTTCTTAAAAATCAAGCTTATTTGTAAGTATTATTTTTTTTCTTCTTCTTAACTGTTAGTCTTACTTGAGAAAGAATAGAGATAGAAAATTAGAGATATGTATTGGAGGAGAGAGAGTTTAATATGATAAATAAAAATTTAGGAGAGATTGTTTAATATATAATATATTAATTTAATGATTTAGGAGAGATAATTTTTTTTTTTAGAATAAAAGTGTCAAAAGATAAAAAGGATAATATTGTAATAAAAGAGAGTGTTTTTAGAATTTTTTTTTAAATTTAAAATTTGAGAATAAAGTGTCTTTAGAAAAGAAGTTAAAAAAAAAAATTAGATTGTCAAAAGAAACTCTAAAAAAATTTCTTTAATGACAATTTTAACCTGAATTAAAATTACTAAAGAGGACAAAAAAGTTCTAAAAACACTACAAACCATTTTTTTTATAATCCAACATTATTTCTTTCTCTATATTGGTTTACAAACCTTAAAACACGTTCTTCTTCTTTTCATACCCATCTTTTCTTATCTATCATCACAAACATAATAGACAAAACAATCAATAAAAATTAAGCGGGAAAAAAAAACATAAATCTTATATCTCCAATAATAGAGATCAGAATCTCCATTGATGGAGATTAATCTTTATTAATGGAGATTCTAGATCTCTTTAAAAAAAAAAAAAATCCAACAAAATTAACAAAAAAGAAAAAAACATTTTTGGATCCGGAGAGATCTTTAAATTCAAACAAGCGTGATCTTTTAAATCAAATAAGGTCTAATATTTTATTGTTTTGTGTTTTGAGTATTTTTTTTGGTTAAAAGTTTTGAGTATGTACACTAAAAAAAATGATTTTTTATTTATTTAAAGAAATGAATGTTAAAAGATAAAATGGATAATTTTAGAACAAAATGGAGTGTTCTTATAAAATTTTAAAATGTAATTTTTAGAAAAGATGTGTGAAAAAATAAAATTGAATTATAAGAAGAAGATCTCAAAAATTAAAATGGAGTGTAAAAAGATATCAGGTTGATTGTCAATGGCATCTCTCTCTTAAAGAAAATTGTAATGTGGACAATTTTTTTTTATATTTTTTTTATTTTTAAACCTATGAAGTCATTTTGCTTTGATTTTGATTTTTTTTTTTAATTTTTTTTTAATTTTTATCTTTTAAAAACACTTCATTGGTCCATTTACAAAGCACGCGGATCAATCCGCATCTCGCCTCTTTAAACACTGCCAATCTACGGTCCAAATTCCACTACGGCCACAATTCAGCATTTCAGCCATTAAAAATTCTCACAAACCAAAAATTTCAAATTTCCCTCCTCCTCTACATTTTCTCCTTTAAATACCTCAAATCTCTGCATTTTCAATCACAGTCACACAACTTTTCTCTCATTTTCTACAGAAACAAGCACATTTCTATTTCATCGTTCGATCCTTGAAATGGCTCGCACAAAGCAGACGGCAAGGAAGTCCACAGGAGGAAAGGCTCCACGAAAGCAGCTTGCCACCAAAGCTGCCCGGAAATCTGCTCCGGCCACCGGAGGAGTGAAGAAACCTCACCGTTTCAGGCCAGGAACTGTGGCTCTGAGAGAAATCAGGAAGTACCAGAAGAGCACTGAGCTGTTGATCAGGAAACTCCCGTTCCAAAGACTTGTGAGAGAAATCGCTCAGGACTTCAAGACCGATCTGAGATTCCAGAGCAGTGCAGTGGCGGCTCTTCAAGAGGCTGCAGAGGCCTATTTGGTAGGTCTCTTTGAAGACACAAATCTTTGTGCTATTCACGCCAAGAGAGTCACTATCATGCCTAAAGACATCCAGCTCGCTAGAAGGATCAGAGGCGAGAGAGCTTAGATTTTTTTTTCTATGGAATGGAGTCGCTTTATTTTCTCTTGCTTTTAACTCTGGATCTAAGGATTGGATATGTAAATTGTTTTGTTGGAAGCTAATTGGATTGAGTTTCTTTGACATTGATTGCATACCATGTGTTTGTTGAAATTACTTATCATCTAGTTTTCAATGAGAATTGCGAGCTTAAATGCATAGATTTGTTTTTGAAGTATTAGATAGCTTAAATGCATAGATTGACTAACAATAGAGCAAATAAGAAATAAGAAATCATAGATATAGAATAGCAAATTATCTAATTATTTTTGTTGGAAGCTAATGTGATTTTGTTTCATTGATGTTGATTGCATACCATGTGCTTGTTAATATTTCTTATTAGAGTATTGAGCAGAAAATGCATAGGTTGATTAACAATATAGCAGACAAGAGACTTGATTCATAGCAAAAGATGTTGAATGACATTCAAGTACTTGTCATTGCAAGTTTCTATCCTCTATTAGAAATTGATCATCATCATCCTTGACATTTTTGATGCTATAAATTGGTTGTGCCAACAGATGATTGTTACATTTGGATAGTTACCAGTGTTGAACTAGTAGACAAAATGCATGCGAGTTCTAGGATGACAAATAATAGATGTTGTTACTGTGTTCTCCCCACCTTGCTGTGTTTTGTTGACAATGAGCATGTAAAATTATTAAGAAACATTGCTTCTCCCCCAAAGTTGTTCACCGTCACCCATTCCCTTGTTGAAAATTCTATCGAGTACACTCGAGTCTCTAGGTGCATTAGGGTACGTTTATTCTTGAAGTTTACTACTAGAAGCTGTTCGTTTGAAGCCATTGTCCTAATTTTTCTGCCCAAGTGAGGGGTGCCTTTTAGGAACCTAATTCCAAAAGTGTTAACTTTCCAATTGTTATCTTTGGAACTTCAGAACCTGACATCCTTGTGAATTTGAGAGAGGAGCACCACAAGAAAATCCTCACCAGGCCCAACAGTAGCAAAGTAACATCTCCAGAAAGTTTTCTGACCCTTGTGTGATTTGGAAGTAGCATTAGGCAGTTTAAGTGTAGCGATATGCGGTCGGGGCATTGGAGGGAACTGGATTTGATGTGCTGTGATAGGATTTATGGCCCAAACTTTACTCAGACCATCTTTCATGATCAAGTATCCGTTTGAAAACCCAAAACAGAGATTGCCAGCAAAGTTAGGAAGTTCAGTCTCATATCTGATTTTAGTAGAGAACTAGAGATGTCAAATAAATAAGGGTTAATTGCACTAAAGTACCACAAATTCTTTCCTTTAGGTAAAATATCGTTAAGTTCAATAAATTCAATACAAACATACCCTACTGTTAACCTCTCTCTATCAACTGTTTATGTACGAAGGTTATTTTAGTATTTTGTAATTGAAATGTCATAAATGAATTAAATACAATTATTATTTAAATAATAAAAAATTAATATAATGGAGGAGATTCCATCATTTAATAAATATAAATAAAAAATAAAAAATAAAAAATAAAAATAAAGAAGGGAAAATAGATAGAGCGATCTGGAGATTACTCCACCTCCAGATCAATCTCCATGTCTGATGTAGCATTTATGGAGAACCAAAAAAAATATAGCAGCAAAAACAGCTATAGAAAGGAAACAAAATGATATGCTGTGAAAACTAAACAAAACAAAAAGGGATGATAAGGCCATTCTCAGCAATGCAAAACTAGATTGCATATAGAAAATTGTTTATATGGTAACAATGTCAAGATATTTGCTTTCTATATGGTATAAAGATAGATTTGATAGACAACCAACTCAAAATTTGGCATCGAATGCTTCTGTTTAAAACAAATTTATTTTTAATGACATGCTCAATTTATTTATTTATTTTTTTTAATTTCCTTCCAAAAATAGATGAAAAATTAATGTCAATTTTAAATACTTACTGAGTTAACCGAAAAAAAATAACTATGCAATATGCCGTCTGAAAATAGACGGTCATGTTGACAATGCTTTTATTTTTTTGTGACATCAGCGTGAGGTTGAATATGCACATCTGCATTGGAGATACATTTTTTTTAATAAACTGTCTATTTATCTTATGTGACATTTTTTTTTTCTCAAGCCACTCTTGCATTGGAGATGCTATTAGATTTTGATATCTGGTATTAAGGGATTTCATTCTTTCTAAGCAAAACAAATCTCTAACATTCTTTTTCAATATCACCCTCTTTCTCTTTTATTTTCTTCAGAAATATAATAGAAACAGAGTAGGAGAGACCTCAGTTACATGTAATTTTTTTGGGTTTCACTTTAAGGTCTTTCCATTACATTCCATGGCTCCTCCAAAATCACCTTCATCTTCATCTTGAGCTCACACGGTTTTTTAATTTTGTATTAGATCTATTCCAGTTTTATTTTTTTAATTACTTTAGTTAATTTTTATTTTTTATTTTTTTATAGTAATTTTATTTGATTTGTGGTTTTGTTCTTGAAATTGATTTGTGTTTTTGTGTTGATTGGTTATGTTGAAGACAAAGTTTAGAAGAAATTAATGGATTTGTGATTATGTTGAAGGTGAAGATTAAGATAAGGATGAAGTTGCTGATGTTGATGATGTTGAAGATAAAGATGAAGTTTTTTTTTTTTTTTTTTTTTTTTTCTTTTAAGTTATAAATTGATGTTGAAGATGAAGATTGGGATAATTTTTTGTTTGTTTTTGCTTAATTGTTTTATAAATAAATAAATTTTGATTGTGACAAGGTAAAATCGTCTTTTCATAAATTTGGTTGATCAACTGTTAAAGTTAACGGATTAACTTTAACGGTAGGGTATATTAGTGTTGAATTTATTAAACTTTCCAATATTTTACCTTAAGAGAAAACTTTAGTGTACTTTAGTGCAATTAACCCAATAAAAAACAACACACCTTTTGTTGATATGTAGAAAACCAAGGACCGTCGTGGAGATGTCAACCAAAACAATCTTCGGTTCCTGCAAACTTTACCAAAAGTGAGAATCTCTATTAGGGTTAGATGATTGGAGATGATCTTGAATTATTATAGACATTGTCCTTCATCCTTTTCTCCCTTCCTCCGCCTCCATTAAAATTTTTGTTTTTTTTTCTCTTTCGGTTAATGTGTCTGAATTCATCATTGGAACACAAGCTACTGCTAATGAATCAAAACAATGATCGTGAACTGCCCCCGAATACTTTATCGTAATGGAATGATGTAGGACACTTTCTTTTCAATAGGGAAGTTCTTCTTTAGAGTTTCTTTTTCAGCAAAGTTTAAATTTGTTTGGATTTCTTTTTATTTATAGTTTTTTTTTTTTTTTTTTTTTTTTTTTTTTTTTTTTTTTTTTTTTTTTTGCAATAACTCAAATTATCTTTCATTTAGATTTGATCTTTTCTTTTCAATCAAGTTAGGTGTTCTGAATCTTAGAGGTTTCGGGTTTTCTTTAAGCAAGAGTCAAAATTATTATTTGTAATTTTTGATTGATATTAATAAAATAAAACCATTTATTTGGAACACAACTCTTGTCATGGATTTGATTAACATATCGCTTTCGCTTTCGCTTTGTTAGGTGGTATCAGAACATGGTAACTACAGCCTTCTGATCAAAGACGTAAATTAAAAAATACAACATAAATTTACCAAAAACATATATATAAATTGGGTTCAAAAATTAAATAGCACTTTTTGGGGGAGGGCTTGTGCAAATAGCACCACATTAATAAGTCTTGTTTTAATAGCACCAAAATAGGTGATGAGACCAAAATACCCCCACTTACTATTTTCCTTTTTTTTTTTTTTTTTCGAAAATTCGAGACTTATTTGTAGTTTCGAGACTTATTTATGATTTTTTCGAGACTTAGTCATGCGTTTTCGAGACTTATTCATGCGTTTTTCGAGACTTATTCATGCGTTTCGAGACTTATTCTGTCGACCTCCATTAATGGTGACAGTGACGATCCAACGACGGAGCTAATTGACTCTGGAAATAGTTGGATCTGGAAGATTGAACGATGTCGAGTTCGTTAGTGCCATCGGTTTCATCAGATTCATGACAGATCGTCATAAATCGGACAATGAAGATTCGCGATGGTTTGGGTTTTGCTTCGTTTCTCTCTCTACACAACTCGAAAATGAAAACGAACACTTCGGTTACAATAATTGGCACTCGACGAACGTTTTCCCGGTGGTTTTGCTGGTCAACTCGTTGGTCGACGGTGGCACCTCCATTGAAGCTCCATCAATGGAGGTTTGGGAAAAAGAAAGAAGAAGGTGAAGGACACCCAAGAGAAAAGAAAATAAGCTGGGGGGGTATTTTTGTCCAAATTCCATTTTTGGTGCTAATAAAACATGAGTTAGTAATGTGGTGATAGTTGCACAACTTCAAGTTTCAAAAGTGCTATTTTGCCCCATTTCCTCTATATAAATTTATCACAATACCATTCATAATTTTTTTTTGCACCACAAACACTCAAGATTTGTTCATGAGTAATGCTAGATGTCCCAATTCTTTTTCCCAAATCCTATCCCAAATTATGTGGCACATGAGGTGTCAATATCTTATAAATCATGAGATTATATGGTAACTGATATGATGCTGACACCTCACGTGCCACATCATTTGGGACAAAAATTTGGAACGTTTAACATAACTTTTTGTTCATATGTTGTCCCCGTTATATTCTCTCTCTCTCTTTTTTTAATTTTATTTTATAAAAGAGATTTTTATACCAATTTTCTCTCTCATTCTCTAAAATTGATTCAACTTCTTTCTCAATTTAAAAATTCTGTCTTCAAACTAGATATATTTTTATGAATTACATGCGTTTAATTATTTTACTTCATTTTGAAATATTAGATTAATATACTTTTAGTTTCTGAACTTTATATTATCATATCTAACTTAATCTCTTTAATAGGGACGTAACCATGATTGAAGATCAAGGTAGGTTAAATTATTTATTTATTTATTTTTATTTTTAATTGCACATCAATATCACCTAGTTATGAGGATATAGTGAGATATCCCTATAAAATATATATTCTAAATAAACGTGTTAACAAGTTTTATTTTATTTTTAAAAAGTCAAAACAAATTATAAGAGAAACATAAAATGTAAATGCGAACACTAATTAAATTATTGTATTAGTTTGATTCATTAAAAATATACTAATACAATGTTAAGAGAAATTTATTTAACAATATCGTTAGTTTGTAAATTTAAAATTGGATTATCCCTAAAATCTCATTAACTATACTTAATATAACCCTAAAATTCAAAACAAAATAAAATATATAAAGCCATAATTTATATTCACTCAAACATATAAATTTGAAGACTAATTGTTGATGTTGATAAAAAGATTGAGCCAAATTTAGAGATTGGGGAGAAATAATTGCTATTATAAAAAGAAGAAAGAGAAAAGAAAAAAAATTATTTTTTCTACTTTTAATAGGAAATGAAATTAATTGTTTAATTATTTTATTTTTTTGCTTACAATTTTACCTTTTTTTTAACGGGGGCTTAGGGTGGGCTTGAGCCCACCTTCACATAGGTACGCATACGTCCATGCTCTTCATGTTTCTGCATCAACTATTCTACGATAAAAATTATTAAGACATCACTTTGTTGTAAGATGGAGAATGAATTTTTAACAAAGTCCATGGTTGTTTACACTGAAAGATAGATTATTGATACTATTGATCTAGATGTTATAATTGATAAATTTGATCTTTTGAAAAATAGTAGGATACGACTTAATTAGTGTACTTTGTTGTATTTGCGTTACATTTTTTTATGCTTTGTTTTTTTTTTTAATTAAGAAAAAAAAACTTATTTATTTAAAATATGCATTTTACAGGGCACTCACTATGTCTCCTTAATAGGTGTATCTTTGTTTAAAATTAATAATTTTTTCTTGTATTGTCGAGGTTCACACAAGAAAATTTATTCAAGCCCACCCTAATGTTGAATTCTTGCTACACCCATGCTTCTGATGGTGTGTGGCGAGACTGAGTACAACCATTTTTTTGACGAAGATCAGAGAATGAGGGCAATAATAGATGGGTTGTTACTGCCGCCATAGACGAGATTCATCTTCAACTTAAGGGCGCGTTTACTAATCAGGAATGGAGGGAATTGGAATCAAGTTCCACTGGAAAGGGAATGGAGAGGAATCGGAATTAAGTTACTAAATTCCATTCCAGTGTCTACTAACAATTTAGGAATCAGAAATGGAATCAAATTTATTCCCTTTCTAGTGTTTAATTCAACTAAGGAATCGGAATGATATATAATTGATTACAAAAATACCCTTGTGTATATAATATCTTGAAAACTATTTTTTATTATGAAAAACTATTCTTTATACTGCTCATAACACTATAACTAGTAATTAACATCTTTATATCGTAAACTTTCAACTAATTAGTCAATAATAATTAAAAATTGAGGAGTATTTTAGATTTGAAAGCATAATTGATTTGATGTCAAATTTATTTCTCACATTTAGGAGTTTTTTTCCCTTCTCTGGAAAATTAAAACACAAAATAACCAGCAGCACAAACATCTAATATAGTTCGAAGTATGATGACCAAAGTGTTCAACGTAACAAGCAATTTCTTCCTTCTTAATAAACTTACGCGAACCATTTGTCTATACCATATGTAAAATGAACATTAGATACAAATCTATTAAGATAACTTCATTAAAAATAAAAATTAAAGTCACTATAGTATATATATATATATAAATATATGAATGGCTAATATATTCAAAATGGGCCATGAAGATCACCAAGAAAGCACCAATAAACAAGAGCTGACAATGCAGCCTAACAGACAACAAAACCCAAACGAAACATAACCCGCAAGCAAGAAACAGGACAACCAAGAAAAAAAATAAGAAACAGGGCACCCTAGCAAATACATGCTTCAGGTAAAAAATAAAAATTAAATTAAATTAAATTAACAAACCGCCATCCGCATAGATTAAAAAAGAAAGAAAAAGGAAACAACATTGAGTCATCAACACAGTCCTTATACAAATATATATATATATATATATATACACTGTTAAAGCCATCGCATAGATTGGACAAAAATATATATACACTGCAGTTCTTATACAAATATATATATATATAAACACTGTTAAAGCCATCGCATAGATTGGACAAAAATATATATACACTGCTAAAGCGATCGCATAGAAATTTTAGATTAAAAAAAAAAAAAAAACGTACTTATAGCAAGATTTGGAGAAAAAAGAGGAACAAAAAAGAATGACAGAGAACAATCCCTAAAACAGAACAATATAGTGAAAAAACTTTTTTTTTTTTTTTAGTTGTTATAAATGAGGATATTTTAGTAAAAATATATGAATTCCTTTTTTTAATCAGGAAAGGGAACTTGATTCTTAGGGTGGGTGGGGGGAATCAAATTCCCTTTCCATCAGTAACTTAATTACTGATTTTAGAATGGGGTCCACGTAACTTAATTCCTTAAAAATTTAGTAAACACTGGAATTCACAAATCAGTAACTTAATTCCCTTTCCTGAGTTTGATTACTGATTAGTAAACGCGCCCTAACTTAATTTTGCTATTACAGATCCAAGTAGTGGAAATTCTTCAGCAGGTGGAGGCTACGTCGCTCAATGGCAACATGGTGGCTAATCAAGGGCGTAGAAGGGCAGATGAGATGACTAATGGTCTATGATATAGAATTAGGGATGTACACTGGGGAAATGAGGATGAATATAGGTCCCCTCATCCCCATCCCCATCCCCACTTCTCAAACCCTTCCCCATCCCTCTCCATTTCCCCATTTGAGGAAAATGGGGATGGGGGAGTTTTGGGGGGAGGTCCCCCCATCACCATCCCCATTTCCCCATTTTCCCCGTTTACCCCATTCCCCCATTTCCCCATTCGACTGAAAATTACAAATTAAACTAAAAAAAAAAAAAAAAAAAAAAAAACATTCTATTACAAATGCAAAAGAAAATACATTACAAAATAATGTTATATATATATATTAGAAAATAATGTCAAAGAAAATACATTATAAAATATATATAAATATATATATAATTATTTTTATAATATTGTGGAGGAAATGGGCAAATGGGCAAATGGGGATGGGGGTACCTCCCCCCATCCCCATTTCACTTCACTATATTAGTGGGGAAAATGGGAAAATGGGGATGGGGGGAGGTCTCCCCATCCCCATCCCCATTTCCATTTCAATTTGGGGATGATTTTCATCCCCATCCCTCCCCATTTCCCCATTTTTCCCTAAAAATTTTCCCCCAAATGGGGATGGGGAAGCGGGGAAATGGGGATCCGGGGGAAAATGTGCAACCCTATATAGAATCCTTAACATGTGCTAAGGTCTAAGGAGTCCACAATTACAATATTGCAACATTAGATACTTCTTCTGAAGTAGAAATTGTTGAAGGAATGGAAGAAGATGAACCTTGGTTTTTAGAAGGAAATAAAGAAGAGGAAGATTGTGATCTACTAGAATGTGAAGTGGTATGTGATCTTAAAAAAGATAATGGGATTCGTGAAGAGATTTATTTGGAGATTTTTCATGGGAGATTTAAATATTCACATACATATTACAAGGGGACTCAATAGATTGTTTTTGTTCGTGTGATTTATCTCAAATATTACCCGCCAACCTCAAATATTACCTGCCAAACAAAACATGTCAAACTCAAGTCTGTTTTAGAGTTTCTTTTTTAAGCAAGGTTTAAGTTTGTTTAGGATTTCCTTTTTAGTTAGAATTTCTTTTTCCTTTTTAGTTTTTTTGCAATAACTAATTACCTTTCATGGTAAGATTTGATATTTTCTTTTCAATCGAGTTAGGTGTTATAAATCTTAGAGGATTTAGGTTTATTTTTTTCTATTTAAGCAAGAGTCTTAATTATTATTTGTAATTTTTGATTTATAGTAATAAAAAACCGATCATTTGAAATAAATTTCTTGTTGTGGATTCAACTAAACTATCGATTTCGGTTCATCATAGAATCAATTTGTATTCTATTAGTTATTAATGTAATACCTGTTTGAGTTGTATTAGGTTTATTAGAGTTTTAGCAGAATTATAATTCATGTATAGATTATGCGATTAGTTTATATATGAATTGTGAATTATAAAAAAAAATTGTTTGATTTAAAAAGAAAAAAAAAACAGTGTTTCGGAATTATTATTTTTTGCGAACTGTTGAAGTCATGTTGCTTTGACTTTGAATTTATTTTTTACTGTTAATTTTTTATTTTATTTTTTTATTTACAATACTTAGAATATCTCTAATGCAAAAGTGGCTTGTATAGTTGCATATCAAAATTTTTTGACATGTCAGCAATGTCAAGAGATTTGCTTTTTATGTGGCTTAAAGATAGACTTGATAGACAATCAACTCAAAATTTGGTCTCCAATGCTTATACTTAAACACATTTATTTTTAATGATGTGTCCAATTTTTTTTCATTTTTATTTTATTTCCTTACCAAAAATAGATAAAAAAAAATTAATATCAATTTTAAATAGCTAAATCAACTGAAAAAAATAGTTGTGCAACATGCCATCTAAAAGTAGACGGTCATGTGACAATGTCTAATATTTTTTTTGCCACATCAATGTGAGGTTGAATATGCTTAGCTACATTGGAGATACATTTTTTAATAGACTGTCTATTTATCATACATGACATTTTTTTTTTTCATAAGCCACTCTTACATTGAAGATTCTCTTATACATCTCTCATTTGTATGTATACAACAATTTTTTGTATATAAAAGTATTTTTGTAATCAACTTTGAACCTTTTATAAAATTGATTACATCCCTAATTCTTAAAAAGTTTGTAAACATTGTAATAGAATTCAGTAATTTAATTCTGATTCCCCTCCATTCTCATGTGGAATCCAATTCTGATTCATTTCATTCATAATTAGTAAATGCGCCTTAAGAACCTTTATGAGTTTTGTTTTTTGTGAAATTGTTGTTAATTTTATTTTTATTCTTCTATGTTGATTAATGCTAATAGAAGATTGGGAATTGAGGAATAATTAGCTAGTAGTAAATAGTAATATCATCTTGATGAGGTTTTTTTATTGATGAAGTTTTAAGTTTTTACACAAACTTTACAAATTTAGGCAACAAGACACCGTGTACAGTTGCTTCAACCTTATCATAGGAAGAAAAAAACTTGACGCAAACAAAACAAAAACTCATTAACATTTAAGTCATGTCACATCACATGTTTTAGTCTTTATCATTCTTGACGAAGATTTTGTTGTAAGGTTGATGTAGAAAATATAACTACAAAAAATATGTAGTTTCGGATTAATAAATATTATAAAAAAAAAATTAAAAAAAAAAGCAACAATACATCTTCATACTATATCTTTTAATATCCAAGAGGGAACACTATTTGAAATTTTATTTAAAATTTCAAGATACGATAATTATAGTTTATTGATTTTAGAAATTTTAACCTTCTTTTTAATGAGTGATGGTTTTATACGAGTAATTATGTGACCGTTAAAACGGTTTTATTAGAAAATATTTTACCAATATTCAAATCAATGTTAAAACGGTTTTATTAGAAAATATTTTACCAATATTCAAATCAATGGTATTGATAATGATGATAATAATGAGGTTTTATATAAGTAATTATATATGTGACAGTTATAACGGGTTTAATACAATAAAGGTAAATATTTGACCCATATTAAAATGAATGGTATTGTTAATGATGATAATAGAGGAAATGAGTTTGGTATGGTGGTAAATTCCTTACAAATGCACTATGAGGTTACGGGTTAACTCATTTCCTATCCTTAAAAACCCCGAATTTATGTAATAATGTAATACTTGATAAAATAATAATAATAATAATGAGCCACGGTATGATTCCGAATTATAAATAGTACATTCCAAATAATTTTAAGTAAAATTTTCCAACAATCTTAAGATCAATTTGTGATGGATGTTCATAAATCATTGAGCATATTGATGTTGTCAAGGTGTAAGAATTAAGAAATCATAACCTAGCATACCTGGGGGGCTACGGATTGCAAAGAGCAGTTGATGCAGTTCCTCACATGAATATTTGTTTGTCACCAAATAAGTGCATTATGTTATGCAAATCAAAATTATTTAGTTAATGATTTATATATTTTTTAAAGTATTATATTATTAAATAAATTCAGGTTTTTTTTTTTTTTTTTTTTTTTTCGGGGTAGAGGAGGTTAGACCCGCAACCTCGTGGTGTTAGGAAAGATATCTTATATCACAATGTTGGTTGTTCTACTTCAAATGTGTGCCCATCACATCCTATTGTTCGCAACTAGGTTGAAGTTTCTACAAATTTTGATGAAAAGAAGAAAAGCAAGGTATGTTATTCTTCCTTGAATTTGATTGAGCTAAATGCAATGAAACTTGAACATTTGCAGAAAAATTCTTTTGTTAAACTAAGCATGATGTGCTTGGATATTCCCTTGATTGTTTGAGATTCAATGAACTTCAAACCTGTCAAATTTATTGCACTGTTGTTTCTTTAGTATACTCTTGCAATGTTTGATAATTTAACACACAAAGTCATGAATGTGCTTTTGAATTTGCGTTGCTTTTGAATCTAGATATAAATATGTAAATTATTTTCCTGGAAGCTAATGGAATTGAGTTTTATTGACATTGATTGCACACCATGTGCTTGTTAAAATGTCTCATTACAATGTTTATCAATGAGAATATTGAGCAGAAAATGCATAGAATATTGACTAACAATAGAGCAAATAAGAAAAAAGAAATCATAGCAAAAGATGTTGAATAACATTCAAAGTACTTGTCAATGAAAGTTTTAATCCTCCATTAGGTACCTTTCAAACTGATCATCATTATCATCATCCTTGACATTTTTGATGCTATAAAATTGGTTTGGAAAGTGCCAACAACAAATGAGTGGTACATCTCGATGTTCCGTCCTAGTACAGCTAGTGATATGTCTCACAAACTCGCCACTGTCGGAGTAGACTAAACACATATGCGAGTTCTGGGATGACAAATAATAGATGTAGTTACTGTGTTCTCCTCACCTTGCCGTGTTTGTTGACAATGAGCATGTAAAATTATTAAGAAACAATGCTTTGCCCCCGAAGTTGTTCACCTTCACCCATTCCTTTGTTGAAAATTCTATCGAGTAAACTTGAGTCTCTAGGTGCGTTAGGATAGGTTTATCATTGAAGTTTACTACTAGAAGCTGCTCGTTCGAAGCCACGAACCTAATTTTTCCGCCCAAGTGAGGGGTGCCTTTCAGTTTCAGAAACTTTAAATTAGAAGATTCAAAGATCAGTACCCCCATTTGAGAATCATTAGAAGATCCAAAGTTTAGTACCCCGATCTGACAATCGTCAGTTACAACAAATACTCTACCGTTGTAAACGACTATATCTACAATATCCCATGATCGGTATGCAAAAGTGTAAACTTTCCAATTGTTATCTTTGGAACTGCAGAACCTGACATCCTTGTAATTATTTGAGAGGAGCAGTATAATAAAATGCCCGTAGGCCCGAAAGTAGCAAAGTAGCTTCTCCACAAAGCATTACGACCCTTGGGTGATTTGGAAGCAGCATTAGTCAGTTTGAGAGCAGCTATATGCGGTTTGGGCATCGGAGGGACTGGATTTGATGTGCTGTGATAGGATTTATGACCCAAACATTACTGAGACGATCTTCCATGATCAAGTATCCGTTTGAAAACCCTAGACATAAATTGCCAGCAAAGTTAGGAAGTTTAGTCTTATATCTGATTTCTGCAGAGATGTCGAATAAATAACAAGATTTCTTAGCTTTTGTTGATATGTAGAAAACAAGGGACCGTCGCTGTGGAACGAAAACAATCTCCAGTTCCTGCAAACTTTACCAAAAGTGAGAAACTCTGTTAGGTTTAGATGATCGGAGATGATATCTAGCAAATCAACCGAGAGATCATCTCCCACGATCTTGAATCATTACGGACATTGTTCTTAGTCCTCTTCTTCCTTCCTCCGGCTCCCTTTCTTTCTGTTAATGTGCCTGAATTCATCACTGGAACACAAGCTAATGAATTAAAACAACGAACAGGAACTGCCACCGAATGCTTTATAGAAATATAATCAATTTGTACTGCATAAGTTATTAGATTATATGTAAAACTTGTTTGAGTTATTTTAGGTTTATTAGAGTTTTAGTAGAATTATAATTCATGTATAGATTATGCGATTAGTTTGATGATATAAGGAATTTTTTTTTTTTAAAATTTTTTTTTGAACTATTACTTGTGGTATAAGGATTTGATTCTTTCTTATTTGATGAATTTGTCGTATGGGGTGATGCAAAAAAAATCTCTCCTGAAATACCAAGTTGTGAACTTCTTTGTCAATAAGTTAATTGTTTGACTGTCAAAATGAGATTAGTTAGGTGATATGCTGTAGTGGTCAAAAAACGGACATTCGGTCCAAGAAGCAGGTCCACAAGATAATTAAAGGATAAAAGAGTCTTAAGTTTAGACCATTGAAAAGGCCCAATAAAGATCAAAATAACTAAAGCCCAACATGGACCAACAAAGGAATAGGCTTAAAAGCATAACCTGACCCACTGAAGTATCTGACCAAGCAAACACATGGTCAAAAGAAATTTAAACAGTCACAATCATGTCAGACGTTATGCGAATCCCAACATCTGACAAGGCCCTTATTATCATATTCAAACAAATCAAAACAGGCAATAAAGGGCCCGACAATCATTCTCTCATAAATGGCAAGATTGGTGAAGGCTTCAAGGCTTTACTATAAGAGTAATGCTACATTGCCAAAATTTGGTGCCCAAATCTGGTGCCCAAATGATGTGGCAACAATGTAGACCATTCATTTAAATCATGCAAATCTAATACAATTTAAATGAATGGTCTATATTGTTGCCATATCATTTGGGCACCAGATTTGGGCACCAAATTTGGGCAATGTAGCATTACTCTTACTATAAATACCATATCCCTTCTAGGAGAAAAGGGTCCTGATTTTCTCAACTCTATAGGCGAAAGCTCATCAACTTAGCTCCGTATTGTAGTTCCACATTCTAGTAGAGATCGATCTAATCATTCTTAGAGATCGATTGACCCACGTCGAATCAAGGAACCCCCGGGGCATCGATCCTTCAAAAGTCACCGATATACAACATCGGTCTGATCATCGATCAACCAACGTTGAGTCTAGGGAACCCTATATGGACATCGACCCCTAAGATCCATCGATATCCATTATCGTTCCAACCATACCAACAAATAACTCAATTCGATCGAAAAGTCCCCCCAAGGGAACACCCCCTCATGTGGTTCGCCACCGCTCTATTTTTTCCTCGTTTTGCAGATTGCTAGTGCCCACCTCGACGATTCAAATCAATTATAGATTCGATCGACTATATATGCCCATCACTCCACATTAGAGGTTGTGGTTCGAGTCTTTTCCCTTTCCTAAACCCTAAATTATTGTAATATATTTTTAAGAAAATTAATTGGTTGACTTTAGAAAAGACAAATATAAAATAGGTTTTTTTTTTTTTTTTTAAAAAAAAAACATGATGTCAATAAAATAAATCTATATAAAAAAAATTGGAAATTGAGGAATAATTAGGTTTGTGATGCCATCACAAACCCTACGAATAACAATGTCTATCTCAATTTTCCTACCCAACACATCAACTGTAGCATCGGAGTTACCGGCGGGCACCTATCAGCTGCAATAGCAGGCCTCCGACCATTCACCTGCTCCCCCATCGCATCTGCCGTTTTGAAATCACCAAGATAGGCAAGCAAAAGCATCCTCCACACAAAAACTCTGCTGCGAATGCATAAGTCTATTGCGGTTGAACCAAATCCGCCAAAGGATAACGCACGACAGTTCCATTTCAATAAAGAAGTCCAAAAAATGGACACCATCATCCCGAATAATTCCCTGTAACCCTGGTTAGTTTTTGGGGGGCCAAGACAAAAGCTAACTAGGGTTACACAAGATGAATATATTAATATTCAAAAAAAAAAAAAGTTATTAAAAACAAGACTTAATAGCATTAGACCCCCCTGAATTATACGCGAATTTACAAATTACCCTCTAAATGTTTTTTTTTGGCAGTAAACCCCTCAAACTCTCCTTTTCTTTGCACCACCCTTATGGAGATGCCCCCTCCTTAGGGAGCAATAAAACAAGCTGGTGTAAAGAAAATGAGAGTTCAGAGGGTTTAACGTCTAAAAAAAACATTCAGGGGGCACATTGTAAATTCACGTACACTTCAGGGGGGTCTAATGCTTTTTAGTCTAAAAACAAAATGTAACACAGTTTAGTTTTAAAGGTAATGTCACAAACAAATATAATATATATATATATCTATATATATACAATAACACAAATTTCAAACAAAAAAATATATTTTGTAATTTACAATTTCAAACCTAAAATTTTGGAGAACGATAAAGATAAAATGAACAGTCAAATCGAAAAATTACTAGTAAACGAAATATGTAGAGTAAAACTCAAATAATTGTCTAAATATAGATAAGTATTGTAGAATAAAATAGTATAGGTAGTTGCATCCTAAAAATTCATTTTTTTTTTTTTGAATTATTATAATATTTCAGGATTGGAGGAGGAGTTTTGACTTGAACAGTTGAACCCACAACCTTTTGGGCGTGGGGCTTTCCACCGAGTCAACCTCATCTTAGATAGCTTGTTACAGAGATATTCTAAAAAAAAAAAAAAAAAATTATAAACTAGATAGCAATAATATATGAAATAATATGAATTTTTTTTTTTTTCAGTGAAAATTAAAATCTTAAAAAGGATTGATTTTATCTTCCACCTTCATTGGCAATAAATATGGAAAATATTTATCAATTAATTTATATTAAATTAATAGGAGGGATCAAGCCTAATATTGTTGTGTGCAAGAGAAACTTCAATACCTCAGACTTAATGGGTTATGTGGCACGCCTGCCTACTAAAATTTTGACATATTATCGTATTTATAAAATCTCACAATAATCAATACCAAGTCATAAAACATTTACTAACTTATAAAATAAACTTGCCATCAATTTGCTCAGTAACGACTCATCATCTTTTGAGTCTTTTCTGCATTCACAACTTCTCTGTAAACAATTTTTTGTTTCTTAGACAGTTTAACTTATCTAGAGATTTAAAAGATTTATTTGGTAAGTTTTCAATATATAGCTTGCCATTACATATATTAAATTACACTGTATTTTATTTTAAAAACTCATTTGCTGGTTTTTAAGCTCTATGTATCTCTCTGCTATTTTGTTTTTACTACGCTGTCATAAAAACAAATTGTATATTTGCCATTATAGGATGGGTAAAAAAGTACATAACAAAATATAGGACATATAAGATCAGTATTTTTATTTATTTTTTATTTCTTATTCAGAACAATGTATTTCATTATATAGGATGAGTAGCACAGTTTAATTAGCTGGAGATTCAAAAGATTTGTGTGGTAAATTTACAATATTTTGGCATTACACATATTAAATCACACTGTATTCTTATTTGGTGTTTTTAAGCTCTTTGGATCTCTCTTTGCTATTTTGATTTTGCTAAGTTGTCATTAAAAAAAAAATGTGTGCCTAACAAAATATAGAACATATAGGATTAATATATATTTTTTTAAAGTAATGCTAGACGTCTCAATTTTTTTTTTCTCAAATTCTGTCCAAAATGACATGGCACGTGAGGTGTCATCATCTTATTAATCATGAGATTATGTGGTGACTGATGTAATGTTGACATCTCACGTACCATATCATTTGGGATAGAATTCGAGAAAAAAAATTGAGACGTCTATCATTACTTTTTTTTTTTTTTTTTTAATACAAAACCATGTATTTCTTTATATAGGATGAGTAGGACAATTTATTTAGCTGGAGATTCAAAAGATTTGTTTGGTAAATTTTCAATATTTTGGCATTACATATATTAAATTACACTACATTCACATTTGTTGGTTTTTAAGCTCTTGTATGTTTGGTAAGAAAGAATTTGGGTGAGAAGAAAGAAGAAAGAAGAACAGAGGTTGGGAAGGTCTTTTGTTTAATTTCTGATAACTTTTATTTAATGTAAATGGGACCTAAATAGGCCTTACACGTTACAACTGAGAATCACATCACAATAGGGATTCATACTTAGTGGAACTGAAGATATGGAGGTTTTTCAGCCACTCTAAACTTAACATCTATTTATTTAACTCGCTAAATCAAATGCAACTAAAATACTGCGAACAACCTTCCAGACCTGGTATTGTGCATCTAGTTGCTTCAAACTAACACAACCACCCCATGCATGCATGTTTGTAGACCATGCAATAGAGATATTCGTATCATTCCTCCCCGCTAAGAGATACCTTGTCCTCAAGGTTAAAGTTTGGATATGTCTTGGAGAATCGCTATAAGTTTTCCCAAGTTGCATCCTCTCTAGGAGTCCCTTTCCACCGGACCAAAATTTGTCTTCGGATGATACTTTTCCTTTTGAATAACGCGGCGGTCCAAGACTAATTCTGGCTCTGGTAATACGGTCGCGTATGCTGTCACATGAGGAAGATTCGCCATAGTGGCCTCCATAGGACCCAATTTCTTCTTAAGCATACTGACATGAAACACATCGTGTATTTGTGCCCCAACTAGAAGTTTCAATTTATAAAGCAACAGACCCAATACAAGCCAGAATTTTAAAGGGTCCGAAAAACCGAGATGCTAATTTTAAGGAACTTTGAAAGGCAACCAATTTCTGCCGATACAGCTGCAACTGTAAATAAACGAAATCATCTACCTCAAAGGAGACATCCTGACGATGCTAGTTCAACTGGTTCTTCATACGGACTTGAGCAGCGACCAAATTCTGCCGAAGTTCACGAAGAATGGCTTCTCTCGTGCGCAACAGGTCATCCATTGCTTAGACCTTGTAGTTCCTAGAATGTATGATAGCATTGAGGGAGGAGGGACCCCGTAAACAGCCTCAAAAGGGGACATTTTGGTGAAGGAATGGGTTACAGTATTGTACCTGTATTCAGCCTATGGTAGCCATTTCATCCACTTTTTTGGTTGATCATAGGTATAGCAACGTAGATATTGCTCGAGGACGTGATTCACGACTTCAGTTTGACCATTGAACTGTGGGTGATAACTCGAGCTAAAACATAGAGACATACCATGTAATTTAAAGAGGGACTTCCAAAAAGTACTGATGAAAATTCGGTCTCGATCATTAATAATGGAAAGCGGCATTCTGTGCCACCATACAATGTTGCTGATGAAGGTTCTAGCCACTGTTAAAGCTGTGTATGGATGCTTCAAAGGAACAAAATAAGCATACTTAGATAGTCGATCAACGACAACCATCACTACATCGTGACACTGAGAAACAGGCAATCCTTCGACGAAATCCATCGAAATTTCTGTCCAAATGCGCTATGGAATCATTAGTGGTTGGAGCAACCCAACTGGTGTAAGGATCTCATATTTACACCGCTGACACACGTCACAACATCGGATAAATTCCTTCACAGTCATACAAAATCCAGGCCACACAAAACTCGAAGAGATGCGACTAAGAGTCTTGAGGAACCTGAAGTGACCCTCGACCGACAAAGAACGCCCTTCTGCTAAAACTATATGCAACAAGGAAGAATTGGGGCTCAAGTGTATCTTATCATTTTGCATCCAGACCCCATTTCTTTTCACAAAATTATGGGAATTAAGGCGGTGTAAGGTTGAGTAGTAAGGATGTTCGATTACCTTTTGCTGCAAGGTTACCCACCAATTGGCAACATGTAGAGTTAAGGCGAGGAACTGAAACGTGGTGATACGTGAAAGAGCATCTATGCCTTGATTTTCTTTCCCTTGCTTGTATGGAATCGAATAGTCATACCCCATAGAGCTTGGGAAGGTATGTTATGAGCAGCTATTGAAGGAGGTACTTCAAGTTCTTGTGGTTTGACCTGATAACAAACGGTTTCCCTAAAAGATACGAACGCCACTTACACACCTCATTTATTATAGCCAACATCTCCTTATCATATGTAGACAAGGTTTTAGCAGTACCTTTTAACGCTTCACTGAAGTATGCGATGTGCTGATTTTCTCGTGACAAAATGGCTCCTAATCCATCCCCACTCGCATCACATTCGACGAAAAACTGTTGTGAAAAATCTGGAAGACACAAGATCGGTGGAGAGGTGAGAGCAACCTTCAAATTTCAAAGCCAGATTGTGATTCAACCGACCATTTGAAGCCATCTTGAAATTCCCTTTAAAGCAATAGTGTTTTATACCTAGAGGAGGGGGGGGGGGGGGGGGGGGGGGGGTGAATAGGTATAGTCCCAAATTCTTCCAATATTCAAAAAATGCGGAATATAAGAATGAAATGAATACTTGAAATGATATAACAATTGTATATTATGAATCAATACAAGTGAACATATGGAAGATAAATAAATATAAAGCAAAAATGAGACACAATGTTTTTTACGTGGTAAAACCTCAAAGAGGAAACATCCACGGGTTGAATCCACAACCACCGGCAAAGCAAATCCACTATACGAAAAGGACTTACACACTCAAAGCTATCAACACTATGATATCCACTTCAAGCTATCAAATCCTAATCAACCACCAAGGCTAGTGATTCACAAAGCCTACTATTTATCCAAGATGTATCCCACACCTCTAGAGAGCAACTTCCTATCCAAGACTAAAAAGCCTCTAGGAAGATTTCCTTGCTTAGCAATCTAGATCACTAGGATCCTAGTTAAGCTACCCTAGCTCAACCATCTGGAGTATGCAAATCCTTGCTAAGACTTTTGCTTAGTTATCCGAATCCTCTTGATCCTAACTAAGGCTTCTTGCTTGGCTATCCGATTAAGGCTTCACTCACCTTAACAAGAGACTTCAACCTTTCACAAGGCAATGATCTAAGTGAAGTGCACACAAGCAATATGATGCAATCACAAACAAATAGAGCAAGTAGATCAAACACACTCTATGAACATACAATTAGAGAATCTAGAATAAAACTATCACAACTCAATCACAAAATGTATCTAGAAACCTAAGCATGTGAATTAACATCATTCATATTACTTTTCATCAATCAAATAAGAAACTTAAAGAGATGATCAATAATGAAAGTAAGAAGAAGATGAATCACTTACAAACAAATAAAGGTAGATAATCAATCAAGCTCTATGAACATGCTTACATACATTCTAGGATATGCTTTCAACAATCAATCACAAAAATACCTAGAAATCAAAGCATGTATATCAATAAGAACAAGGTATGAATATTCAATATATCACACTAAAAACCTAGTTCTTAGATCATGAAATTCAATCTAGAAAATGTCATAAAGCACATCACACATATCATTTCTAGAATCAATTTCAAGATTAATCAAGTTTAGCAAATATATGTTCAAGTAAAATCACAAAGCTAAAACTCAATTACCAAATGATCAATCACCCCTAGAATATGTTCTAACATCATTCTAAACACAAATCATCTATCAAATTGAAAGATTAAAGTGCAGATCAAAAGATGAAGTGAGAAGAAGAAATTTAACATACAACAATGAAACTCGGACTGAAGAACAGCATGCTGCGACCAATCACGAATTCAAATGACTCTGAAAATACTTGGGGTTTGTAGCTCTCTTCAAGACCAACAATTTTGGTTTTTGAATTACTCAATTTCGAATTCGTATGAGAGAGTTATGATCAAAATAAGAAAACAAAAATCAAGAACAATTCTGAAGAATTTCAGATTTGATGTTGTTCAAGTTATTTGAAAATGGAGGGAAGAGAAGTCATTTAAAGGAGAAGGAAGAAGGGCATTTTTGTCCAACAAAATAGGCCAACCCAGCCTTGCCCACGTGTGGGGCGTGTGTGCCACACGTGGCCAGAGAGCTGGCTGGGCCGTGTGGCACACGGCCTCCACACGTGGAAGCCTTGCCATGGCCTTTGGCCACCAAGCTTCTCTCGCGCACCTCTCACGTTCTTCAGCCGTATTCGGGCATCCGAACTCCGATTTCGAATCTGTTTTCGGATTACGAATCGTAACTACCTCACGCACAACGATGACTATGAAACTTTGACAAATGGTTAAGAATTCATCTCGGAAAATGACGACGAACACAACTCAACGAATGAGAACGAAAAATAGCGTAGCTACATCGTTTGGACTCGAAACTTAACATATGAGTAACCGAAATGACCGGGACTCAATAAGGAATCAATTAAGTACAAGTACAAGTCCAAAACACAAGAAACACAAACAAATAAACACTATGCAACACAAGCATGTCATATCTAAGCGATAGTGAGAAAACATGTAATTCTACAAGATTGTCAACAATAAGAAAAATGCATGTGCATGCTAAATGTGTGTGAAAGTGTTATACCAAATGTTTGAACAACGATGTAGGGACACATATGTATGAATTGTGTGTGTGTGTGCGATAACGCCTTGCAAGAGGAAGAAGAATCTTGATACCTTAGCATCCAAGAACGCGATGTTCCCCTTGAAGACGATATTTGCACAAGATGTTGCTTCTTCACCTTTGAGGCTCCTTTCTTCCAAGAAACACTTAAGCAACTACTAATACAAATATAAAGAGTTTTGCAATGGAATCAAGCCAATACAAATAAAGGATCTAACACATCTTTTGTTAAGAGTTGGGTCGGTAGAGCTGCTATCACTTCGAATCCACGGATAAATTTCTTGTAGTATCCCGCAAGCCTAAGTAACCCTCAGACCCCTTTAGCAGATGTAGGCACTAGCCAATTTTGTATTGAATGGATTTTCGTTGGGTCAACAGCCACCCATTCCAACGAAATATGATGACCCAAATAGTCCACTTGTAGCACCCCAAACTGACACTTTGATTTTTTTACAAACAATTGGTGATCCTTCAAGAGTTGTAGCACCTGCCGAATATGTTGTATGTGATCATGCCAAGACATGCTATAAATTAAAATGTCATAAAAAAAAAAACCAAAATAAACCTTCGCAAAAATGGGTGGAACAAAAATGGGTGGAAAATGTCATTCATAAGGTTCTGAAAGGTGGCAGGGGCATTTGTCAATCCGAATGGCATTACTAGGAATTCGTAGTGCTTGTGATGAGTGCGAAAGGCGGTTTTTGGGATGTCATCATCGTGCACCCGAATTTGGTGGTATTCGGACCACATATCTAGTTTCGAAAAATATTTAGCTCTGTGTAATTCATCAAGCAACTCGTCAATCACGGGTATCAAAAATTTTTCCTTCACTGTGATGTCGTTGAAAGCTCGGTACGCCAAGTCCCATCCGACTTCTTAATTAACAAGATCGGTGATGAAATTGGACTGTGGCTCGGACAGATGATTCCTGTTTTGAGGAATCCGCGGACTAAATTTTTATTCTCATTTTTCTGATAATGTGGATATCTGTAGGGCCTAGTGCTCACAGGAGGCTGATCCGGAAGTAGAGGGATTCGATGATCGTGCCGATGCGTCAACGGTAACTTGGTGGGTTCCTCGAATATATGAGAAAATTCGGCCAATAGAGCAAGAAGCTCTAATGGAATCTCATCATTCCGTGGGTCTGATTATGAAGCTATTGTTATCATGTGGATAAAAAAATCCATTACCTGATAAACGTGTCAATTCCTTGTTGCTCATGGGTGCCATCTCGGAATGGTGCAATCCTTGCAAGGTATGTGTTCGGCTCGCCTAATTGAAGGACATGCTGAGTTTCTTGTAATTAGTCTCAATTGGCCCCAAGGTTTCTAACCATTGCACACCCAAAACTGCCTGACAAGCTGCTACCGGAAGGATGTAGAAATCGGCTCGAACCGTCAATCCTTGAATCATAAGAAAGAGTCCCAAACATCACCCAGTACATTCTATAGTTTCCTTGTTACCAACTATAACCTGAAATACCTTATCACGAATCACTTGTAAACCCAATTTTGTCACCATTGTCTGATCAATGAAGTTGTGGTTACTACCACTATCAATTAGCACCGGCAATTCCTTGTTTCCCATTTTTTTCGGTGGCAAAATGTCTGCAGGTGCATTGTTCTAGCCAAGGCATGAAAAGTGATTTCTGGTATGGCTTCTTGTAACGGTGCCTCAATCTCCATCTTTACATCTTCAGTCTCATCCCTTGGTTGCATGTCCACCATCATAAACAGCTACGGATGAGCGTCATGGTGTCCTGGTATGTATTTCTCATCACAGTAAGATTAGAGGCCTCTTTCACGCCTATCTCGTGCCTTTGGTCCAGTGATTCGGTGGATTGGCCCTTGAAATTTCCCTATCACCTGGTTTGATTGCTGTGTCGGAGAGGGCCCAAGAAGTCTCGCAGTAGAAGACGGTTATGATCGGGGTAGTGATGATGATATGGCAAGTCGAAAAGAAGCCCTTGGTCTCCACTGAAGAATATTTCGTTCCTTAATAAGGTGAGACACATTGATGGTTTCAGATAGATTTTTTGGTTGCTTGACGTGTACGTCCAATCGGATGTCATCCTTCAATCCAACGATGAAACTTCCAACCAAAATTTTTTTCTGGTAGATAATCTACTTTGTGTGACAATTTCTCAAAAGTTTCCTGGTACATATTTACGGTTGTTGTTTGCTTGAGTCTGGACAAGGCCTCAGATGGGTCATCATAGTCGGTTGGTCCAGGTGAATTCATTCCAGGTTAAGGGTCCCCGAAATTTGGTGTACCACCAGTACCATTGAAGCGCATCTCCTTCCAAGTGAAAAGATGCCAATTGTACATGATGTTGAGGATCAATACCTTTAAACTCGAAGTATTGTTCGGCTTTAAAAATCCACCCCGTCGGGTCATCGCCATAGTAGGTTGATAACACATCGTTGAGGTGTATCAAAAGATTTGAATTTTACATTCAACATCGCAAGTGCACGAGTCAAGAGACTAGTGTAGCGTGCAAGCAAGGGTATCGTTCCGTAGGGAGGTGGAATTCGTCAACCATCGCTAGCTTAGTTTATTTGGAAAATACAAATTGAGGTGTGTGTGTGTGCATTAAATGTAAATATTGCAATGAAAAGATAAATTATGTACAAAAGTATTTACAAAGATAGAATGGATGTGAGAGATGTGGCATATAAATAGTTACACTAAGTAAGTGACTCAACTATATCAATCACACAATTTCATACAAACATGTATCGTCAATGTTGAAAGCCGTGCTCACTGAATCCTTGTCAATATTCTCTCTCGAGTAATAAAGGCTATACCCATATGTACCAGCAACCTATCAACGGATGGTTACCTGAGCTGCACACGAGTTCATTAAGAATTATAAGACACATATAGCGGCTTTACATGCAAAAGCCTCGCGTATCTCTACCTTACCCTGCATATAGTGACCAATCTACTCATGCACGTTGCGTGCCTCACCTCTCGGTCCTTCACACAACAACCAAGGTTCATTCAAGTGGTGGCTAACCACTCAAAAGCATTAAGCACTTCAAATGACCACTCAACCATTAACAAACATATTTAATAAAAGAGGCAACAATGTTAGGTTTACATCAAATCCCTAATGAATGAAAGTAAACATCAAAGATGAGACAAAAATACAAAGAAAGAAATACAAAATAGATAGAAAGGAGACCCCATCCATAACCGGGAATCGAACACCGGGTTTTCTCGGTTGTCAATCCGATATGTACTCACCACTATACTATTACGGCGGTCTCCAATCTCATGAATGCTCAACTCTCTCATAGAGAAAGCTCTTTCCTTATCTCTCAAATCTCCCTAAGATGGATGGCTGAAAATGGGATAAGCTCACCAAACAATAATGTGCAAATAGTTGATTGTTATCATTAAGAACATTCAATTCGAGTTAAGGGTTCATTCTCTTGATTAAGGAATTCACCAAAATCAATTCATCACCCAACCTAAACCATGGGATGAGCAATTGTGCCTTAATAAAAATACTCATTAAGCACAAGAATATGGAACCCAAGCCTAATCTAGCATGTGAATGCATAATCAACCAAACTTTTCCCACTTTTTGGAGCTAATACTCAAACACTCAAATCATTCTAAACATGGCATTTTGGCTCACTCATAACATACAAACAATCATGGGAAGCTAAATTACACTACTCCTAATCTAAATTACTCTACTACTAATCTCATTCATGCATACATATCGATTTTTACCATCCACACACATGAATATCATAATAAGAGTGAAAATTATGGATTAATTTATTAGTTCGTAGAAAGCAAATAAAGCTGGGTACTTTATTTGTGATTGATCTACAGCTGTGGTCTATTCTGTATTATATGGTGGTCTTATCTTAGACTACTCATATGATATTATGAGAATGAAGACACCTTATATGATGTGATCATATAAGACTGTGCCACGATCTATATGAATTTGTCACTAAGATCCATTAGTTGAAAAAGATTTATATATATCGACTAATGATGGCTATATATGGGTGATCTAAATCCTGAGTGTCTTACTGACTCCTTCAGGTTAGATTGTGGTTTTTGATTTACCATGGGTGAGATCGGAATAGCATTTTTGGTCAATATTTTCGTATCTTGGAATCACAGTTTGACTTGTAGCTGGAAAGGTATGCACATAATAGTGGAATCCACTCCTTTTTGCGAGAAGTAGATAAGTCGTTCCCTTAATGATTGATTCAGGGCTTGAACGATTAAGAGCATTCTCCTTCTTCCGTAAAGGAATGAAGGATATAATCATTCAAGATAATCAATGGTACATAAAGGAAAAGATATAAATAGAGAGGTATAACAGACTTTATGACCTAGCTATAATTATGAACTACTTGTAGAGGATCATACCATATGTAATAGCTATATCAATGGACATTGATAAATTGGTTGTGTAAAACATCTACAGTTACGGGAGTACAACCTTGGGTTTTTAGTGGAATAACTCCAAAGTTAATAATTGTGAAATATTAATTTAAAAGTTTAATTAATTTTTTTCTAATTATTATTGGAGCACAAAATTGTAGGTCCATTAGGTCCCCTTGCTAGCCCTAAACGATTGATAGTAACAAGACTTACGGAGAATTAGATGGTCTAATTAATTGTGTTACGAAAGTAACGTAAACATATTTTGGGAATTAATTAAATGATGTGATTATTTAATTAATATATTATTTAATTGTTGAATTAAATAATATTAAATAATATGATTATTTAATTCATATTAATAATTAAGAATTATTAAATTGTCAGATGGAGGTTTCAGTTTCTAATCTTGACAAGAGCAATAAAATAATAAGTGATTATTTTTATTTACTCTAAATAGGTCAAAGGTTCAAACCCTAGTAAAGTAATAATTAAAAATAATTTAGAATCCTATTTTAACTTGGATTACTAAACCCTAGGTTCCTAGTATATAAGATATACTTGTCAGGAAAAAGAAGCGATTCGGAACCCAAAGGAGAACCAAGGTGGGCGGCAACAAGAGAGGAAAAAGAAAAAAGAATTTTTTTTTTCTCTCATAGGGTTGGTTGAAGGGAAGCAAGGTGTTGTATTCCGGTTCTCTCAAGCCTCCATTCAACTGCTCTCGGAATCCGTGACGTGCCCACACACACAGTTACTAGATCGCGAGACATAGCTAGAAAAGCTTAGTGGTAAAGGATTGAAAAGAAAACGAAGGAGTGCTCTTCAAAGGTATGAAAACAAATCTCTCATCATATTCGTGTATATACAAAAGGTCCTAAGAAGATGATAGAAAATGTTTGAAACCTATCATTCTTAATTTGTTTTTATTAATTTAAAAAACTAACTCTTTTCCGCTGCGCAACTTACAACAACTGAGAATCACATCATAATAGGGATTCATACTTAGTGGAACTGAAGATATGCTTTCAGCCACTCTAAACATAACAACAATTTATTTAATCGACTAAATCAAATGCAACTAAAATATTGCCAACAACCTTCCAGACTTGGTCTTGTGCACCTGGCTACTTCAAGCTAACACAACCACCCCATGCATGCACGTTTGTATCAATGTTCATCATATAATGGGTAAACAAAATCAGTATTTCTTTATATATATGTATATAGTATTTCTTTGTATAGGATGAGTAGCACAGTTTAATTATCTGGGTATTCAAAATATTTGTTTGTTAACTTTTCAATAGTTAAGCATTACATAAATTAAATTATATTGTATTTAAGTCTATTATTTCATTATTCTTTTGCTGGTTTTTAAGTTCTCTAAATCTCTATGCCATTTTGTTTTTGGTATGTTGCTATTTTTTTTTACGTACATAACATATGATGAGTAGCACAGAACATACAGAAAAAAAATATATATTTATTCACCAAGGAAAATAAAATGGTTTTGTCATGTTAACATTTTCTGTATTTTCATTTGTATAAGGAATGAAAGACACATTCAGAGTGGAAGACGATGGAGAACTCAAATTAGGAATGGAAGTTCACTCTGATAAACCAGCCTACAATTTATGCAATGCATATGCTTGAAAGAAGGGTTTTAGTATTCGTAAATGGCATATTCAAAGACATGTAACAAACAATATTCGACCAAGAAAATTTGTGTGTTCAAAAGAAGGCATTTACAAAGATCAAATCTTGAGTGAAGTAAAGAAATCAAACTGATTAGACACTAGAACAGGTTGCAAGTTTGTAATATGATTCATCGAGGATAATGGAGTATGGACAATTTCACATATCAACTCTGAACATAACCACGAACTAGCTAAACCCGAAGAAAAACAATTTTTAAGATCGGGTCGAAAAATAGTTGGTATTCATGGGGATGTCATTAGTTTTATGGTTGAAGCTGGTGTAGGGCCTACAAAAGCCTATTTCTATTTAGCAAATGAAGCAGGTGGTGATGAGAATCTTGCTTTTCTAAAGAAAGATGCGAAAAATTATTTACAGTGAAAGAAAGATGAGATGTTGAAAGCAAGGGATGCACAAAGTTTATTAAATCATTTCAAGCATAAACAAGGTGAAGATTTGAAATTTTTTTACTCAATTCACATTGATCAATATAATCGAATGACAAATGTTTTTTGGAGAGATAGTAGATCAAAGTTAGATTATGATTGTTTTGGGGATGTTGTGTGCTTTGATACCACTTTTCACACCAATAAGTATAGTTTGATTTGTGCACCATTTGTGGGTGTAAATCATCATTGGTTTGGTTGTGGGATGAGAGTACTCGGTTATTCATTTAGTTGTTTGAGTCATTTTTGGAGTCAATGGAACTTAAACAACCAAAAACCATTTTCATTGACCAAGATAAAGCAATGGAAAATGCAATTACAAAAATGCTTCTGGAGATATGTCATCGCTTATGCACTTGGCATATTGCCAAGAATGCTATGTAGCATCTTTCATCTCTTTATGGTAAGCCTAAGTTCAAGAAACAATTCAATAAATGTTTTTACAGGTGCTGCAGTGAAAGAGAATTTCAAGCTTCATGGAATGACATGATCAATACTCATCAACTTCATAATCATGGATGGATAAAATAGTTATATGAGCTCCGAGAGAAATGGTGTCCAATCTTTACCATGTATACGTTTTCAGCAAACTTAAAATCTACTCAAAGAAGTGAGAGCACAAATAATGTTTTCCGTCAAATTTCTACAAGAATGATAGATCTCATTAACTTTGTTCATCATTATGAGAAAAAAAACAAAAGAGATGCGGTTGACGGAGTTAGAAGAAGATTATCGATGTAAACATGGGGTACATTGTCTAAAGGTAATGAGTAAAATCTTAGCTCATGGACTTCATGTGTATACTAACAAAATATTTAGTATTTTTGAAACATAATTAATAAGTTGTATGGGAGTGAGGATGAAGGAAGTTTATAATGATAATGGAGTCTATACATATGAAGCATATGAGGATGGGCAAGAAAGAGTTTATAAAGCTTCTTTTAATTCTATTTCTTGCGATGTTTCATGTTGTTGTATGTTGTTTGAGTCAATGGGGATGTCATGTCGTCATACTTTGAAGGTGCTTGATTTCAATAATGTTACTAGCATACCATCAAGATACATATTGAAAAGATGGACTAAAGAGGCACAAAAAAAAAAAAAAAAAAAAAAAGAAAAAAAAAAGAAGGGAAATTTTATGAGTTGTGAAAGTTCGGTTTCATCAAGTAACAATGAGAAGTGCATCCAACCATTACGCTCGTCTGAGTTGATGCATGAAGGAAACAATATTTTTACTATAGCTTCATTGACTAGTTCAGGCACTAAGATAGTTAAAAACAATCTAGTAGAGGTAATGGAGCTACTTAAGAAAGATAGTGAAACTATTAGTATGTTGGAATGTTTTAAAAAGGTGGACGAGCAACCGTTTGATGACCTTCTTAGTAGTGATCCATCGATTTTGAATCCACCAATTGTTAAGACTAAAGGACAAACAAATGCTAGATTGAAGAGCAATTTAGATAAGCGAAAACATAAAGCAACAAAAGGTATATATATGCATTATCTATCTTGATGTCAAAATTTATTTTTCAATTGTCTTTGTTTCATTCTTAAGAGTGCATATAAATATATGTAAGAAAACAGATACAAGAATTGGCAAATGGTCCTTCTCATGGAATGACTACATATCATCATCCTGTAGCAAACCCTCATCCTGCTGCAACTCCTCATCCAACATTCCAACAAAGTCTTGTATCTCAAAATTTAAATTTTTATCACCATGTGTGATTTTTACGGTTTAATATGTATACACTAGGTTAACTTTTATTATTTACAATAGATAAATGTGTTATTATTATTTTTTTTTCCCTTATTAGGTTGGTTCTAACTTTAGCTTCGCAAGCATGCTGCAAGGAAATGATCAAACGTCTCATTTAAATTAGGTATTGGTTGAAGTTGCATTGAAAACTTTTAATGTATTATGATAAACTAAGGAGGGTGTATTCAATTAGGAATCTTGAGGACATTTAAAGACATTTTTTAAGTTATAGATTTTCATGGATTTCTACGAACTTTTATAAATCCACATGGACTTTCATTGATTTGTTTAGGTATCCATCTCAGACTTTTATGGATTTGTTTAGATATCCATGGACTTTCATGGATTTGTTATCTCTGATTGCTATTATAGATGGAGAATTATACCACTATATGACCCAATAACACAATTTATACACTTAACCAATATGATCCATTAATACAATTTGTAGTACTAACAACAATCTCTGCTTTCTTCCTTTCCTCTTCTATTACTTTTCACCTCATTAATCAACTAGTTCCCTTTCCAGTTCTCCAGTTGGACTTTGCTTATGGCTTCCTTATAGTTTTTTTTTTTTTTTTTGGTCATGTATTATCTTTCAATTAGACAAACATATCATGTTGTCTATAAATAATTTAATAACATACGTCTATGCATCCATTTATGAATTTAATTAAAACCATCATTTTTAAACAAATAAATGTTGATTGATTATTAGGCATTTTTTTTTTTTTAAATGTTTGAATATATATGACGAGCTTATCATGTATCATGTCATTAATATACTCATTCAATATACTTAGTGCATGGCTGCTATTGATATCATCATCATAATCATCACAAATGAAAATTCTTATAGGGTAATTCTTATAGGTTATCAACGGTTGTCTTTAATCCAGTCTAGAATGAACACCTCAATTTCTCTTACTGAACCTATTTGACTTTTGTCTTTGGTAAGTGAAATTACTTACTTTAATCCATGCCTTACAAGTTGCAATTCAATATGACATTGTTACTGTGTACTTGTATGGCATTGGAAATATTTGATAAAGATTGATTCAAAACAGTTGACAAGATGGGAAAAGCTTATCTCAACCTTCAACCAATCGCCTTTGTTGCTAGATTGAGGCATGTTATAAACATTTCATCATCCAAGGAGACGGCATTAAGGAAGATTATCCTGAATTAAGGCAGAGAAGAAGTGAGGAGAAGCAACACGTTTCTGTTTTGAGAGAGAGAGAGAGAGAGAGAGAGAGAGAGTGAAGTCCACCAAAATCTTTGGGGAGAAAGCTGGACATGTTATGGCATTTGATATTTATATCTCTCGCCATCAAGTCCACCAAAATCCATGACCTAAGAAAATCATTTAAAATATAGTCCTAATTGAACACACCTTCATTCTTGTAGATATTTTTAAAGTCTTAATTCAATACACCCGGATTTGGAAGGATTCTTTAAAAGTCCATAGAAATCTGAATTGAATACCACTGGATTAATATATACTCTTTTAAAGTCTTTAAATTAGGGGTGGGCACCAACCCGCCAACCCAACCCAACCCGACCAACCCGACCCAACCCGACGAGATTGGGTTGGGTTGCTTTTAAGATTGGGTTGGGTTGGGTTAGTAAAATATAACCCAACCCAACCCAACCCGACAACCCGACATTTTTAATAAAAAAATAAATTAAATAACTTTATTTATGATTATATTTATTATGAAATCTCATATTTTAAAATATTTAAAATTTTTACTCATGCACCATTTATAATATTATAAATGACAAATATAAATACATAATTTTAAATATTTTATACGATAATATATAATACATTTATTAAAAATATGCAATTTTATCTTTATATTAATTGGCACATCCTTGATTGTACTTTAAAATGCTTTTTTTTTTCTTAGGATTCGATTAATAATTTGGTAGAAAAAATTCTAATAATTGTATAGAAACTCAAACTATTATGTTGGTTGAAATAAATAATAGATTATCCAACCACGAGATATTTGACGAAGTGATTATAATTGTAAAATGATTGAGAGGCTTAGATGGAGACTTTCCAAGTTGGATAAATTGTTATATTTTTATTTTTTTTAATCATGCAACAGTATTATATGTTGTGATTTGGTTTTAATACCTTTAAGAAATCTAAACTCTATGTAATATTATATTAGGGTGAAAAAATTATTTTAAATTTAAATTTTCATATAACAAAATTTGAATTCGAATATATTTTTTCTATTGGGCTTAAAAGCCCAACCCGATCAACCCAACCCAACCCAACCCGACAAATATTGGGTTGGGTTGGGTTGGGTTGGGTTAAAATTTACGTTGGGTTGGATTGGGTTGAAAATTTTTCAACCCAACCCAACCCAACCCGAAAACGCCCACCCCTACTTTAAATGTCCGAATTGAATACACCAGGATTTATAATGTCTTTAAATATCCTCAAGAATCCTAATTGAATAAGCAACCCACCCACCCCAATTATTCAAATTGATAGGTTTCATCACAATATTATTGTCCAAATCCCACATTTACTCAATTGTCTCCATTAAGTCAGGTTTCTTTTCTTTTCTTTTCTTATTCTTTGTGTGTTCATTATTCAAATTGATAGGTTTCATCACAATATTATTGTCCAAATCCCACATTTACTCAATTGTCTCCATTAAGTCAGGTTTTTTTTCTTTTCTTTGTGTGTTCATTATGAGAAAAAAATAATAATGATTGCTTTCTAATTATAATATAACAAAATTGCGATGTAGGTTTCAAATTCTCCTGGTGTTAATCAATTTCCAAATCAAGAGAATTGATGGCCACAACAGATTCTGTTTGTTACATTTGGAGCAATTGCACTATTTTTCTTATTTAGTTTGTTTCTTTTGGAGTAACTACACTATTTTTACAACTTCGATTGTATTCTAAATCCATTTTGCTTTGAATGTAACTCTAAATCATTTGATATTTAAAACTCAGTAATAAATTCTTATATACGAAATATACCCTGAATTGCAAGTAACAAGTTGCTTTAAAGTTTCATAAACTATATTAAAAGTAAATGTATCAAAAATGAATTGAGCTTCAATCTTTTTCTATATTGACTGTAAACAGAACAAGCCCATAGTATGAGATTCAGTCATTGCATATGGAGAAATCTTATGAAATCATGCTCTTGAATTGATTAATAATACAAAGAAAGCAAGATGTTGCCTACGTTCCAAACTCATCAATAGTTGTGTGAACATGGATTGCCATGAAAAACATGACTTGTTTAAAAATTTGTCAGGAAATAATCTCTCAAGATCTCACTATTGTCAAAATGGTCAACGTTATGTTAACTCTTGCTGCCAAAACATGTGGAACCTAATCGACATTTCGAATTCAATATACTTGTTGACAATTTTGATATTTGTCTACAATTCTTTCGCTAATCTACTCTATCATCACTGCTTCAATTTATTTTTGTTGTTGTTTTTATTTATTATTATTCAAAACTTCATAAACAGAATCCGAACTCCAATAATTAGGAAAATTAGGTCTCTTATATATAATAATGTTGGGGGTTTTGCCCTCAAGCTTGTAATTTGTAAATGTGAATTGAACATAAATAAAAGAAGTAGTTTATTCATTAAAATTATCTCATACATTTATAATAACATATGTACTTAACATCCAAGATTGTCGGATGTAATTTCAAACCGAGTATATGAATGTCATATATAGATGGATTCAGTTTGAAACGAGCAATCTAAAGAGTCCGTAGATAGCAAATAAAGCTGGGTACTTTATTTGTGGTCAATCTATAGCTGCGGTCCATTCCGTAATGTACGGTGATCTTATCCTAGATCATTCATATGGAGATATGAGAATGGATGCACCTTGTATGATGTGATCATATAGGACTGGGCCATGATCTATATGAATCTCTCACCAATATCCGTTACATGATGAGATTCATATATATCAACAAATGATGGCTATATGTGGGTGATCTTAATCCTGAGTGTCTTATCGACTCCTTCAGGTTAGATCGTGGTCTTTGATATACCATGGGTGAGGTCGGAGTTGCATTCCTGATCAATATACTCCGTATGTTGGGATCGCGGTTTGGCTTGTGGCTGGGAAGGTCTGCACACAATAGTGGAATCCACTCCTTCTTGTGAGAAGTAGATAGTAGTTCCCTTAAGGGTTGATTTGGGGCTTGAACAATATGAGCGCTCTCCTAATTCTATAAGGAATGTAGGATTTATTGTTCATTAGAGAATCGATGGTACTTAATGGAAATATATAATTAGAGGGGTATAACGGACATTATGACCCAGCTCTAATTATGAACTACCTGTGGAGGATAATACCATATGTAATAGTTATATCAATGGACACCAAAAGTTAATGGTTTGTGTAAAAACGTCTACAGTTGAGAAAGTGCAACTTCGGGTTTTTAGTGGAATAACACCGAAGTTAATAATCATGAAATATTAATTAAAGAGTTTAATTAATTATTTCTAAGGATTATTGGAGCTCAAAATACTGTGGGTCCATTAGGTCCCCTTGCTAGCCCGATCGATTTAGGTAACAAGGGTTACGGTTAATTAATTGGATTGTCCAATTAATTGTGTTACAAAAGTAACATGTGTCTATTCGGGAATTAATTTAATAATGTGATTATTCAATTAATGAATATTAATGATTATGTTAATTAAATAATTAGATTATTTAATTGTGTAATTAATCATTAGATGGAGGGTGTTGATTGATATTTAATTTTGAATGAAGAAAAAATAATTTGATCATTTTATTTTCATTTAATTAAATATTTAAATTCGAATTTAAAAGAGTTTTGAATTCAAATTAAATCAAATAAATTAATTAATATCTTTAAAAGATATTCGATATCTAAAAAGATTTTATTAATTAGTTTAAGTTTAAAATATATATATTTATGATATATATGTTATTTTTTAGATTTGATTTAAGTGTTGTGTCGATCAGATACTAAACAAAAATCAACACCAAAGAAGAAAAAAAAAAAAGTGGGGTGGCCAAAGAAAAAAAAAAGGAGTTTTTTATTTTTATTTTTTTTATTTTTTATTTTATTTTATTTTTTAATTTTATAATTTTATTTCATCCAAGGTTGGCCGAATTCTCCATACACAAAGCAAGAGTTGTTTTGTGTTGTTGCTTCTACCTCCATACAGGTTCCTGAATACCGTGATGCGCCCACACGCCGTTGCCAGTTCCGGGAGATAGCGAGGAAGATCAAGTGGTTCAAACCAGGAGTAGATCGTATTAAAGTGAAGGAGCCTTCTACGTAGGTATGAAATAGTTTCTTCTCCTTCTAATTGTTTTCGTTTATTACTGTACAAATAGGTTTATTTGATGATTGCATTTAAATTTTTTTTTTTAAATCCTTCCGCTGCGCAATTTGTAAACCTAGGTTCCTACAAATAAACCATATGAAATGTGAGTCTCCATTATATACCCAAATAAACAAAAGTCAAGAAAAGCAAAAATCAAGAGAGAATCGAAATAAAAGACAAAAGATGAGGAATCTGCCATTAAAACGAAAGTGAGAGAGATCGTGAAATTGAGAGGTTGAGAAGTTGGGAATGGATTTAGAAGTAGAGAAGCCTCAATGTAAAAAGTTGTAGATAGGTTAAACAAGTGAGAGAATGAAAATTGGTTGTAGTTGTAAGGAACTGAGAGAAGTCTTCAATGAAGAAGGCATAGATAAAGTGATAAACTGATGAGTATTTTAAGATTAAAATTAAATTTGGGTTTAATAATATCTGACTGGTAAGTTTTTTATGAGTTGGTAAAGTATTTTATGACTTGGTATTAATTATTGTGAGATTTTATAAATATGATGATATGTCATATGTCAAAATTTTAATGGGCAGGCGTGCCACATCACCCTTTAAAGATGAGGTATTGAAGTTTCTGTCGTTGTGTACATGACACCTCTAAATCTGCCATTGGTTGTAAGATTGATGTAGAAAATACAACAACACATCTTCGAGCTATATCTTTTAATATCCGCGGGAGAACACTGTATGTAAATTTTATTTAAAATTTCAAATACAATTGTAAGATCCTAGATCTTTATTGGCTTGATTCTATTGCAAACTCTCTTTGTTTGTAATGGTTAGTTGCTTAGGTGGTTCTTGGTGAAAAGAAGCTTCAAAGAAGAAAAGCAACTTCTCATGCAAATATCGTCTTCAAGAGGAAAAACACTTACTTGGATGTTAAGGTATCAAGATACTTCTTCCTTTTGCAAGGCGTAAGCGCACACACACACAATTCATACATGTGTGTCCCTGCATCGTTGTTCAAACATTTGGTATAACACATTCACACTCATTTAAGTATGCACATGCATTATTCTTATATTGACAAACATTGTAGAATTGCATGTTTTATGACTATCGTTTGGATATGGCATGCTTGTGAGACATTTCTTGTATTTTGGACTTGAACATGATCTCATATGATTCCTTATTGAGTCTTGGTCATTTCGGTTACTCATTAATTAGGTTTCGAGTCCAAATGATGTAGCTACACTACTTTTTGTTCTCATTCATTGAGTTGTCTTTGTTGTCATTTTCTGAGATGAATTCTCAATATTTTATCAAAGTTTCATAGTCATTGTTGTGCGTGAGGGAGTCATGATTCGTAATCCAAAAACAGATTCACAATCGGAGTTCGGAGGCCCATATACGGCCGAAGAACGCGAGAGGAGCTTGCTCGACCAAAGGCTAAGCAAAGGAGGCCATGTGTGGAGCACGTGTGGCACACGGCCAGAGACCTCCTCTGCCCACGTGTGCCACACCTGCCCCACACATGGATGGTGATGTGGCTGCAGCTAGTTGGTCCATTTTTCCCTCTCTTGAATTCTTTCAAATACTATCCTCCTTCTTTCCAAACATAACTTGAAGAAAATTAAAAAAGAATGAAGTGCAAAATTTCTTCATGATTTTTGATATCTTGTTTCAATCATAACTTTCTCATTTCAACTCCGAATCACTTGATTTAAAAGCCAAAAATGTTGGTCTTGATGAGAGTTATAAACCCCAAGCATTTTCAGAGCTAAGTGATTTCGTTATTTTTCTCTGAGAGCAGATTTCAGTCTAAGGTTCATCTTTGTATGTGAAACTTCTTCTTCTCACTTTGTCTTTTGATCATCTCTTTTAATCTTCTTACTTGATAGATGAAATGTGTTAAGAATGATATTAGTTCACATTCTAGGTCTGTATTATTGATTGATTGTTGAGTTTTAGCCTTGTGATCTCATTTGAACATATTTAGTTAAACTTGATTAATCTTGAAATTGATTCTAGAAATGATATATATGATGTGCCTTATGATATTTTCTAGGTTTTATTTCATGATCTAAGAACAAAGAATTTTTGTGTGATATATTGAATATTCTTGACTTGTTCTTATTGATTCACATGCTATGATTTCTAGATACATTTGTGATTGTTTGTTAAAAGCATATCCTAGAATATCTCTAAGCATGTTCATAGAGTTTGATTGATCATCTTACTTTATTTGATTGTGATTTATATCATTTGCATCATCTAGATCATTGCCTTGTGGAAATGTTGAAGTCTCTTGTTAAAGTGAGTGAAGCTATAATTTGAGCAAGAAAACTTGGCTAGGAATGTGTTCCGGATAGCCAAGCAAAAGTCTTAGCAAGGAGTTTGGTACTCCGGATGGTTGAGCTAGGGAAGGTTGACTAGGATCTTTGTGATCTAGATTGCTAAGTAAGGAAATCTTCCTAAAGACTTGTGAGCCTTGGATAGGAAGTTACTTCCTAGAGGTGTACGACACACCATGGTTAGGGAGTAGGCTAAGTGGTTCACTAGCTTGAGGGTAGATTAGGAGGTGATAGCTTAGGGTGGATATCATTGTGTTGATAGTTTTGAGTGTGTAAGTCCTTTTCATATAGTGGATTTGCTTTGTTGGTGGTTGTGGTATCAACCTGTAGATGTTTCCTCTTTAAGGTTTGCCACATAAAAACTATTGTGTCAAGTTTCGCTTTACTTTTCTTTATCTTCTATATTATACATTGATTGTATCTTTTGTATATTGTATATTGATTTTCACATGTATTGATTCATACTATACAATTGTTATATCATATCAAGTGTACATTTCATTCTTGTAATCCGCATTTTTTGAATGTTGGAAGAATTGGGTCTATACCTATTCACCCCCCTAGGTATATTATACACTATTGCTTAAGAGAATTTCAACAATAATTATGGTTTATTGATTTTAGAAATTTTAACCTTTTTTATTAAGTGTACCTTTAGTATGCGGGACATGAAGGGATAATTTCCTCTTGTCCCTCATTTGACACGTTTTAAATGTGGGATGAGACGGAACTGGATGACACAAAAACATCAAAACTTGTCCCACCCAAAACCCTAGGCTAAGATTGTCCCATGCATTGGACAAGACTAAAAAGACATTTTTACCCTTTGAAATTTCTAAAAATTACAGACATGCCAAATATATTATATATATTATAATATATATAATATATTTGACATGTCTGCTAAGAGGTGATTGTATTCGATTTGTATTTAGTTTTGCTTACCGAAATTGGTACGTTTGTATTCAGCTACGCATTTACATGAGAATTCGGTGTAATATATTCACTTCCACTAGATTCTCTAGTTCATTAGACTCGTACATACCCTTTCAGAGTTGGTGCCGGTTCGAAGCCTAGGCAAGTGAGGCAATCGCCTAAGGCCTCACTTGCCTAGACCATTTATTAAGACCTATTTTCTTTTTTCAGTTATGTTTTTCATATATATCTTATGTAATCTTATTATAAAGAATACCAATTGTCACATTCAAGATAAATTAAAATTCTTTTAGAAATATTTTATTCTTTCCAACTAAAGGCTAATAATTGTTTTTCAATTAATTGAGATACCTAAAATATTTTTTTTTTCCTTTTGGGATCTAAAGAAAGAAAGAAAGAATTAATTTGGAATAGATATCGAACCGCACAGTAGTAATTGATTTTGAGAGAACCTTAATCCGTTTGATGTCAAATTTAAAAGAAAAAAATAAACTACAAATGAACGTATTTTATTACCGTTGTAGATGACATAAAGCGTTAAGAAATTAAGAATATTAAAATTTAAATAAAATATTTTATAATAAGAAGGATAATGCTTGGGTATTGACCAGTCATTACCTAAGGTTCTGACCACACCACTCATTGCTTGCCACGTAACCCAAAGTAAGGAAAAAAATGGAAAAAAAAAAAGAGACTTGCCACGTGACAACACTCCGTTGGATGATTGGGTGTGATCAGTATGGCTTGGGTACTGACTAGTCAGTACCCAAGCAATTTCCTAATAAGAATTGATTTTTTAGTTTTTAATGCAACAGGCATAATTTAACATTTTCGCATTATCAATAGATGGGCGTAGTGAGTAATTGTTTGGGTGGCTGGCAATACACCCACTGACCCACCCAATGAAATACTCTTTTTACGGGTACCGTACATACATCGAAAAAGTGATAACGCGGATCGTTTCGAAAGAATCCCGACCGTCGATTTTTTTCTTAAATCCACGCTTAAAGTCTTAAACTAACAAACGTCATTGGCCAATATCATTCTTCTCGGATTGCCAAGTCATCCCGCCTCAAACATTCCACACCGTTGATCAGTCACACATCTACGGTCCAGATTTATTCATCAAAAACTGAAAAACAACGCGAAAACATTTTCAAGTTCCCTCCTTTTTCCTTTACAATTTTTCCTCCTATAAATACTTCCAATTCATCTCCGTCATATTATCAAGATTTTCTTTCATATTCTCGAGAAACAAACACATTTTCTATTTTTGTCCTTCAATCAAGAGAGATGGCTCGTACCAAGCAGACAGCAAGGAAGTCCACTGGAGGAAAGGCGCCACGAAAGCAGCTGGCTACCAAACCATCTTCTCGATCATGCCACCTCCTTCATCCATCTTGTTATTAACTGTCAACCATTCCTCGAAGTAGTTCCAGATAACCCTGCTGGGAGAATAGGTGGCCTTAGCAGTAGGATTAAAAATTCTCTCGCATCTCCATTTTCAAATATACCACAGAGAAACAGCAAAAATGAGACAATTGTGAACTTTCCCCATAACCAACTTATTGCTCCTAAGATTATAACCAATCCAATCATCCCAATTCGCCTGAAAGGAACACATACCAGTAGCACCATAGCATATATTATCCCAGATGTCCATAGCAATCGGGCACTTCCAAAAGACATGATCAATGTCTTTACAGCCTCTCTTACAGTTTGTGCAAACAGAATCCTCAGTCAATCCCCTTAAAGCTCTGTGTTGATTTGTCAACAATTTCCCCTGTAGGAGGATCCAAAGGAAATGGCTCACTCTAGGTGGGAGCTTGAGCTTCCAGATAAAAGCCCATTTCCACTCAGTAGACTCAGCATAGCCAGCATTACTAGTATAAGCACTTCTAACCGAAAAAGCACCATCATTGGAAAGTCTCCACACAGCCACATCTTCAGAATTCTTATTCACATGTATGCTAATGATACGTAGAACAATGTGCCAAGGGAGCACAGCAGTAAGTTTGCTAACATCCCAGTCAGAATCAGTGATGAAGCAACTAACCTTTTGGTTCTTTTGAAAATCAGACAGAGGTAGAATAGCATAATTCAAGAGAAGACCAAAATCAGGCACTCATAGGTCATCCCAGAAACTAATACATCTGCCATCCCCAACTCTCCAAATCATCCCCTCCAACAAAAGCTTCGCACTAAAAGTGATCCCTTTCCAAGTGGAAGAGCAGTTTTTAACTTGCAGATTCTTGTAGGTAATACCGTTACCTGTTTTGAGGTACTTTCCCTTGAGCAAACTTCCCCAAAGACCCACATTACTTTGGTTCAACCGCCAGCCCATCTTAGCCAAAAGAGCTTGATTCATAAGCTTCATTCTTTTGATGCCTTAACAAGGTGCACTTTCCCCTTATCCACCGAATTCCCCCACAAGAAATCCCTATTAAGTTTGTCTAGTTTTTTACAGATATTCAACGGAAGCTTAATAGTTTGTATTGCATAGATTGGAAGAGCAGCTGCCACAAATTTGATTAAAGTACAGCGCCCCGCAAAGGATAGAGAAGCACTCTTCCAAGAAGACAATCTCTTTTGAGTTTTCTCGAGGATCTCATTATAAGTTCCCTTCTCAATATGCCCATGTATGAGAGGAATCCCTAAGTAGGTGCCTAGATTCTTAGTAACCGGAGAGCCACAAATTTCAGCAAGATTTTTAGCATAAGCCCCACTGATATTGAAAATAAATATAAACGAGTCCTAATATAATCTAGAGGGGGGGTGAATAGATTTTAATCCCTTTTTACCAATTTTTCGAGATTAATCAAGATTATAAAATTACCCCAACTAGTCAACAAATGAAATCATGTGAAGACAATGCAGAAAGTAAATAACACATGATTTTTACGTGGAAACCCACACGGGGAAAAACCACGGGCTATTAAGTGTGCCACACTAGAACCTCAATCCACTACTTGCAAATACGATTACAATCTAGGTTGACCGCATCACACCTAAGATTACTAATCCGTCTTTGCTACCCACGGGCCTTTAGAAGTGAACCTAGTTAATGCTTGCAAACTACCAACAAGGCAAATACAAGACTTGACTCTAAGTGAAGAGATAAAACAACCTAGTGTGAATATGTGCAATATTCAATATGCTCAAAATGCAAGGTTAGACATTTTAGCTTATCTAGGTATGGATGAACATGTTAGACATTCCTAGATATCATCTTACTAAGTGGCATGCATAAAACATGACAAAATAGACAACCAAAAGTCCTATATGTAATATCTACCACAATACAACTCACAAAACACAATAACACACTCTTGAACTTAAGTCAAGTCATAAAGGAGCAATCTTGAACCTATTCAAGTAATAAATGAGCAATCTTGTAGAGAGAGAACATGTGATATGATGCAAGAGATGTTCTAACTACAAGTCATGTGAGCAAGATGAAAACCCTAAGAGAATCATACTAGAACATGCTAGATGATGAATGAATCATGCAAGAATGATGGGTTTTAAAGTTTGGAGTAATAAAAAAGTGTTCTTGATACCTTGGCTCTGAAGACACTTAGAAGCTCTCAAAAGATGTAATTTTTGCTCTCTAAAACAAGCCAAGGCCAAACAAGATATATATATATATATATGAGATCCAATCAAAGTGAGGTCGTTTTGGAAAAAACGCTTCAGATTTCGTCATTGGAGCTGGTGAGGTTGCGCTGGTCACCCGCGCACGTCACCAGCGCACAGCCCAAGCGCACAAATTACGCTGGTCACCAGCACACGCCACAGGCGCACAACCAGCGTCAAATCTCTGGGAGAGTTGCGCTGGTGAGGCTGCGCTGGTCACCGGCGCAAGTCACCAGCGCACAGCCAAAGCGCACAACTTGCGCTGGTCACCCGCGCAAGCCACAGGCGCACGACCAGCGACAATTCTCTGGGAGAGTTGCGCTGGTGAGGCTGCGCTGGTAACCCACGCCAGGGCACCAGCGCACACACAAAACTAGCTAAAACAAATTCAAAGAATGTGCAAGTGTGAAGGATGCGAAATACAACCAAACCAAGAAGTAAATATCACACATGCATGCTAGAGAGTGTGTGTGTGCAACTAAATCTCTTCAAAGAGAGTCAAGAACAAGATTATACCTTCCATGATGCTTTCGAAATCCACAATGAGGTCCTTAAGCATTTGAGGAGAAAAACTTCAATCCTAAGCTACCCTTACAAGATTGAACCCCATTGTGATTTTGTCAACGAAATAAGCCAATTAAAAAGTGAGGCACTTACAATCTCCCCCTTTGGCTATTTCGTGACAAAATCAACACTCACAAGCAACCTCACAAAACAAAAAAAATTGGTTGGTCAACAAAAATTTTCTACATTACAAATAAGCCTTAGTCTAAGTCTTGAACATCTTCAAGTCATTTCCAAGCTTGTAGAAAATTCCAACCTACACACAAACAACAAGAAAGTATACCTTGGAAGAACAAGTGTGTGAGAGGTGCTTGAACAAAAGGAAATTACAATCAAAAAATGTAATCATGCAATGCAATGCAACTCCCCATAAATGCATCAACTCCCATAAGGGTTACTCTCTCTCTTAACTCCCCATAAATGCAATAACAAATCAAAACAAATCTCCCTAACCTTACTCCCCCTTTTTGTCATGAGATAGGCAAAGGGAGTCTCCCCTAATAGGAAGCATTTAGCAATGAGAGCTTGTAGCACAAGAACATATGCATAATCATATGAGCAATTTTATGCAACTCAATTAAGTAAGAGAGATTCAAGGAGTTTTATTGCAAGAAAACATGTGTGAAAAGGATGCTTTGCAAGCAAGACATGTTGCATTCAAACTCAAAAACAATGGTATTTGGCAAAGCAAACTACAAAGGTTTCCTTAAGGAATTCAAACCAATTTCACCCATTGCATGGAATAAGATGAGGATATAGAGTTTAAACTTTTCAAATTTTATCAAGCAACTAAATCCAACTTTATAAGCAAAACAAGACATGAGCGACTTTGCACCTTATTTGATTTTTCTGGGTGAGATTCCCGTATGATAGTAGCCTTGTTCTACAAATAAAGAGGGAGAGACTATGGATATAAAAATCCTTATTGATTGAAGTCTCAAAGTTTGCTTTTGCACACAAATATTCCATTCAAGATAAAGCAATTAATCATATCATACTTTTCACTTAAGCATGTCAACAAAAAGAATCATCATGTCATAGGAATCAATTAAAGGTCATTCATCAAGTACTTCCAAAGTACATTTCCTATTCCAAAAATGCATGTTTTAGCATAAATATGACATGGTTTGCAAGCAAGTCAATAAGTCACACTTATTAAGAAAAATACATATATGCATGTACAACCAATCATCTCAAGCAATTAAAGAAGAGGCATAAAATATTTCAATGTAGCACAATGCATGATCATGCAACTTTGCTCTCTTTGCTTGAGCTCCCCAAGAGGGGTCAAGACAAACCACTTCAACCCAAGTGACAAATCCCAATAGACTTGCTAAGGTTCCCAAATCTAAGAGAGTCCAAGGGTTTTGTAAACAAATCCGATAGTTGGTCTTTTGTTCCCACATGTTCCAATGCAATGATTTTACTCTCAACTAGCTCTCTTATGAAGTGGTGTCTAATGTCAATGTGCTTGGTCCTAGAATGTTGGACGGGATTCTTAGAAATGTTTATGGCACTCATGTTATCACAAAATAAAGTAAGAGTACCTTGCTCCAAGCCATAATCGGCTAGCATTTGTTTCATCCACATCAATTGAGTACAAGCACTACCGGCGGCAATGTATTCCGCCTCGGCTGTGTATAGGGAAATTGAGTTTTGTTTCTTACAAAACCAAGAAACCAAATTGTTTCCAAGGAAAAAGCAACCGCCCGATGTACTTTTCCTATCATCACAATTTCCTGCCCAATCGGCATCACTATATCCAACAAGACTTGAATTAGTGTCAAAAGAGTACCAAATCCCATGGTTTGAGGTACCATTCACAAATCGAATGATCCTCTTTACCGCAACAAGGTGAGATTCCTTGGGATTAGCTTGGTACCTAGCACAAACACCCACACTAAATGCTATATCGGGCCTACTTGCGGTCAAGTAAAGCAAGCTCCCTATCATACCGCGATATAGACTTTGCTCCACATCCTTTCCACTAGCATCTTTGCTTAGTTTTAAGGTGGTGCTCATGGGTGTGTTACAATGTTTGGCATTCTCAAGGCCAAACTTCTTCACTAGGCTCTTTGCATATTTAGCTTGGGATATGAAGATCCCATCATGCATTTGCTTAATTTGCAAGCCTAGGAAGTAATTTAGTTCACCAACCATGCTCATCTCAAACTCATGAGACATGACATCAACAAATTGTTGAACTTTCAAGTTGTTGGTGGAACCAAAAACAATGTCATCAACATAAATTTGAGCTATGAATAGCTCATCTTTAGTGCACTTGATGAACAAAGTCTTGTCAACACTACCTCTAGAGTAGCCATTGTCAACAAGATAGAGAGTGAGGCGCTCATACCAAGCCCTCGGGGCTTGTTTCAACCCATATAAAGCCTTTTTGAGGCGATAGACATGAGAGGGGTGGTGTGAATCCACAAACCCCTTGGGTTGCTCAACAAACACTTCCTCATGCAAAAAGCCATTGAGGAAGGCACTCTTAACATCCATTTGGTGTAATTTGAACTTGTACACACAAGAAATGGACAAGAGAAGCCTAATGGACTCTAGGCGGGCAACGGGAACAAAAGTCTCCTCAAAGTCAATACCCTCAATTTGAGAGTACCCTTGTGCAACAAGCCTTGCCTTGTTTCGCACAATGTTGCCATCCTCATCGGATTTGTTCCTAAACACCCATTTAGTGCCAATGACATTGGTGTTTTTAGGTCTAGGAACAAGAGTCCAAACCTCATTTCTCTCAAATTGGTTTAGCTCTTCTTGCATGGCAAGAACCCAATATTCATCATTTAAGGCCTCATCAACCTTTTTGGGTTCTATTTGAGAGGTGTAACAAGTATAGCTAATTTGATTAGCTATTTGACGTCTAGTCCTAACACCCTCTCTAACCTCTCCAATGATATCATCCTTATCATGGAGTTTTCTAACCCAAGGAGCGGGTTCATTAGAGTCCAATGGAGGAACTCTATTTAGAGGTAAATCATCCTCTTCATCTTGGTTTGACTTCACATCACTTGAAGTCTCACCACTTTCCTTCAAAGGAAGGTCATCTAACTCACAAACATCCTCCTCATGGTCATCATGTTTTGGCCTACAATCATCAAAGACCACATTTGATGATTCCATCACACTTCGAGTCTTAAGATTAAAAACTCTATAGGCCTTGCTATTTAGTGCATATCCAATAAATATACCCTCATCACTCTTAGCATCAAACTTGCCAAGTTGATCACGGTCATTAAGTATATAGTACTTACTTCCAAAGATGTGGAAATAGCTCACATTGGGTTTTCTACCCTTCTATAACTCATAGGATGTTTGTTGAGTCTCGGGCCTAAGGAATACTCTATTCCCTATGTAGCAAGCCGTATTAATGGCTTCGGCCCAAAGATTTCTAGGGACTTTGTTGCTAAGCAACATCACACGGGCCATCTCTTGAAGGACTCTATTCTTCCTCTCAACAACTCCATTTTGTTGAGGAGTCCTAGGGGCCGAAAATTCATGGGAAATGCCTAAGCTATTGCAAAAATTCTCAAAGCTAGCATTTTCAAATTCTTTCCCATGATCACTTCTAATTTTCTTAATGCTTTTAATGTGAGAAGTTTTCTCATTTTGAATTTTGACACAAAGCATTTCAAATTTCTCAAAGGCTTCGGACTTTTCCCTTAGGAAGTAAGTCCATGTAAACCTAGAGAAGTCATCAACAACTACAAGAATGTATCTTCTACCACCTAAGCTTTCGGTTTGAATGGGACCCATAAGGTCCATATGGAGAAGGTCCAATGGTTCTTTGGTGGAAAGGTATTTGCCTTTCTTGTGGACACTCTTGGTTTGCTTGCCTTGTTGGCATGGTCCACAAACACCCTCAATCTTTTTCCCAAGCTTGGGAAGGCCTCTAACAACATTCAATCTATCAAGGACTTTCAAGTCCCTATAGTTCATATGGCCAAGTCTTTGGTGCCACACTTCAACTTGCTCACTAGTGGACAAGTTACAAGAGATGAGATTTGACTCAAGACAATAACAATTGTCACTTGATCTCTTGCCTTTCAACAAAACTTGCCCATTTTCTTTAAGAATAGAGCAATCAACTTTGCCAAACATAACCGAAAGCCCTTCATCACTTAAGTGTGATATGCTAATAAGATTGGCTTGCAAGCCATCTACATAAAGAGCATTGGGCAAGGAGGGCAACCCGGGAATAGATATGTTACCTTTCCCTATAACCTTTTTCTTAGACCCATCACCAAAGGTGACGAATCCACCATCCTCCATTACAAGAGTTTTAAAGAAACTCTTGTTTCCGGTCATGTGCCTAGAACACCCACTATCAAGGTACCAAGTGTTGGAGGCATTTGCTTTCAAGGCAACTTGGGCCACATAGCAATAATAATCATCATTCCTATTCAATCTAGGTGAAACAAAGTCATTCCTAGGAGCCATTGGTCCATTGTCTCTAAATTTCCTAGGAGCATGCATTGTGGCTCTTCTAAGCATATTTTTCTCAATCATGCTTTCTCTTCTACACAATTTAATATACTTGAAACAATTTGGCTTAATGTGGCCTTCAATTCCACAAAAATGGCAAGTAGGAGAGAAATAAGGATTCATACCATAGCCTTGTGCAAGCATTTGTGGTCTCCTTCTATTTTGAGTTGCTTTTGGGTGTTGAGGCAACTCTCTCCTTTGTTGTTGAGCAAGATTGACATGTCTCCTCGGTTGAGCATGAAGGACCCCATGTTGAGCTTGTGGGATCCTTTGTTGTGGAGGTCTTGGTTGAGGAGGTCTTTGTTGTGGAAGTCTAGCTTGAGGAGCTCTAGCTTGTGGTGGAGCTCTTGTTGGAATCCTTGCTTGAGCTTGCTTGGAGGATTCACCAACTTCAACCCACTTAGTTGAATGTTGTGGGGATTGAGCACTTTCAACTTCTTTGCTCTTGACAAAAGTTGTCTTCTTCAAAGGTATGACTTCCACTTCTTCCACATATCCTAGCCCCTTTTTGTCACAAGGACTTTTCCCACAAGAGAGCATTTTGTCAAGCTTCTCGGTTTCGGAAGTCATCTTAGCCATCAATCCTCTTGCTTCCATGAGTTCTTTCCTCAAGCTTTCTTCATTCTTCTTAGCCAAGACTAACTCCAATTTTAAACCTTCTTCTATCTCTTTAGCTTTACTCATTTCCTTGTTCAAATGAGTTACCTTGGAGGTCAATTCAAGCTTCTCCTTTTTTAATTTTTGTATCTCCTTCTTCTTCTTTGATCTTGAGTTATGAAAGAATCTCATGAAGTCATCATAGCCCATTTCTTCATCAAACTCAAAGTTAGAGCTAGAAGAGTTGCTCTCACCATTTGAGTCACTTTCTTCTTGCTTGTCCTCTTCTTCTTCTTTGTCACTCACAACCTCATTGCTATTGTGAGAAGATGAGAAAGCAATGAAGTTAGCAACTTGGTCTTCATCATCATCCGAAGACCTATCTTCCTCTTCTAAGTCATCACTATCACTCCACGTCACCGCCATGGCTTTTCCTTTCTTCTTTTTCAAGTTAGCACATTCGGGAGCAATGTGTCCAAAGCCACTACACTCATAGCATTGGACACCCTTCTTGTGGTCATTCTCTTGAGTTTGCTCCATTTTCTTGAAAGGGGCCTTCTTCTTCACAAACTTTCCCTTGCCATCAAAGCAATTTCTTCATCCGAGTCTTCTTCATCCTTTTCTACCTTGATGCTTTTCAAGGCAAGACTCTTTTGCTTCTTTTGAGGTGTAGATGTAGGACCCTTCCTAGATTCATAAGCCAAAAACCTTCCAATAACTTCACTTGGCTTCATCTTTGAGTAATCACTATTCTCTTCCAATGCCGTCACCTTAGATTCAAACCTCTCGGGAAGCGACCTCATGATCTTTTGCTTAATTCTTCTATCCGAGTAGGGATCACCAAGTTGGTGACTTTGGTTCACTATATCCATAAGCTTCACTTGGAAGTCATTGAAGCACTCATCCTCCTCCATCCTTATAGTCTCAAATTGTGTTTGGAGGACTTGAAGCTTGGAGTCCTTTACCACCTCGGTTCCTTCATGATCCGTCTCCAATATATCCCAAGCTTCCTTTGCTATCCTAGTGGTTTGGATGAGTTTGTATTGGTTGTCATCCATGGCACATAGAATGGCATGCATGGCCTTGTTGTTCCATTTTGAAGCTTCAAACTCTTGAGGAGTCCATTGTGCCTTTGGCTTGGGAACTTCCTCTCCACCTCCCGTAGGAGTCATCATAGGTGGCGTATATCCGTCTTCAATCGCCATCCAAGCTCGATCATGAATTTGGCACACATAAGCTTCCATTTTGCCCTTCCATGATGCGTAGTTGACCCCGGTAAGCAAAGGGGGTCTAGTGCTAGAGGCACCCTCGCCTCCAATTCCATTTCCACTCATAGTGTTTGGGTGAGAATGATATGAATGCACACAAACAAGCAAAACACACAAAGAAAAGCAAACAAATGCAAAGGACTCTAACAAGAGCAAGGGATCTCCTAATTATGTTAAGGAACCCGCTCTGATACCAATTGAAAATAAATATAAACGAGTCCTAATATAATCTAGAGGGGGGGTGAATAGATTTTAATCCCTTTTTACCAATTTTTCGAGATTAATCAAGATTACAAAATTACCCCAACTAGTCAACAAATGAAATCATGTGAAGACAATGCAGAAAGTAAATAACACATGATTTTTACGTGGAAACCCACACGGGGAAAAACCACGGGCTATTAAGTGCGCCACACTAGAACCTCAATTCACTACTTGCAAATACGATTACAATCTAGGTTGACCGCATCACACCTAAGATTACTAATCCGTCTTTGCTACCCACGGGCCTTTAGAAGTGAACCTAGTTCATGCTTGCAAACTACCAACAAGGCAAATACAAGACTTGACTCTAAGTGAAGAGATAAAACAACCTAGTGTGAATATGTGCAATATTCAAGATGCTCAAAATGCAAGGTTAGACATTTTAGCTTATCTAGGTATGGATGAACATGTTAGACATTCCTAGATATCATCTTACTAAGTGGCATGCATAAAACATGACAAAATAGACAACCAAAAGTCCTATATGCAATATCTACCACAATACAACTCACAAAACACAATAACACACTCTTGAACTTAAGTCAAGTCATAAAGGAGCAATCTTGAACCTATTCAAGTAATAAATGAGCAATCTTGTAGAGAGAGAACATGTGATATGATGCAAGAGATGTTCTAACTACAAGTCATGTGAGCAAGATGAAAACCCTAAGAGAATCATACTAGAACATGCTAGATGATGAATGAATCATGCAAGAATGATGGGTTTTGAAGTTTGGAGTAATAAAAAAGTGTTCTTGATACCTTGGCTTTGAAGACACTTAGAAGCTCTCAAAAGATGTAATTTTTGCTCTCTAAAACGAGCCAAGGCCAAACAAGATATATATATATGAGATCCAATCAAAGTGAGGTCGTTTTGGAAAAAAACGCTTCAGATTCCGTCATTGGCGCTGGTGAGGTTGCGCTGGTCACCCGCGCACGTCACCAACGCACAGCCCAAGCGCACAAATTGCGCTGGTCACCAGCACACGCCACAGGCGCACGACCAGCGTCAAATCTCTGGGAGAGTTGCGCTGGTGAGGCTGCGCTGGTCACCGGCGCAAGTCACCAGCGCACAACTTGCGCTGGTCACCCGCGCAAGCCACAAGCGCACGACCAGCGACAATTCTCTGGGAGAGTTGCGCTGGTGAGGCTGCGCTGGTAACCCACGCCAGGGCACCAGCGCACACACAAAACTAGCTAAAACAAATTCAAAGAATGTGCAAGTGTGAAGGATGCGAAATACAACCAAACCAAGAAGTAAATATCACACATGCATGCTAGAGAGTGTGTGTGTGTGCAACTAAATCTCTTCAAAGAGAGTCAAGAACAAGATTATACCTTCCATGATGCTTTCGAAATCCACAATGAGGTCCTTAAGCATTTGAGGAGAAAAACTTCAATCCTAAGCTACCCTTACAAGATTGAACCCCATTGTGATTTTGTCAACGAAATAAGCCAATTAAAAAGTGAGGCACTTACAGATATTACTAGAACAATAGACCCTTGATTTAGGGAAACTGACTTGTTGTCCCGAAAATTCACAAAAGACCTCCATACATTCTCTCATAGTTTCCGCTTGAAGGACCGAGGCTTTCCCAAAGAGGATAAGGTCATCGGCGAAAAAAAGATGGGAAATGCTAGGTCCTCCTCTAGAAATCGTCACAGGTTTCCAATTACCTTCTAAAAGTTTTTGGTTAATAATATGGGACAATTTCTCCATACACAACACAAAAATATAGGGAGATAGGGGGTCACCCTGCCTAATCCCACATCTAGGAGAAAAAGTCTCAGAAACTTCCCCATTCACAATCACCTGGTATTGAACACCTGTAATACAACTCATGATTAAGTTGTTCATAATACCATGAATTCCAACTTCTTCTAGCACACATTTGATAAATTTCCATTGCAACTTATCATAGGCTTTTGCTAAGTCTATTTTCCAAGCTATATAGCCCAACTTACCTTTCATATTTTTAAACTTATGGAGGGTTTCTTGAGCTATAATGATGTTATCTTAGATTTGTCTGCCCGGCACAAAAGCCACTTGGTTAGGACTAACCAGATCAGGGAGCATATCTCTAAGTCTTTGAACCAAGATCTTACTAATCACTTTGTAAATAGTATTGCATAGGCTTATCGGACGGAATTGGGATAAGTTAGAAGGATTAGGCATTTTCGGGATGAGGGAAATAAGGGTTCGGTTGATATCAAAAGGGACCTTTCCAGCAGTAAAGCAATCAGCAACCAAGAAACACAAGTCACGTTTGCTGGAATTCCAGAATTTATGAAAGAAAATGGCTGGAAAGCCATCAGGTCCAGGTGCCTTCAAGCCATCGATATTGAACAGGCTGTTTTTAATCTCTTCTTCACTCATAGCAGCAGAAAATTGAGCAAAAAGCCTCTCATTAACCTTGGCAAACTGCTGTGGTAACTGGGAGTAGTAGTCCACACTTTGTTTTTCCTCAAAGACCTTCCGAAAGTAGTTCTTAGCTTCAATTTTCATGTCACTCACATCCTTAATCCAGCTGCCATCATCCTTCCTATGCCCCTCTATCTTGTTTCTTCTTCTCCTCACAATGGTAGATAGATGGAAGAACTTAGTGTTCTTGTCCCCTTCTTTGAGCCAACAATTTCTAGATTTCTGGTGCCAGAAAATTTCTTCTTGCTCAAGTAAGTCTTGATATTCTTTAACAAGCCTTTCCTCCAAATTAGAAAGGTACAATGAAGGCTTTACACTAATGCTTTTTTGGATTCCCGCAATCCTAGCAATAATTCTCCTCTTATTGTGGAAAATATTACCAAACTTATCTCTATTCCATCTTTTCAAAGAACCAGCAAGCTCCTTAAGTTTCTCGGAAATAGGCCACCCTTGCTCACTCCAATTGCTCTGAATAAATTCATGAAACTCCTTGTGTTTCATCCACATCGCCTCAAATCTAAACGGTTTACAAAACCTGTTAGGGATCTGGGAACTATAAAGTTGTATGAGAATTGGGCAATGATCCGACATAACTCTCGGTAGATGTCTCATGAAACTCTCCGCAAATTGCACCCTCCAATCCATAGAGCATAACGCTCTATCCAAGCTCTCCCAAATCTCCTCACCAATACCTCTCTTGGTCATCCAACTGAACTTAGACCCAATAAACCCTAAATCAACAAGTTCATTCCTATCAACCCAACTAGCAAAACCACTATTAGCATGCGTAAGACGACCTCCTCTCTTCTCGGAGATGTTAATGATTTCATTGAAATCCCCTGCCACAAGCCAAGGTAGGTTAAAGCAATCTCTAATAGAGTCAAGGTAGTTCCAAAGCCTCTTCCTAGTAGTGATACAAGGATTAGCATAAACAAACGTAAGCACCCATAACATGCTATTATTCTCAACCAAAGCCGTAACGCTATGCCTAGAACTAGCAACCACCTGAAGTTTCACTTTGTTACCATCCCAAAGGATCCAAATACCCCCAAAAAAACCCTCCGCTTCCATAATAAAACGGTTAGAGAAGCCTAATGTATTGATAGCACACATAGCCTTAGCACCACTAATTCTTGGCTCAAGGATAGCCAAGATATCAAAAGGATTCATACTTCGTAAATCCTTAATGTTCCTAGAAAACCTCTTCTTCCCCGCACCCCTAACATTCCAGACACAAATCATTAGAAAAGAGAAGAAAAAACCCCTATTCGGAGATTCCAACCATGCCCTCCTGTAATTCAGAGGCCACAACATCAAAACTACTACTCACATGAGAACTAGAGCTACTTGACTCACTATTACTTGCACTCTCAGTAGGCAAAGCATTAATATCCATAGCTTCTACAATAAGTTGTTCAATATCCCTCACACTATCATGTCCCTTGGTAGCCAGGACAGTAGGCTCAGAATTTACAGGCAGCTTATTCCCCTTAGTTGTTTGAGGGACACCTTCCACACCAGTAACTTTAGAACTACTTTTTATAGGCAAAATGCTTCTTTCAACGTGGATTTCTTACTGCTCAGAGGACAAATACTATTATCTTTCATCACTTGCCTACATCTAAGGTTAGTGATCTCAGTTAAAGCCTTTTTGCCTTTGTTCTTAATGCTATCACTAATTTTAACCTCAGCTTGCACCTCTTCTTTAGTTATCATCACATCAACATCCTCACTTAATATGTTGAACCTAGAGCCACTCATCTTATTAACAATAGGGATATTACCCACTACATCATGTTTAGCTGTCATGCCATTCTTCACACCAGACTTGGCATTCCCAAACTTCAGCTCACGCTTAGCAATTTCATTAGTAAAAGTTCCTTCATTCTTCCTACCACTATTATTAATAGTCACATTCTTCCCAGCACTTCTACCTTTCTCATCCATCCCAATCTTCGTACCAAATTTGCCATCATGCCTCCTTCCACCCATGCTGCCCACATTCTTCCCAGCTAGACCTCTAAAATTCTGCTTTCCCCTGTTTCCATATGAAACCATAAGCCACAGCCCATAGGGATTTTTACTAACATTTCCAATTTCAGCCTTCTCAGCTAACTCAGCATCAGTATTGTCAATGCTCACATCTTCATTAGAAATAGAGTTGCTAACATTTTCAACATTACCCACATGTACAGAACTACCAGTATTCACAACATGAATTGGAGACACCATTCCCTCCCTGCAGTTATCCTTGCTATGGCCATACCTTCCACATTTGAAACATATTAACCCTAAACTCTCATATTCAACCGTAATGGGTCTGTCTTCTATGAATAATGTGGCTAATAAAGGTTTGGACATATCAATTTCTACACAAATGCGCGCAAATCTACCTCGAGCTTGGTTCACCATTATTGGATCCACTTTGCACATCTTACCTAACATCCCTCCAATGCACCAAAGTAATTCAAGATCCATGAATTCCATAGGGAGTTTAGACAACCTCACCCAAATAGGCATGCTCTGAACTGTCTCTTCCCCTGGAATGAAGTTTGGTTTCCATCTCTGAACATCCACGTATTGGTTCATAATAACCCACGGTCCCTTCATTAGAACATGATCAAGATCTTCCTTCATCTGGAATCGTGCTACGAAGTATCCATCCCCAAGATCTATAAGCTGTCAGTGGCCAATAAGCGCTCACTTCTGGGAAAGTTTTGAGAGCATGAAATTTAGGGAGTGGGAGCATCCCATGTTCTTCAAAATCAGTGCATTAGCCCAAGGTTGATGCAGTTGATCCTTCAATTTAGACGACAGCCTCATCCTCGGTCCATCCACCCCATCCGCAATCAGAACATCATCATGATCAATTTTGATTTTCTCCTTGTTAGTTCCAAATCCAGCCCACGAGCTAGGGTTTGACATATTCATAAGTTTGGATTTGAAACTACCCATGGCATCTTTATTCACAAGGCCATCAGCAGCCTCGTCTCTTCCTAGGGCATCTGGGTCCGCTCTCGCACGTTTCATAGGGATACCACCCTTCATATTCATGTTTGATTCAACATCCATACCATTCGGAGTGGTTTGTTGGGCAGCAAAGAAGAAGATCTCACTTGGCTTATCCATTCCAGACAGAAAGGAGAAAGAGAGGAGAAGAGAAGACAGGGAGGAGAAACGAAGAGACGAAGAGATTCAGCAAAGAACAGCGGCGAGTGAAAAAAAATCTAAAAACTCATAACGCGCGTACAAAAATCATCCCCACGCGCCCATTCTTTCTAAGTGAAGTTTTATGTGATATTTTTTCAAATAGGAAGAAATTCTATTATTTGGATAAAAATATCAAAAAATATTTTTAATATTTTTAAAATATTTCTGATATTTAGGAATATGTTTGATATTTGGATATTGGCCGTACGATCATGCGTTGGCTCATCAAAACGGTCAAAATTCGAAATTGAAAAATATGACCGTCCATCTGAGTTGGCTCATTTGAAGAGTCGAGTAGTAAAACCCTTGTTCCTTTACAAGATTCGTACGAGACAGGGAAGAATAAGCAAGAACCAGGAAAAGGCTGTTGTTCCAAGGCAATTCAAAGGTTTTTCATCATCTTTTGTAATCTCAATTCGGTGTTTATTATTATTAAAAGTTAAAACCCATTTGTTAATCTTTTCTGCCTAGATTTTGATACCTATGTTTTCGGTTTTCTTTAATTGAAATTTGAAAATGGTCTTGATTGATTCAAGTGGGGTACTTGATAAAATTCATTTTTTTTTTTTTTTAAGATTTTGCTCATGTTTTTTGATATGATTCTTTGTGGGATTTTCTTGACCAAATCATGCGGATTGATCAATTTATTTAGTGCATGTTTTTTCCATCGGCTTCATCTCTTGATTTTGTAATTGGTTGTTGGGATATTATCATTTCAATCTCTATGTTTTCACGCTTAAGGATTTTTTTTAACTGTATTTTCATTTTTAGCCTCCGTGGTCTCTATGTTTTTCAAAATCCGTCAATTTAGTTCTCCGGTTAGTCAATTGTCGGTCAAATTTAATGGTTCAAAGGGTATTTTTATCTTTAAACAATAACATGCCACGTGACAACACAAAATAAATAGAATATATATATTACAAAATAAAATTAATTTATAATTACAAATTATTAACAAAAAAAAAATTTTAAATTCCTTCAAATTAGTATTTTAATATAAGAAAATAATTAACAACTCATTTTTTTTCAAAAATAAAGACAAAATAACCTTTTGTTATTAACAACAATAACCACAAATTACAAAAACAAAAAAAAAAAAACAAAAAAAAAGAACCAGTATGTAGTAGTCAATTTTTTACCGGTTTTTTTTTTTTTTTTTTTTTTTTTTGAATTGAAAAAGAAGCAAACATTACAGAATAGAAACTAAAGACAAGGGGTTGGGATCCAACCACACCGGTTAATAGACTAAAATAATCACATGGGTTGGCTATGTTCCCACAAGATTTATACCTCCATTGTTTCACCTACCAACTCATATACAAACAGAACACCGATCAAAACAAAATTAAGAAAATCTTCACATAAGCATATCAAGTTTCAGGCCACCTAGCAACCAGATTTATGTAGCAAGTTTTAAACTTTCTATGAGAAAATATGTACCGAAGTGGTAACCAATACAGAAATGTTTAATTAATCTAGAGGATTTGGAAACAAAAATCAATTACATAAAATCAATAAATTGTTTTTTTCTTTAGCTTCCCTTTATGTAAATGAGAAACAACAGTTGAGATATCAAACACAGAAGTAATCAAAACAGTTAACAGAGATCTGAACCCAACTTGCAGAAAATCACAGAAATACTAAACCTAGAAAAAAAAAATTGGAGAGGAAAATAGAGAGAGTTAGACTCTCCATCTCTGATAGAGACGAGATGGATCTCACCCCCATCTCCGATGGAGTCGAGATATGGGCCAGTCACACACATCCACCATCGACCACCACCCCAAATCAATCGATCTCCCTCTCATTGACATATTTGCACAGCTCCATCTCAGATAGAGCCAACGAATCTCTCTCTCACCATTCTCTCATCTGATTCTTCTGTGTGTTGATGTAAAAAAAACAGTAAATGAAACAATCGGCGCCGTTTGCGGCCGATTCGATGGGCGATGGTTGGGTTTTTTTCTTTTCCTTTTTTGGGTTTTTGTGTTTGGAGATGGAGATCGATCCAAATGGTTTGTGTTTGTGGTTGATTGTTTGAGTGAGATGGAGGTGGAAAACGGTAAAAAGCAGCGTGGTTGGATTTGGCAGGTTTCAAGATCTAGAGATGGATCTGGTGGAAATCAATGGATCTCCACCAGAACCATAAGCTTTTTTTTTTGCTTTTTATTTTTTATTTTTTAATTGTTGTTGGCTGGGGATGGTGATTGCCTGATTGAGATGGTGATTTGGGTTTAGGGGTGGCGGTCTTGGAGAAGAACCAAGAGATTTTTATTTTTATTTTTATTTTTATTTTATTTTTATTTTTTAACTTCCTCTCTTTCTTCCCTTTCCTTTGATGTGGTCTCCACCAAAGAGGAGTGCTAGATACAATCTCTTAATCCACTTTCCCAACTTACTCTCTGTTCATGTGTTAATATATAAACATCATTAATTTCTTTACGTTAAATTTGTAGCTTTTAATAAATAGTTTCCTTTTTTATTTTATTTATAATGCAAACTAACAACTTATTTTCTAAATTGCCCTTCTTTTTTAACTTTAACATATTGTTATTTAATACCAGTTTTTTTTTTTTTAATTTTTTATATTTTAAATATATGTACGGCTCATATATCTATTTCTTTCTTTACCAAATTTACTTAAACAATTATTATTTTTTACATCGTTGGCTAACTTGATGGTTGTTGTATAAAATAAATAAATAATAAAACAAATTAAAGTTAAATAATTTAAAAATATATTATAAAAAATTCATAAGACAAGATCAGTAAAATTTAATGTCTATATCTAAATTTAAAATAAAAAATAAAGAAAAAAATCTGATGTTAAGTAGATACTTACATATTTTTTATCTTTAAATTTAAAATTGATTTGTTTTAATTTGACTTAATTTGTTTGTCAATCTAACCAAATTCATTTGTTTTTTTGTTTAATTACATAGAGAGAATTTTTTTTTTCTTTCATTATCTAAATCTTGAAAGGTAAAGATTTTGGCTCAAACACATATACAATTAGAGCATACCCAATAAGGGTAACTGAGGTTCACGTTCTTCTCCTCAGATGTTAAAAATTAAAATAATGAATTTTAGTTTATATGAATTTTTTATAATATATTTTTAAACTATTTAACTATAATTTATTTTTCTATTTATTTATTCTATACAATAACCATCAAATAATGAAAATTTGGTGAAAAGAAATATCAAAGCAACTCAATTTGGGATCGTATACTCAAGAAATAAAAGAAGTTGTAGAGTCTTGAAAATATGGCAATGTTACCAATCATGTGTTGGTGTGAGTGGTTCGGCACTCTCATTCCTTAAGCAAGGTCGTGGGTTCAACCCCCCTTGTGAACGGAGCTGCACAAATTGGGAGCACTTCACCCCTTAGTGGGCGGTGGTGCGAGTCTGGATTAGTCGGGGTGTGGTTTGGGCTGATTGCACCATATGGTGGATCCGCCCCACCCGGAAACCAGATGGTGTAAACCAAAAAAAAAATATGGCAATGTTAAAGTTAAAGGAGAAGGACAATCTAGAAAATAAGTTGTTATTTTGTATTGTAAATAAATGAAAAATAAGGCCATTTATAAAGGCTACAAATTTAATGTGAAAAAATTAATATTGTACATGTGTCATCATATGAACAGAGAGTGTGTTGAGAGAGTGGGTTGAGAGAGTGCATCTAACACTCCTCTTCCACCAAATCCAAAGTTTTAATTAATTTATTTATTTTATTTTATTTTTTGCTGCGTTTAGTTTTTACTGGGTTTGAGTTTGGATTTGATGATCTGGGTTTGGTGTTCATGATGTTCTTTAATGGAGAATTGGAGATAAAATGGTGGAGATTCGATCCATATTTTTTTTTTTTCTTTTTTCCTATACAAATTATCTTTTATTCTCCACCATCCATCAAGATCCATTTAAGAATATATTTTTTTCATTATTTTATTTTATTTTATTTTTAAAAGAAAATACATGGCCAAGATTAAAATAGTCATTCACCCTTTTCTGTTAGGTTTGACTGTTAAAAATTTGGTCAGAGGGACCGAATTGATGTGTTTTTGAAAACACAGGGACCACACCAGTGAAAAATGGAAAGACAGTTAAAAAAGTCATTAAACGTGAAAACATAGGGACTAAAATGATAATATCCCTTTTCTTTTTTTTTAATGATTTTTGTGAGTTCCTATGGACTACCGATTACAATTAATGATAAATATTACATTTTTAATAATCTTCTATTCCTAGTGTTCTATTTCTTAGTGATCTTTTTTGTGGGTATTTCTGGGCTCCGATTCCACTAATCCTGATAGATATGACACTTCAATTTTATATGGGCATACCTGGGATTTGAAGATTATTTACTATGTTTTTCTATATTATTTTGATTAAGTGATTCGTGTGGATATTTTTGTAGTCATGTTCTTATTAAAATATAAATTGAAACTCAAACCAGGTATTTCCGGTTCATTGGTCTTATTCATTAGTGGATGATGGTATCTCCTATGTGAAATTCATCTTCAATCTCAGAATATTTCTGTTTTTGATGCAGCTGGTGCTGTTTTTAATCGAAGCTTCTGGTTTTAATTTCCAAGAAGGTTGGCTTAAAATTGCTGATGTATATAGATACATTTGGATGGCTCTTTAGGGCCTGTCCTGTAGGTATTTTTCAACCCGTTTTCGTTTTTGTTTTTCAAAAATGATTTCAAATTCGAGTTCATTAACCGTTTTTCATTTTATTTTCAAAATACAAAGAAAAAAAACAAACAAACAAACAAACAAAATTTGAAAAACAAAACCAGATGTTAAAAGTGGAAATTTTGAAAAAAAAAAAAAAAGATGTTTTCTTTGTTTTTGTTTTTGTTTTTCAAAAAAATTAACAATTTTTTTTTTCCTTTTTTTCTCTTGAATGAGTTCTTTATCAGGTATTTCTTTCCATCTTCATCTTCTTTCTTCCTTCTCCTTCGCTCACTGCCAATCTAGTATTCTTCCTCTTCTTCTTCCTCTTCCTCTTCCTCCTCCTCCTCATCCGCTTGTCGATCTGGTCTTCTTCTTCTTCCTTTTCCTCCTCTGCTCACCGTCGATCTGCTCTGATTCGCCTCTCGTAGCTCGCCGCCGCCGATCTGGTCTTCTTCTTCTTCTTCCTTTTCCTCTAGGTTCTTCCTCTTCCTCCTCTGTTCATCGTCGATCTGCTCTGCTTCGCCTTCGCCTCTCGCCGCCGCTGATCTGCTCTGCTAATTCGTCGATCTGGTCTTCTTTTACAACTGGTCTTCTTCTTCTTTTTCCTCTTCCTCTTCAGCTGTTAACTTTTGTTTAATTTATAAATTTCATTACAAAAATTTTATTGGTAATTATTTAATCAATTTGTTTATAATTGTTATAATATTAAACAAAATATAAAAATTGATATTTCAATTTCAATAGTTTTCAGTTAGCCTACTAGACGCATTTTTCCCGTTTTTATTTTTAAAATACGGATTTCAGTATATGCTAACCAAAACCGAAACCAAAAACACTGTTTTGTTTTATATTTTTCTTTTCGAAAAACAACAACTGAAAAATGCTTACATGATGGCCCCTTAGTCTTTATAGATTCAATTTTATGTGACTATTTATTCGTTACTTTATTATGTAATATTGCTGCTATCTTAAAATAAAAAAAATAATAAAAATAAAATAAAACTAATTGTTCTTTAAAAACAATTTCTTGTTTGTTACGATTCTTTCTTATTGATAAAGTAAAATATTGCATATTATAATATTATATTGTCGAACTAAATTGAGATAATAATATGGTAAGAACGAATTGAAGAACAGAGGTCGGAGAGATTTTGCCTATTTGTCTGAAGATTTTTATTTAATTCAGAAGGGACCTAAATTGTCCTCATTTGTTACAACTGATAATTACAATAAAATAGGGATTCTTAACTAGTGGAGCTAAAGATATGGAGAGCTTCCAGCAACTTTCAATCTTAACAACTTTTATTAATTGACTAATTCAAATGTAAAGAAAATACTTCCAACAACACTTCCTGACTTGGTTATGCTCATGTGTGCAGCTTCAAGCCAATGAACTCAAGTAACACATGCAAGTCATGCAAAGAATGGTTCGTATCATTCCACCCTCCTTAGAGAGGCCTTGTCCTCAAGGCAAAATCTGGATACGTTCTGGAGAATCGCCACAAGCTCTCTCATGTTGCATCCTCTCGAGGAGCTCCCTTCCACTGGACCAAGATTCTTGTCTTCGAACAATAATTCCCTTTTTGAATAACTCGACGGTCCAAGACGGATTCTGGTTTTGGCAATATGGTCGCGTCCGTTGCAACCGGAGGAAGGGTCACAACAGTGGTTTCGACAGGTCCCCATTTCTTTTAAAGCAACCTAACGTGAAATACATTGTGTATTTTTGCCCCAGCTGGCAAGTCTAATTTATAAGAAATAGACCCAATATGAGCAAGGATTTTAAAAGGTCCGAAGTACAGAGATACCAACTTTAACGAACTTCGAAAAGCCATTGATTTCTGGCAATACAGTTGCAACTGCAAGTAAACGTAATCGCCCATGTCAAAGGTGACTTATCGGCGGTACCAATCCGATTGGACCTTAATGCGAACCTGAGCAGCCACCAAATTACACCAAATATTCTGAAGGATGTCTTCCCTTGTGCGCAACAATTCATCTACTGCTTAAACCTTGGTAGTCCTTGGAATGTAAGAAATCATCGAGGGTGGAGGGACTCCATAAACTGCCTCGAAAGGGGACATTTTGGTGAAGGAATCGACTGTCGTATTGTATCTATATTCTGCCCATGGAAGCCAATCCATCCATTTTTTTGATTGATCACAGGTAAAGCATCGAAGATACTATTCGAGGACGCGATTCACAACCTCGGTTTGACCATCATTCTATGGATGATAACTCGAGCTGAAACATAGATAAGTACCATGTAATTTGAAAAGCGATCTCTAAAAAGTACAAATGAAAATTCTGTCCCGGTCACTATGGAGAGTGGCATTCCATGCAACCGTACAATATTAGCAATGAAAGCCTTAGCCACCGTCATAGCCGTATATGGGTGCTTCAGAGTCACAAAATGGGCATATTTGGAAAGCCGATCAACAACAACCATGATCACATCGTGACACTGAGAGATGGGCAATCCTTCGACAAAGTCCATGGAAATTTTTGTCCAAATGCGTTACAGAATCAGTAGAAGTTAGAGCAAACTGGCTGGACTAAGGGTGTCATACTTACAACGTTGGCACACATTGTTATTACGGATGAACTCCTTCACTGCCAAATGGATTCCAGGCCACACAAAGCTGGAAGAGATGCGACTAAAGGTCTTGAGGTAACCGAAATGCCCTCTGGTGGGAGAGGAATGCCCCTCGATCAACACAGTAGGTAACAATGATGAAGTGGGCTCAAGTGTATCTTCCCATTTTGTATCTAGACCTTATATCTTTTGAAACAATTTGGAGAGCATGTATTGATTAAGGTTTTATAATAAGGATTTTGAATTACCTCATGTTGTAAAGTTGTCCACTAATCCGCAACCAGTAGTGAAATGACTAGAAATTGAAACATGGCTACACGTGAAAAGGCATCTGCACCTTGATTTTCCCTTCCCTTTTTGTACTGAATTGTGTAGTCATATCCCATAATTTTGGGTAGCCACCGAGCTTGTGAGGGTTTGGATATGCGCTGCTTTAAAAAACGTTTCAGGCTACGGTGGTTGGTCTTGATGACAAACGGTTTGCCTAGGAAATATGGCCGCCACTTTTGCACTGTCAACTGTTAGGATTATGCTCAATAGCAAAATTGTAATATTGTACTTGACAATCTTTTCATATTAATAAAGTGATTTCTGTTTTAACAAAATCTTATAGTATTTATTATTATAATTGTCAAAGTAAATAATCATAAGGTCAAAAGACTATGAGAAAATAAGAATTGTTCGTACATCTGGATATATATGAGGTAGACACAATTCTTTAGTTAGTCTTTAATAACGTTCACAACTTAAGTTAAAGGTTGGGCACCTTTATCTTGTTAAAGTTGTAAAATTCTTTTGCTAGCATTTGAGTGGGATCAAATGTGTTATGATGAGTCTAAAATCATCGAAGGGTCTTCGAGTAAAAGAATCTAATGCACTGGGTGCATTGAACTGGATCACATGAAATACTATTTCTAGAACCGTCAATAGATAAAAGTTTTTTCATTATCATGACAATCGGAGAGTCTATCTTAATCCTGAGATAAATGATGGATTTATGATTACAAGTGTTATCATTTGAGCTATCAATGAGTACGATTATATAGCATAGTCTATCCTCGATAGTTTGGTGGTATTCATTTGCTAATCGATAGAGAGCTTCATTTATAGATATGGACATCGTGGCTCCATTTATTAAATGTGAGTAGAATATAATCATATGGATGTTTTGTGGTTTTGGATATTAAATCTTAACGTTGAGTTTTCAATAGTGACTATTGAAAGATGACTTCTGGACAAGTCATAATATATATCCAAGTTCAAAGTGTGATCATATGAGTAAATATGGTAACTTGGAGAGCTATAGGCGGTCTATGAGCTCTTAGTGATTACTGATATTCTTCACAAGGATTCACTATCTCTTATAAGATTATCTAGGGTATGAATGAGAATCATTTACTTATTCCATCTTTATTTAAGAGTGCAATTTTAGTTCTTTAATGGAATTAACTAAAATTAATAGATTGAACCTAAGTGAATCATTTGTTGATTGTGATTGGGTTATGTCTATTTGAGCTTAAATTTAGATAGGCCCGCCAAGATCTTCAATCCACACAGACTTGCATGAATCATTTGATATATTCTACCGGACTATTTATAGGTCCATCTAGTTGTATTTAATATATTAAGAATATAATTTGCATATTATTTATTTAATAGGCTGTTTAATTATATTAATATATTAATGATAGGCATGTGAGCTTGTTTCTTTTAGTAAGAATAGGTATAGTTCACATGTGGGCTTTTTATTAAAGTCCCAATGGATTTAATAAAATAAGAAAAACAATATATGGCTCATGTTTTGGTCATGGGCAGCAAGGTTAATTTTATTAGCCCATTATATTGTTTATTTTATTATTTAATTAAATAGAAATTAATTAATATGTTAATTAATTATTTAATTAAGAATCAAATCTTTTTCTGATTAGAAAATATGTTTCCTAGTATTATACTATTAGTAGTAGTATATTAAATATAAAAGACTTTATTTGATAAGTAGATAAATAAGGGATTTATTTATCTAGTCAAATTATGAAGTCTTTTATATAGTCACAAATACACTAGAGAGTTGGATTAGGGTTTGTATATAATATATATGCATGTGGAATATATATTTTTTAAAACATATATGCATGCAGAATATATATTTTTTATACATATATGCATGCGGCACATATAAATTAGATATACATATATATATATATATATGCAGAATGAAGAGATATATATGCATGAATGCATAAAACCATGCCAACTATATATATATATATATATTTTAAAGGCATGAAAACGATGCAGACTATACTTATACTTTATAGGCATGAAAGCATGCGGCAGATATATATAGATATTCTTTGTATATTTTACAAACCCTAGTTTTTGCAATTGAAAGTATTTTCTTTTGCTAGAGAAAAATAAAATTCATCTCTTAAACTAGTGTGAGAATTCGGCCAAGAGGAATTGAGAGAAGAAATTGTTCTTATTTCGATAGTGCACTAGTAATCTTTACATCAAAAGGTTTTGTGCACAATTTCGAATAAGGTTCACGCGAGTTTCAATCTAAAGATTGTGAATTCAAAAGTAACCGGAACATTCTTTGTAATATATTGGAGTTTATTGTGACTAACAAATATCAGAAAAGTTTTTGTTATTCATTCTCAGGTACAAAATTCAAAGAAAAGGGAGACCACGCTCCTAGGTGATTCACGTTCGTGATTGGATTGGAAGATCTTGCGGATTACCATCGACGCATAGTCAATCGGATCACGCGAAAAAGGTATGATATCTTTTGGTGTATATGTTTAATTAATTAAAGGGTTAAGGTTCAAATATGGAAAATTTTTAAAATATACTAAACTCTTTTTAGTCTCGCTTCTGCCGCGTGCAAACGTTTTTCCCTACATCAACATTATATGTTGATAGAGTTTTTGCAGTCCCCTTTAATGCCTCACTAAAGAAAGTGACAGGTTGATTTTTTTTTGTGACAAATTGGCTCCTAATCCAGCCCATTCGCATCACATTTGATGACAAATTGCTATGAGAAATCCGAAAGACATAATACCGATGGTGAGATGAAGGCCGCCTTCAATTTTTCAAAAGCTAAGTGAGATTAAGCTGTCCACTTAAATCCATCTTTAGTCAAGAGTTTCGTCAAAGGAGCCGTTATCACACGAATCCTCGAACAAATTTTTGGTAGTAACCCATAAGCTTAAGGAACTAGTAGACCTCCTGACTGAAGTTAGCACCGGCCAGTCATGTACGGATTGTATTTTTTTGGAATCAACAACCACACCCTTAAATGAAATCAAATGACCCAAATAATCCACCTGCAACACCCCAAACTGGCACTTGGATTTTTTTACAAACAATTGATGATCAGTTAGAATCTGAAGCACTTGTCGAAATTGTCGAATGTGTTCGTTCTAGGACCTGCTATAAATTAAAATATCATGCAAAAAAACTAAGATAAATTATCATAAATGTGGACGGAAAATATCGTTCATGAGGCTCTGGAAAGTGACAGGGGCATTCGTCAACCTAATAGGCATTACAAGGAACTCATAGTGCCCATCATGAGTGCAAAAAGCTGTTTTGGGAATGTCATCGTTATGGACTAAAATTTGGTGGTATCCTGATCGCAAATCTAATTTCGAAAAGTATTTTGCATAGTGCAATTCATCAAGTAACTCATCTATAATCAGTATCGAAAATTTGTCCTTCATTGTGATATCTTTAAAAGCTCGATAATTTACACAAAAACGCCAAGAACCATCTGACTTCTTAATTAACAACACTAGTGAAGAAAACGGACTATGACTTGGCCGGATTATTCCTGATTTGAGGAATTCTCGGACCAGACTTTCTATCTCACTTTTTTGATAATTAGGGTATTTGTATGGTCTTGCGCTTACAAAAGGATGATTCGGTAGTAGTGGAATTCGATGATCGTGGCTGCGCATGGGAGGTAAGGTGGTGGGTTCATCAAAAACATGTGCAAACTCAGACAATAATTCACAAAGCTCAATTGGAATCTCAGTAGCTTTTGAGGGATAGGCAGCCGATACCATGTGTAAGAAGAACCTCATACTTGACAAATGCAACAATTCTTTGTCGTTCATGGGCGTGAGTTCAGAGTGATGCAACCCTTGTAATGTGTGAGCTCGGCCGGCCTGAATGAATGTCATACTGAGCCTCTTGTAGTCTGTCTCAATTGGCCCTTAAGTTTCTAGCCATTGCACCCCTAAAACTACCTGACAAGCTACAACAAATAGTACGTAGAAATCCGATCAGACCATAAATTCTTGGATTGTGAGGGAGAGCCCCAAACATCGGCCTATGCATTCTATTTTCTCCTTGTTATCTATGATCACCTGAAACACCTTGTCGCATACCACCGGTAACCCCAATTTAGACACGACAGAATGATCAATTAAGTTGTGGGTACTTCCCTCATCAATGAGTATCGTCAATTCTTTGTTTGCTACCTTTCCGATAACCTAAAATGTTTACGGACGTGTTGTTCCAGCCAAGTCATGAAACAAAATTTTCGATAATGCATCATGTGGTAAGGACTTAATCTCTATATCAACATCATCGGCTTCATCAGCTAGCTATAAATCTTCCATCATGAACAGTTGTGGCCGTGAGCATCGATGGTCGGATGCATATTTTTCATCGCAATAAAAGCAAAGCCCTTTCTCGAGCCTTTCTCAAGCCTCTTGACTTGTGATATGGCGACTGGGTCCTTGGAAATTTCCTGCAACCTGGTTCGCTCGTTGTGAGGGAGGTGGTCTAAGAAGTCAAATTACAGCATTCGATTATGGTCGGGATTGGGACGCTGATACTGTAGGCCGAAATGGAGCCTCATGTTTCAGCTAAAGAAGGTTGCGTTCCTCAATGAGATGAGCCACATTATTGGTTTTTGATAGTGTTTTCGGTTGCTTGACTCACATGTCCAGTCGAATGTTATCCTTCAATCCTGCTATAAAAGACCCTACCAAAAAATTCTCAAACAGGTTGTCCACCTTATGTGACAGTTTTTCAAAGGCTTCCTGGTAGGCATTTACTGTGGTCATTTGCTTGAGTCGAGACAGGGCCTTCGACGGGTCATCATAGTCGGTTGGTCCGAATCGGTGGAGGACAGCTTTGGTGAATTCATTCCGTCTCAAGGGACCCCGAAAGTTGGTGTACCATCGATGCCATTAAAGTGCAACACCTTCCAAGTGAAAAGAGACTAATTGTACCTGCTGTTGAGAATCAATACCTTTGAACTCAAAATACTGCTCGGCCTTGAAAATCCATTCTGTTGGATCATCACCTCCATAGGTCGAAAAATAAAATTTGAGGTGAGTGTGATTTCGGTCATAGTTTGAGTTGGTCAAGACTGGTGGTCCACTGTGAGACGTTTCCCTTGTCGCAAATGGATTGATGTTGGATAGATTGATGTCCTTTCCTGTGGTGGGTCAGTTTTGTTGCAAACGCAAGGCTTGTAATTTGGTGAGGATTTTGTCGAATCTTGATTTGTAGCTGGCGAGGATCTCGTTGACTTCATTGCGAAACTCCGCATTCGGTTTTCTACACATATCCATGGAGGAACCGTGCTCTGATACCACTTGGTAAGAACGAATTTGGGAGAGGAAGAGAGAGAAAAGAAGAATAGAGGTTGGAGAGATTTTGCTTATTTGTCTAATGATTTTTATTCAATTCAAAAAGGACCTAAATAGTCCTCATTCATTACAACTGATAAATAATCACAATAAAATATGGATTCCTAACTAGTGGAGCTGAAGACATGGAGAGCTTTCAACAACTTTCAATCTTAACAACTATTATTAATTGACTAATTCAAATGCAATGAAAATACTTCCAATAACACTTCCAGACTTGGTCGTGCTCACGTACGCAGCTTCAAACCAATGAACTCAAGTAATGTATGCAAGCCATGCAAAGAATGGTTTGTATCATAATGATGGTTTGAATTTGTTTTATCAGGTTTTTTGGAACAAATTGTATTCATTATGTCTTCTAAGGAATTGGTTTGAAGGAAAAACTGTTTGATTAAACTATAACAAATTACAATTTCATATCTATTTTAGTCATTATTAAATCACTGCAATTAATGGTAAAATTTACCAAATGCATGAATACTACTTTTCAGTCCCTAGTAATTTCAACAGTAGCATTAACCAGACAGTTGCCTGATTAACTTCACAGTAAATTATTTCTTCAGTATAGCTAACATTGATTATTTTAAAAGATACAGTAATACCAAACTAGCCCTTAGTCATGTGGTTTTTCCCTTTGTGGTTTCCACATAAAAAATCACGTGTATTGTGTGGTTGCATGTTTAAAATTACAGTTGAATTGGACATAAAATGGATTGAGATTTAATATAGCAGAATAGTTACTGTGAGGTAATGTTAGATTAATCTAAACATCATTAGATAGAATTAGTGTACAATTATGATTAATGTTTAGATCAGAATGTTTAGAACCGATCTAAACATTATGGAGCAGAAACATTATTGAACATACATTGAAGTTTAGTTCCATTTACACATTGCATAACTGGGCAGTAAATTGTAAGAACAATGGTTTAAGGTTTTGCATGTTCAATCAATGTTAATAAGGTTGGTAAAAGTCCAAAAAGATTCAATAGAATTTAAATAACACATATTCACCCCCTCCAGGTGTTCACACACTGATCAAGCCAACTTACAAGAGCCGTAACCCAAATCCTACAATCGGCCTGAAACACAATGAAGCTTTAGAACCAGCTCTATAATGGAGTCGGGTACAAAGGATTTTATTTCTAAGAATCTTGAATACAATAAACAATGAGCACTATATGTATATATATTGAGAGATCACGCTCCTGGTATGACTCTAACTAACTTTCCTAGAATCATGGTGATCCAATCATTTTGCCAAGTCAGCTTGGCAATAACAAACTTTGGCAACTAAATTCTATTAGGCATTTATCAATCCTTCATCGTTGCTCTATTCTTCTTCTAATCTCTGATGCACGATTGAGATGTGATCTTGAGTTCTACTCTTGACCTTTGATGTAATGTGAAAGTGCGGTTGAGATCTTTTGATCAAACCACTAGATGCTCTGGGAGACATATGATCAATGACTGATTTTGGACAAGCTTGACTTGGCTAGTGTACCATTACTTCTTTTATCTTCTGATATAGCAGAAGTAGTTGTATCCTTCACAGCCTCCCAACAGATCTACATACAAGTTGCCTCGGATCCCTCCATATAGAGCTCTGGCACCACCTCAATGATACCTTATCTTCAGAACTCTTTCCTCTTCCAAAGAGATAGTCAAGGTAACCATAGAAGAAGGAAGATGAGTGAGATAGTTATACCCCGCTAAATCCCCCTCGAGGGTGTAAGGAAAAATCCGTTTTGAAAAACAAATGTATTCGTGGAACTAAAAAAAAATATTTCTTTTCAAAACCTCACTGGATCGTATTCTAAACATAATATAAATTGAATTAATTTAGAGATTGTAAGTTCCTCAAGTTTGATTGGCTTATTTCGGTAACAAACCACATTTGGGGTTTAATGTAAGGGTAGCTCTAGGCGTATAATTGTTGGTGCTTTGCACAACAAAAATCCTCTCAAAACCTCAAGAGAAGAAGCACATCAAAGGTAAAATTACTTGTGCTTACTTGCAATGAAGAGACTTAGTTGCACACACACACACAACTCATGCATATCTATACTTCTTTGTATGTTGTGTATTTTATATGTGTGCATTCATGTTCTTGAATCCTCTTCTTGCATGTTTTAATTGATTGCATCTTGTTTAATAAATGTCATAACATTCTTGGCATTAGGATGTATTCACTTCATCTCACACTTGCACATTGTGCACTAAGTGGGAAAACAAGGCATTGTCGCCCTTTGATGATGTTGCCTTGAGCACATGGTGACCAAGTAGCGACAGAGATTTATTCCTGAAAAATCAATCAGGTATGGTGTCGCCATGTAATGTCGCCCTGAGAACAAATGGCGACAAAAAAGAAAATATGATGTCACCATGAAGTGTCGCCCTGAGAACAAATGGCGACAGAGAAGAAATTATGGTGTCACTTTCCAAAACGATGTAACTTCATTTTGGCACCCTATATATATGCATCTTCAATTGTAGGTCGAGTTCAAGAGTCTAAAATCATATTTTTCACTTAGGATATTTTTCAAGTGAGAAAAATTCATAAAGAACTCTCCTTTATCACTCAAAGTATTTCCCTTGTGCATCAAAGATTCTTCTTGCATCATCTATGACCATATAAGATGCATTCATACATGGGTTTTTAACAACACATCTTGCTTGGTAAGGTTTTCACTAATTTAATCTAATCTTAATGTTTTTCTTATCAAGCCTTCTCTCTTATTTACTTGTATGCTTTTATATTCTAGATACAAGATAGAGATTGTTTGTGTTGTCTTGATTGAGTGATGTATTGTGATATCTATACCTAGGATTGTTTAATCTAAGTTAGCTAAGCTTTATGTCATGTCATATAGCATTTGATATCTAGGATTGATTTAATTGTCATCTTATAATCCTAGATAAGCATTTAGTGTACCCTAGCTCTATTTGCATATTTGGATATCATGTATATTCGCATAGGTTGATTTGATCTTTTCATTGAGAAGTAAGTCTTGTGGCTAAGGTTGCTTAGGCCACAAGCAAATTGGACAAGGTTCACTTTTAAAGGTTTACGGGTAGAATTGGTGGGTTATAGTATGAGAATGGTTGATGTCAACCTAGAATGTAAACATCATTACAATTAGTGGATTCGTGGTTCATGTGTGGCGCACATAACAACCCGTGGTTTTTCCCTGTTGAAGGTTTTCATGTACAAATCAAGCGTCTTTTAATTTCCTCATGAAACAAATAACTTGGTGTGTTCTAATATTAATCTAGAGGGGGGGGGGGGGGGGGGGGTGAATAGATTTTAACAAATTTTACCCAATTTTCGCGTTAAGTCAAGATTACGAAAATGCCCCAAACTAGTCAATATATATAACAAGTGTAATATGTGCGGAATTTAAATAACACTTGATATTTACGTGGAAACCCTCACGGGAAAAACCACAGGCTGGTAAGTGCGCCACACTCGAACCTCGAATCCACTAATTGTGATAACGTATACAACCTAATCCCGGTTTGACGGCCTAATCCCGGCCAATATCCCGCTACCACTACCCGCAGGCCTGTAAAAGTAGATCTAGTCCAATTTGCTCATGTGACCACCTAATCCCGGTGTATGACCTAATCCTGGTCTATCACACAAGACTTACTTCTCCGAAGAGATCAACACCCTAAGTGAATATGCAATGATATCCAAATATGCAAGATAGAGCTAGGGTACTCTAGATGCTTACCTAGGATTATATGATGACAATAAAATCAATATAGATATGAAAATAGCTATATGACATGGCATACAACATTAGCTAAATAAAGGATAACCAATCCTAGATACAAAGCTATCACAAAAAACTCACAAACATTCAAATGATTAACTAGTTGATTAAAAAACAATCTATCAACCTAGTTATCAATAAATCACACAAGAATGTTTATGGCATAGCTTTTAGGCAATAATAACCTAATCAATTAAGCTATGTAAAAATTAACCCAATCAACACATAATCTCAATCATGTATGTAGAAATTACTCAAAGAACATACAAGTGATAAAAGAGATAAATTGATAAGTAAAAATACTAAAATTAGATGAGATTAGTGTTCAACAAATCATACCATGTGTGTTGAAGAAGACCCATGCTCAAATGATGTTGAATGATGCAAGATGGAGATGGGTTTTGGGTTTAGAAAGTTAAAGAAGCAATCTTGGTGCTTTCTGTCTCAAGAATATGGAGCCTCTCTCTCTAGGGTTTCATTTTGTGGATCTGCCTCAAAAGTATGAGAAAGATATGTATTTATAGTGCCCAAGTGAAACTAGGTCGTTTTGGAATAATTAGAAAAACTATGGGCATTTTCGCGGTACACGCGACAGTGCAGTATCTCAAGATTTGAGCGCTCCGAAACATGATCAAATGACATTGAAACCTTTCGTATAATATATCGTTAGAAAGGTATGTATGTATACTTTCTACTAGTTTTTACAGAAAGATATTTGGATATCTGTAGAAAAATTTATGGTCATTTGAGTGACCGAAGGTCAGATACGGATAACAGCTGTGATGCCCTGTTTTAGTGGTTACTTTGGAGATTTCAAAAGCAATCCAAACGGTCATAAAATATTACGAATAATATACCGTTGGAAAGGTATGGGTGTCTAGTTTGTCCAGAAGTTTACAAAACTCAATTTGAAACTTTGTGTAAAAAGTTATGATCACAAGACCATACAAATGTCAGTTTTGAAAAACATTTAAATCATTGAAATCCAATATTTTGAACCTAGACACTTCACTTCAAATAACCAAACCGAATCTACCACTTATCCAAGAGAAGAATGAGACCTTCTCAAGTGGTCAACCATCGTGCTAAGACATGCACACCATCATGCAAGCACGGACGTTTCCGATCACTCAAACGGAAACGAATTACATCACACTTAAAGCTAACAAACATGAAGTGCAAGTGTGGGAATTGAATGCATCCTAATGTCTATCATGTCATGGCATTATCATAGAACAAGATGCAATCAATTCAAATAAGCATGAATAAAATTCATGACTTTGCATCCTAATGCCTAAACATATCATGGCATTTTAATGAGATAGATGCAATTAAATAATCATGCATGAAGAGATATTCAACAATTAAGAATGCACACATATAAAACACACAACATACAAGAATAAGATATATGCATGAGTTGTGCGTGTGTGCAACTAGATCTCTTCAAAGCAAGTAAGCACTAGAATATACCTTTTGTGCTTCTTCTCTTGAGGTCTTGAGAGGGCCGTTGAATGATCACCAATTCCTAGGCTACCCTTACATCAACCCCAACATATGGTTTGTCCACGAAATAAGCCAATCAATAATGGGAATCCTTACACCGCACTTTTATGCTTGATTTATTAAATTCACTAGATTGGGGTTATTTTCGTAAAATTGACTAAACGCGAAAATTTGGTAAGAATGATTAAAATCTATCACCGCGCATCATCCCCCCCCCCCCAATAGATTAATACATTAGAACACGCCGTCATTCATTGAGTTTCAATTACCTTTGTAGTTTAGTCTCCACAAATCTTCCGCACTTAGCACAAGATTGAATCACCTATGAGTGTGGGCTTCTTTTTTCTTTGAACCAAGGTGTAAATCCACCTACAAGACTTAGAGAAAAAGATTAAAAGCTCAAATAAAATTTGAAACTTAAAACTTAATTTCAAGCTTGGTGTCCATATTCTATTATGAGTCTTGTGTCCTATGAAGAAACAAATTATTCTTTATAGGTTTTGAAAATATATAAACATGTGTCTACACAACCTAGGGGGGGGGGGGGGTGGTGGTGAATGGGTTGTTAATCCAATTAGTTACCAACTTTTAGGATTAGTTAATATTATAAAAATTAACCCAAGACAATGAAATACAATCAACGTGATTAAAGTGTGGAAAATAATAAATGACACGATGATTGATTTATGTGATAAACTCTCAAACTGGATAAAACTTACGGGCTATCCATCAGCGACACACGGTCCTCAAATTCACTATTTGTAAAAACGATTACAATCTAGGTTGACCACATCACACCTAATTGATTACTTATCCGTTTTTGCTACCTGTATGCCTTTAATAGTGATTCTAGACCAATTGTTTGTACACTAAACCACTTAGCCACAAGACTTAACTCTCAATGAAGAGATATACAACATGTGTGAATATATGACAATATCCAAAATGAAATTAATACTGGGCTACACTAAATGCTTATCTAGAGATTCAATAATGACAATAAAAGCAATCATAGATATCAATATGTCTATATAAATGCTAACAAAGATCTAACTAGATAAAGATATGAGAATCTAAAATCTAGTCATCAAACAAAAGCCAATCAACAAGAGTTGTCATTAAACATGGCAAGGACAATAAATGCAATCAATGAGACCTAATCAATAATGTCTAAATGCAAGGCATATAGACTTAGCTAGAGGGTATAAATGTCTTAAATGCAAACTATCACAATACAAACAATCTCAACCAACAAACATATTCAAAACATGCTTAACCAAAGAAACATGCAATTAATCAACAAAGTAATTGCTAACCCTAAGCAAATATGAACAAATAATGAAACAATAAGTTCTAGGACATGTTCAACTTACCAAGATATGAAAGCATGAATACCTGTGAGGAGATGATGCATGAAAGATGCTAGATGCACATGGGGTTTGTGTTTGGTTAAGTAAAAATGAGTTCTGTTAACCGCCAAAATTGGCGAAGGACCAAGGAAGAATTTCCCACCTCAACACAAAGAGAATATAGGAGTACAGACACCATCCGGCTACCCCAACAAAGGCGGACTCCGACTGGTCCGAATACACACCCCCTCCAGCGGGGTCCAGTCTGACTTCTTCCCAGCTTCTCAAGGACCCCCGCCAGCATCTTAGCTCAAAAATATGACCGTGAGCCAGATTACTCACTAGAACTCACAGCGGGATCCAACCCAGCTATGACTGGGCTTCCTATAGACCCCGCAGCACCCCGACACAGCTTCCTATAGACCCCGCAGTACCCCAACACAGAGTACCACGAAAGTATCCCGGTATGATACCAGCTAGATATCCCCCACTCCATCATCTAGATGCTTGCTAGCTTGCACTTTCTGAAGAAAACAAAACTACCCCGCCAAGCAAGAAGATGCCGAACAGCAAGACTCTTATGCCTGGATTAAAAACTCCATAAGAGATTCATCAAAACGCTGCCGTACAGGGGAGAAATACCCTTTCCCGCTAGAGAGTCCTATTTTGAGCAGGTCAACACAGTAAGAATCCTACTAGGAAGGTAATGATCTGGCCACGAGATTGACTCCTCCTAGGAAGGAAAGACTAGATTCCACATGAAAAACTCCGAGATTATCTCCTAAAAAGAAGAGGATCCTGTATTGGCCGAACCCTAAACCGAAATTACAGGAGTGCATGGCAAGCAACAGGACCTATATATACAACTACCTACTCACCGAAAAAAGGGAGAAAAATCTTGACCAAAATACCCTACAGTCAAATTCCACTTATCGACAGGCATAGATTCACCATCACCATCATCTCCATTACTTACCCGATCACCATACATGGTTGTAACCTCTAAATACATAGTCATATATCTGTAATGCAAAGGGACGATGAATAAAAACTTGCTTTTAGTTTGATTTCTAGTATTCCATATCGTACTTGCATTAATAGGGACATCATCGGTATCAAACTACGTGATACCCCTCCGACCAGGGTCAATCTCGATCTTGGTCCTTTTAAAGTTGTTATTTAGAATTTCATCCCCTTAACGATTTTCGGATAACAAGTTCTTGTGAGTTTATCTCTCTAAAAGATTATTTTCTCTCACAAGATATGAATTATGAACTCATAAAAACGAAGTACATAGAAGACAACATATTTTTATGAGCCCTAAATGAAACTATGACATTTTGGAAAAATAGGCTTGAAAGTGGACTTTATGCGGGACTGGTGCATGGGTACGGACCCTTGAACTACCCGCACACTGAGCGCATGAAAATAAACCCGAGAACACTTCACGGGTAGAGACCAGCGCACTACCAGTACAATCAACAACACACCGAGACCTGGAAAAACAACCCGAGAGCAATACGCAGGTGGTGCGCGGGTAGAGACCTGCGCACTGGGACCATCTCCGACGGTCACTCATTGTGCTAAATCAAGTACACCATCGTGCATGCGTGGACATTTCCTATCAAGCATCAGGAAACAAATTACCATACTCAATACTGCACTTAGATCTAACAATCAAGTGCATATGTGATAAGTGTAAAGAAAACACATATACAAGAATTGAAACACAAATGCAAGATAAACAAAGCATGCATGAAGAAGTATGTGTATGTGTGTGTGTGCAACTAGTTCTCTTCAAAGAGTTAAGCACAAGTGATATATACCTTTGAAATGCTCTTGAGCTTGATGATTGGAGAGTGCCTTTGAAGCTTGAGCAAACACAAGGAAGGCCTATACTGCCCTTACACATTTAAACCCTAAATGTGGTTTGTAAGATCCTTGATTTTTATTGGCTTGATTCAATTGCAAAACTCTCTTTACTTATACTGGTTAGTTGTTTAGTTGGTTCTTGGTGAAAAAAAGCTTCAAAGGAGAAAAGCAACTTCTCATGCAAATATTGTCTTCAAGAAAAACGCTTACTTAGATGTTATGGTATCAAGATACTTCTTCCTCTTATAAGGCGTTAGCGCACACACACACACACAATTCATACGTGTGTGTCCCTACATGATTGTGCTACATTTTTATAACACATTCGCACACTTATTGAAGTATGCACATGCATTAATCTCATATTGACAAACATTGTATAATTGCATGTTCTATGACTATCTCTAAGAAATGACATACTTGTGTGAATTTGTATTTATTTGTTTGCATTTCTTTTGTTTTGGACTTAAGCATTATCGCATATTATTCCTTATTAAGTCTCGGTCATTTCGGTTACTCACTCATTAGGTTTCGAGTCCAAACTAGGAAGCTATGCTACTTTATGTTCTCATACGATGTGTTGTCTTCATCATCGTGTATCGAGTCGAATTCACAATCTTTTATCAAAGTTTCATAGTCTTCCTTGTGCGTGAGGGAGTCATGGTTTGTAATCCAAAAACAAATTCGAATTCAGAGTTCAAAGGCCGGAGAACGGTCGAGGAACGCGAGAAGAGCGCGAAGGAGGCAAATGGCCAAAGGCCGTTTTGCTCCATCTTCTCGTGAGGGCGCATGAGCCTCACGGGAAGGCCACCTCTCTACCCCATAAAGCTCACACACCTCCCATAGGGAGCTAAGGTGGAAAAGGCCTCATAGGTGGTCGAATTCCTTCTCTTCTCCAGCTCTTTTCCCTACATTTAAATTGGAATCTCAAGCAGAAATTTTCATAACTTTTGATTTCTTGTTTTGATCATATCTCTCTCAAATCAACTCCGAATTGAGTGATCCAAAATCCAAAATTGTTGGTATTGAAGAGAGGAACAAGTACCAAGCATTTTTAGAGTCAAAATATTTCTAGGTTTAACGTAGTAATCTGATTTCAGTTCGTGGTTCATCTTTGTGTATGGTAATCATCTTCTTTACATTTTTCTTATGATCAACTTCATGGATCTACCTTATTGATTGATGAAAAATGTTTAGAATGTATTTGATTCCATTTTTAGACTATTTTGATTGATGTTTGAGTTGTTGCTTTTGTGATTTTGATTGAACATATTTCAAAGCTAAACTTGATTCACATTAAATTGATTCTAGAAATGATTTGTGTAATGAGCTTGATTGTTGATTTCTAGGTTTAGTTTCATGATCTAAGAACTAGGATTTTTTAGTATGATATTGAATATCCTAATCTAGTTCTTATTGATTCACATGCTTTGATTTCTAGATAACTGTGTGATTGAGTGTTGATAGCACATTCTAGTAATCACTTGCATGTTTATAGAGCTTGTGAGATCTACTTTCTCTATTTGATTGTGTTTGCATCATTTACATCACTTAGATCATTTTGTCTTGCAAAAGGTTGAAGTCTCTTTCAAAGTAAGTGAAGTTTTGATTTAAGCAAGAAGTTTTGGCTAATAAAGTGTTCTGAATAACCAAACAAGAAGTCTTAGTTAGGATCAAGGGGATCCGGATAACTAAGCAAGAAGTCTTAGCTAGGAGTGTGATACTCCGGATGGTTGAGATCGGGAAGCTTAACTAGGATCTTTGTGATTCGGATAGTTATACAAGAAATCTTTCTAGAGACATAGGATGGCCATTTTCCCCAATGGCCCCAAATCCTCGTTCCTCCATCCCCATTTGGGGGAATTGTTTTGGGGAAAATGGGGAAATGGGGAGGGATGGGGATGAAAATCATCCCCAAATTAAAATGGGGGCCCCATCCCCATTTCCCCATTTCCCCCAAATATAATATATAATATGTTAATATATTTTTATTTTTATTTTTTCAATATTTTTATTCTTACTAACTATATATACATCTTTAATATGTAATTTTTGTATTTGATGTTATTTTGTATTTGAATTTAATGGATTGTGTATTTTTTATTATTATTATTATGTAATTTCTAATGATATAGGGAAAATGGGGGAATGGGGAAATGGGGGACCCGGGGGAAATGGGGAAACAGGGAAAAACGGGAAAAACGGGGAAATGGGGATGGGGATGGGGGTGGGGGGACCTCCCCCCAAAACTACCCCATCCCCGTTTTCCCCAAATGGGGAAATTGAAGGGATGGGGGAGGGTTTGGTAAATGGGGATGGGGATGGGGAGACCTGTATCCATCCTCATTTCCCCATTGGCCATCCCTATAGAGACGTGAGCATCTTGGATAAGAAGTTGCTTCCTAGAGGTGTAGGACACATCTTGGATAGGGAGTAGGCAAAATGACTCGCTTGGCCTTGAGGGTAGACTAAGAGTTGATAGCTTGGAGAGTATATCATGTGTTGATTGCCTTGAGTGTGTATCTCCTTTTCATCATAGTGAATTGTTTGCCGGTAGTTGTGGTATTAACCCGTGGATGTTTCCTCTTAGGAGGTTTTACCACTTAAAAATACTTGTGTCACATATCGCTTTATGTTTCATTATCTTCTATATCTTATATTGAATGCATCACTTGTGTATTGATTTCCGCTTGTGTTGATTAAAACAATTCATTTTGTTAGACACACCAAGTGTGCACTTCATCATTGTATTCCTTAAAAAAGAAATTGAAAGAATTTAGGCCTATACCTATTCAGCCCCCTAGGTATATATTACATTATATTGTTTAAGGGAATTTCATGGTTTGTCAACAAAATAAGCTAATCAAAATATGAGGAACTTACAATCTCCCTCTTTAGCAATTTTATGACAAAACGACCACTCACAATAGATCCTCGCAAATAACAAAAGCTAATGGTTAACAAAAAGTTATTCTACATTACAAAGAGATACCTAAAGTCTAGATCTTCAAGTCTTCGATCTCTTGTAAAATAAGCATCCCTACAAAACAAGATAACTACACTTTCCAAGACAAGTGTATGTGAGGTAATCAAGTGAAATAAAAAGATACAAGCATTTGCATTAAAGAAAAATAAGCAACATGATGAAGTGCAATGCAATGCTCCCCCTAAATGGGTTACTCCCCCTCAACAAGTGAATCTTCACAACATGGAATAAACTACTCAAACTCCCCTATCTTTTCTACACACTACTCCCTCTTTTTGTCATGAGATAGGCAAAGTAGTATCTCTAACCGGGTCACTTTTAGCAAAGAGAGATAATTAGCACACAAGACATTTGCATAGTCATATACAAAAACTTTATGCAACTTAATTAATCGGGAGAGAAGCAAGGAGATTTATTTTAAGAAGAATGTGTGAAAATTGTTGCTTTGGATGCAAGACATTTAACATCAAAGTTCAAGCAATGGTATTTGGCAAAGCAAACATCAAAAAAGTTTCCAAATGAATTCAAACTAATTTGTACCCTTTTATCACAAGCAACAAGATATAGTTTCATAAGATTTGTAAGACAAAGCAACTATATCAAATCATAAAGGCAAATCAAGACATGGATTACAAAGATCCTATTCGATTTTTCCGGATGAATTATCTGTATGATAGTAGTCTTGCTAAACCATTAAAAAGAGAGATAAGACTAAACTGGATGAGATATCCTTATTGATTGAATGGATACACAATTCTTATTGAGTTTAGTCTTGTCAATTGTATTCACATATATTTGTATTCAAGTTTAAGCAATTTAAAAGATACCATGCATATCAATTTAAGCATGTCACTGGCGCACCAGGACTTGGAAAAACAACCCAAGAGCACCATGCGGGTGGTGTGCGGGTAGAGACCCGCGCACTGGGACCATCTCTGATAGTCACTCATCGCGCTAAATCAAGTACATCATCGTGCATGCGTGGACGTTTCCGATCAAGCATCTAGAAACTAATTACCATACTCAAAACCACACTTAGAAGTTAGATCTAACAATCAAGTGCACGTGTGAGAAGTGTAAGGAAAACACACATACAAGAATTGAAACACAAATGCAAGATTAGCAAAACATGCATGAAGAAGTGTATGTGTGCAACTAGTTCTCTTCAAAGAGTTAAGCACAAGTGATTTACCTTTGAAGTGCTCTTAAGCTTGATGACTTGAGAGTGCCACCTTATGTCTTTTGACCGTTGCATTTTTAATTGTTTTATTCCTTAGGACCATCCTTATGTCTAAATGGATAATTTGATTTATTATAAATCATGATTTAATAACTCCTTATTGAATACTCGATACTAGGATTTACTATCCAAGCCTTTGTAAGACCCATAAGATGGTATTTACTCTTATTTAATTATAAGAGTCATGATGTTCATATTTATAAATATATGTCCGCTATGACATATGAATCAATACACCAAACTATTGAGATTAAGCTATTATTCTATGGTCGTACCCATCGATAGCTCAAGTGTTACAACTCATGGTACCTATGGTACATTATTTATATCAGGATTAAGATAGATATTTCAATTGTTCTATTATGAATGTATTATTCCATTAATGGTAAAATGGAAATATACTATTCATGTGATCCGTTCAATACATCATTTGTACTAGGTCTTTTGTTCAAAGTTTTACACTTTAGTAATTCTAGACTCATCACTTCCGAATTGAAAACAAAAAATCCACAACTTTAATAAAGGTAAGATGTCCAACTTGTATCTTAAGCTGTGAACAATATTTTTTTAGACTAAATAAAGAATTATGTCTACCACACATAAACTTCTTTGTTTGAATAATTCTTTATTTTACTTTTAGTTTTGGAACATTAGAATATTTTACTTTTGGCATATATAATAAACGATTTATACATACTATATAATTTATTTGTAAACAAAAGACTTTTATTGATATCAAATGATTTGTTACAGAAAAACCTTACTTTAAGACATACTTCCTAACAGAGAGGCGATCTACGTAGCCATCATGAACTAGGGCCTAATTTTAGGGCCAGAGGAGCCATAGGGATTTCTTTTTGCTCCCCCTCTTGTGAGTCACTAGACCCAGTAGGGACAGGAGGATCAACAACTTTTGAAGGATCCGCTCCCATACTAGCCGAAGTAGCACCAGAAAGGCATCGAGATTGGCAAGGTGGAACATCAATTTCATCATCAAAATGAGAGAGCTTAGCCTTGCGCTTTCCCCTCCTTCGCTGAACCCCACTCAGCAAAGAGTCATTCAGCGAATCTGTTAAGCGATGAGAAGAGTTTCTAGTGTAGTCCTAGTCATTCTTAGCGTTAGAATCATAGGACATGATGAGGGTAAAGAGTTTAAAGATTGACAAGAAGGAACAAAGGTTCCAAAAATTGAGGATAGACAAATCTCTCCATGGAGATCAACTGATCTCTGATCTCCATGGGGAGATGATATGTTTTCTTAATTTTGAAATAGATTTGATTTTATTTACAATTTTCTTGATTTTTTTATTTGCTTTTCTATATTTTTTCTCGATTTTTTTTCGATTTTTATTTCATTAATTAATTTAATATAATATTTTACATTTTCCTAATAGTAGAGCAAGGGCTAAACAGACCTTACACATTTTTCATGATTGAATAACATAATCAATAGCTAGTCAATCATTAGTCAACGGTCAAGGGAAAATCAGTGTTAACCGGAGTAAATTTTACACCATTTTTCACCAGTTTTTGGAAATTTTACATACAACCGGAGTAAGTTTGTATAATTTGCACATAAAATGGGTTTAAGACAAATATGGTTTGGGTTAAATAAGTGGGACAGAACTTCGGAAGACCCAAATGTGGATATTGGCCGTAGCCCGTATGATCATGCGTTAACTCATCAAACGGTCAAAATTCGAAATTGAAAAACATGACCGTTAATCTGAGTTGGCTCAATAGAAACTTACATATATAGAGAATAATAGAGTCGAGGAGTAAATAAAAACCCTGCTTCCTTCACAAAACTCGTACGAAACAGAAGGAAGAACAATCAAGAACCAGAAAAAAGAGACTCGAAGAAACGAAAAAAAAAATGGAAGCAAAAGATGTTGTTCCAAGGCAACCCAGAGGTTTATCATCATCTTTTGTAATCTACATTCGGTGTTTATTATTATTTATTAGTTTTGGTGATTATTATCAAAACCCGGTTGTTAATCGTTTCTGCTTTGATTTTGATATCTATGTTTTTGGCTTTCTTTAATTGAAATTTGAAAATGGTGGGTACTTGAAAAAATATCATTTGTATTTTTGTTTTTGCTTTCGGTATGATTTTCTGCATGTCTCTTTTTGATAAGATTCTTTGTGGGTTTGTCTTGAACAAATCATGTGGATTGATCAATTTGTACATGGTTTTTTTCCATCGGCTTCATCTTTGATTTTGTTATTGTTTGTTTCTTTTCTAATTATTTTTGTGGGTTCTTATGGACTATTGATTACAATTGCTGATAAATATTACATTTTTAATAATCTTTCATGTCCTAGAGCTTCGTTTCTTCATGATCTTTTTTGTGGGTATTTCTGGGCGTCGTTTCCAGCAATCCTGATAGATATGACACTTCTATTTTATATGGGCATACCTGGGTTTTGAAGATTATTTACTGTATTCTTCTATATTATTTGGATTGAGTGATTCGTGTGGATGTTTTTGTTGTCAAGTTCTTATTAAAATATGAATTTGAAACTCAGACTGGGTATTTTTGTGGGTTCATTGGTCTTATTTTATTAGTGGATTGATATTCTTCATGAAGGTCTCTCCTATGTGACATTCATCTTCAATATCTGAATATTTTGGACTCATATTTTCTTTTTTGGTTTTTCTCAAATTTTTTGGGATCTTTTTCCTTCTTCTCTGTGTTGTGTCTGATCTTTTTGCTTTACTCATTCTGTTTGTTTTCTAGGAGGAGGTAAGGCAAAGAATGATCCGGCACAAGGGAAGAATCGGCGAGTTCTCAGTGATATTGGAAATCTGGAGACACTTTCCATTGTTGAAGGGAAGATCTCTCGCCCCATCACAAGGTTTGTCTCTCTCTATCTGTCTGTCTGTCCCTCTCTATCTATCTCCATATGTGTTTATGTTAAGTAATTGCTTGGTTGTAGGGGTTTTCGTGCACAACTGTTAGCAAATGTGCAACTTGCAGCAGAGAAGAACAAGGTAATTTAACTATATCTTTGTAGTCTAGTTTTGAAACTATACTGATTTGATGTTTAAATGCTGTTATTTTGCAGCTTCCAACGGTCGATGATGGTGTGCCAGCTATCAGAAAAGGCAGAGTTGTGAAGGAAGCGGCAGAAGCTCAGGAGAAGATATCTGAAAAGCCAAATCCTGATAATGTAATTGTGATACTCTCCAACGAAAAAGAGAAGGTTAAGCCAGTAGAAGCTCAAAAGAAGTTATTATCAGAAAAGCCAGAGGCTGAGACTTTGGTGTTGATAAGCCCTCTTGAAGAAGAAAAGGTCAAACCTGTTGGTGCAGGAAGCTCAAGGAAAGGGTCTTCAAGAAAAGTCAAGACACTCACTTCTATTCTCAGTGCTCGAAGCAAGGTTGTTTTTGATATTCTTCTTATTTGGTCCTTTGTGCTGACTGTGAAGAATCTTTGAGAAAATATTTATCTGGAAATTCTTGTTTTCAAAATTTCTCTTGTTGTAGGCTGCTTGTGGAATCACCAACAAGCCGCAGGATTTGATAGTGAATATTGATGCAGCAGATGTAAATGATGAGTTGGCAGTAGCTGAATATGTTGATGAACTCTACATGTTCTACAAGGCCACTGAAGTAATGAATATCTTTTCATATTTTCCACTCTATTCATATTTCACTCTATCCCCCCTCCCTCTCCTAACAATTGAAATATTTTGAGCAGGATGAGAGTCGAGTGCACAATTACATGGTCTCACAGCCATGCATCAATGCAAAAATGAGAACCATTCTAGCAGACTGGCTCATAGAAGTTCATAGCAGATATCAACTAATGCCTGAAACCTTGTATCTTAGCATAAACATACTTGACCGATACCTATCCGTGAAGAACATAACCAGGAGGGAACTTCAGTTAGTTGGGATTAGCTCAATGCTCACCGCATGCAAGTATGAAGAAGGCTATGCTCCACAGGTATAGTGTTCTCCTCTTCTCTCTATCTGTGCTGGAAATTTCTAATGTATTCACTAGTTTCAAGTTCATTTGGAGATCTAATTTACTGACCTTTTGATTTTCAGGTCAATGATTTTGTGTGCTTAACAGATTATGCCTATGGTGGAGTTGAGATACGGGTCATGGAGAAAGCGATTTTGGAGCAGTTGGGGTGGTATTTAACAGTCCCTACGCCATATGTGTTCCTTGTTCGGTACATTAAAGCTTCTGTTTTGCCTGATCAGGAGGTACTACTACTTTGATCTTGATTTTATTATTTTGCATAGTAAATTTCTGATTTTGTTGATCATCCTCTATACTGCAATCAAATTGTGTTTTATTGTCTTTTCTGGTCCATGTAGATGGAGAATATGGCATCCTTCCTAGCCGAACTTGGTCTTATCCACTATTCCACGACAGTTCATTACTGCCCATCCATGCTTGCTGCATCAGCTGTATATGCTGCCCGTTGCACCCTTTACAGGAGACCTTTCTGGACTGAAACTTTGAAGCACCACACAGGCTACCGGGAAGAGCAACTAATGTACTGTACTCTTTCCTTCACTATTTTGTCTATATAAATCTAATGCTCTGCCTGTGCCATCACCCATCAGTCTCTTACATATCTTATAAGCTCTGCTTTATGCATCATGACCATGCTATAATTTAATGTGTGTTTCCATGCAATAGGGACTGTGCAAAGCTCTTGGTTAGGTTTCACTCAGCGGCAGCAAAAGGTGAGCGTAAGACGGGGGTCTATAGAAAATTCATTAGTCCTAGCCGAGGTGCTGTTGCTCTTTTCACTCCAGCCAAGCATCTTCTTGGCATATCAAAATGAATATCATTTTCTTTTCCGTAACATAGGTTGAATGTAAAAATGCACAGTGAAATGAAATCTTTCAAACATCTTTTGCTTCTTGTTCTCTCTCTCCCTTTTTGGGTAATGGTTTATGCTATAATACATAGCTTTCGGATCCAAAGCAAATTCGTCATACTGAAATCCAAGGCAGTAGAAAATGTGGACAAATCTCATTAGGTCATCAACTACAAATTTGGCTATAGCAATTTGAATGAAATCCTCCTTGATGTAACCGTTAAACAACTGTATTATATTTGAATCATCTAATGTGGAGACCAGAGAGAGTACATGCATTTGATGTTTAATATCGCTTGTCCCATTATAACTTCTTTTCCAAGTATCAAGAACTTGAGGACAAAGCAATCTCTCTAATATACTTTACAAAGGTCATTGTTTCAGTTATGCTAAAAAAAATGCTTCAACTTCTAAAACGGATTGACTATATGTACAACCACTCTGCAATCACTTCAAGCCAAAAACAATTCCCTCCAAAGATGGTAAACCAAGTGGGACTCTGCTTGTATCTTTGGAATTTTATAGCATCTACAGTTGTTTCTTGACCTCCAGCTGTTTCAATTCAACACTCGAAGTTGTCTTCCTCATTGCTCAATCTCAGTATCTCTGGTGCAGTGGTGTTTCTGGGATACCACCAACAAAGATGAATCCTGAAACAAAAATCCATCAAAACTTAGGCATCAGCTGTTAAATATGAAACCAAACAAATCATAGAAAGTAGGATTGATCATTCAAATTCTCTTAACACTCCATGTATTTATTCTTATGTGCTACAATATATTGTTAAATTAGCAGCATAATTGTTATGCAAAATGTACAAATAATATCAAAGCAGATGCTACGACACCACAAACCTTTGTTCCAGCTATGATGGTAACATTGAGAGGATGAGCGGCACATGCAGTGACACCTTCTGATAGTGGAACAAACCTATTTTGCTTACCATGGCAGTTTCTCTCGGAAACATCCTCACTGGAAGGACAGAGTAAAAGACTATTAATGAATTAGCAAACAGACTCCAAGAACGAATAGAGAAATAAACACTGGTCACTAAAACAAACTCGAGAAAGAAAAAAAAAAGAAGTTTCCAAGAAGCCAACAAAGTCATAGCAAATAGGGGGCCCATTGTTGCTGGAGACTTTTCAAACATAATCAAAACTTGTGTCACACATTGTTATTTCACCCAGGATCATATATATATATTTGTCATCTTTTGTACTGGTTATTGTTATATGAAGAACACTGTATATCACGTTACCAATCAAATACAAGAGCATGATAGTCTGTAACGAAAATTAGATGTTACAAGAATCTTACTTGAAGTCCACATGACTGGGAGAACTGGAGTCTGGATAGAAATCCAAAAGATGAATGCCATGGTCAGACGATGATCCAACTGCATAGATCTGTGCATTGAAAGACATCAAAGTTATCCTTGGTTAGAGTGAAAATTTTGACCTTACTTTACTACTGTGGAGACCAAACAAATGGGATATCACTTGTGAGTGCTAGCTAGTTTAGTAGGCAAGGTCTATCACAGTTGTGTAAGAGAGATTGAATTCAAACTCACTCTGTTTGCATGTGAGGGGTTGGGGTAGGATGGAATAAAGAAATAATAAAAGCCATCACTTGAGATTTAATAAGATTTTTATTTCTAAACCTGAAATTATAAATGAATAAAAACATTTATAGATGACAATAATTGCACAATTTGTTTCAAGTACAGAATAATATAATGATCAAAATACAAAACCTTGTTACTACAATTACAAAAGGCTACAATAATAAAATTGAAATCCAGACCAAAGCATACAAAGAATGAAAACTATTCCTATAATTCTCCATCAAATTGGACAGAGCAACTTAGTTATTCCTTCTGTGCTTTATTTGCATATGTCACAATGTCCAAACTATTATAGTCTTGTCAAGAGCTGTACACTGCATCATCTTGAACTATATTCACAATTTTCAACTCTAAAAGTTGCTGAAAGTTGTACATGTTAGTCATGGACATATTGTTGATTTCTACTTCTCTATTTAATCATTTTATACTTCGAGTTTCACTTAATAAATTCTCTAACCACATTTGAGTCTCTCTCTTCTTGGCAGACCAACTTGCTATTAAGCTGTCAATAATAAGAAATGGTGAACAATATCATGTCCTAAAGAACCAAGTAACAAACTAATCATACAATTTCTTTAAATTAACCATTGCTTGACAGCCATGGACATCAGATGCATGCATACAGTCTGCATATTTTTAGTTAAATGATGGCATCATTAAACTAAGTGGAACAAGGTTTAAAAAACAAGTATGAAGTTCTTACAGAATGTGTTGGAAGCCATGAAGGTTTTCTCAAGTGTAATTGATCAGCTGAATTGTTTGGACCATTCCTGATTACACCACTATCGAATAAATTTTAAAGCTTCCAGCAGAATGTTTTGCTTCTAAATAAATTTAACTTTACTTACAACCACGCCGGAGGAGGGCAATGAACATGGGTGACTTTAAAATTATAAATATCCAGAACACCTGACCTGCATCACATGACAAATTGGAAAACAAGCAGATTGTAATTACAATTAACCATTTGAAGCAAACTACTTCACATATTGGTTGTAAAAAGTTCAGCCCAACCCCAAAAAAAAAAGCCTGCAACTTGATTGGAGGAGGTATGGAAAAAAGAAGAGATGAATAGTGGAGATCCAAATGAAAAAATGTTGCTTGACTTTACACTCAGTTCATCCCCAAAAGAACCCTACCTGGTTATTTATTATTTGATTGACATGTTTCAAGATTATTCCATATGTTTGACAATAACGAATGGACAAAACACTAGATCTGTAGTCAGCCGTAGCAAACGCTTTATTTCGTATGGTAGAATTTTAGCTTTTCACCCGTAGGCAACAATTAGTTCCAGTAATCCTATTTTGGTTTAAGGCACATTTGATTAACATGTAGCTTGACTATAACAACCTGAACAATAAATAAAAGAAAAAAATCCGACAATTGCAGTCATCTGTCATCCTCTAGCAACATAATAATAAGGTAACCACATGAAAAAGTAAATGCTACAAGTAGACTTTGTTTTCAAAAACTAATAAGAGTATCTTGATTTAATATAGCACATCATGAGGCAATGTCAAAATATTAATACATATGTCAATAGAAAAACTTAGAAGTCAAAGGAAAATGAAAATTCATTTGACAACCTACCAACCATCATCAAGGTGGAATGCCAATTGGTATGGGCTAGATGGATCAAGATCAATGGAGTGTATTTCCTGTGGAACAATATTGGATTGTGCCTACACAATCAAGAGAAAATTGGTAAAGTATACATGCTAAACGAGCAAAAGAAGAATTTCATGTGATACGAACAAATCCAGTACTAATCTTATGATTCAGTAACACCTACTCTCCATTATTGGACATCTCAACAACTTTTCATGGTTCACAACTACTAATTTCTAATAGCAATTAATCAAGAACATTACTGGAAGCTTCTATTCAGGAATAGATAAATGAACATATTTTAGTATAGATATATACTTGTAAACATAGTAGGCATGAAAAGATATCTCCAATATTATTAGTCTATAAAGAAATACCTTATGACTGAAATCCCTAGAGGCTTGCCTTAGTCCTATTCTTGTTTATATCCATCTTGTAATCACTAAACTAGTTTTACAACTCAGAATTTCTTGTTGCAGGGTTACTTTCACTTTAAATGTTGGAATTATATAAAATAAAAAAAAATAAAAAGATGTTTAAGATTTAGAGTTCTTAAGAATTTTCAAATAGGTTTATACTTTGGAGTTTGAACTTTGAACCTTTCACTTTATAGAGATTGTTAGTACACTTTTTTCCAAATATATTACTAGAAATGATATATATACATAACACAATGCAGAAAATCCTGTGGTGTTTACAAATGAAGCTATTGATTAGTATTCTCCACAAGAAATAAAGAAATTATATATGAATAATAGTACGTTAGACATACTCTACTAGACAAATTTAGGATCTACAATCACAGGTAAAATCCATTCAAGACATTAGATATTTTTTTATTAGGTAACGAACACTGTTGCATACAATATTGATGTTTGAACCACATATTCTGTATTCTATGAAATAAAAATTCAATAACAGGGGTTATTCTTATTTTGTTATTTGTAGACAAACAGTACTTTGAACAAACTACAGTAAATGATAAAACAATCTTTCAGCATTGGTGTAAAAGATATTTCCCTTGTATTGAGCTATAGTGTAAAAACAATTACTAGAGCCACTTGGCATTCCCACCTTAAATGTATATACATCAGGACAACATTTTTTACAAAATAATAACGATCATAATAATAAACTATTTACTTACAGATAATATACTCCCATACTCAAAATAATAAAGGTCCTATGATTTTTGGGAACTTATATAGTTATTTCACTCCCCACAATGGCACAACAGAACTCAATGAAAATAAGTGTCAATATAAATTTTTTCAGAGGATCAATTATTTTTCTCTTGTGAAAAGGATTTCGTCCTTCTGTTTGGGAAAACTTTTGTGTATGAGGTGTGATCAAAAAAGCATTAATGAGACATACTTTTAGGAAATTTGATTTTCCTTCAGCTAATCTCTTCATGCTGAGTTTTCATAATTAAATAACTATCAATTATATTTAAAAACACAGCATCTTTATCATGCCATTAATTAATATTTTAATTGTTCAAGAGGCTTTAAAGAAAAACTACTCGGAAAGAGTGAATCATAATATTATGCTCTGATTGTGAAAAGAAAAAAAATAATTTCCTACTGCAGTAATGTTCCTTGTTGAATCATTTCATCAATTTTTCATGTAAGAAATTGTGTGAGCAGGAACTCAGTGTTATGTAGCCAGTTAACTTTATAAGATCGCTTGTCTAACCTACTTTCATTCATAATGAATACTATCTAACTCAATGAAATTTCATAGTATCTAATTCTTCAAAAATAAAAGTCACAGAAGAATATCATGCAGTCTGCAAATATTCAAACAAGTAAAATTAGAAACAAAGAATGAACAAGATGTTAAAAATTTTAGAGCTTCACGATGACCAAGATCAAAAAATCATATTTTAAAGACCCATTGACATGAATACAGGTCAATGCACAGTCATGTACACTCTGCCTTAATAAAAATGAAGAATGGTGAGAGTAAAAATGCTCAGTTTCGGAAAACAAACACAACTATCCATAGTTCACAGTAAATTTCACTAAAACTAATAAAAGATAACATCAGAACAGTTGAATACCTTCAAAGACCCAATTTTCTCTAGCATTGTTGCTAACTTCAAAGATGCTAGAGGTGGATGACAAACCTGAATGGACAAGATATATAATTATATAGGACGATCAATTATTAAAAGCAACTATATCATCTACATAAGATGATGATTCAAAATTGTCATTGAATAACTCGATGTTAAGATAGACAGGCAACTAGCAAAGCTACCACAAACCAATTTGTATCAAGAAAAGATGTTAGGGGTAGTATGAGACAGATAATTGCCAGTGAGACAAATACAGAATATTATTAAGATTGTACTTGTGATTGCAAGATCAAATAAGAAGATATGTGTGAATAAAAATCATAGCCTTATTATGTACCTCTTTATGACTCTGAAAAGCAGCAGAACTTCTTCCTCCACGAAGATCCCACATATAAATACTCCCATGTTTACCAGACGCAAAGATAATCTAAAGTAAATGAACTTCTTGCAATTAGGGCTCTCAGAAAGAAATGTGGAAAATAAGGAATCACAGTAAGAATGCTTAGATTTTAAAGAGTAATACGCCCACCCATTTCCTAAACCTTATTGCAGTTTGATAAAGCTGACCTACAAATCGCTCTGTCAATAAGACATTGGTAAACCATATATATAGCCTGTAATATTCAAATAATTTGTATGCAGTTCCCACTTGAACATACCGATCACACTGTTTAATATGCAAATTGCAACCGGGGAATCTTTACACAACCTTTGGTGCAAGTTTAAACAATCCATTCCCAACAAAAAACATAAGCATACTCAATTAATTATCAACTTCCATTAGTTTAATGATGATTGCATCAAGCAGGTATTAAAGGCAACATCCATGAAAGGTATGGCAGTGAAATTCTATGTTCATCACATAATACATAAGTTCAGATTTTTAAGAGATAACACAAAAGAAAGTTTACAGTAAATATGTATGTATATATAGAGAGAGAAAAATGTTCCTGCTCAACTATTAACCTGATTTTCCACGTGTAATTGAATGCTATTAAGGATGCTGCGGGAATCAGTTGTAAGCTCAAGACATGGAAGAACACTCATTCTTCTATCCCATACATTGAGCATACCATGAGTGTCAGAAGCAATTAACCTACAAGCATGGACCATCAAGAAGGAAAGATAATCATTAGTAGAAACTTGCATCAGAATACCAAAAAGAAAAACTAATTCATGCACACAGACTGCAAAGAAGTATCAAGTCAAACAAATATAATGATATACCAGCATTACAATCATAATCAAGTATCCACTGAGAAATCTAAAACTTTAGCAGTTCTTAGAATAAATACTGAGTAGATACTTAGGAATATACCACAGCCTCACATTACTTGCAGTTACTACACTACTCATTCAATTCTTTCTTGCACCAATAAAAAAGCAACAAGAATCCTGTTTCTCTACAGGAAAATTACTTGTAAGCTAGACATTAATTATATCACATGGAAGGATTAGTTAAAATTGATAACAAATTTGCAGACATTACTTTCAAGTCTACATAGGGAAATAACAAATTTGCAAAGCATCTGTAATGATCTATTTCCACATAGTATGATACAACATTTAAAAAAAAAAAAAAAAAAAAAATGGCTTCCCACACAAGTCTATTTTTCAACACTATCTAGATATACTTACCCAATGAGACTCACCTTTCCTTGCACATCCGCATGTGAAAGTCAACCGCCATTGTAAGGTAGGGCTAACTTGAATAACAATTTTGATAACTCATCCCCACATAGTACGATTATTGTCTTCTTTAAGCCTATCCCATAAAGTTCTTCCTGGGGTTTGACCAAAAAAGTCTCATACTTGTTTGGGAAGAATGCTACATTTATTATCCAATGGCTCTCTATTATTAGGCAATGTAGAACTATGGCATCTCACCTCACTCATCCATTTTCCCTACTTCAATCATGTTTTGAATCTCCATTATTTTTTAATAAAACCTCCACACAAACTGTCTTCAGATATGACTCCAATATTTTATAGTTATTGTATAGGTGATGATTTACTTGGGCACAAAAATCCACAATGTTTTATAACCTTATTATATGAGAGAGAGAGAGAGAGAGAGAGAGAGAGCTTAAGGTTGCTAAAAGTACCACAAACAAAAGAACTGTTTAGACTTTTGGAATAACTTGTTGATACTTTGGAGATTAATGACACATACTTACATAACTAATTAACTATAGAACAATTTGTCAACATAACAACAATATAGTGTCAACAATATACATACAATATTAATACAAATACAAGTTCATCTCAACCTATCAAGAGTCTCAAAGTTCTCACATCTATTACGATTATATCAACACCCTTTCACGTTCTTGTTAAACATCAAGTTTCTTAAAAAATAACTTTAAAATTTGAAGAACCTTGAAATTGTGAATTTTTCTTTGGTTGCTTCACCCATAGGCATGATATTTTAATCATGAAGCACCAGATCTAGTACTATGCCTCAAACCCAATTGTTCTGATTAGATACAAGCAATACCATCAAATGTATCAATCAAGGCCACCTGCAACAAAAATGCAGTTTAACAGGAATTTCCTCACCTCAATAGAGAGTTTAAAGATGTACCATTCATGGCAGTTCTTAACATGTTTGATTTGGATTGAGGTATTACATGATTTCTTTGTGGCATGTGGTTAATAGTTTCAATTATTTTTATCCTTAAGCATTTCTATGGCCTTACTGGAAGTTAAACACACAAAATGAAGTTTCAAGAGCCAAAGGTTTGATGTCTCTCACCAACAAGGTCTTTGGCTTCAAGTGACACTCATAGAGTATTCATGCAAAAATACATTGTTGGGAATATTACATAATAAAACAATGCTGACAAGTTTTCTTTTAGTTATTTTTAAAAAAATATTGTTTTGTTTTTGGGTCCAGCAGCTAGTCAATACAAGGGATAGCCCTTCTGCTCTAAATAACCCCAATCACTGGCACACTAGGCCATCCCAACAAAAAACCTTTGTACATGTCAAGGAGATTTACCATCAACACTAGCTAGCATCAAAATAGATGTACATATATATGAGTTAATTCATAAAGACCTGAATGACTAAAATATTATAATAAAAAAAAGAGACGTTTAAGAATAGCAGGGACCATCAACCAACCTTGACTTGTCAGTTGCAGTAAAAGCAATGTCACATAGACCTTTGTTAACATGAGACCCTATAACATTGATAGCACGCCTTGTTTGTAAGACCTGCATTAACAGAAAAAAATTATACAGTACCATAAATGTTAAATCAGGATGTTATACCAGAATATGTTTAACTACAATTATTAAGAATTTGAATAAGGCAAAGGTTTTGCACAACAATTATTTGTATAAAAGAGTTTTTTTTTTTAAAAAAAAAAATCAACATTTTGTTTTCTTGTAAAATCCTTTATTACAAAAAAGAGCCATAACTTCCTATGTTAAGATCAGATTAAAGATACAGAAGATGGAGTTGATGGTGATAGTATCAGAAGTTGAGTCCAAGAGAATTTGACTTATCAAAACAGACAGACTATTTTTACTTCCAATATTATGGCATAACAAATTTAATAAAAGACAGAATGTGAAAAGAGAACTTACTTCAACCGGTTCAGATGAAATATAACCAATATCAAAAATGCGTACATCATTTCTTTTTCTGGATGTGCAAGCAACCTAAATAAATGAACAAAAATAAAATCATGTTAAGGCTGGAAATTCAAGATGAAATAGATGCATCAAACCAACATAGCAAATCGCCAAATCGGTGGTTCAACAAGCATATGCATTGTGGGTTTCCAAACAAGCATAGTACATATTTACTACTGTTAATAGTGTTAATATCAATAGTGAGATGAGCAGAGTTCACTCTATTCTTTTCTTTAGTAAAGTAGACAAGTGCATTTGCTTCCTCTTTCTATGGTCGAACCTCACTTCAGTAAAACAACTCTATTTTGGTATAACAAGGAGTTTACTGAGGTCAGTTCGAGCTACTTTGGTCAATAGGGGAACACACTTACTAAGGTCAATGCACAGGGCCACAGGCCACAGAGAAGCTTATAATACCATATCAGTCACCAAAACCACTTTTCTTTTTCTGAATCTCGTGCCTAATTTAATTCATTAGAATTGGATGATCAAGAAACTTTTTGATGGATGAAAACGATATTTATGATCAAACTAATGAACTCGCTACTACATTCATCAGGAAGAGAACAACATATATAGAATACAGAGAAAAGAAAAAATAATAATAAATTCATAAGCCTGTTCACTACAGCCAGATATATCCAATCAAGTTCTTACCTAGACAACTATTTAGAAAATAATAAGTATGTTAAAGCCACTATGTTACTTCTCAGAACCAAAGTAGATGATGACCAAAAGTAAAAGAGCTCAAATAACTAATAAGTCTATAGCAGGACTTAGTAAGATGTAAAAAAAAAAAAAAAAAAAAAAAAAAAGTGCAAAATATTCTTGTTATCAAAAGATGTAATTAATAGTTTTCATAGGAGATGAGAATCTTTGAATTATTCATGCACTTCGCATCCCAATATTCTAACTATTCATACAAATCTAATATAGTTTTATCTACAATGTATGTTCCTTAAGGATTCAACAACTTTGACCCCAATCTAACAATTGTAAATTAGACAAAATCATTGTCACCAGCACAAGCGATCTACATCCTGGACCAACATAGTTGGTAAATTTCGAAATGAATAACTATCTACAGTTTTTTTCACACATATTTGGTAAATTTCATGGATTCTTTGAACATATAACTACATAAGAACATGTAACTAATCCGAACCTCATCTAGATTAGCCAGATTCCATCGAACAGCATCAAGTTGTTGCTTCAAAGAAATGTGCAGTACGTGTTTAGTTTCATCTTCCTTCAAGTCTACTCAAAAGAAACAATAAATAAATTTATTGTAGAAATGATATAGTAATGAAACTTAGTATTATTAGTAAGTATTAATATGAAAACATTGATAGACAGAAAAGAAATGCCTATATATGAAATTCAAAATGATAACAAATGGAGTTTCAAGACTACAAATGGGTGTGGTAAAATGTCTTGAGTCTTTACTGATTGGCTCTTCCTCAATGCATAAAACATGTCAACATACATGTATCTACAAGTGTATCACATTGCTTATGGACAATAATGATAATTTCAAATAGAGAGGCATAAATACATCCCCTGATCCCCAAGCTATATATCTGAGAGTAAATCTATCGGGGGACCAGAGCTGATAGTATTCAAACCACAGAGCAAGATTAAGTGGAGGAACTAACTTGGCAACGCATCACTACTCTGGCAATATAGAGTTTCAAAGTCATGTACTGTTAAGCACCCCGATCTTGTCACAGATACCAAGTAAATTCCCTGAAAATTAAATATTTGCTACAAATTTCAAGGCATAGAAAGAAAAGGGCAAACAAGCTTAAAAAATGGAAAGCAAAAGTGACAACATAAAAAGCAAGAGAACAAATACTAGAAGGCTAAGGTTTCACCTTGGTGTCAAACTCCAGTGCAGAGATGCCTGGTCTGATAAAGAAAATGAACAAAGAACATCATTATCAGAAATATTTTAGTTACTTAAAACCCTTAATGATGTTACAAATATCGGTATCAAAACTAAAATAAAGTCAAAGAATTACTGACTTTCTTGATGTCCCTAGAAGATCAATATATTCACCACTACGAAATTGATTCATCTGTAAAACAGTTTCTGAAAGTTTAAACCCTCGAATTGGAGCTTAGTAATCAAAGAATGAATTATCAAATGTAATACCCAGTTGAGATAACACGTACATGAGTATCACAAGGAACTCCATTGACATGATACAGATGCGGAAATACACCAATCTTGTTCAAACAAATATTCCAAAGCATTGTCTTAGAAACAATCAATCAAACTGAACCCAAAAGGAAAAATTAATCCAGCAGAGATGGAAATACAAAAAACCTCATGGTACGACTGCATAAGCAAAGTGGACAGGTCATGGCGGTACTTCGCATCAAACCTACCATTCAACTCAAATAGACTCCTCTTCCATCGATTCCTTTGAAATAAAACGAAAATGCAATAGAATTTCACAATTGACCGTAATTGAAACCAAATACAGAACAAATTGAAAAGCCTACCTTAAATTAGGCCTTTTTGGGCTTTCAAGAGAAGATTCGAGAGGAACCAAGTATTTCTCCATACTAGCAGAAAAATATTTCAATTTATTTATATATTTGCCGTATTTATTTATCGATTGGCTATTCATTTTCCCGCCCTTTTAATATTTGCTAACGTACGCAGGTTGCTAATTATTCAATATCATAGCATGTCAGATCTTGTGGGCCGGGTTAAAGTAACCGCAAACCCGGCCCATACTAAAAAGACCAGACCATTTCCGTGTACCTTTTTTAATGTTTTCGATAAGGAAAAAAAGAAATAATAGTAATTAAATCAAAGTGGACAAAATCCAACTTCAAAGTTTCATTCCATAGATTTACACCTTCATTTTGAATTACAGATCAACACAGATCTCGATAGCAACCTTAAAATTAAAAGCATACTAGATTAGATCATTGGAGCTGAAATATCCAGAAATCAAAAGATCTAACGTTTTCAAGCTCTCTCGCCTCTGATTCTCCTAGCAAGCTGGATATCTTTGGGCATGATAGTGACCCTCTTGGCGTGGATCGCACAGAGGTTGGTGTCTTCAAAGAGACCAACGAGATACGCCTCTGCTGCCTCTTGAAGAGCCGCCACAGCGCTGCTTTGGAATCTCAGATCGGTCTTGAAGTCCTGAGCAATCTCTCTCACCAGCCTCTGGAACGGAAGCTTCCTTATCAACAACTCAGTACTCTTCTGGTACTTCCTGATCTCTCTCAGAGCCACTGTTCCTGGCCTGAAACGGTGAGGCTTCTTCACTCCTCCAGTCGCCGGAGCCGATTTGCGAGCAGCCTTTGTGGCCAGCTGCTTACGTGGCGCCTTGCCGCCAGTGGACTTCCTTGCCGTCTGCTTTGTGCGAGCCATCTCAAAGATTGGAGGATGGAAATTGGAACGTGTTAGTTTCTCGAGAAAATGAGATAAAATTTTAGATTCGTAGTGATGGAGAGGAGACGAATGATTTGATAGATTTTATAAAGGAGCATATGCAGGTGGGAAATTTGAAAAATTTCATGCTTATTTGGATGAGTGAATCAGGACCGTATATTGCAGACTAATGGACGACTAGGAACGATTCTGTGTAGGATGACATGGCAATCTGCGTGAAATTGAATTGGCCAATAGGATTGTTTCCAAAACAGTGAATTTTGAATCGTAGATTGGAGATGAGATCGACGGCTAGGAACTAAAGAATGGTATGACATGGATCAGCATCCATGTGATGTGCGAATGGACCAATGAGAATTCATCTCTACTCATGAACAGTGAAAATTAAAATATCTATTTCTCGCCATCTATTTCTATTGGCGAGCTTCTCCTTGCAATCCACAAATTATCTATTCACACTCCAATTTAATTTTTTTTATTAATGACAATTTTAACCTAAATTAAAATTACTAAAAAGGACAAAAAAAAAAAAAAATTAAAGATATTCCAAACTAATTAAATTATTAAAAATATATATTCTCTCTCCTAAATCATTATATTTAATATTACGTATTAAGCTCTTTCTCTTATATCTGTTATTACCATATTAAACACTCTCTCCTACTTTATCTCTCTCCATTTTTTCAAAAAATAAAAAAATAAAAAAAAAATCATATTTTCATACTTTTTGATTAATAGTTAAAGAAAAAAAAAAAACTTATGAATATTTTAGTTTTTTACTAACAGTAATATATATATAAATTTATTCTTTTTTTTTTTTTAATATATACATACATATGGTTCCTAAAAATCAAGTTTATTAGTAAGTTTTTTTTTTTTTTTCTTAACTGTTAGTTTTGTTTGAGAAAGAATGGAGATAGGAAATTAGCGATATGTATTGGAGGGGAGAGAGTTTAATATGGTAATTAAAAATTTAGGAGAGAGTATTTAATATGTAATAATTAATACAATGATTTAAGAGAAATAATTTCCTTTTTTAATAATTTAATTCAAAAAAGATAAAATGGATAATTTTGTAACAAAATGAAGTGTCTTTAGAATTTTTTAAAATTTAAATTTTGAAGATGGAGTGTTTTTAGAAAAGAAGTGTAAAAAGAAATAATTGGATTGTCAAAAGAAGCTCTCTTTCTATTGACTAGATATTATAAAAAAGTGGAAATAACTAATACTGACCACATCTAACATGGAAAATTCGTTTTTAACCATATAAGAAAGTTTAATTATTAATAATCACTTTTTAAAAAAAAAATCAATGTATATCCTTAAATTATAAAAATACCCCTAACATTAATTTTTCTATTTTCTTTTGTTATTTTTTTTACCTCCTTCTTCTTTCTTCTCTCTTCCTTCTTCCTCATCGAATTTCAATCATTATTCTTGCAAATTGAACCCTAATGGCCACACCATTGTTATTCCTACAAATCAACTAACTAGAGGATGATTTGATCTTGGAATCGCGTTGTAGTTTTAAAGAAGTAAATGAAGAAAAACTTTTCCAATTTGCTCTAAATCGGTTTAAGGTGTGTAAATATCTTTCATTTATTGCATCACTTTTGTATGTTTTTGTTACGAATTGAATTAAACAAGGTTTCAAATTTTTGCCACAAGATTTCAAGTTTCATTGGTTCAAAAATTTGAAATCTTTTGCTAAAACTTGAAATGTTGACAAAACTTGAAATCTTCTATAAAAACTCAAAATGTTGACAGAAAACAAGAAAGCTTTAGAAAAAACTTTAAATGTTTTGAAAAAACTTGAAATCTTTCTATTATTATGAAAATGTGAATTTTTTTTTTTTTTTGAAATCGATTTTTTTTTCAGGTAAATGGATTACAGGCTGGTAATTAACTATGGTGGACAATGGGATGATGTACGATATGTTGGTGGTGATACGTTTGTTAAGGTGGTGTCGATTGATTTAAAATATTAGAGTTAGAGAACTTGGTATACCAATTCACCAATTTTGATATAACTTTTTATGATGTAATCATAAACAATTTGGTTAAGATAGAGAGTGGTCGACGAAAGTACCAATTACTACGTGACTATGATGTGAGATTTCTTTTACTTGGTCAAATGGTTGTTCTAAAGGTATATGTTGATTTGGTGAAGAAAGTTGCAAGAGATGTTAGGGACCATCAAGCAGTACCTCCACGGAGATCACAGATTCCCATCGGAGTCCATTTTGCATTTACTCCTCCATTTGCAACTGTTTTTGAGTCGGTTCCTATTCCCAGCAATTTGGACCTAGTCCGAACCTTAATCATGTGACAAGGAGGAACTCCTCCTTTCCAAACTTGATTGCACGTTGACAGACCCGAAACCACATCTCATCAAGGCACGCACCCAGATAATTTAACGCTCTACATAGCAATATGTGGTAGAGCTTACCACTAAAAAACTCCTTGCTCATTCTCAAAAATTGTCTGAAAACACCATGCTCCCACCGTTGTAAAATGTCACCCCTAGCCATAACATCTCTAATAACTGCCAAATGAGACGATTTACAATAAATGTTCATTCAAGCATCAAACCAATTATCTTCTGAATGCTTGTAAACACAATTCTCTCCACTGTTAACCATTTGCATTAAAATTAAAAAATTACTGAATTTTTATGGTTAACAAGTTATTTTCCACAAGATTTCATGTTTTTTTTTTTAAGATTTCAAGGTTTTTTTTTTTTTTTTCTGAAAGATTTCAGATTTCAAGTTTTATGCCATAGATTTGCATGATTTCAAGTTTTATGCGAAAGATTTAAGGAAACAATTCAAGTATTAAGCCAAGATTTAAGTTTTCAAAAGCATTTAGGCTTTCAAGTTTGTTTTCAAACCAAACTCCAACATCCAGTCCCAAATCATCCAAAATACTAGCCCTCAACACAATCAACCCAAAAAATTGATACATTTCAACATTTATTATTCCCTAAACATATTCTTAACATGAAATCGCAATAAAAAAAACGTTAATTTGGAAGAGAAAATCATACCTAGAAATAGAAAAACAGTCTTCTCCCGTAAATGGTGGGTTTGTCATTAGACTGCGACAGTGACCTCTTCTCTTCCGGTTACGACGACGATGGCGACAATGACTTCTTCTCTCTATTCTCTCTCAGCAACAACACCTCCTCTCTCTTCTCTCTTTCTCGGTTGTTCCAGATTCTCTCTACTTTTGTTTTTGGTTTTTGTGGTATTTAAATATGGGTATTCAAGTAATTTTTCAAAAATGTGGTTATTAACAATTAAAATTTTATATGTGGTTAGAAACAAAATTCTAAGGATGCATCCAGTAAGGTTTTTAAAACCTGTTTTGTTGTTTTCACGCGTTTCAAAACAGCAAAAAGCTGTCCGGTACATGTTTTTGTTTTAAAATTTTCAAGAATAAAAAAACTGATTTTACTTTTTTGGCCTTGTGTTAGGTTTTTAGCTTGTGTTGGCATAAATTCCATATCAAAATGATGTTTTTTCTTGTATGTGATTATTGGTCATAGGTTGATGATTTTAAGCTTCAAAGAAAGATGTGGCCAAAAGATCAAGCAAGAAGAAGCCTTTGAAGATAAATGGACTACTTTGCACAATTAAGGTAATATATACCTCATTCTTCTTCAAGGCAATAGGCACACACACAAAAATCATTTATATGTGTCCCTACATCGTTGTGCAACATTTATATAGCACATTCATATGTTTTTACATGCTCATGCATTGAACTCAAATTCTCATACATTGTAGAATTGCATGTTTTAAGACTAGGTTTAGGAAACGGCATACATGTGTGACATTGTGCTTATATGTTTACGTTTTATTGTTTTTGGTCTTGAACATGATCTCTTATGATTCCTTATTAAGTCCCGGTCATTTCGGTTACCCATGCATGTGATTTCGAGTCCAAACGATGTAGTTACGCTACTTTTCGTTCTCATTCGTTAAGTTGTGTTCGTCTTTATTTTTCAAGATGAATTCTCAATCTTTTGTTAAAGTTTCGTAGTCATTGTTGTGCGTGAGGGAGTTATGATTCGTAATCCGAAAACAAATTTGAAATCAGAGTTCGAAGGCTCGAATACGGCCGAAGAACGCTAGCGGAGCGCAAGAGGAGATTGCTCAACCAAATGGCCAAGCAAGTGTCCATGTGTGAAGCCACATGTGACACACGGCTGAGATAGCCCTCTGTCCACGTTTGTCACACACGGTCCACACGCGGATGACACATGGCTAGCTCTGATTGGGTGGCTTCTCTCTCTCTCTCTCTCTCTCTCTCTCTCTCTCTCTCTCTCTCTCTTGCTTCCTTTTAAATATTTTCATTCCCTCTCATTTTCAAGAAAGTAGAAAAATAGAAGAAAAGAAAGAAGAATCCCGTCAGATTTTTCTCTCCAATTTTCTCACATTCCAAACACCATAACTTCTTCATACGAAGTCGGATTTGAGTGATTCAAATTGAAGATTGTTCATAATTGAGTCTTCTACCTTTTCCAAGTGATCTTGCAGTCATTTGATTGAGTTTTCAAGGTGTTCTACCCAGAAAATCGTGACAACTCGTGACTGAGAGGTATTGACTTTATCTTTGTGATTTCTTCTTTTATTATTGGGTTGGGTTTCCTCCAAATGTAGAGATGGCCCAAAGAGAGTTTACCATTCTTATATGGTAATGCCCACATAATATATATGGATGGCCCAAGACGTTTAGGTCATTTTATATGTGGTATAAAAGGGTTAAAACCCTAGCTGAAATGAAGACAAGTAGAGATAGGAGAAGAGAGTGATAAGTGTGTGCAAAGAGAGAAAGAAAAGAGTGCAGAAATATTTCTGATTTTCTAAGATTGCTGTCAAGTCGTAATCGGAGATCAATTGTGGTCCGATTGAACTCAAACTTTGCAGGTGTGTTTACCACACAAGGGTCTACGTTCTGGTTGGTGGAATTGTCAAACGGAGCTCCTTGTTGTGAGATTTGTGGTTCCAAAGAGGGCTAGACAGAAAACAAGGGAGGTGCTACGCAGATTTCGTCAAAGTAAGATATCTCTTTTATCTACTATCCGATTGGGCTGAAATGTAGACAGAACCTTCTTCACTCGTGGTTCTATGATATGACCATTCAGATTGTTGAACAAAAAACTCAGGAGAGAGACACACACCCAGAACAGAGGATTTGAGTTTGTGTAATCCTAACTCTCTTGTTTTTCTTGTTGATTTTGCATGTGTTGCCAAGATTAGTTAATCTTGAGATTGCTATGTTATATGCCTCTAGTTTAGCTAGAGAGAATATTATGTATTCCTATTATATTTTGATAGTGGAGATTTTGGAGGACCCGTGGTTTTTACTCCTCAATTTGGGGAGGTTTTCCATGTAAAATACTTGGTGTTCTTGAGTTTGTGATTGAGCTTGTGGTTGTGTATATTACTGTTCTATTTAATTGCTTCCTATTAGGTTCATACAAGAGATGATAAATATTGCTTGTTGTTGTTATTGGTGTGTTTTATCCTATCAAAGCGGTATCAGAGCAAGGTTATAGTAATCTTGTGCCTTGTGTTGAACAATGGAGGTTAATAATAGTAGAATGATTAATCTGAATGGTTCTAATTATCATGTGTGGAAGGGAAAAATGGAAGACCTTCTCTATGTTAAATGAAAATAAATACTTGCGTGTGTCTAAACAACCTAGAGGGGGGGTGAATGGGTTGTTAATCCGTTATTACCAAATTTTCGGATTAGTCAATATTACAAATAAAACCCCAATCACACAAACAATAAAATCAAGTATCAAATGCGAAAATTAAAGAACACTTGATTTTTACGTGGAAACCCACACGGGGAAAAAACCACGGGCTGTTATGTGCGCCACACACGGTCAACGAAATCCACTATATGAAAAGGAATTTACACCCTCAATTGATTCTCGGACTCTCACCCTAGATAATCTCAGGCTATGGACACTGCCACTCGCCACTCTTGGTTCAATCCCTAGTGATATCCCCTGATACACTATTCTTGGCGTGAGCAACTCCTAATCTACCCTGCAGGCCTTTTACAGTGGCACTCAACCAATTGCTTGAGCACTACCCACCAGTAGCCACAAGATTTTCCTTGCTTGTGCAACTTCACCTAGAAGCCACAAGACTTTGACTCATGAAGAGAATTAACAGTCTATATGAGTATGGCAATAATGATGCACAAATGCAACAAGTGCTAGACTAAACACAAGATGCTTAACTAGATGTTATAATGCAAATAAACATCCTAGTTATCAACAAAACCTACATGTACATGCATAAGGTGTCAATTAGTTGTAGAGATTTCTTACAACCTAATTGTCAACAAACAAAGCCAATTTCAACACATGTTGTCAATAATCATGGTAAGGCCTAAAATATACAATTAACTAATGCAATCAAGAAATTGTCAATCAAAAGGCCAATCAACACAAGTTGTCAAATAACATGGCAATGACACTAAATGCAATAAACAAATACAATCAATGAATCCTACACATCAATGATGTCTAAATGCAAAACATAAAGACTTAGCTAGATGTTATCAATCACAAAACAATCCTAGCTATCAAACAATGTCAACATGTCTAAACATGTGAACTCAATTAGTTGTAGAGAATTTCTACCAACATAATTGTCAATTAAATCCACAAGAACATTCAATAAAGCTTGACTAGATAAATAAACATTAATCTATCAGCCTAATCATCAACCAATTTTACAAGAATGTTCTAGGGTTAGCTATTTGGGGAAAATCATCCTAATCATGTAAGCTATCACAAACAAAACCCAATCATGTCATAACTTTATTAAATATGCAATAAGAGTGAAGATTTGCTAAACTAAGCAATAAAAGACATGTCTTGACTAAGATAGAACAATAAATGAAGATGTTGTGTTTGTTCTACTTACTAAGTCATAAATGAAGAAGACCCATGAAGATTGATGCATGAAAGATGTTAGATGCACATGGGTTTTGGGTTTGGAGAGTTAAATAAGCAAGCTGGAAGCTTTCTCTCTCTAGAAAACTCTTAATCTCTCTCTAGGGTTGTGTATCTTTTTTTCCTTTGAATATAAATGAGAGAAAAAAAATGTATTTATAGTGCTTAGATGATAGCCCTACAAATTTCATGAATTTTGCTCCAAAAATGAGCCAAATCGGACTCCAAATGAGTGAGATATGGCCAAATTACGAAATAGGGGTGGAGTATTGCGCTGGTCATCAGGCACAGCCACACTACTACCACATCTCTAGACCAAAAGCACTGGTCGAGTAGCGCCACACCAGCGCATAGGCTCGACAGCGCAACAGCTCGAGATTCGAGCGCTCCGAAACATGACCAAACGACATCAAAACCTTTAGTATAATGTATCGTTGGAAAGGTATGGAAGTCTACTTTCTACTCCAATTTATGAAATAACATTTCAATGTTTGTAGAAAAATGTATGGTCAATTGAGTGACCAATGGTCAGATTCAGATAACAGTTGTGATGCCCTATTTTAGTGGTCACTTTGGAGATTTCAAAACCAATCTAAACAGTCATGAAATATTACGAATAATATACCGTTGGAAAGGTATGGGAGTCTAGTTTGTTCAAAATTTTACAAAACTCAATTTGAAACTTTTTGTAAAAGGTTATGGTCACAAGACCATACAAATGTCAGTTTTGAAAATCATTGAAATACAATCTTTTGAACCGAGACACTTCACTCCACTCCAAATAACCAAACCGAATCTACCACTTATCCAAGAGAAGAATAAGACCTACTCAAATGGTCAACCATCGCGCTAAGACATGCACACCATCGTGCAAGCGCGAACGTTTCCGATCACACAAACGGAAACGAATTACACCACATTTAAGACTAACATGAAGTGCAAGTGTGGTTGTGAATAAATAACATGCATGGTAAAAGGATAAAATCATGAAAAATAACCAAGCATGTGACACATAAAAGATAAGAAATATATGAAAATGCATAAGTGTGATGATAAAGAATATAAGCACACAATTAAGAGAAACACAAATGCAATCATATAAATGCAATGAAAGTGAGTGTGTTCTAAAAGATATAGACGCACGAATCAAAGAAACACACATGCATGGTAACAAATGCAAGATAGATAAAGATGCATGCAAGTGTGTGTGTGCACCTAATCTCTTCAAGAATCAAGGTCAAGTGATATACCTTTTGAAGCTCTTGATCTTGAAGTCACTGGGATGCTTGGAAGCTTGCCTTAATAATCATCAAGATAACCTAAGCTACCCATAACACAATCATCCCTAATGTGGTATATCATGAAATAAGCCAATCACAAAATAGAGGTCCTTACATTAAAGATTATTACTTGCTTGTGTTTTCGGAATAGAAACTCGAAGATAAAACTGATGATGAATGGACTTTACTTCATCGTCAAGTGTGTGGGTATATCAGGCAATGGGTAGATGATTATGTTTATAACCATGTCAGTGAGGAAACACATGCACGTTCTTTATGGCACAAGCTTGAACAACTGTTTGCTCGAAAGACTAGGAACAATAAGTTGTTAGGTTTGAAATACAAGGATGGAACTCTTTTATCAGATCACTTGAATGCTTACCAGGGAATTCTTAATCAGTTGGTTATGATGAATATCAAGTTTGAAGATGAGGTACATGGGTTATGGCTTCTAGGCACATTACCGGACTCGTGGGAGACGTTTAGAACGTCGATATCTAACTCAGCTCCAAATGGTGTAGTTACTATGGATTTGTCTAAAAGCAGTGTTCTGAATGAAGAAATGAGAAAAAAGTCACAGGGTCCATCATAGTCAGAGGTCTTAGTCACAGAAAAGAAGGGGAGGAGTAAGAGTAGAGGTCCAAAGAACAGAGACAGAAGCAAAAGCAAGTCCAACAAGTTTGCCAATGTTAAGTGTTATCACTGTGGTCAAAATGGGCATATAAAGAAGTATTGTCGACAACTCAAAAGAGACCATAAAAATGATAAAGGGAAGGAAAAGAAAACTAATGATAACAATGATGGTGATAGAGTTTCTGCCGTCACAGATGATTCCCTTGTTGTGTATGATGATGATGTTGTCAACCTTACATGCCATGAGACTAGTTGGGTGATTGATAGTGGTGCCTCCATTCATGTTACATCGCGATGGGATTTCTTTGCATCTTATACATCTGGAGACTTTGGAGATGTTAAGATGGTTAACAATGGCGTAGCTAAAGCCGTAGGCATGGGAGATGTATGCTTGGAGTCTAACAATGGTACAATGTTGCTTCTGAAAAATGTTAAACATATCCCTGATATTCGCTTGAATTTGATTTCAGCAGGTAAACTTGATGATGCAGGATTTTGCAACACCTTTAGTGATGGTCATTGGAAGCTCACTAAAGGTTCTATGATTGTGGCTAAGGACAAGAAGTGCTCCTCATTGTACTTTATGCAAGCAAAGGTTTTTGATTGTATTATCAATATAATGGAGAATGAAAGTACAATAGAGCTATGGCATAGAAGACTGGGTCACATAAGTGAGAAGGGTTTTACAGTTTTGGCTAAGAAGAATCTTCTTTCTAGAATGAAGAATACACCATTGAAGAAGTGTGCTCATTGCTTGGCAGGGAAGCAAAACAAGGTTGCCTTTAAAACATCCCCTCATTCAAGAAAGCCAGGTATACTTGATTTAGTATATTCTGATGTTTGTGGTCCTATGAAATTAAAAACACTTGGTGGTGCTCTCTATTTTGTGACTTTTATAGATGATCATTCAAGGAAGTTGTGGGTATATACCTTGAAAACAAAAGACCAAGTGTTAGATGTGTTCAAACAGTTTCAGGCCTCAGTTAAGAGACAGACTGGGAAGAAGTTAAAGTGTATTAGAAGTGATAATGGGGGTGAGTATTGTGGTCCTTTTGATGAATATTGTAAACAGCTGACACCTCTGAAGACTCCTTAATTGAATGGGCTAGCTGAGAGGATGAACATGACATTAGTTGAAAGGCTGAGATGTTTGTTTTCACATGCACAGTTGCCAGGATCCTTTTGGGGTGAGGCTTTGAGTACCGTTGTGCTTGTGTTAAATCTCACACCATGTGTTCCTTTAAACTTTTATGTTCCAGACAGAGTTTGGTCGGGAAAGGATGTTTCCTACAGTCACTTGCGTGTCTTTGGATGCAAGGCTTTTGTGCATATTTCTAAAGATGAGAGGTCTAAGCTTGATATCAAGACAAGGCAGTATGTATTTATTGGCTATGGCCAAGATGAGTTCGGCTACAGGTTTTATGATTCGGTGCAGAAAAAGCTTGTAAGAAGCCGAGATGTTGTATTTATGGAAGACCAAACCATACAAGATATTGAGAAGACAGATAAAACAGTTTCTCAATACCATGATGATTTGATAGACTTGGATCCAGTTCCTCTGACACATGTGCCAGTACAGGTTAGAGATGAAGTTCAGGATGACCAGGATGGTACAGTTGATGCTGATACTCATACACAGAATGAGATTGAAGATGATATTCATGAGCAGTCACCAATACCAGAAGTTCCACCAGATGTTCCACTTAGGAGGTCTACTAGAGACCGCCAGCCGTCCACACGGTATTCTATTGATGAGTATATGTTACTGACTGACGGGGGAGAGCCCGAATGTTATGCAGAAGCCATGGAAGATGAACACAAGAAGGAGTGGGTTGATGCCATGCAAGATGAGATGAAGTCACTACATGAAAATCATACATTTGAATTGGTAAAGTTGCCTAAGGGCAAAAGAGCTTTGAAGAACAAGGGGGTATACAGAGTGAAGTAAGAACTACATACCACACAAACTCGATACAAAGCTAGATTGGTCATCAAGGGATTCAGTCAGAAGAAAGGTATTGATTTTGATGAGATTTTTTCTACAGTTGTTAAAATGTCATCTATTCATGTGATTTTGGGTTTAGCAGCTAGTCTTGACTTGGAGATTGAGCAGATGGATGTGATGACTGCTTTTCTCCATGGTGACTTAGACAAGGAAATTTATATGGAGCAGCCAGAGGGTTTCATGGTAAAAGGGAAAGAGGATTATGTGTGCAAGTTGAGGAATAGCCTTTATGGTTTGAAGCAAGCACCAAGACAATGGTATAAGAAGTTTGAGTCAGTTATGGGGGAGCAAGGCTACCGGAAAACAACTTCTGATCATTGTGTTTTTGTGCAAAAATTCTCTGATGATGATTTTATTATACTATTGTTTTATGTCGATGACATGTTGATTATTGGCAGAAATTCTTCAAGGATTGACAGGTTGAAGAATCAGTTGAGTAAAGCTTTTGCTATGAAGGATTTAGAGCCAACAAAGCAAATTTTTGGCATAAGAATTCATCATGAGAGGGATGCCAAGAAGTTATATATATCATAGGAGAAGTACATTGAAAAGGTACTTCAAAGGTTCAACATGGACAAAGCTAAAGCAGTTAGCTCTCCTCTTGCTACCCACTTTAAGCTAAATACTGAGCAATGTCCCTCTACAGATGTAGAGAAGAAAGACATGGAAAGGGTTTCATATGCTTCAACGGTGGGAAATTTGATGTATGCAATGGTATGTACAAGGCCAGACATAGCCTATGCTGTTGGTGTTGTTAGCCGGTTCCCGTCCAATCCTGGGAGAGAGCATTGGAATACAGTTAAGTGGATTATGAGATATCTATGAGGTACTTCAAGTTTGAGACTTTGTTTTGGCAATTAGAAGCCATTACTAGTTGGCTACACAGATGCAGATATGGCTGGAGATGTGGACATTTGTAAGTCTACCTCTGGTTTCTTGATTACTTTTGTAGGGGGAGCTGTAGCTTGGAAATCAAGGCTATAGAAATGTGTTGCACTTTCTACAACCGAAGCAGAATTCATTGCAGAAACCGAAGCATGTAAAGAGTTGTTGTGGATGAAGAGGTTTTTACAAGAGCTAGGATTTAAGCAACAGAGATATATAGTATTTTGTGATAGTTAAAGCGCAATTCACCTTGGTAAGAACTCTTCTTTTCATGCATGATCAAAGCACATTGATGTGAGGTATCATTGGATAAGAGATGCTATTAATGACAAGTTGTTTGAACTTGAGAAAATCCATACCGATCATAATGGCTCTGATATGTTGACTAAGGCACTACCTAGGGAGAAGCATGAAGCTTGTAGTTTGGTTGCCGGGATGGCGAATCCCTCCACACAATCGGAAAGGGGGAGATTTGTTGGGTTGGGTTTCCTCCAAATGTGGAGATGGCCCAAAGAGAGTTTACCATTCTTATATGGTAAAGCCCACATGATATATGTGGATGGCCCAAGACGTTTAGGTCATTTTACATGTGGTATAAAAGGGTTAAAACCCTAGCTGAAATGAAGACAAGTAGAGACAAGAGAAGAGAGTGATCAGTGTGTGCAAAGAGAGAAAGAAAAGAGTGCAGAAATATTTCTGGTTTTCTGAGGTTGCTGTCAAGTCGTAATCGGAGATCGATTTGTGGTCCGATCAAGCTCAAACTTTGCAGGCATGTTTACCACACAAGGGTCTATGTTCTGGTCAGTGGAATTGTTAAATGAAGCTCCCTGTTGTGAGATTTGCGGTTCCGAAGAGGGCTGGACATAAAACAGGGGAGGTGCTGCGTAGATTTCTTCAAAGTAAGATATCTATTTTATCTACCGTTCGATTGGGCTGAAATGTGGGTAGAACCTTCTTCACTCGTGGTTGTATGATCTGACCGTTCGGATTGTTGAACAGAATCTCAAAAGAGAGACACACACCCAGAACAGAGGATTCGAGTTTGTGTAATCCTAACTCTCTTGTTTTTCTTGTTGATTTTGCATATGTTGCCAAGATTAGTTAATCTTGAGATTTCTGTGTTATATGCCTCTAGTTTAGCTAGAGAGAACATTGTGTATTCCCATTATATTTTGATAGTGGAGATTTCGGAGGACCCGTGGTTTTTACTCCTCAATTTGGGGAGGTTTTCCACGTAAAATACTTGGTGTTCTTGAGTTTGTAATTGAGCTTGTGGTTGTGTATATTGCTGCTCTATTTAATTGCTTCCTATTAGGTTCACACAATAGAGGATAAATATTGTTTGTTTTTGTTATTGGTGTGTTTTATCCTATCATTTATAACCTTCAATTTGCTTGGGGTTTCTTCTTCTATATGTATGTATATGTTTAGTGAATGCTATTGAGAAAGATAGCTTCATAATCAATCTTAATCAAAAGTCTAATTAGAGACACTTGTGAACTAGAATATTTGATTATATGATTTTCACATGTTTGAGAGTTGTATTATGATTAGATTGACATTTATGATTATTTGAGACTGAATTGAATGATTTTATGATTGATAATCCTTGAAATGTGTTTTAATCCTTTGATTGATGATATATTGGATTAAGGCTCTTATTTGTGTTTTTAGAGATATCTAGGATTAATTGATTTATCAATATATCCTTTCTCTAAATCTTTGGCTGGATTACTCATTGAATACTCTCTAGGTTTCTAGCATTTATTTGTATGTTTATAACATCTTGAAATTGTGATTCATGTTTATGATATATTCAAGTGTTATATGTGTGAATGGAATTATGAGCTTTTGTGTTTAGGTGTTTTCACATGCTTTAGTTTTATTCATGTTTTTGCATCTAGACTTTTATACTTGTGTTCTCACATGTTTAGGTCTAGTTGTTCCATAGAATATATTGATCACATGTTCTATATTGTGTTGATTGTGATTTGCATCATTTGCATCACTTAGATCATTTGCCTTGAGGAAAGGTTGAAGTCTCTTTCAAAGTGAGTGAAGCTTTGTATTGAGCAAGAAGTCTTGGTTAGGAATGAGTTTCGGATAGCCAAGCAAAAGTCTTAGCAAGGAGTTGCGTACTCCGGATGGTTGAGCTAGGGGAGCTTAACTAGGATCCTTGTGATCTAGATTGCTAAGCGAGAAAATCTTCCTAGAGGCTTGAGAGCCTTGGATAGGGAGTTGCTTCCTAGAGGTGTATGACACACCTTGGATAGGGAGTAGGCTTAGTGATTCACTAGGCCGAGGTAGATTATGATTTGATAGCTTGAGATGGATATCATAAAGTTGATAGTCTTGAGTGTGTATGTCATTTTCATATAGTGGATTTGCTTTGCGGGTGGTTGTGGATTCAACCCGTGGATGTTTTCTATTCGGAGGTTTACCACGTAAATATCTTGTGTTCATTGTCTCTTTCTCTATCTCTTTTATATTGTGTATATGTATGTGTTAACTTGTTGAATATAATTTACTTGTATTGAATATTTAAACAAGTACTTGTAAAGAATGATTTATAGAACAATCATTTTAAAATCAATTTGTATTTGTAATATTTCATATTTGGTTATTCTTGTATAAAGATATATTTGATCACTCTTGTAATATCTTTGAACAATATTGTTATACAAGATATTCTTTATTTTTTGTATTTTAGTGATATTATACCTCATACAACAACTTGTTATATATAAACATTGCTTAAATGATGATATTCATATCTTGTCTATATATGAATGTTTTATTTATATGTTGTATATAAAGCTACCTTGAGGGACAAACATAAGTTTGTTCAAGGGATTGAAATTAGACGAAAAACCTATTCACCCCCCCCCCCCCCCCCCCCCCTCTAGGTACACTTTAAGCAATTTAACCTTGTTTGTATACTTTCACCTTGACAAGTAAAAACACTTTTTTATTGTTCTCACTATTGTTGCTCTCTTGTTTTCTGTCTCTATTTTATTGTTCTTTTTTTTTTCTTTTTTAACATTCATTGTTCGCTGCTCTTATTCCATTCACGGTCCAGCTGCATCTCTTCATCTAATTGTTGTTGCCCTCCACTGATCCACAGCACATGCTGCTGCTCTGGTCATCTGAAGCCTCCACGATGATGCACTCTTTTGCGAACACCGTCGTCACGGATCTCCTCTTTTTTGATTAGATCTAAAGCGGAGGAGTTGGACCTACTCCAATCGGAGGAGATCATTTCCTCTCCACGCTGATGACGCAGATCTCTTCCTTTGTCTCCTCCGATCGAAGAAGATCGTCAATCTTGAGACCTTCCTACTCTCGTAGGAAAAGCTATCCACATGCTCTACTGCAGGTAGACTTTGAGGTTTTATATTTTTTTTTAGAAACGATTATTGAAATTGGTTTTTAGAGTTCATCATTCTGGAACTCAGGAGTTCAAAGCTAGTGATTTCTTTTTTTCTGGGTTTGGTTTGTAATATTTGGAATGGAGTAATTTTTTTTTCTGGGTTTCCTTTGTAATGTTTGTAATTGTGTAATATTGGTGGCTCATGGTCTGCTAGGTCTATGCTTAAATGATGTTATTAGCTGGTCTCAAGCATATATCAGTGACTTTAGGCAGCAAATGAACCTGGTGATTGAGATAGTAGGCTGGTGCAGCAACGAGTTGTTCGTTGGACTCCTCCACAATCTGGTTTGTACAAGTTGAATGCAGATGCAACGATAGATGGAGTAGAAGCCGCGGTGGGGATTGGCCTGGTTATTACTTATTAGGGACTCATGAGTCTGGTTATTAGGGACTCAATGTGTAATATTTTTCTGGGTTTGTTGTAGAGTTTTTTTTTTTGGTTTTTTTTTCTGGAAAAAAAAACTATTATTGTTATTTTTGTGGGTAATTATCATTCTCCCCCCTATAGTTTACCATATTCTCCATTTTCCCCCATCTAGTTTCAAAATTCTCCAATTCCCCCCCTCCCATGCCTATTTTTATAAGATGAAATTGGTTGTATTTGTGCATGGGACGGGGGAATTTAGAGAATTTTGAAACTAGAGGGGGGAAAATGGAGAATATGGCAAACTACAAGGGGAGAATAATAATTTCCCTATTTTTGTTGATATTATAATTAATAAAAACTGAATTAAACTTTATAAGAATTAATTCTACCATACGTGTTTTCAAACTCGAAAAACAGAAAATAGAAATAGAAAACAAAAATCGAAAACAAAAACAAAAAACAAAAAACAAAATACGAAAACGTTACCGAACGGCCCCTAAGAGTCCGTCATGTAAGCGTTTTTCATTTGCTATTTTTTGAAAATAAAAATGAAAATGAAGACACTGTTTTTGGTTAGTGTTTTTGGTTTCAGTTTTGAATTCTGAAAATGCATCTGGTAGCATATACTGAAAGCTGTATTCTGAAAACTAAAACAGTAAAAACGCGTCTGGTAGCTTTACTGAAAGTTGAATTCTGAAAATGAAAACAATAAAAACATGTCAGGTAGATTAAATAAAAACATAAAAAACTGAAGAACTTCTACATATGTAATTTGACTCTCTCATCTCTTTAAAATATTTTCATAAGGTTGTAATATTTATTTTCATCCACTTAAATTTATAATTTATAATTTAATATATGTTAAATAATTATACAATTGTTCATAATAATATAATAACTGGAATTTAATCATTTCTTACATACCATTCAATCATTTTTAATTGAATTACAAACAACACATGCATGAAATTGTTCCTTGATAGAAGAAATCTCTTAAAATGAACAATATAAGATTTAATCTATCGCATATGACAAATGGACGGTAAGAGTGAAAGATCGGAAATTCTCCATTAATCATTATACACATACAGATATGGCTATTCGAATATGAGACCCTCTCGTTATGTATCAATGAGACATACAAATAAAATTATTGTACATCTTTTCAAAGCCATTATATTTTCAGACAAATAACAACAATCTCTAAAACCTATTTTCTCTATAAAACCATTATTTCAACTCCAACTAAAATTTCTGGTCCACAAAAACAAATCTTCTCAAACAACTATAAAATTACACAAACTTCTCAGGTCAATTGAAACCAATTGAGACCGATCAATGAAGTCAATAACACAAACCTACAAAATTCAATTTTACATATCTACTTATAGATGACTTGTGGTGGTGCAAGTTCATCATCCTCTAAGAATAAAATTAGAAATGGTGCTTCCAGGTCCTACATAAGAGTCAGAGGAATGTTAGAGCAATTTACAAGACAGAAATAGAGACAACTTAAAGTGGCAATAGGCCAGATAGGAACTTACAATTGAGGAGTATAAAGTTTGCCAATACTCAGCGCGTTGATAATCAAACCTAGTAAGACATAAACCATCCAGACCGGAAGCAATGCCTTTTGAAACCCAAGATACAAGTTTTGACGTTCCATGCATCTTCTGAATTGTGGGGTGGAGAGAAAATGAGGCACAAAAATCACTTGTAAAATCTACAAGACTGGAATCATAGATGTTCCCAGCAACACGGTTTTTAACCAATCTACTTTCATCCTTAGTTAAGAAAGGAAAAAAATAGAAAGAAGATTTCAAAAATGAAGTTCTTGAAAATGACAATCTAATACAAAATTTGCTTTTGACATGCTAAGTTTAGTTGAAACCAAAAGAAAAATAATTCATACCACACTAAGTTGACTTCACATGTTCCCTAAATAATCTGCATCATCACAGGTAGTAAAGTTATTGCTATCACCGCAGTTCAAATGCATTAGGAATTACTATAAAAACTTCCCTTTAATTTGTCTGTATGCCATAGAAATTGTGATGTATAATATTTCACCAATTTTACCTGCAAAACCCTGTACATGCAAGCTTTTGGACCACCAGAAAAAGCTATGAAGACTATAGAACATGATTTAATCCTTAGCTCCTACAAATTAAAAAATAACAATAATAAATAAATAAATAAAAAGATTTTAATCCAGACATCAAGGGTGCGTTTGGTGTGCGGGATAGGATTAAACTATTTTTAAGAGATGAGATTGGATTAGATTGGATTGAATTGGATAAGATTGGAATAATTATAGTGTTTCACGTGTTTGGTGCAACATGGGATTGGACTAAAATAGTCCAATTATGTATTTGGTTAAGTAATGGGATTGGATAAAATAAAAAAATAAAAAATCAATCCACATCCACTATAGTTAACATCCACTATCACTATAATCAATTCACATCCACAATGTCTCTCCCTTTCTTCTCTCTTCTTGCTTCTCTTTTTCTGTTTTTTTATTCTCTCTTCTTTCACACACAACCAAAATTAGATCCACCGCTCTCCTCCTTCTCTACTTTCTTTGCTTTCTTCTTCCTTCACACATTATGATTTGATGGCTTCATGGGTTTGATGGCTTCATGACTTTATCAGACCCACCAAAAAAAAAAAAAAGATCGGCGGTTTGATGGCTTTATGGGTTTTCATTTGCGGTTTTCGGCGAATAGAACAGTTACCAGCGAAGCTTTCTAGGTTGGTGGTGATGGGTGATGGGTGATGTGATCGGGGTTGTTTGAGAGAATTTTAATTTTTTTTTTTGGAATTTTTTTTTTTGGAATCGAAGAACATGATGATTGTGGGATTTTGTTGTGTTGGGTTTGATTTTATTTTGAATGAAATTTGTTGAATGAAGTGGGTGAATTTGTTGAAATTTGTTGAATCAACATGAACATTATGATTTTATTTGTTGAAATTGGTTGGAATTTGATGAATTAGAGATGGGATAAAATAATCCCATCAATTTGGAGGGGATTTTTTTATCCTGTTGTGTAATGATGAATTGAAAAGGGGATAAAAAATAGTCCCAACTGATTAGACTCACTAAACATGGGTTTGGACTAAAAATAGTCGAATCCCATTCCAATCTAGTGCAACAAACGCACCCCAAAGTGACAAATAGATAAGCTACACAAATGCCTTTATTGTGTAATATACTCACAATAAAACTCATAAATTCACAAATAAGAGCATCACACAATTGATATTATGGACCCCCCGAAAGAAACAAACATCAACAAGTCCACTGACGAGACCAAATGCTAGAGATGTAGCCCTCTCAAGATAGAATCTGCACAAGAGAAAAAAATCACCAAAAGAACTTTTGAAACCATTTGAGAATACACCAAACATGCAGGGATCTAATATTATGAAGAATATCACACAAAGATCTCAAGCCTGTAAAAGTACTAAGTAACACCGTCCCCAAATAAACAAATTAAAACAAAAATGTTGAAATCGTGCATGAGAAGTCTACCCTCCTCACCACATACTATAGAAAACTAATCACATTCTTGAAAATGATTATTGTACATCGTTTCAAAGCCATTATATGTTCAAAAAAATAACAACAAACTCTAAAACATGTTTTCTCTACAAAACCATTATTTCAACTCCAACTAAGATTTCTAGTTCACAAAAACATGTCTTCTCAAACAAATACAAAATTATACAAACTTCTCAGATCAATTGAAACCAATTGAGACTAATCAATGAAGTCAATAACACAAACCTACAAAATTCAATTTTACATATCTACTTAGCACCATAAACACAGCACAATCAAATAAAACATGATTTTTTAAGAGTATACGAGTAAAAACAAAGAGAAGAAGATTACATGTTGAGAAAATCAGCATGATCACTTGTATAGACAACAAACGAAAAAATAAAATCATGAATAACAAAAATAAAGTGTGAGATCCAGAGATAAGAATTAGATAAATAGGAAAATCACCTTAAATTGAGTAAGTGGAAGTGTAAAATTTGGCCTTTCGAAAGTGCTCAAAGCTTCTAAACCATAATTTTGCTCAAATCTTCTACAACTGCCTTTGATAATAAATTTTCCCCAATGATCACTACAAAATAAAAATTAAGATTACATATTATAAAATTAGCAAAAATCAATACACATCTACTTAGATCTACATAGATCCAAGTAAATCTACACTAATTTCGGTTTAAGAAAGAAAAAAATTGAAAAATAAAAAATAAAAGAAGAAATCTGAAGAAGAAGAAGACATACCTTAGACAAATTTGCAGAGATCAGCCATGAAAGAGTTGAGCTGAGAGTGTCGATTGTCGAGTTTGTGTTGAGTAAGTGAGAGTGTTCGATTAGTCAGGAACTTTTTTTAATTTTGTTTTTCAAATTGTTTTTAAATTCAGAAAACAACTTTTAAATGTTTTTCAAATTTTCCACTTTTAAGGCCCGTCCTGCAAGCCGTTTTCTGTTTTTGTTTTTTGAAAAGAAAAATGAAAATGAAAACAGTGTTTTTGGTTTTATTTTTGAATTCCGAATATGCATCTGGTAGCATTTACTAGAATCCGTATTTTAAAAATAAAAACGGAAAAAACGCGTCTAGTAGGATAACCGAAAATTTTCAAAACTTGAAATATAAATTTTCAAATTTTGTTTAATATTATAACAATTATAAATAAATGATTAAATAATTAACAAATTTTTTTTTGTAATTTAATTTAGAGTTTAACAAATTTTAACAGTTGAAGAGGAAGAGGAAGAAGAAGAAGGCCAAGAAGAAGACCAAGAAAAAGACCAGATCGGCGGCAAGTGCGACGCAGAGCATAGTGGAAAGGCGGCCGCGATGCAGAGCAGAGAAGGCGGCCGGCGGCGAGTGTGACGTAGACCAAGAGGAAGAAGAAGAAGAAGAAGAAGAAAAAGAAGAAGAAGAAGAAGAAGAAGAAGAGCGGTGGTGGATGACTGGTCTGGACGAGGAAGGAAGAAGAACTAGGTGAAAAAAATATATTTTATTAAAATAATATATATTAATGATATGGGGCCCACTTATTTAATTATATGAGACCCGCTTCATTGGAAAACAAAAACAAATTCAAGAAAAACAATTTTTTTTTGTTTTTCAAAATTTCCACTTTTAACATTTGTTTGTGTTTTTCATTTTGTTTTTGTATTTTGAAAATAAAATGAAAAACGGTTACCAGACGCGAATTTGAAATCATTTTTGGAAAACAAAAACAAAAACAAAAATAGGCTGAAAACAAGCTGCAAGACAGGCCCTTAACATTGATTTTGTTTTTCATTTTGTTTTTGTTTTTTGAAAATAAAATAAAAAACGATTAACGAACGTGAATTCAAAATCATTTTTGGAAAATAAAAATGAAAACGGGCTGAAAAATGGCTATAGGACAGGCCCTGATGTTTTAGATGGCTACTTTTGGTTTTCTCTCAATATAAAAAATGGCTCAGCTATTGGAATTATAGCTTCTTTTTTTTTTCTTTTTTTTTTTAAACATTAAAATGACTTTTATATCTATAAAATATTTGAAAATTACTTTATGTATATCTATTGACCGGTCTTGTTCACGTCAATGCGCACTGATGTAACTACATCAGTACCAATGCATGTGAACCATTGATTATGAAGAAGATTTGATAAGTGCATACACTTTGAGTCAAGACATGTAAATCTAATGGTTCACATCCAATGCACTGATGAAATTATATTAGTGCGCACTAACTTGAACATTTCTAACTATATATATAGTGAGTCTCTTATAAGAGATCTCTTATTTTAATTTTGGTGAGGACTACCATAAAATAATATTGATTTAAACGAATTTTTATCTGATTTTTTTTTTTTTTTTTTGGTAGATGATAAGTTCATTGAAATTTATCTATGAATAAAATTTGAATATTTATCAAGTACTAGAATTTTTTATTCCCATTTTTTAAAATAGAAAGGCATCGGAAAAATGAACGAAATATAGAAAAATTCAAGAAAAACAGTTTTAGTGCTTGAAAAATTCTTAGATTTTATTTATATGTAGATTTCGATAAACTTATCATTCGTAAAAAAATTCAGATCAAAATTCATTCAAATCAATGTGATTTCATGGTGGTCCTTACTGAAATTAAAATAAGAAATCCCTTATGAGAGACTTTATATATATAAGGGAAAATTGCAATAAAATGCCTTGACCTTTACTAAAATTGCAATTAGATCGCACTTTTGTTAAAATAACATAATAGTACCTTTGACCCAATGGTTGACCATTAGAGTTAACAATTGACCAGTCAAATTTTATGAAATGTATAAAATACCCCTAAGCAACCTATTTATCATTATTATAATAAATAAATAAAATCAAATAAATATTAAAAAACAAAAACTAAATTAATAAATCATAAAATAAATAAGAAGGAAAAATCTTAAAATAACAATACTGGTTCCATTTTTTATCAAATCCGCTCAACTTTTTTCCTTAAAAAAAAAATAGATATAAATAAAAAATCCGATCCACTTAAAAAAAAAAAAAATTCAAGAGTGCAATAATTGATAAAAATAGTGAAAATTGTACAACAAACAATAATTCGGATCGCAATTGTTCTTGACATACTACACATGTTATGGGCACCCACTTCTTCCCTCTCTTTCACTTCCCTCAGCCAAATCATCAAAAACCTAATAGGCACCCACACATAAAATCTCTCCACACCTATACCTACAGTTCAATATCATCAAAGCACACATCCCTGTCACTGATAACAAAAATTGTAGAAAAAAAAAATAGATGGAGCAAATTCAGAGTCTCTAAAAACGTGTTTACCTCAATATGCCCTTCAAATCTTCAATATGTAACTTTCTCCCTTTTTGAAGATGACCATATGTTATATGTATATACATGAATAAAATTTTCAAGCGAGAATCTAAATTCTGTGTATGATATTTAATTTAATAAAAAGAAAAAACTAAACAAATGTATATATATATAGTAGTTGATGAAATCGCATATATTTTTATGAATTTTAATCTAATTTTTTTTGTAGATGATAAGTTTAATAAAATCCACATATGAACAGAATTTAATAATTTTTCAAACACTGAAACTATTTATCCCGGTTTTGATATCAACTCCGATATCTCTAATAATATCTCCAATACTGGTGTTTGCCTCCTCCATGCCCATTCCACCATAAAATTATCATGACAATCCATCCATTAGAATGATGTTTTGACTAAGATTTATTACGTTATAATTAAAATTGTAGACTGCTTTTGCAATCTTGTTACAGCTATCAAGAATTTAATACGTTTAAGATTGAAAATACATTTCAAGATAACATCTACCAAATTGCAAGTTTCAATTAGAAGACATGGAATATTAAAAATTGATTGTTATACTTAAATACACCATCACATAGATTCTATAGCCAAACCAACGAATGTAGATCGTAGCGATTCTAGTCCAACAATCACATATGGCATAGATGGCAACTCACGTTAGAAACTATATATTAAAAATTATTATAACAAAATAATATATAAAAGATATATGTCCATACTTATCATTGTTTCTAAATTTACAAATGGCAATAACAATGAATTTTTGTTGTTTTTAAATTTTGACTTTAGTAGGCTTTCATTGAAATCCAAAATCTATTTTGATACTATTAAAAAATCCAATTAAATAAAACAACAAGAAAAATGTATGTAGTTAAAATGTAATATAATCTTCAAGAATTTTTTTAAACACTCTTAAAGTTTTTTAATTTTGATTTTCCACCATATGTTTTTCATTTTTATATTTTCTAGCTTTTTATATTATTATTATTTTCTTTCATTTTATCCAGATTGTTATTTCTTTTCCATCTTTTTATTCTTTTTACTATTTTAGACTTTATTAAATTTAAATAAAAGAAATTAAAATAATAAAAGTAATAAAAAAACGGGTTAATAGCACCAGTGCCCCCTGAACATATAGCGAAATCGCATAGTGCCCCCTGAATTAAAAATCCTGGCATTAAACCCCTCAAACTTCAATAAATTGGCAAAAATGGACGGAATGCTAACTTCCGTCCATTTTTTAGTCACGCGACCTTCTCGTGCAGCTATAGTTAGGGATAAAGTTGGAATTAAAAAAATAATTAGGGTTAATAGCACCAGTACCCCCTGAACATATAGCGAAATTGCATAGTGCCCCCTGATTTTTTTTTCCTGGCATTAAACCCCTCGAACTCCCATAAATTGGCAAAAATGGATGGAAGGGAGACGGACGTCAAAAGTAAATTACATTTACACACCTTGATTATATGTATAACTGCATTAAAACTGGAAAAATATAATAATATCACACAAACACCCTTTGACTTGTTTGACTAATGTCTAAAATATATATATATTAATATTAATAATTTAAAATAATAATATAATAATAACACAAACGCACCCTTTTAATTTGTTTTCAATAAATAGATTTTTTTTTTAAAGAAAGATTGATCTCCACCGTCCATCACCATGATGGACGTTAGAGATCAAATTAATTTAAAAAAAATGATTTATAAAAAATAAAATAAAAATCAACAAAAAAGATAATTAAATAATTTAAGAAAATAAAAAATTCCAGAAAAATGGTGGAGATCCATCATTTTTGAAATAATTAAAAAAATAAAAAATAATATATATATTAAATGCATTTAAATTAATAAATTTAATTAACAATAATAATAACAATTAAGGGAGTGTATTTTATATATTTAGTATATATTTAATTTATCAACTTTGAAATAATTAAAAATAATCCAAAAATATTAATTGTTTACTAATCAAAGATGTAGATTTTTTGATTAATAATATTAATATTTTATTAATAATCCAAAAATAATCAACTAGGAAATTTTTTGTTTGATTAGGTGGAGATCCAGATTGGATCTCCACCGTCCATCACATGAGATGATGGATCTCCACCATTTTTCTAGAATTTTTTATTTTCTTAAATTTTTTAATTATATATATATATATTTAATTATCTTTTTTGTTGATTTTTTTATTATTTTTTATAAATCATTTTTTAAAATTAATTTGATCTCCACCGTCTATCACCATGATGGACGGTGGAGATCAATCTTTCTTTTAAAAAAATATATATATATTTATTAAAAACAAATTAAAAGGGTGTGTTTGTGTTATTATTATATTATGTATATATATATAAAGTTTATTATTATTATTATTATTATTATTATTATTATATATTATTGTTTCTTAAAGTTTATTATTATTATTATTATTATTATTATTATTATTATTTTAAATTATTAATATTAATATATATATATATATTTTTTAGACATTAGTCAAACAAGTCAAAGGGTGTTTGTGTGATATTATTATATTTTTCCAGTTTTAATGCAGTTATACATATAATCAGGGTGTGTAAATGTAATTTACTTTTGAAGTCCGTCCCCCTTCCATCCATTTTTGCCAATTTATGGGAGTTCGAGGGGTTTAATGCCAGGAAAAAAAATTCAGGGGGCACTATACAATTTCGCTATATGTTCAGGGGGTACTGGTGCTATTAACCCTAATTATTTTTTTAATTCCAACTTTACCCCTAACTGTAGCTGCATGAGAAGGTCACGTGACCAAAAAATGGACGGAAGTTAGCATTCCGTCCATTTTTGCCAATTTATTGAAGTTTGAGGGGTTTAATGCTAGGATTTTTAATTCAGGGGGCACTATGCGATTTCGCTATATGTTCAGGGGGCACTGGTGCTATTAACCAAAAAAAAAAAATAGTGGAATGGAGGAGGCACCGCCTCCTTCAACGGGCTGCCTCCTCCATTCACCAAAGGAGGTCAGATTCTCCTATAGTGATGCTGGCGATGGCAAGGTTGGCATTGCTGTCGGTGTTGTAGGAGTCAATTGGTGTTGTAGGAGATAATATTATAAGGGATTCCTTATTACGCCCGCTCATTAATTAACGCTGGATTTAATAGGGTCTCATTAATGCCCTATTTGGATTGCTCATTATATATATATATACACATATATATAATTTTTTTTTTTTTTCAGATTGTTATTTCTTTTTATTCTTTTTGCTATTTTAGACTTTATTAAATTTAAATAAAAGAAATTAAAACAATAAAAGTAATAAAAAAAATAGTTGAATAGAGGAGGCACTACTTCTTTCAACGGGCTGTCTCCTCCATTTGCCAAAGGACGTCAAATTCTCCTATAACGATGCTGGTGACGGGCTCAACTTTTTTTTTTTAGCACTATTTGGGGCGGGTTTTATAAGAAACTCACCACATTACTAAATTAAGTTTAAAATGCACCTATTTAGGTGATCAGATAAAAATACCCATTTTTTTTGTCACTTTGTGTCGTTTTCAAACCTAGAGAGAAAACAATTGAGATAGAAAGCAACCGGCTACAACAATATACGCTTGAAAATCCGACGACGAACTCATCGGCGGCTCGCTACAGTCCTGAAGTCGATCAGAATCTGCAAGACGATGAAGATATGAGTTTCCAAGCCTTTTCAAACAGTCTCTGAGCTTTTTAAATAGTAATCTGAGCTTTTTTAAGGAATATGAATATGTTTATCAATTTTGAATCTCCGAGTCTTTTAACACTGTCTCCGAGCCTTTTTATACATTGTTCGAGCAATTTCAACAGTAATTTGAGTTTTTTCATTTTTATGATAAGTTTGTCAATCTTGAATCTCTGAGCATTTTAACATTGTCTTCGAGCCTTTTCATACACTGTTCGAGCCTTTTCAATAGTAATTCGAGCTTTTTCATTTTTATGAATAGGTTTATCAATTTTGAATCTCCGAGACTTTTAACATTGTATCCGAGCTTTTTCATACACTGTCCGAGCTTTTTCAACAGTAATCCAAGCCTTTTCAGTTAGTCTCCAAGCCTTTTCAATTATCTCTGAGACTTTGTAAATAATCTCCGAGCCTTTTAACCATAAACTTTTTTGTTAATTTTGTATCTCCGAGACTTTGTAAATAATCTCCGAGCATTTTCAATTATATTCAAAATTCACACAACCAACTTAAGGTTTTCAAAAGACTTGAAGAACAAATGAAAAGGAACCCAATTAGGGTTTTAAATTGAAAAAAAGCTCTGGGGGCACTGCCCCTTGCCCCCCCGCGAGCTAACCGAGCTCGACCACCGCGAGCTTAGTGAGGAGCTCGACCCCCAAATGCATCTACGTAACACTACTAAACTAATTATCCAATAAAGATACATTGATAATGTTATCCACTTCTTTCTAAGTTGAAGAAGAAAAGGGGAGGACAAGTTTATTGTAGAGAGAGAGAGAGAGAGAGAGAGTTACTGAGTTGGGACTGTTGTTTTTGTTAAAAGTGTGGAGAGGGAAGTACAAACAGAATAAAAAAGTGATTATCTAAGGGCATTTTTGGTAGTTCACCATAATATGTGACTTTTAAACTTAACTTATTAAAGCACTCACTTTTACACTAAATCAGTTCAAAAAAGTGACAGTTTCCAACAATTCCACTGCTGGCGACGGCAAGGTTGCTATTGCTGTCGATGTTGCATGAGATAATATTATAAGGGATTGCTTACAACGCCACCTCATTAATGCCCTATTTGGTGGTCGGGATGGAATTGAAATTAGACTAATTTCAATTTCATCCCATGTTTCTTGGCTACACGAGATTGGATTATTTCTCTGATCTTGTGTGTAGTACAATTGTTTTATAAAACATTAAATAAATTTAATTTATTTTAAAAATTAATTATATATATTATGAAAACATTTTTAAGAAGAAATATTTTTTAATATCAACTAAAAAATGTAATCTTATTTAAAATTAGTTTTAACAATTTTTATAAACCTAATTTAATTTTAAATAGCACATCACCTCCTAGTAGAGATGGTTGTGCACCTCCCTTCCACACCTAGTGGTCAGGGGTTCAAGTCCCACCATGCGCATTTTACAAGCATGTGTGGGGAGTTTTCTCCCGGTTTGTGGGAGCAGCCCTCTCTCCGGTTGTGAGAGTTGTAGTCCTTATGTAACCTCTCCCCGATAGTGGGAGCAGTATTCCGGGCCGTGCTTGTAGAATTTAATTAATCTCACCGGGTCCCGGCAGTAGTTGTATTTCAAAAAAAAAAAAATTTAATTTTAAATAACATCAAACCTCTCGGCGGTTTGCCATTTTATATTCAAAAATAACTTTATAAAAAACGAGCACTTGCCTTACCTCCTCTGCCGTCAAAGTTTGACCATTAATTTTAACATTTTCAACGGTAATATCATCATTTTGCACTTAGTTTAATTAAATTAGATTTTTTTTAAAAATAATAATAATAATGTATCTCTATTTTAGAGATTGATGGTTGAGACTTGAGATCAAATAATAAAAAAATTATTAATTGGTAAAAAAAAGGTAAGAGTTATTTAAAAATAAAAATAAAAATAAAGATTAATCTTTGCGTACCATCATTCTCAAAGATGGACTATGGGAATCAAATTACAAAAAATAATAATAATCATAATAATATAATCAGAAATAATAAAAAAAAAATAATAATAACCGAGGAGATCTAGATTGTTTCTCCACACTAAGAATCTCATCAATAGAGACCTAGACCTAAAAGCAAATTCAAACAGAAGTTCTAAAATTTGAGTTCTCACATAAATTGAAAAAAAAAATTAAATAAATAAAAAAAAACTCTCATGACGAGCAAAAACACTGTTCGATTTTTAGCAAGTAATTTAATGTATAATTTTAGAATATTAATATTCTTTTTTCATAGATTTATTGAAAAGATAATGATAAGAACCCTTGTAATATTTTTATGGTTTTGTTTAGGTTCTTATTCCACTAGGTTGAAATTGATGACTAGGTTATGCCATACTGATCCGATTCTAGGATTTGACAAATTAATAATTAGGTTGCAAATTTAAGTGAGATTTGCCTCCCAAGTGTCCTTCACTTTATTAGGTTCTCATGCATTACACAAGTTCTAATCATATTTAATTAAAAGATTAATTTTATTTTTAATTATAAAATTTGATAATATATAATCTTACAACATGAGGTTGATCCCTCAAACCTTTGAATCACAAATTATAATAATAATAATATTGATATAATTAAAGATTATTCTTCTCAAATACAAAAAAAAAAATAAAAAAATTCAACAGCCTAAAAGAAAGTTGTTAACGAAATTTAGGGTAGAATTTGATAAAAGTTCAGTTTTGACAAACCTGACATGAAATTCCAAATAAGTTCTTATTAGATATATAAAAGTTAATTACATGATTATTGATTGGAAAAGCAATTCTTTTCAAGAAGTGCTTTTATATATAGCTTGAAATTAGTCCCCCCATTACAAGCCTGTACCTTACAATTAAGCATCTGGGGGACATATATGATATATATATAACCTCTTACAAGCGTACGTACAGTAGCTAGCTAATTGAATCTTGAGAATCTTATCTCTGCTGTTTTGGTTAGAAAACCTTAAACAACGTACATCTGGGATTCTATATATAATATCAGCTGTTAATTCTTGATCAGCTGGTTATTGCCATTATAAAAGACTTAATTACTAAATATACACTTAAAATATATACATTTTCCTGGCCTCCTTCCAAGTTCCTGGATCTCCAATATTCATAACAATACCTACTCACATAAACAAATTAATTTTGGTTAACTTATAATCGATAATGAAACAAAGTAATTAAATTATCATAATCAGATAAATTTAGAAAGGGCATAGTTTCACTACAAATATCATTCCACGCTATACAGAAAAAACACAAAAAAAAAATCATAATCAGATCTAAGCATGGTACCAATATGTATGATGATGATCTGTTCTGAATTTTTTAAGTCTGAATTAGTCTAAAATTAATAGATACCTAATAGTCCGATTGGAAGTCGGCACTTATAGAGTGATTTTTTTATTTTTTATTTTTGATAATATCTATTAATTTGGAACCAGGTATTTTTTGAAAGTATTAGCCATTGGTAGGATTCAAGCCACTGATCTAGGAGTTATTTGTTAAACCCTAAGCTCGTTCATCTACCAGCTGAGCTACACCCATGTTGGCTATAGTCTATAGAGTGATTTTATTGATGCTCGATCATGATATATCCATATCTATCTTTCAAGAATCACACCTATGACCTAACCTAGTGTTAGCCAGTGGTCCAATCGAAAGTAACCCTTTTATGTTATAGATTTTATATTATGTTACGTTTCAAAATTGCTAATTGATCTACTGATGAAATGATTAACATATCCTTAATTATATACCGACAAAGAGAAAATGATATGCATAGATTTTTCAAGTTTCATTAATTAAGGCCACGTCATTAAAAAAAAAAAACACAAAACAAAAATTAAGAAGAGATAACCACAGAACCTTTCTAAAATTTTAATCCAAATTAATCTTGCACACTACAAATATAATATATATATATATATATATTACAATCTTTCTATTGTCAATTCGTTCTGACAATAAATATATCAGGACGAATAATGTGGATCATAGATTATGGAGAAGTTTTGACAAGTACATATACTTTGAGTCAAAGTATGTAAATCTAATGTCTACAATCTTCGTCCTGATATATTTATTGTCAGGACGAACTCATAATAAAAAATCTATATATATATATATATAAATATAATGTTCATGCATACACTGCATGTATATACATCTATCCAGACAACACTACAAGTCACACACATACATACATACCAGTCCATCTATGGTTATGAAGAAAGCAATCATTATAACACCCAAACACACATCAAACATCTTATTTTGACATTTCAATCAATGATCAATGACAATGATCAATCTCATGTTTAATAATCAATGGAGATCCATGAAATGATCACATTTTCATTCCGTGTAATTTTCTAATTCTAAAATATCAATCAAGAAGATATAACCATAGAAACTAAACTTAAATTTGTTAAGTTTCTAAAAATAGTAATAAAAGATGTAAATAACACTTTTTGTTACTGATTTTGTGAGTTTAGCACTCACCCTATAATTTGAGTTTTAATAGCACCAAAATATGTTTACCGATGAAAATGAGAATCTAATTAAGTCACCCACTTTATTCTCTCTTTCATTTCCTTTTTCCTTCTCTCTTTCTTCTCACAACACATTCAATAAGTTTTTCCCACAAAAATCGTCTCTTTCAAAATTGAAAACAATATATCCACCTTCAACACTTCAATCACTCTCATGAAATTTTTCGCTTTGTAAATCTATGAAATCAAAAAACAAATCTAGAAAACTTTTCAGAAATAAGTCCCGAGTCGAGACTTAAAGGGTGGGTGGCAATTTTGGTCTAGACGTCTAAAAGTACATGTTTTTATTATATTTTTCTAGTTATAATGAAATTATGCATAAAATCAGGGTATGTAAGTGCAATTTTTCCTAGACGCCTGTCTCCCTTCCATGACTTGTTGCCAATTTCAGAGAGTTCAAGGGGTTTAATGACCATTTTAAGAATTTAGGGACACATTAGCAATTCATAAACAATTCAGGGGCTACATTATCAATTCACGAACTTAGAACTCTAAATTGGATTCTTACATCAGACAATTATGAAAATTGTTAACCCACCAAATTTTTTATGTAAATTTAAACGCATACGTAGCTTTGAATTCAATTAACGAACAACTTTAGTGTTCTGAAAAAAATACGTTAGAAGTAATTAAAACGGATCAATAAACTATATGTTATTTTATTTTATTTTAGTTGTCTTTCTTTGTCGCAAGGTAATAGATGGTTACCGGTCAAAGAAAAGACAAATTAGCTATATAAAAAAAAAAAAAAAAAAAGAAGTTAAAAATAAAACAATTCAACCTCTAAAACAAATTCGTGAAGATGAATGAATTTTTTTTTATTTTTTATTTTTTATTTTTTAATTCAAAACAAATCATATTTTTATCCATAATTTTAAGAAAATCTATGTGACAAAATATGCATGAAGTTAATAGAAATTTTGAAAACTCTTATATTAATGGATTGAATTGTTTTAATTTTTTGTTTAATTTTGAAGGGGCTAGAAAACACAAATAGGACAAGAGTATGTAAATAGGAAAAGATGAATCTTGATCGGTTAAAAGCATAAAGAAGATTATCACCTTTTAAGTTGAATAATAAAACTTCAAATGTTTGGTGAAATACAATATATTGACTTATAATATGACCGTGACAGGCATGATAAAAGTCTTTCTCAATTATGATAGATAGGCTCAAGATAGAATAAAGATGACAATTTTCTTATTGGAGACGATGAAGATGAGGATTAAGGAAATTGACCAATAGAAACCAGTTTAAACTGTTATTGGACGCGAGCAAGATTTGGTAGCTGAATTGCCAAAAAGTGGGACAATGACATAATGTGGGAAAAGGACTTGCATTTTACTTCCACACACACATATATATATATATATATATTATTTTTCAATTAATAAAATCAATATTTAAATTAAGTTTAAATTAATTGATGTCTCTTTAAGTTTTTTTTTTTTTAATGAAAAAATGATGAAAAATATATTTTATTAATCTTAAGAAATATATATTTATTAATAACAAAAATAATAATTAGAATCAATTAAATAGGTATCATATGCTACTTAATTACCTAGCTAACTGAAAAAATAGAAAACAGTGAAAACATTAAAATGTTGTTTCTTGTTTTTTGTTTGATAGAAGTAAAAAACGTGTTTTCTGTTTTTTGATAGATAAACGTGTTTTCATGATTGTTTTTCGTTTTTTTTTTTTTAAAAAAAGAACAGAAAATGCTTTTGTAAAATGTTAATGAACATACCCTTAAATTTAAGTAAATAAATAAGTTAATATAACCTAACCCTATATATATATATAGGGTGAGAGAGAGAGAGGTAATGAAAAACATGTTTCATTTTTAAAATTTTGAACTAATTAATATGTTGATTTGTTTTGTGTTTTAATATTATTTTATTAAAATAAAAAATAGCTCTTGTGATTTTGGTTTTATTAATTAGGTAATTTTTTATTTTTATTTTTGTATAATATAAGAAAAGTGAACTTATATTTATATATAATCTTCTCCATAAATAGTAAAATCCAAGTTTCTTGTATCATACAGTTATTCCCTCAAAGTTCATATATAAATATGTACATTATTAAGTTAATTAGAATTAAGTACAAGCACCTGATACCATCTTTATAATGAGAAAATCTTCAATGAGACGGTCTCATTGTTACTTGGTGAGACCGTTCCAATGAGATTGCATCATTTATCTCGATAACATAAATATATATTATTAAACTATAATTTGATGCAATCTCATTAGACAATCTTACTAAGTGGCAATGAGACCATCACATTAAAGATTTTCTCCTCTATAATAAGAGACAGTAGGACACCAGTCCAACTGATCGACTTCTCTCTCTATCCTACCTGGCAACAAACAACATCAAACACATCATCAGTTATACAATAATATCCCAACATTTAACACCTCAAACTTGTTGCAACTGCACATATACTTGTGTCTTGCTACCACCTAATATATTCTCTTGTGTTTGAATTCGTTTTATTTAATTTCTAGTACCTGTATGTGTTTCGTTTTTGTTGTGTGTCGAGTACTTGTATTTAGTTTAATTAGTAGCCTCCACCTGTCCCTTTTCAAATACTAGGTTGCCAAGCTAGCATCACTTGTTTAGAACACTTTAGACTGTATTTGCGCATTGTAGTCTCTCGAGAGTCGAGTCTCGATATACCTAACCATTATATTTTCTGCTCACAGCTTCCCTATATCTCCTAAAGTGTTTTCATTGTTTCCATTTACTTTAATTTGTTTTATTTACATGCTTTAATTCTCACACACATATATTTTGCAATATATATAATTATATATATATATATGTATATATATTTTGCAAAATATATAATCTTTACCTCTGTTATTTATATATTACCTGATAAGTATTCTAGTACGTTGTTGATTTGATGTTGGATTTCTTCAACGGCCTAAACTGAGAGCAGCCTCAATGTCTAGTCTCCATGCAAACCCTCCAAAATCCATTTTCCACACATCACATGGAACCATCTTCGAGCACTTCTCCTTCTGCCACGTGTACTGCAGCCATACCCTAGCCGTAAACGAAGGAACGAAAACCCCGGCCGGCAAAGTCTCTTTCATCACCAACCTCACCATTATCTCTGGTAACGGCCACTCAGTTTCCGACCCACCTACACCTACCACCATCTTCTTATAAGCTAAGTTCACCCACTGAACCCTGTTTGAACCGTCCGATATAAACCCGGGACACGTGTCCTTATCAAGACTGTTCATTATCTCCACGTCCGTACTCCTCCCTAATATGATCCCTCTTGTATCCATGCATGTGTCCGTCACGCTCTCCACCGTCACCCACGACTCCACCACCTCTCTCCGATCTGACCCACCAAACCCTGATCCTATGAAGTTAAACGAGGTGGGTCCAGGTTCCAGTACTGCACTTGTGGCCACCTTCAATAGATCAAGATTTTTGAACCCAGCTGATTCTTCCCTAGCCGTCTGATCAGTTCTCTCAGGCAACAACTGTAGAGTCACAGCTTTTTTGTTGATCAGATCATCATGATCTTTATCTTTATCTTCACTTTCTTGATGAGGATGATGATGATCATGGGATGAGATTCTGTTCTTTCTCTTATAAACATTATTCTTACGAACCCTAACGTACTTTCTTTTAGATCTTTTCCCAGTAAGTAACAGATTCTTGTTATCTACCGGTAAGTTACCTGAAACGGTACCGTTGGTGGTGGCTGGTTTCGGTGCAATCGGCCGGAATCTGAGCATTGTCTGGTTGATCAACACGTTACTATCCTGCGCACCACCAGTGCATCTTAGCACGCACCACCTTTCTTTAATTTTTCCGTCCATTTCCACCAGCTCTCTCTCTCTCTCTCTCCCTCTATCTCTCCCTCTCTCTTTTACTTTGTAATACTTTCACATCCGAGACAGTTCAGGCGATAATCATAGACATCAGTACAGGTCATGTGGTGTAAAAGCAACACGTGTCTAAGGCAACCAACAAGAAACAGTGTATGAGATCTGATTGGCCAGTTTTGCCAATGGGCCCCATAGGAAAAAAGCAAATTAGAGCTGGGGATGGTCCCACGTGTACAGCCAATGAGAAACGAGTATGTGTCGAGCACTGCCGAAAGGAGGAGGACACGTGGGCTTTGGGTAGAGAATCCATAGAAAAAAAGGACAAAAATATATCTAGGTAGGTTCGAGATAGGGGACACGTGGTCCGTTTCTATTAGTCACAAAACATGTAAATATGTTTGGTTTCAAGTTTCAACATGTCTGAGGACAACTTTTTTGAGGCTCTTTCCCACTCGCTCGTTGGCTCGTGAGGAATAAAGTTTTTTTTTTTTTTTTTTGATTAGTTGAGATTTTTTAATTAAATTTTTTTTTTTTTAAAATCATACTTCTGTCTGTCTGTCTCTTGATTGAGAAGTGGGTTTAATATTATCATATGATACATGATGACACGATGAGGACGCGTGGATGGTCTGATTGGGACGTGGATCTTGACATAGATTTGTCTCGTCATCCCCGATTTTGAAGGGAAAATCATTTCCTTCCTCTTCTTTTGCATTTCATTATTAGCTTTTGTTATTATTCAAATCCACCTTCTTCGATTTTATTTTTAAAATAATTTGATCTGTCAATATTTCAACGAAATAATATATAAAAACATTTTTAGAAAAAGAAATGGTATATTAAAAACATTTTTTGTAAACTTTCATTTTCCTTCATTGTTTTCTAATTTAAGATTTCTTTCTTTTAATGCAAACTCAAATAAGAACTAATTAAATATTACGAATTGAGCTAGTTTCTACTCGATCATCAGACACAGATTCTTGTTAATGAAAATAAATATATAATGAAATGTTTATATTTTATAGTGAAAGTTATATCACTTATAGCCTAGACTCTAAGCTTTGATGGGGGCCCCTCATCTCTTGTTTAAATTGACTTAAATAGTGCATCCTGATCTCTTCCAAAGTGATATTAATTGTATTTAGATCAGAGACCATGAATGAAGAAATGAATAGCTAGTTAATTGAAAATTGAAAATTGAAATAAATAATGAAAACAAAGAATATATATAAAAAATAAAAATAAAAAGTTGTTGCACCCACCCAACCCAAGAAGCTAATGGTTCCTGGGGTTAGATTGATTTGATATATCATCACATTGGGGCCCCATAGTGGAAACTAATTAGTCTTCTTCATCCCAGCTTCCTGCAAAAAGCAAGCTCTACTTATCAATCAGTCAAATAATTAATCATATAAAACCAGCGACAAAGTTTTCAGCTTATTATTGTTCTTCTCTTTTTAGCCATTTTTTTTTTATATAAGGAAGCTTAGAGAATATAAAATAAAAGTAGAATCTACAATATTGGTTTACAGCTAGTAAGATCAAGTTTCTCTAACCCAGATTTAATGGGTTTCAAGCTTCCATGCAAACACCTTCCACAGTCCCTCGTATTCTTCATTTTTCTTCACGTCCGTACACCCCCTAATTTCCTCACCTTTCATGCATGCGTCTGTCACAGTCGGATCCTCTGACGAACTTCGATCGTCCGATCTGATGCCCCGGACCTTGTAATGGCGATGAATATGGATGGGTGATGGGTCCTGATATAGTAATAATATTCCTTCAAATTATGATTTATTTTCAACCGTACGGTAGAGGTCATCAGCTTTTCCAGGCATGATGGAACTGTAGCGCCACAGCCTTATAGTACTATTAATTTGGACCATCTTCTTTTTTTCCCGATCTGAGACTTTTCTCTTCTTTGTATAATAGTCTCCCCAGAATTGAATCTGACTATATAATCATATCAGCAATGCGTTGGCTGTCGTTAGAAGCACAACGTGTCTAGGGTAATTCTGGGAGACCAGTGAGATTCAAAGACTTCACACTCGTGTAACACGTTGATTAGTACGTTTCTACTTGAAGTACTCTATTTGCATTAATTAATATTTGATTTTTATGGAGAATAATGTTTGGGTAATGATGGTCGGTACCCAAAATATAAACCTCATTAGCACGAGACTCCATTTATGAGATAAACGTAAAAAGTAAAAAAAAAATAAAAAAAATTACCGTGTGCTATATTCTCATTGATGGGGTCAATATTTTAGATATTAACCGGTTAGTATCCGAACATTATTCTTAGATCCTTAGATTTAAATTTAATGACTAAATAACAACCCAATACCTATACTGAAGTCGTATAGTTGTCAAACCCACATATATATATATATATATATAATGTTTAGTGCCATTAGATAAGAAAAAACCAAGCAAATAGTCGAGTATCCGGACAACATATGGCATTTTTTAGGGAAAATTGTACAATCACCCTTGGCATTTGATGTAATTTCATGTGTGTGTAACTTTTGTCCATAATTCCATAGACATTCCTTATTGTTAGTGGGCTCCTGCCATTAGAAGTGAATGATTGAGTAGATAAAATGTCCCTTTACCTATTAATATGACAAAATTTTTAGTAATTGTTTATGGAACAGAAGGTAGAATCCACGCTCCACTTCAAGGTCTCTAAGCGGAAGAGAGGGAATAACTGACTGATAGGTGCCCAGACCAGGACATCATTCGTTTCTTATATTATCTCGTGGCTATTGAAAAAGAAGTCTAGTTTTGTGGGGATTGAACTACAAGATTGGTTGCTTTTGGAACCCCAGGCATTAAGCATTTTGGGAAAGCAAGCATTGTTCAATTTCCTCGTTCAATTGCTTTTGATTTCCCTTCGAGGAAGGGGATGAAGATGGGAATCTGTGCCAAAACCCTAGGGTTGCGCTCCAGTTAATACTTATTAATTTTTAAAAAAGAATGGATAGAGAAGATTTGATCTCTTTCATCAAGATGACGATCTCTACCACTGAAAATAATTTATTACAAAAATAAAAATACAATTAAAAGAAAAGGTTGAGTAGAGAAATCTAGATCCATGCTCCATCAATTTTAAAAACAAACCAATTTTTTTAAAAGAAAAAAGTTGAAAAGAGAGATATATGTGTGAAAAATCTTCTTCAAGCTCTGCCATATCTCCATTTGCCACATCAATAGAGCATGTTTAATGATTGTTTTTAGAAATGATTTAAGTTTTTTTTTTCCTAGTAATTTGATTGAAGTAGATATTTTGTTCTTCATTTTAATTAGATTTGTATGTTAGGAACTCTTGGTTCATATGTAGTCAATTTGAGAGGAGGTATGTGATGAAATTTCATGATGGTTCTATGTGAGATTTGGTGAGTTGAATTCCATAAATAAGATTGTATTTACAGGTTGAAAAAGTGTAAGAAAATGAAGATGGTGTTTGGGGACTAAAAAAGTTTAATAAAAATGATGAAAATAAGTACTTGGTTTTTTTTTTTTTTTTTTTTGTAAAAAATTATTATTTCAAATATTAATTTTAAATAATTATATAAAATAAATAACTATGGTATTTTAATCATTTGACGTTAAAAATGTTGTCAACTGACAGCTGAGGTGATTTATACAATTTCAGATAACATTTACATATGCGTGCAATTATATTAAATGTCTGGGGATGCTTATAGAATTTAACCTTTTTTGATATAATACGTTGTCCCCTTGATTACTACGTCTGGGTGCAATTGCAAAGAATCATGTGTGGATTAGGAGATAGGTTAATTTAGAGTTGGACCATATGAAAAGGAGAGATATGAATAGGATGCTCGAGCCAATGAGAGAGGAGAAGGTGTCAAGCAATCGTTGAAAGATTCTACACGTGGGCTTGTATTGGGAAAGCATGATGCTCTTTTTGCATTTTAAATGCTTTTTTGCGGGTGTTGGGTTCGAGAAAGTGTATACGTGTTTGAATCTAGTTAATTTGGGACATGTATCAGACTAACACCTGTTCACTTTGGTTGACTGTCAAATCTGTCATTATTCTCCCACTCTACACAATCTCCGATGGTTCTCTAAAAGACTGAAAATGGAATATCCCTCACCATAAATTTATGAACAATGCTTGAGTACTGATTAGTCAGTACCCAAGATGCTGACCTTACCACTCATTGCTTGCCACGTAACTCAAAGTAAGGAGAAAAATAGAAAAAACAAAAGAGTTTTGCCACGTGGCAACACCCCATTGGGTTATTTGATATGGTCAGTATGGATTGGGTACTGACTGGTCAGTAGCCAAAAATAGCACAGCCCAAATATTGAGGCCCAACGGAAGACAAGCCCAACGTTGGCCCAAAGCAGAATCAAACGTTGACCAAGTCTATTGAGACTAAGTCAGTACTTAAATACACGTTAATGACTCAATCAAATATCTCCTAAAATCTCGAGATTTCAAGTATTATCCCATCCTACGATCTTAGACCGAGATTGATGGGAAGATATCAACCGACTCATTTTAAGTGGAGTCTCCAGCTATAAATAGGAGGGGGTCCCTTCACATAGAGGGGAGGCCTTTTTCTCTGACACACATAGAAAGACGCAACAAATACAATTGACTCATATGGCATAAGTTGACTTATTGCAATTTATGCCTCACACATTCAAGGTGCTTAGCTATTATCTGTCTACACTTATTGCTTTATTCCATGACCTCCATGAGCTCACGCTGATCAATAAAACACAATTTATCTCCTCCTATACAAACCGAGTCGACCAATATCTATTCTACAAGTCCATTCAACTTGGGATGACATCTAAGCCTAGTGGAACAATCGCTAATCTTTCAACTCCCATTATCATCAATCGACTACTTTGCATTCAACAAATATCATCGACGACGACCTTACCTCGTTTCCTCTCAGCAATTTGATTTGCTAAACGCTCAGCCCAAGCGAATCTAAGGCTATACGAACAACACCACCCAGGGCTCGATACGCCTTGTCTACGGGCGAGCCTTACACAATTCGTCATTCATTTTCTAATCTCACGTGACTTACTCAAAGTCAACGAGTTGCTTCCATAGATTGCCGGTGCCCCGAACTCTATGATTTTGACCGAATTTTGACCGTAGGATTTTTTGGTTCTACAGTTTGGCGCCCACCGTGGGGCTCGACAATCATTCTTGCAAAACTGAATCGACCATGTCTGGCTCTAGACCTCTGCCTTATTATGTCAGAGATATTCATTACGATAACGCCAAGTTTCGTCACCGATTTTTCTTCAAGGTTCTTTTTACTAGATCTCGATCCTTTTTGATAAATTTTGATTTTGTTTTCTTCAATTTTGATGCGTTATGTTGCCTTGGTGTGTTCACTTTTTATCTGATTTAATTGAAGTCATTTATCAACATTTGCCTTTTAGTGCTAACTTTGTCGGGATCATGAACTCATGGTGAGTTCTGGTGATGCGATCAAAACTGCGGGAATCATATAAATTAACTGTTTGAGAATATTTGATTTCTTATTATGACTGTAGTTATTTCGGCCGTTCGAAAGAAAAAATGGGAACTCATATTTTGTTTTTTTTTTTTTTAAAAAAAAATGCATGTTGATCGAGACTTGGTCGAACGACATGCATTATATTATATTTGCTTAATATTTCATGCATGTTAATCTGCATGGTCAAATTAATTTGCATGGTCGAACGACAAGCATTACATTATATTTAAATATTTCATGCATGCTAATCTTCAATGGTCATTTGCATGGTCGAACGACAAGAATTACATTATATTTAAATATTTCATGCATGCTAATCTTCAATGGTCATTTGCATGGTCGAACGACATGCATTACATTATATTTACTTAATATTTCATGCATGTTTCATGCATGTTAATCTGCATGGTGAAATTAATTTTCATGGTCGAACGACATGCATTACATTATATTTGCCTACTATTTCATGTATATTAATCTGCATGGTCGAACGACATGCATTATATTAAATTTGCCTAAATACTTCGTGCATGTTGATCTGCATGGTCGAACGACAAAGTAATTATGTTAAAATAATTCAACTACATCATCAAATGCATGGTCGAATGTCAAAGGAATGTACACCACTTTGTGTTGAGCTATAATAAGTCATCAGTCCACTGGATAAATTGTGGAGTTTAAAACACTAAAGTCGATCAACATGCAAGAATTGATATTCTTCAAGCTGATCGACATGCAAGAGTTGATCTACATTCAAGCCGATCGACATCTAAGAGTTGATATTCTACACTCAAGTCGAGCGACATGTGAGATTTATCATTCTACATTGATAATTTCAATCATTTCACCACTTCACACCAAGCTACAACCAACATGTTGATCTCTCTGTAGAGCTACATATTGTGCTCCAAGTCGAGCCACAATATTCTGGGAAGTATATATCAGCTATAAAATTACAAATTGGAATTATAAGCTGGCTCAAACAACCGTCGTCGGTGGAGATTTTGCCTGAGATTACTGATTTCCGGTACGTTTCACGATTTTTTCTCCAATTTCATTCAATTTACATAAAATTTGTTGTTTTGATATCATTTTGAGTATTTTTATTGACGTATCAACATGTTTAAAAGCTTTAAAAATTGTTTCTTTGAAATCAATTAGAACTTAGTATTGTGTCATTAATTTGTAGTTGCAGCTTGAGTTAAAATATACATATATATCTACAAAAATTGAAGCTTGAAATTACAATCTATGTTTCTGTAGCGTTCGGTTGCTTATTCATATTCATATATTTACTAGGGATACTGTGAAAGATTCTATCTATCTATATCTATTTCCAAACATACATCTCATTCTCTGTTTCCCTCTTTTAACGAATTAATAAAAACATTGTTTATCTGCATACTTGCATTTTAAGGATCTACTAATATCGATCTACAACGAGCGTTATAAATGTCGCTCTTTCAACTTTGTTATCGCGTTCAAATTCTATATGGTACTAGCAAAAGGTCATATCAACCTAATTACGCTTGTATACGACTTCAAAAAAAAAAAAAAAAAAAAAAAAAAAATCGCTCTACAACGAGCGTTCTACAAATGTCGCTCTACATTGAGCGTTCTACAAATATTGCTCTTCGTCGAGCTACATTTCGTGCTCCAAGTCGAGCCGAAATTCATACAAATATTGCTCTCCGTCGAGCTACATTTCGTGCTCCAACATTTCGTGCTCCAAGTCGAGCCGAAATTCATACAAATATGCCCTCCGTCGAGGTACATGTCGACTGTTGAGCTACCTCCGTCGAGCTACATGTCGACTGTCCAAATTCCTCCGTTGAGCTACATGTAGACTGTCGAACTACCTCCGTCGAGGTACATGTCGACTGTCGAGCTACCTCCGTCGAGCTACATGTCGACTGTCCAAATTCCTCCGTTGAGCTACATGTAGACTGTCGAACTACCTTCGTCGAGGTACATGTCGACTGTCGAGCTACCTCCGTCGAGCTACATGTCGACTGTCCAAATTCCTCCGTTGAGCTACATGTAGACTGTCGAACTACCTTCGTCGAGCTACATGTCGACTGTCGAGCTACCTCCGTCGAGCTACATGTCGACTGTCCAAATACCTCCGTCGAGCTACATGTCGACTATCGAACTACCTCCGTCGAGTTACATATCGACTGTCGAACTACCTCCTTCGAGCTACATGTCGATTGTCGAACTACCTCCGTCGAGCTACATGTCGAATGTTGAACCCTCTCCGTCGTGCTATATTGCTTGCTCCAAATCAGGCCAAGTTTTGGGCACACTCAACAACTCCAAGTCGAACGACGAATTGTAACAAAAAGTGAACGAAAAAAACTAAAGCCATGAATATATCACTGCTTGCGGAGTTAGCATACGACCATCAAAATGGAATTATAAGGTATATCCTGCACTCTACAATTATATATCTCCTCATATCTTTTACTTTTTACTTATATTATCACGACATAGCATTTTTAAGGCTCTATAAATTTCGCTCTACAACGAGCGTTCTGCAAATGTCGACCTACAACAAGTGATAAATTTCGCTCTACATCAAGCATTCTACAAAAATTCGCTCTACAACGAGCATTCTACAAAGGTCGACCCCATAATGCATGTACGCGAAATTTGTGAATGAAATGTTCGGACCAACCCCATAACGCATGTACGCGATATTCTATGTAAAGAAGGTCTTGTCGATCCAAAAATAACGCATGCACGCGATTTTCGACATCAATAAAAAATTATCATGTCGATCGAATGTGCACAAGTTTACAGGCTTGTTTCATGTCGACCACATAACGCATGTGCGCGAATTCAATACAATGATAGAAAAATGGTCGATTGACCCCAGCGCTATACTCGATAAATCTGTCTGTTTTTCAACGCAAGAGTTCGATCGAAACAGTCCACTCTCTGACTTGAAGGCTTTCACTCAGAGAGTGGGGGGCTAACTGTGGTAGCCAAAAATAGCACAGCCCAAATATTGAGGCCCAACGGAAGACAAGCCCAACGTTGGCCCAAAGCAGAATCAAACGTTGACCAAGTCTATTGAGACTAAGTCAGTACTTAAATACACGTTAATGACTCAATCAAATATCTCCTAAAATCTCGAGATTTCAAGTATTATCCCATCCTACGATCTTAGACCGAGATTGATGGGAAGATATCAACTGACTCATTTTAAGTGGAGTCTCCAGCTATAAATAGGAGGGGGTCCCTTCACATAGAGGGGAGGCCTTTTTCTCTGACACACATAGAAAGACGCAACAAATACAATTGACTCATATGGCATAAGTTGACTTATTGCAATTTATGCCTCACACATTCAAGGTGCTTAGCTATTATCTGTCTACACTTATTGCTTTATTCCATGACCTCCATGAGCTCACGCTGATCAATAAAACACAATTTATCTCCTCCTATACAAACCGAGTCGACCAATATCTATTCTACAAGTCCATTCAACTTGGGATGACATCTAAGCCTAGTGGAACAATCGCTAATCTTTCAACTCCCATTATCATCAATCGACTACTTTGCATTCAACAAATATCATCGACGACGACCTTACCTCGTTTCCTCTCAGCAATTTGATTTGCTAAACGCTCAGCCCAAGCGAACCTAAGGCTATACGAACAACACCACCCAGGGCTCGATACGCCTTGTCTACGGGCGAGCCTTACACAATTCGTCATTCATTTTCTAATCTCACGTGACTTACTCAAAGTCAACGAGTTGCTTCCATAGATTGCCGGTGCCCCGAACTCTATGATTTTGACCGAATTTTGACCGTAGGATTTTTTGGTTCTACAATTACTACGTCTGGGTGCAATTGCAAAGAATCATGTGTGGATTAGGAGATAGGTTAATTTAGAGTTGGACCATATGAAAAGGAGAGATATGAATAGGATGCTCGAGCCAATGAGAGAGGAGAAGGTGTCAAGCAATCGTTGAAAGATTCTACACGTGGGCTTGTATTGGGAAAGCATGATGCTCTTTTTGCATTTTAAATGCTTTTTTGCGGGTGTTGGGTTCGAGAAAGTGTATACGTGTTTGAATCTAGTTAACTTGGGACATGTATCAGACTAACACCTGTTCACTTTGGTTGACTGTCAAATCTGTCATTATTCTCCCACTCTACACAATCTCCGATGGTTCTCTAAAAGACTGAAAATGGAATATCCCTCACCATAAATTTATGAACAATGCTTGAGTACTGATTAGTCAGTACCCAAGATGCTGACCTTACCACTCATTGCTTGCCACGTAACTCAAAGTAAGGAGAAAAATAGAAAAAACAAAAGAGTTTTGCCACGTGGCAACACCCCATTGGGTTATTTGATATGGTCAGTATGGATTGGGTACTGACTGGTCAGTACCCAAGCAATTTCCTAAATTTATTACTCTAATCATTCTCCATTTTACACGGTCTTTTTACTGTCAGTTTGTTTGGATAGAAATTTTAATAAATGCATACACATTGAATCAAAGTATATAAATCAAATGATTTATATTCTTCGTTCTGATATATTTTATATGAGGATGAACTGACAATAGAAAAATTATCATCTTACAATATCTAAATAATGAAATATTAATATTTTTTTAATTTTTTTTTTTTGAAAAGGAAAATTCAATAAAAGGAGAAAAACTTACATCTAAGCAGGGTAATCGCCCTTAACAAAAGAGGCAATACTAGGAAGAAAATCCTCCTGCCAGACAAAATCAGACACAAGGTGATGTAGGACAGTTGGCGTTGGATTTTGAAGAAGAGATGGACAGAAAACTGTCCAAAAGGGGTGCTCTGAAGAAACGGGCATAACTTTTAGCTCAGTTGTCAGATTTCCTATTATAATATGTTCCCCCGGTTGACGTTATTTGCATCCTCAACGGAGCTATTTAAGTTAGGTTGTCGGGCAGCCGAAGTTTTTAGTGTTTTTATTTGTTTTCCGTTTTGGTTTAGTTTGAGGATATTTTAGTATTTTTTGCTTATTTTAGGGTTTCCCGAGTCTATTTAAGGCTCTTTGTTATTAGTTTCGAATTATTCAATAATATTATTATTTTGGTTGCAATTGAATTTACTGGTGGATTCCAGATTGTGAGAACTTAGAGTTTACGCTGGTAAATCCTTTACTTCCGTTCTGCGTTAAATGGTATCAGAGCATAAGGACTTGCCTTATACGATAGTCAACAACGAAGCCGGAAGAGTTAACCCTGGCGACGCTGGTTGTAGGGATATTGATGTGTGGGCGGCGATTGATGAGCAGTGACAGTCGATGGAGAGGTTGGAGGCTATGGTTCGTTAACTGATGGAGCAGCTGCCTACCCTCAACAACCCTACGGCCCAAGCTCCTACTCCCGTTCTTGCCCCTGCCAACAGAGATGGAATCGAGGGATTGGCCCTTGACCGCCCTGAAGGTAGACGTCCTCCTAGAGCCACGAGACATGCGCAGCATGAAGATTTCAGTGATGAAGATTATGAAGAGGATTTCGTGGGTTACCAAGGAGTTCGTCAACTGAACCGAAATCAACCTGATTATCGGATCCGTGTAGACATACCTCTGTTCCATGGGAAACTACAGATTGAAGAGTTCCTGGATTGGATTTCAGCGGTTGAGAGATTCTTCGAGTTTACTGAGGTGACGGAAGAACGTCAAGTCAAATTGGTAGAGTACAAGTTGAGAAGCGGGGGTGCTGTTTGGTGGGAGAAATTACAGATGGATAGACGGTGACAAGGCAAGGTTTCTATATAATCCTGGAGGTGAATGAAATAGCTTATGATGAGCTGGTTTTTACCTCCTGAGTATAAGCAATTTATTTTTCAGAGTTATCAGAATTGTGTGCAAGGTAACAAAACCATTGCAGATTATACTGAGGAGTGGTCCAGACTTTCAGTTCATAACAACCTTAATGAGACTGAGGGACAGCAGGTTTCGAGATATTTGGGGGTTTAAAGTCGACAATTCGAGACAAGATTAGGCTGCAAGTCGTGTGGACAGTAGATGAGGCGCATAACATGGCTTTGAAAGTGAAGTTAATGGAGAAATCATCCAATCGTTATACTCAATACAAGAAGGACATGGGTGAGTCGTCCAACGCAGTTGCAAATAGGAGTAGATTTTCACTAAGTGATGGACAAGGTTAAGCTAAAACTACTGTAGATCAGGTTCAAAGGGGTTCGGGTCTGAGTAATAATTTCAACAACAGCAGTTTCGAAAGAAATCCCACGAGTGGCGCCAAACCCGTACAGTAGACCAGGCAGTATTAAGTGTTACAGGTACGGCCAACCGGGACACCGATCGTATGTTGGAATTGCGGTTTGGCTTGTGGCTGGGAAGGTCTGCACACAATAGTGGAATCCACTCATTCTTGTGAGAAGTAGATAATAGTTCCCTTAAGGGTTGATTCGGGGCTTGAACAATATGAGTGCTCTCCTAATTCCGTAAGGAATGTAGGATTTATTGTTCATTAGAGAATCAATGGTACTTAATGGAAAGATATAATTAGAGGGCTTTAATGGACATTATGACCCAGCTCTAATTATGAACTACCTGTGGAGGATTATACCATATGTAATAGCTATATCGATGGACACCAAGAATTATTGGTTTGTGTAAAAACGTCTACAGTTGAGAGAGTGCAATTTCGGGTTTTTAGTGGAATAACACCGAAGTTAATAATCATGAAATATTAATTAAAGAGTTTAATTATTTATTTCTAAGGATTATTGGAGCTCAAAATACTGTGGGTCCATTAGGTCCCCTTACTAGCCCGATTGATTTAGGTAACAAGGGTCACGGTTAATTAATTGGATTGTCCAATTAATTGTGTTACAAAAGTGACACGTGTCTATTCGGGAATTAATTGAATAATGTGATCATTTAATTAATGAATATTAATGATTATGTTAATTAAATAATTAGATTATTTAATTGTGTAATTAATCATTAGATGGAGGGTGTTGATTGATATTTAATTTTAAATGAAGAAAAGATAATTTGATTATTTTATTTTCATTTAATTAAATATTTAAATTTGAATTTAAAAGAGTTTTGAATTCAAATTAAATCAAATTAATTAATTAATATCTTTAAAAGATATTCGATATCTAAAATGATTTTATTAATTAGTTTAAGTTTAAATATATATATATATGATATATGTGATTTTAAAGTTGGATTTGATGAATTGTATCTGATACAAAAACAAACAAAAAGAAAGAAAAGAGAACAGAGGGTGGAGGCCATTTTAAGAAAAAAAAAAGGAGTTTTTTTTTTAATTTTTTTAATTTTGTTTTCTTGTTCATCAAAAATAAAGTGTGGCCGAATTCATCTGACAGCAAAACAAAAGTTGTTTTGTATTTCTTTCTTTTCCTCCATACAGGTTCCTGAATACTGTGACGTGCCCACACGCCGTTACCAGTTCCGGGAGATAGCGAGGAAGATCAAGTGGTTCAAATCAGGAGCAGATCGAATTAAAGTGAAGGAGCCTCCTACGTAGGTATGAAATCGTTTCACCTTCTTTAATTGTTTTCGATTATTACTGTACAAATATGTTTAGTTTATGATTGCATAAAAAATTTTAAAAACCTTTCCGCTGCGCAATCTGTAAACCTAGGTACCTACAATTGGTATCAGAGCCAATTTTTGTACAGTATAATCGAATTCGATTGCTCCTGATTGCATGTATGAATGTGTAGGCACTTTTCTAATGATTGTATGGTGTTTATAATTTTTATTTATTTATTGATTATAAACATGGTTGATCGTTAATTGTATGGTATAATGGGTTTAGGGTTCGTTTTTAATGGTTGTAATTTTTCTGCTGTAATTTTAATCCCGGGTTGTATAATATTTTTTTTTTATTTTCGTTGATTTGCTTGTAATTTTATATTATTGATGTAATACAATGAAGATGACGATCCGGAAGACAAACACCAGCAGGGTGCCACAAGGGTCATTGCACAAGTCTCATGAATTTTTTTATTTTTATTTTTTTTTAATTTATTTATTTTATATAAGTGCAAGTGTTGCACGTGAATAAAAAATAATAATAATAATAATAATAATAATTTAAAAGTAGCAACATATGTCACGCAATGCACAGATGCAACAAGATTTGTGCAAGTGTGTAGCATATGTGCAGCAACGCAAAAAATTAGTGCAGCCAATGTTTTCTAATTCGTGCACACCACATGCAACATATTGATGTTGCGCATGCTGTTACGTTTGTGCAGTGGTGTCTCATGCATAGGTGTTGCGCATTGCACTGCTATAATATAATTGTTATATTAATTGTTGCGCATGGTGCGGCAGTCAACGGTTTGGGCCGAATTTGGGAAATCCCGAGCCTCCGAAAAATGTTAGAGTAACATTTGGCTTTAAGGGATTTAATCCATGAGATGGATCCAATAAAATAAATCAAGTTGGACTTGATTTTTAGGCCCAAAAGACGCAGAAGATATTACAAATGGACTTGAAGATTTTTGGAATTACAAGAAGACCAAGGAATGCCTTAGATTAAATTTTTTGTAATTAGAATTTTTTTAAAGTTAGATAGCCCATTATACTCGGTCAACTCATGTATGTTTTTATTATGAGATGATTCAAGCATTGCCATGCATATACATATCATTTAGATTAGGTGTGCCTACACATATATATGTTGATATGTCATACATGCATTATAGCCATCTTTATTATGTGTTTATTTTTTAATTTGATTAAAATGAGTAATTCACATAATTGGCTATAAATTAATGGGATTAGTTTTTAGGAGTAAAAACTTGGTAATTCTCATTAATCACTAATCTATTTTTTTTAAAGAGTTTAATTACTTAGATTAGTGGGGTCCTTTAATATATATTAGGATTAATTTGATTAAGCCCCTAATAATAATAGGACCTAATAATGTGTTTAGTTTTAATAGTTAAAACTTGGTAAATACACATTTAATAATTCTAGTCTTAGTAAATAGTTTACATAGATTAGAATTATCACTAATGAACTAGATTTTTAAAGAGTTAAAAATCAAATTAGTTTATTGGTTATTGGAATAGGATTCTAATAATTTGTGATTAATGCACTTGACACTTAGATTGAAATTAGCCGTTTAATCTAGTTTATCTAGGTGCATTAATATTAATAGAAAACCCTTATTATAAAATAATGAGTGGGAGAGGGATATATGACATTATATCTCGCGGTCTCCATCATTAGTTCAACACCGTAAGATTCGAGTGGGGCCTCATGACGGCATTGTTTTCGTCCTCCCTAAGGAGGGTTTCCATAAGAATCAATATCAAGGTTGATTTCCTTACGGATAGGATTTCTGAGGGGATTTCGGGATTGACCGACCCTAAGGCGGCAATTCTCGAGTTAAGCTCATGAGATCTGAAATGATGGGTTACGCTCACAAGGTTTTAATTAAATTGGTTAATTAGAAACCTGACTGAAATATACGATGGTTGAATATTAGAGGAATAAGAGTTATTCCGGTATAACATTTGATTGAGAATGTCTCGATCCAACATGCAAGAATTTGACTGACCCTAAGACTGCACTTGCTTATGGTATGTTGGATAGTCGTGGTGTAGAAACACTTTTTAGGGTTGTTCTTTTTCATTAAACATTTTCATGCATCATGTTTAATTTTATGCCGAACATTTACACTTGTTTTGAATGTATGAATGAATGATTTTTTTTTATCAGCCATGTCAACTACACTATTACAAATCATAGCCAATGACAAATTAACTGGTGATAACTACACTAAATGGAAACACAATATCAATGCAATTTTGGTCACCAAGGACCTTAAGTTTGTGCTTACGGAGGAATGTCCTCCAACGCTTACTGCTAATGCCGCACGAATTGTTCGTGAGGCATATGAGAAATGGGTCTCATCAGATGAGAAAACCCGAACATATCTGTTAGCAAGTATGACAGACGTGCTTGTCACTAAGCACGAAGCAATGGGTACTGCATTTGAAATAATGGAGTCATTGCAGGCTATGTTCGGGCAACCCTCTGAGCAAAAACGGCATGAAGCTGTTCGTTCCGCTATGCTCGCTCGTATGAAGGATGGTGCATCAGTTCGGAAACATGTCCTGAACATGATGTCCTACTTCAACACGGTAGAAATCAATGGCGGGGCCATTGATGAACCTAGTCAGGTGAGCATCATACTGACGACTCTTCTGAAGAGTTTCGATCAGTTCAAGAGCAACTATGGGATGAACAAGCTTAGGTTCAGTCTCACACAGTTGCTCAATGAGCTCACTGCCTTTGAGTCCTTGACTAAGGACAGCAAGGGCAGGACCAGTGAGGCAAATGTTGCCGAACCATCTTCCTCCAATAACAAAAAGAGAAAGAGGTCTGCTGGGAAGGCGAAGGGTAAGCCCAAACCCAAGAAAGCCCAGAGCAAAAAGAAAGGCCTCTCCATCGACAAGAGCAAGGGAAAATGTTTCCATTGCGACAAAGTCGGGCATTGGAAGAGGAACTGTCCTCAATATCTGGAGGAGGTAGCCAAGAAGAAGAAAACGAAAAGTAAATATGATTTACTTGTTCTTGAGTCGTGTTTAGTGGAAGATGATTCTTCACCTTGGATAGTTGATTCGGGGGCCACTAACCATGTTTGTTCTTCTTTGCAGTGGACTGATTCTTGGACACAGCTTGAGGAGGGAGCCTTCTCTATGCGTGAAGGGTCAGAGGATGTTGTGTTAGCACGAGTAGTGGGCGTAATTAGATTGTGTTTTTGTAATAATAATTTCATATTGTTGGACAATGTATTTTTCATTCTTGGATTTACACGGAATTTAATTTCCGTTTCTAAATTGTTAGAACAATTATATTCTGTTTCTTTTGATAATAAATCAGTTATTATTGCAAAGAATGGTCTGAATATTTGTTCAGGAATTAATGAAAACAATTTATATGTGTTAAGACCGTTAATACATACAACACTGCTCAACACCGAAATGTTTAAGGTTGAAAAACCAAAAACTAAACGACAAAAGATTTCTTCAGAAAACGAAACGTATCTATGGTATCTAAAACTTGGCCATATCAACCTTGACCGGATAGATAGACTAGTGAAAAGCGGACCTTTAAGTGAGTTAAAGGTTGGCACCGTACCTGTCTGCGAATCCTGTTTAAAAGGTAAAATGACCAAGAGACCCTTTACTGGAAAAGGGCTGAGAGCTAAAGAACCACTAGAGCTTATACATTCAGACGTCTGTGGACAGATGAATGTTAAAGCAAGGGGTGGTTATGAGTATTATGTCACCTTTATAGATGACTACTCAATATATGGATATGTCTACCTAATGCAACGAAAGTCAGAAACTTTTGAAAAGTTCAAAGAATTCCGAGCTGAAGTTGAAAATCAGTTAGGAAAGACTATCAAGACTTTACGATCAGATCGTGGAGGTGAGTACCTTGACCAAGAGTTTGAAGACTTCATGGTCGAGTATGGGATAGTGTCCCAACTCACAGCTCCTGGTACACCTCAGCAGAATGGTGTCGCGGAGAGGAGAAATAGAACCCTAATGGAAATGGTGAGATCTATGATTAGTTTCTCATCGTTACCAAATTCCTTTTGGGGCTATGCATTACAAACAGCGACATATATTTTGAATGTAGTGCCATCCAAATCTGTTCCTAAGACTCCTCTAGAGTTGTGGAATGGTCGTAAAGTTAGTTTGCGACATTTTCGCATATGAGGGTGTCCAGCACACGTGCTGAAGAACAGAAGTGGAAAGCTAGAGCCCAAGTCTATGGTTTGCTTGTTTGTAGGATACTCCAAGGAGACCAAATGTGGATACTTTTATAGTCCTGAAGATAACAAAGTGTTTGTATCGACAAATGCAACATTTCTTGAGGATAACTATATTAGTGACCATAAGCCTCGTTCTAAAATTGTATTGAATAAGTTGGAGCCTGGTGAGACCAGTTCTCAGTCAACAAGAGTTGTTAATCCATTAACATCTGAGAGTCAGATGATTCCTAGTCAGGATATACTACCACTTAGACATAGTGAGAGGGTTGTGAGACAACCTGAATGCTATTTGAGTGTAAGTGAGGGACAAGATGTTGTCTCTGCTGATAGTGTGGATGATCCATTAACATTTAAGAATGAAATGGAAGATCCTGATAAAGAGGAATGGCTTAAAGCCATGAATCTCGAGATGGAGTCCATGTACTCTAACTCAGTTTGGGAACTTGTAGACTTACCAGATGGGGTGAAACCCATAGGGTGTAAGTGGATCTACAAGAGAAAGAGAGGAGTAGACGGAAAGGTAGAGACCTTCAAGGCAAGGCTAGTGGCCAAGGGTTATACCCAAAAAGGAGGGGGTCGATTATGAAAAGACATTCTCGCCAGTAGCTATGTTTAAGTCTATTCGGATTCTCTTATCCATTGCTGCCTATTTTGATTATGAAATTTGGCAAATGGATGTCAAAACTGCATTCTTGAATGACAATCTTGATGAGAGCATCTACATGATGCAACCAAAGGGATTCGTGTCTCTAGATCAAGAGCAAAAAGTTTGCAAGTTGCAAAGATCCATTTATGGATTTAAGCAAGCATTTAGATCTTGGAACATAAGGTTTGATGATGTGATCAAAACTTATGGTTTGAGCAAAACATTGATGAGCCTTGTGTCTACAAGCTCATCATTGACAAGAAAGTAGTTTTCTTGGTCCTATATGTAGATGACATCCTACTCATTGGGAATGATGTGGGAGTATTGTCTGATGTAAAGGGCTGGCTGGCCAGCCAATTCCAAATGAATGATTTGGGAGAGGTGAGTTATGTTCTAGGGATCCAACTTATAAGAGATTGCAAGAACAAATTTATAACACTGTCTCAAGCATTGTATATCGACAAAATTCTTGTGTGATTTTCGATGCAGAACTCCAAGAAAGGTAATTTACCTTCCAGGCATGGAGTTCATTTATCTAAGGAACAGTGTCATAAGACACCTCAAGAAGTTGAGGATATGAAACATGTTCCCTATGCGTCAGCAGTAGGTAGTCTCATGTATGCTATGTTATGCACGAGACCGGACATCTGCTTCGCAGTGGGAGTAGCCAGCAGATACCAGTCTAACCTAGGATTGGATCCTTGAGTTGCTGTTAAGACTATTTTCAAGTATCTTTGGAGAACGAGAAACTATATGCTAGTGTATTCATGACAGGATTTGATCCTGTTAGGATGTACGGATTGCTGATCCACATACGAAGACCTTACCGGCTAAAGTGTTTATGGGTCACCTAGAGAGTCTAGGTTTACAAGACATGTCTCACATGCTTTAGTGCAAGTGGGAGATTGTTGGGGTTTTTGCCCTAAAGCTTGTAATTTGTAAATGTGAATTGAACATAAATAAAAGAAGTAGTTTATTCATTTAAATTATCTCATACATTTATAATAACATGTGTACTTAACATCCAAGATTGTCGGATGTAATTTCAAACCGAGTATATGAATGTCATATATAGATGGATTCAGTTTGAAAGGAGCAATCTAAAGAGTCCGTAGATATCAAATAAAGCTGGGTACTTTATTTGTGGTCAATCTACAACTGCGGTCCATTCCGTAATGTATGGTGATCTTATCCTAGATCATTCATATGGAGATATGAGAATGGAGGCACCTTATATGATTTGATCATATAGGACTAGGCCATGATCTATATGAATCTCCCACTAAGATCCGTTAAAAGATGAGATTCATATATGTCAACAAATGATGGCTATATATGGGTGATCTTAATCCCGAGTGTCTTATTGACTCATTCAGGTTAGATCGTGGTTTTTGATATACCATGGGTGAGATCGGAGTTGCATTCCCGGTCAATAACTTCATATGTTGGAATCACGGTTTGGCTTGTGGCTGGGAAGGTCTGCACACAATAGTGGAATCCACTCATTCTTGTGAGAAGTAGATAATAGTTCCCTTAAGGGTTGATTCGGGGCTTGAACAATATGAGTGCTCTCCTAATTCCGTAAGGAATGTAGGATTTATTGTTCATTAGAGAATCAATGGTACTTAATAGAAAGATATAATTAGAGGGCTTTAATGGACATTATGACCCAGCTCTAATTATGAACTACCTGTGGAGGATTATACCATATGTAATAGCTATATCGATGGACACCAAGAATTATTGGTTTGTGTAAAAACGTCTACAGTTGAGAGAGTACAACTTCGGGTTTTTAGTGGAATAACACCGAAGTTAATAATCATGAAATATTAATTAAAGAGTTTAATTATTTATTTCTAAGGATTATTGGAGTTCAAAATACTGTGGGTCCATTAGGTCCCCTTACTAGCCCGATCGATTTAGGTAACAAGGGTCACGGTTAATTAATTGGATTGTCCAATTAATTGTGTTACAAAAGTGACACGTGTCTATTCGGGAATTAATTGAATAATGTGATCATTCAATTAATGAATATTAATGATTATGTTAATTAAATAATTAGATTATTTAATTGTGTAATTAATCATTAGATGGAGGGTGTTGATTGATATTTAATTTTAAATGAAGAAAAGATAATTTGATTATTTTATTTTCATTTAATTAAATATTTAAATTTGAATTTAAAAGAGTTTTGAATTCAAATTAAATCAAATTAATTAATTAATATCTTTAAAAGATATTCGATATCTAAAATGATTTTATTAATTAGTTTAAGTTTAAAATATATATATATATGATATATGTGATTTTAAAGTTGGATTTGATGAATTGTATCTGATACAAAAACAAACAAAAAGAAAGAAAAGAGAACAAAGGGTGGCGGCCATTTTAAGAAAAAAAAAAGGAGTTTTTTTATTTTTTATTTTTTATTTTTTTTTTATTTTGTTTTCTTATTCATTAAAAATAAAGTGTGGCCGAATTCATCTGACAGCAAAACAAAAGTTGTTTTGTATTTCTTTCTTTTCCTCTATACAGGTTCCTGAATACCGTGATGTGCCCACACGCCGTTACCAGTTCCGGGAGATAGCGAGGAAGATCAAGTGGTTCAAATCAGGAGCAGATCGAATTAAAGTGAAGGATCCTCCTACGTAGGTATGAAATCGTTTCACCTTCTTTAATTGTTTTCGATGATTACTGTACAAATAGTTTTAGTTTATGATTGCATAAAAAATTTTAAAAATCTTTCCGCTGCGTAATCTGTAAAACTGGGTTCCTACATGGCCTACACCGAAGACGGTTGGAGAAGTGAGGAGTTTTCATGGTTTGACGACGTTTTATCGTCGATTTGTGAGGGATTTTAGTAGTATTGTGGCTCCCATCACAGAGTGTTTAAAAAAAGGGAAGTTTCAGTGGAGTGAGGCAGCCTAAATAGCCTTCGCAGTCATCAAAGAAAAACTGTGCACCACTCTTGTTCTTGCTCTACCCAGTTTTAAGAAGTTATTCGAAGTGGAATGTGATGCTAGTGGGGTTGGGATTGAGTGCTGACACAAGAGAAGAAACCATTGGCGTTTTTTAGTGAAAAGCTGAGTGATGCGCGACGAAAGTGGAGTACCTATGATCAGGAATTCTACGCAATTATTCATGCTCTAAAGAATTGGGAGCATTACTTAATTTAGCGCGAGTTTATTCTTTACACTGATCATCAAGCTATGAAGTATTTGAACAGCCAGAGAAGCTTAAGTAATATGCATGCTCGGTGGGCAACTTACTTGTAGAAATTTCCGTTTGTTCTGAAGCACAAGTCTGGGGTTCTAAATAAGGTGGCAGACGCGCTGAGTCGATGTGCAAGCTTATTGATTACTATGTAACAAGAGATTATTGGGTTTGAGTTTCTGAAAGAATTGTATTCTGATGATGAGGACTTCAGAGAGATATGGGAAAAGTGTGTTCTTAAACAGATTGACGGAGAGTTTCATATGAGCGAAGGCTATCTGTTCTGTGGCAATCAGATGTGCATCCCGCGGAGCTCCCTGAGAGTGAAACTGATTCGAGAGTTGCACGGTGGAGGTTTGGGTGGTCACTTAGGGCGTGACAAAACTATCAGTGGGGTGGCCGAACAGTATTACTGGCCTTAGTTGAAACGCGACGTCGGTAACTTTGTTCGCAAGTGTTACGTCTATCAAACTTCTAAGGGACAAGCTCAAAATACGAGCCTCTACTTGCCACTACCTTTTCCGAATGCCATATGGGAGGATTTAGCAATGGACTTCGTTTTGGGTCTCCTACGAACTCAACGTGGGGTTGACTCCGTGTTTGTTGTGGTTGACAGGTTCTCGAAAATAGGGCATTTTATACCTTGTTGGAAGACATCTAATGCATCACATGTGGCGTAGCTGTTCTTTCGAGAGGTGGTTCGGTTGCATGGTATTCCCCAATCTATCACATCTGATAGGGACTTGAAGTTTCTTAGCCATTTCTGGGTTACATTGTGGCGGCGGATGGATACTACTCTAAAATTCAGTTGCACCGATGGACAGACGGAGAACTTAAACCGAACACTGGGCAATTTAATTCGGAGCATCTGTGGAAACAAGCCAAAACAGTGGGACGTGGCGCTGGCACAAGCTGAGTTTGTATACAACAATGCTGTTCACACTGCTACAGGTAAATCTCCTTTTGCTTTAGTGTATCGGCAACCTCCTAAGCATGCGTTGGACTTTGCAAAGCTTCCCAAGGTCACTAGTATGAGTGTTGCTGCTGAGACTATGGCAGAGCAGGTTCGTGATGTTCAGGTTGAAGTGAAGGCCCGGTTGAAGGAGAAGAATGCAAAGTATAAGGCTGCAGCAGATGTTAAAAGGCGTGAGAAATTGTTTGCTGAGGGAGAACAGGTTATGGTGTTCTTGCGTAAAGAGAGGTTTCCAGTTGGTACCTGTAACAAGTTGAAACCAAGGAAGTATGGGCCGTACAAGGTGATCAAAAAGATCAACAATAATGCCTATGTGATTGACTTGCCTGCTGATATGTACATATCCCGAACTTTCAATGTAGATGACCTGTATGAGTTTCGTGAGGATGTTCTGCTTTATCCAGATTATAACTCGAGGTCGAGTTCTTCACAGGTGGGAGGGACTGATGTAGGATAGTTGGCGTTGGATTTGGAAGAAGAGATGGACAAAAAACTGTCCAAAAGGGGTGCTCCGAAGAAACGGGCATAACTTTTAGCTCGGTTGTTAGATTTCCTATTATAATATGTTTTCGGAAAGGGTTTTCAGAGCTTTATGGTAGGGCAACCTAGGTTCCCCCAATTGACGTCATTTGCATCCTCAACGGAGCTTTTTAAGTTAGGTTGTCGGGCAGCCAAAGTTTTTAGTGTTTTTATTTGTTTTCCGTTTTGGTTTAGTTTGAGAATATTTTAGTCTTTTTTGCTTATTTTAGGGTTTCTCGAGTCTATTTAAGGCTCTTTGTTATCAGTTTCGAATTATTCAATAATATTATTATTTTGGTTGCAATTGAATTTACTAGTGGATTCCAGATTGTGAGAACTTAGGGTTTACACTGGTAAATCCTTTGCTTCCATTCTGCGTCACAAAGGTTAACCCAATCTTAGCAAGCGAATGAGCTGTTTTATTAGCCTCTCTACGCGCAAACACTACAAAGCAATTCAGATTCGATCTCAGCATAAGAATCACGTCCTGAACAATAATACCAATTACAGTAAGAGGAGGCTAGTAAGAATTAACAAGGTTGACAACACTCAGAGCATCAGACTCAACAATGCATGGGAACAGACCCAACGAAACACCAAGCTGCAGTCCTCTCAGCAGAGCAACACCTTTAGCAATTTGTGCACCAAAACCTGCAGTTATCGGCTGGGCACTCGTGGCCAGGACCTCACCACCAAATTATGGATAATGATCCCAACACCCACCTTACACGACTTCACATCAATAGCTGCATCCATGTTGATTTTACAAACCCCAGGTGGAGGAGGGGTCCAATGAACCATGCACACCGATTCCCATTTCTAGTCCCACCCCCCTTAAACTTTTTTTTTTTACTAAAAATGTTTTCTCTTTATTATTTTAGATAATAATTTACTCACTTTTATTACACCAAAAAATTTCTAATCTTTTTTATAATTATCCACACCTAACTATTTTTACATGTAATGATTTTGAAATAATTTGTTAACATTTATATTTTTTTACACCTAATATTATTTATTGAGAATGCAAAAAGACTAGAATTTTGGAGAAAGATTTGCACTGTTGAAGATGTTAATGTTAATATTTTGTTTTAATGAATTATTTAGAGTTAATTATGATGATATATATCTATATAGTATAGTAAAATTGAACCCTTACGGCACCACATGTCACCGTGAGAGAGCTTTGGTTTTAAATTACAATTTACCATCTATCTAATAATTTATTTATTTACTCATATTCATGCTATTAATAATTATTTATCTTTTAATATTCTTCCTATTCCATTTATTATATTTATTGCTTTCTAATATTACTATTAGTTATTTATCTTTTGACATTCCCCTTATCATATATATATATATATATATTATAGAGTTTCACAGAGCCACATGTTGCTGTATGAGAGTTTTGGAATTAAATATAATCAATCAACTATGATTGTTCCTAATATCTTCTATTATTAAATGATTTTATATAATAGAAACTATTGAATTAAAATTAAAGGGATCTTAACAGCCTACTAATTTCATCTTTCATTTTTAAAGTTATTACTTTTGCATATTTATTGAAACCATAGAATTGAAATCAAATGTAAACTCTTCATATTTTAATAAAAATACATGTATTTTCAAACTTATAATTATTGTTGATTTATTGAAACCATTGAATTGAAATCAAATGTAAACTTTTAGTATTTCAATAAAAATAAATGTATTTTCAAGGAAAAAAAAAATACCAATGGTGTGCCAAAAGTTAATTATTGCATTGAAATTCAAAGATCGTCATTTCATTAATATTAAAATATATGTTCCACTCAAAAATAAAAAAATAAAAACTCTTAATTTTCCCTTTTTTTCTTCTATAAATTTAAATTCTCAAGTGCCACTATGTCAAGCTCCCAAGATGAATAAGAAGATCCTCTCATCTGTGTTAAAATAGGTTGCTGCACATCCTTGTGTGGTCTATCTCTTAAAAAATTTTTCCATTTCATAATATTATGTTTTCCAAAGTGGTAAGAAGTCATCGTGCTTTCTTCAACAATTTAATAGAAAAGGAAGTCGAATTCTGTAGAGACAAAACAGAATAGCTATTTAGATCGACAATTTGTCTTGGAAGTTTGTTCATCAATGAAGCATGGGGATTATTTTAGATCCAAAAAAATGGAAGGCCTACAATCAAAAAAAGGTTTATGCTTAATAATCATCATCATTTGTCAGCTTCTAATTTTTATGTAATTATTAGCAAGAATTATTAATAAAAGCAGCTACATTTAGAATACACTATCATAATATTTGCTCATTGACAACAAAGAATAACAAATTTGAGTCTTTAAAGTTGACTATGAAGACTTTATTTTGAAATGTTCATATATATATATTGCAGAATTCGTGTTAGGTTTTGACTTGTATTCCTAAGTGAACCAAATGTGAATCAAATAAGACTCAACTGATGTAGAGCTTCCTGGAAATGTGGGATACGTTTGAAAGTTGAATGGTGGTGTTTAAGGGAGATTGAAGATTGAAGAAGAACTGAAGAAGCGTAATCTGGTAGGTATCGCAGAGCAGGACCGCGGTATAGGCAAGTGCTTGGGCCATGGCACATGGAGCAGTAAAAGAGTAGAATTGTTTCGTGGTGTTGGAAGTGGGGTGCACACCGTGACCTATACGGTAGAGACGATGTATTGCTAAGATTGGGAATATTGCGCATAATAGGAAAAGGCATTCTTCTGGAAGTTCTTGTGCTTGAAGGAAAAGGATTTACTCCCTACAAGAAGATTTGTCATAAAAGGAAATATTATTTATGTGGAATAAATAAGTCTTGTACGTTTAGGAGTATGATTTCCTTCTATCTTAAACTCCATGTAACTAGTATAAATAGAACATTGTAATTAGGTTTATTTGTGTGGAGAAAAAGAACATCATGTAACATCAGAGAGAGTGTGGTGAGATCCGGGGAGACCCTAGGGAATATCCGAGGAGGGATTCAAGGGAATATCAGTGGATTAAGTTAGAGATCCGTGGGTGATATTTAGAGGAGACCTAGGGGATATTGTGGAGGTACTCGGTGAGGATCTTGTGAGTGGGGTTTAGGGTTGAGGTGAGATAGTTAATCCTAGAGTATATGGTTGTAACAATTTATCATATAGTGAAACTTTCTCTGTTGTCCTGACGGCTCGTGGTTTTTTACCCGTTTTGGGTTTTCCACGTATATCTTGTGTTGTGATTGTTTATTCTCTCTCATCTATTTTTCTGCTTATTGACGTTATTAATTGCTATGAGTTATGGGCAAATATTAGGCACGACGTTTCCGCGTTCATCGGTTCAGGAATTATCCCCAACAATTGGTATCAGAGCCATATGGTTTGGCGATGGTGGTGACAATGACAAGTCTTTACGGGAGATCGTATGGAGGACTTGGTGGCATTGGGATAATAATGATCATGGTTGCCTAGTATGGTTTAGCAAAGGAGATGCGTCTTGAAGGCGATTTCGAACTTGTTAGGGTTTGATGAAAGGAAGAATTTGATGGAAGAGAAGTTTGGCTTGTGGTGATAGTTACAAGTCATGGAGATTCAATCTAGGTTACACAAGGAGCTGATTGACTATCAAAAAAAAAAAAAACTCCTGACTACTAAAAAAAAAAATTGAACGCTTGTAGTCTCTGTGGTATGGTGTGGGGCTTATTCAGTAAAGCACTCCCAGTTTCTAATAGCAAGTCTTTTACCTGGTATGTGATGTAAGGACAAAAGGTCTTTTCACAGGGTTAGGTGATATAAGGACATGTTTATCCTTTTGGCAGTTTTCTCCACTGGCCATGGAAGAGGATATGTTGCTGCTAGTGGTCCATAATTGTGTATAATGCATTGGTCAGAAAGTGATGCAAAATATATGGTGGACAAAGATGTCGATGGCTAACGAACTCCCTGGAAATCTGATTTGAGGAGTTGCACCACAATTTTAGCAGGTTATTTCGACAGGTGCCGGAACAACGAACAAAAAAAAAAAAATTGTGTAGGAAAATCTTAGGATGGTTCGTTCAAGAATTATCCCCAGCAATTCGGTCATACTTCAATTATTTTCTCATACATTATTTGGCTGCTCCTACGTCATCTCAGGAAGTAGTAGAAGACAACATACGAGATAAGGGTCTAAACCGGTTGATAACAGAGGCACCTGCTCTAATATTCAATTATCAAATAATCAAACATATTATTTATAGTGGATCGGATCAACAAAGCTTCAGACCAAATTTAGAGTAAACTATGGTTGCTTGCCAGATGTAATCTCACCTCTTCATTTTTTAATATTGTATGTTTGTTGGTTTTTTTTTTCTTTGATAACTCTAAATTAATAGATTAATTTAAGTGTGGATTTTTGTATAACAATTAACAAGAGATGTTTTTGAATCAATTACAACACGAGAGATATTCATGCTCATGTGCATAATATGATGATGAGAAGCATCAAAAGGAAGGATCAGAAATCATAATTGGTCTCAAACAGATGGCTTTATTAATGTTTCTCTTTATCAAACCTCAGGGGTCACTTCCTTTGGATGCCTTGCTGATTGATCAAATTTCACTTTCTATCTTTGTCAAATTTTTCCGATTTGATCTTGGATTAAAATGATAGTGGATGTGTTTAGTAAAATTCTGTTTTTAAAAATAAAAAATCAAACATCCTTCTCTTTAAATAAGAATACATATATACTTTTCTTATTAATTTTTTTAATCTTAACTATGTTTAAGATTATGTGTGAAGATGACCCTAGCCTATATTCATTCAAGTTAAATTAATTATGAGTTTTTTTTTTATTTTTTATTTTATTTTTTATTTTTGCTTAAATAGTTCAGCTATTTTCTATGAATTTCAACAAGTGATTTTGAATACATATATATTATCATTAAAAAAGAATGATGATAATGAAGAGGCAAATAGGCATACAATGGATATAAATTTCGGGTCACAATTTGAACAAACACATTCCAATAAATGTGTGTAGAATTAAAGAAAAGCTCCATGGAGAGGGCCTTATATTTTCTGCTCATCAACTAAACAACCTCTTAAGGATAGAGCTTCCACAAGACCAAAGAATTATACGATACGATAATATTCTTAACAAGACCCATGCATCGCAAAGGTTGACACACTAGTTAAAAACTAAAATGGAACCCTCACGGCGCCACGTGTCGCCATGGGAGAGCTTTGACTTTAAATTACAATTTACCATCTATCTAATAATTGATTTATTTACTCATATTCATGCTATTAATAATTATTTATCTGTTGATATTCTTTCTATTCCATTTATTATATTTATTGTTTTCTAATATTACTATTACTTATTTATCTTTTGACATTGCCCTTATTAAAAGCCAAGCCATTGTAATATATTAACAACAACCTTTACTCAAAAGTTGTTTCCTCTTCCTCAATTTTCTCTATAAAAATCACCCAAAATCTCATATATTTTCCATCCCCTTCCCTCCCAGTGGCTCTCGACCTCTCCCTTATAGATATACTAAAAAATACTCAAACGGTGAGGAATTGGATGGTGTTGGAAGGTAAGAGTAATTTTTACATATATATATATATATATTTTAAATATTTGGTAGAATAATTTTGATCTTTATTTATTTTTTGTTCTGTTGATTTATAAACTTAAAACACTCAAACGGTGGGCAATTGGATGGTGTTGAGAGGCAAGAGTAATTTTTACATATTCTTTTTAATATTTGCTAGAATAATTTTAATTTTTTTTAATATTCTGTTGATTTCTTATCTTTTAGTTTATTGTTTTTTTTTTTTAAATAAAAAAAAATTGGGATGAATTATTGTTGTAGCGTTTTTTGATATTTTTATCATGTTTATTTTGGTTAACAAAACTTGAAAAAATGAATTTTAACTTTGACAGACTTAGATTTTCAATTATAGTTGTTTCACTATCCAACCCTCCGGTAATACTAGCATTCTACGGTACTTTGTATTTATATATGATGAATTCGAAAGACAAATTACTAAAGATAAATATTAGGGATACAGTTTTTGATTCTAAAGTTAGAACGCATTGCCACTCTCTAAAAAAATATTGTATCTACTCGGTTTCTGGTATAAATACCCGGATTTTTTTTAAGGAAAATTTTCAGATTTTTTTATTAGTTTTTTTTTTTCTTTCTATTTGAAACATTGTTGGTTTCTTTTCTTTTTGGTTTTTTTAGAATGTATTAAATATGTATTAAATAAACCATGATTATTTTAAAAAATAAATGTTATAAAATAATATTTTTTTTAATCAAATATTAATGGTAACACATTAAAAACATTAATTATTGCATTTAATTCAATTGTTTTTTTTTTCTAAATATATGAAATTCACTCATAATATTTTTTATAAATAGTAATAAATAATTTTTTTGTACGATAATAAAAAAATAACTCCACTACTATTTACATCTCTATAAAAGTTTTCACCTTTTTTTTTTATTGAATCATATTTGAGATGGACACATGAAAAAAAATAAAATGAAATGAGTTTATTAAAAAATATGAAATGCCTTTAGAAAATAACTGTCGAAAAATAAATCAATTTACCACTAGGATTGATAATAACCTTCCTAGAGTTTAAAAAACAATTGAATCAAGTGTTTCTAGAATATATATATATAAAAAAAATAATTTAAACCTCTAAATACACCCCAATTTAGTCAAAAAAAATAAAAATACCTTTTTTATAACTGGTAATAAATAAATATTTTAAAAACAAACTAAAATATCTATAACTACTGAAAAATCTAATTTTCATGACGTTTTGGATTTAAATGTATTCATTTATGTATATATCAATAAAGCAGGTGAATTGACATTTAGATTGCAATTAATGAAACGAATTGATATTTATTGGTTAAAAATCAATTATGGGATTGGTTAACATAATTGACTCATTATCTCATTAATTACAAGATTTCCTCTTGATTACCTATTGATTTTGTGATTTTTGGATTGCCTCTTGATTACCTCCTTATTTGTATATTATATAGATACAGAAATGGAGAGTTGTTAATATATTATATAGGTGAATTGAAATTTATTTATCGCATTAATTGAAATTGAATTGCTTTCTATCTCTTTAATAATAATAATAATAATGATGAGTAATGCTAGATGTCCCATTTTTTTTCCCAAATTCTGTTCTCACATGTCACATCATTTGGGAAAAAAATTGGGATATCTAGCATTAATATAATTATAATCATATTATATATATATATATATATAATAATAATAGAGTTTCACCAGCGCCACATATTGCCGTGAGAAAAGTTTGACATTAAATATGGTTAATATATAATATATTAATAACAAAGGCCTTTTTTTTTTATCAAAAAATATAATATTCAATAATAATATTGATAAATGCTTATATAATAATTAATAATAAAGTAAGATGAATAGGTTTGGCTTTATATTCTAATTAATTAATTAGTTATTAATATATATTTTTTAAAGAGATAGAGAGTCATGACTTCTATTATTATTCCAAATTCCAAACCAAGTTGGTTTTAATAAATTCATACACTTATTAGTTTTTGAAAAGCTAAAACCTTTTGAATTCATACACTTATTGCTTCTTTGTGTACATTTTTTTAAAAAACATTTATAAAACGTAGGGTTTATTAATATTTATATCACAAATAAAACTCAAGTTTAAATGAAAAAGAATCTCAACAGCCCTATGTATGGTATAAATACTCATGTAAATACAATGAACACTATAATATTAGTATTAATTGACTACCTATTTATTTGACTCTATAAACTGAGACTAATTCTAATTCAGATTCAGAAAGACACCTAATGTGTGGAGCTTAACTGATCATTTGCCTCTTTGTTTGACGGCCACCACATCCAGCCACTCTCTCTCTACTTCATGCACATAATTTTCTCATGTTAGCACAAGTGAAGATGATCATTTTATATTGTATCATTCTAATTCTTTCAATGATCTTTAAATACAATTTTATCAGTTATTAAATTAGTTATTATTTTGAAAGTTTGGTATATTTTTCTTTCAATTACTTTCCATATAGTTTGTTTTATATTAGTTGTTAACAAGATTTTTGTGTTGTGTTTTTATTTTCTACACAAAGTGCTGGAGGCTGGACAAAGAATTTCAAGTTGATAAAGAATTACACAACCAGATGTCCTGAGGCTCACATGTATTGATAAAGAATTTCAAGGTGTCATGTACGATGAAACTTTAGAATTAATTGATTGATTTGGTTTCTATTAGTTACCATTTGTTTTAAAAGGATTATAAGAGAGGAATGCAAATAGGATGTTAAAAGGAAAATGGAGAATTTTAATATTTAGTAAAATTTATTTTATTTGCCATTAATTTTTTGATTTGGCTGCTATTATATAATGAACTTGGATGTTTTATTATTATTATTATTCTAACATTTATTTTCTCAATAATTTCGTTGATTCATATATGTATTATATCTATATAATATGATATATTATAATTGAGAAGTTTTGATTGATTTGGCTTTCATTAGTTACCAGTGATTAATGCGTCCAGTTAATTTTAAATATTATGAATTTGGATGTTTAATTATTATTATTAGTCTTGCAGTTATTTTCTTAATAATTTCGTTAATTCACATATCTATACCTTTAACAGCAACTTAGCTAAACCCTACATTTATAATATGATATATTATAATTGAAAAGTTTTGCCTTAAATTTAAATATATTTTTTCCCAATATTAATTATGATAAATTGAATATGAGTGAGTGCTATGTGAGTAAATCTCAATTTTTCTATAAAATACAATTAATAAGAATTTAAGGCAATTTATACATATGATATAGATCAATTGAAGGTTGAGACTCTCCATCTTTTTTATGAAAAAAAAAATATTATTTAAATAAAATTTTCCAATAGTAATTATGATAAAATTGAAATTAGGATATAAAGGAAAGTGTAACGAAAATAATTAGTATGTTGGGACCGTTGGGTGAGTGCTATATGAGGGTACCTCATTTGTTCTTTAGAATTACAATAATAATAAATTAAGTCAATTTATGATTATATAAATTAATGAAAGGTTGAGACTCTCTATTTCTTTAGAAAAAATAAAATTATATTTTTATATATTACAATTAATAACTAATTAATAAGAATATTATATAGATTAATAAGAATTTATTTTCCGACCTTTAATTTTCCAATCAATTTTCTATAAATTAATGGATGTTTCCTATATATGTATATATACTTTCTCATCTTTACACACTAATCTATTAATGTTAGTATAATAATATTCCTGTATCACAATTTTCAATTTATATTTTAGAATGCCCGCACATCGTACGGGCTGCAAGCTAGTATATATAATAATAGAGTTTCAAAGTGCCACATGTCATCGTGAGGGAGTTTTGGTATTAAATTCTCCTATTATTCTCCTTTCTCAATTTTATATTAATACTTATTTAATTGAAGTTTAATTAAATTACAATGAAAGGTCAGTCTAAATATATATATATATATTTAACTTATTTAATTATCAATGAATGGTCTATGAAAAGTCTCCCTATACATACGTTGAATTCTTTTTATGATTGAAAAAAATTGGTGTGATTATGGGAAATTAATAGAGATAATCAAGTCATAACGTAAAAATAATTGTAAAATTAGTATTAATTAACATTCAAACTCTAACATTCAATTCAGAGAATCAATATATCATATACATATAATAATAGAGTTTCATCAGTGCCACATGTCGCCGTATGATGGCTTTGGAATTAAATGTAATCATATATTCCTAATATCTTCTATTATTAAATGTTTTTTTCCTTTTTTCAAAAAATAAAATAAAGAAATATTCCTAAATCATATATATCATATATAATAATAGATTTTCACAGCGCCACATGTCGCCATGAGAGAGCTTTGAATTTAATTGTATATTGTATTTAAATTGAATTCAATTCGTGACTTTTCACTTCCCTTATCTCACCCCAACGAAGCATAGCATGCAAGCCTCTAATAAACATCATCAATCCTATTATTTTTATGATTATGCATTAACTGATCATTGCCATAAATATTAATCGATCGCTTGAGTTTTCTATACAATCGTATTCATGCACATATAGTACTGATCATAGACTTTGGCCTGTATATATATAAATCCATATCAATATTCCTTCCATTAATTATATAATATTTATAAATAAAAATTAAACAACCTTTCATTTTCCAATCCATTTTTTATAAATTTAAATTCTCCATCGAATAATCTCTTATCATTTCTTCAATAACTGGGTTTCAAAGATCAAAGAGAGACAATTGAGGAAGATGTAACTTATAACGACTTTTCTTTGTATTTTTTGTTTTTTTTTGTTTTGTTTTGTTTTTTTTGTTTTTTTTCATTTTTATGTTATTCATATATATATATATATATAATGATCAGATATGTATATAAGTTTCCGGGTTTGAAATTATGTTATTGAATATCTACTGGTATGTTGTTTGTATAATTAATAATGAGGTTTTTGTTTTTGTTTTATTTTTTTTAAAAAAAATTACAGAAAATTTAACATGTTGATTTTGTTTTTGGAACTTCCTCAACATACCAATAATGTCATTGAAATAGGTCATTAAGGCATTGCTTCTGAATATAATGTCTTATTTATTTAAGTCAATGGATATTTGTCAATGTATAACCATTTCCTGTATAGTATGGTTGCAAGAGTGAAATCCATTATATCTAAAGCAAGTGATTCCAAAGCGGATATTTTGGTGGCTAGGGATACATTTTGTTTTGGTGATTTTTTTCTTTAGGTAGGCATGAATATTGTTGTTTGAATATTCTCCTGTAACAGAAAACTTGGTAATGTCATGTGACTGATTTCCATTGAAGTTTGATTTATTTTTTACAGGTGGGAATTTAGGATTCTGAGTGATGCAAATATGTTCTTCATTGAGACTATTCTGAATCATCTTGGATTGAAGGATTTATTTCTCAGAAACCAACACAAACGAATGGGTTGAATAAATGTTTTTTTTCTGGTCTAATTTCAAACAAACTAATTATATAATGCTAATGACAACAATAATGCAAGAAATAATCAAAAGTAAAACATTGATTTAATGACTTGCATATTTTTTCCCTTCTTTTTTTGGGTTCGCACTTTTGGGGTGTTGTGACTTCTCACAAGTCATATAGAAGGTTAATCAACTAAATCATAGTTGATTATAACATATATTGTATTAGAATTTGGAAAATGTGACTTTAATATTGATGCCATATCTTAAAAGAGTTACAAGTGATTACTTTTTTTTTTTTTTTTTCATTGATTATTTAATCAGTTTAGTAATTTACGAACCAAACCAATAAAAAAATCAAGAATAAATCTGGGAGAGCTGGAGGGTTGGAACTTGAAAGGGTTGCAACGTAAGGAAAATATATTAATTAGATATCACCACTTAATTTGCATATCGTCATTGATTTTACTTATTATCTGATATATACTAAGCATCATCATCCGTGAAAAAAAGCTAAGTAAATGGAGTCTTTTTTTAAGGCATTGTTTAGACATAACAGAATTATACACAACCTAATTAAAACAATAAAATAAAAACAAATTAAACACAACCTAATAATTTGATCCAAACTCACTCACAAGAAAGGGCCGATGAGTATTGGGTCTACCATTAATGAGTTGAGTTTTTTTTTTTTTATTTATTTAAAAAAGCTGCTAATGAGTTGAGTTGTACTATGTTAGAAAACCCCCAAAAAAGAATAGTTTGGATTTGGATTTATCTCTTAAAATCCATTAGAACCAACAATGACCCATTAATTTTTTTAAAAAAAATTGTTAAAAATTTTCGTAAGATAGTTTTGATACATATTTATTTTCAGTTTAATTTAATTTTAGATTTGAACTTCAATTTTTATTTTTATTTAATTTTAAAATGTAGATATCAATCTCTATCCCATAACAGATCATTAACATTTTATTTATTTATTTTGTAATTCATGTTATTGAAAAATGCCTTACATACGTTAAGGTTTGAACCATAATAATATGAAGCACATTTAGTATGTAAAGTTATATTACATAATGTATTATTTTTTTTTAATGGAACCCATGGATTGCACGGGTTGCACACTAGTATATCTATATAATATATAAAAGCTAACTCTCACAGCGCCATGTGTCACCGTGAGAGAGCTTTAGATTTAAATGCATTAATCTATATAATTTTCTTTATTAGTAATACTGATTTTTTTTAATAAATTAAAAAATTATATTAAAGAAGTAATAAATAATAATGATTGTGTTGAATATCATCAATTAAAGGCACAACTTTTGGGTTTTCAATACCAACTTTTGGATATCCAATATCAATAAACTGTTATAATTTTTCATTAATAATTTTTTTAACAATGCATTTTGGCTTTTGATCATACCCAAACAATTCCTATATATGAAGGCAAGTAGGATGGTTGTGTAGAGAAACAAATTGCCAGCCATTAATATGCTTAGTTTTAGACACCAAGAAGCAATGCTCAGGTTATGACTACTACGTCAACCACCGAGAACAATTTGATAGAATTACTATATGTATGGTTAATGTTTATATCAATTTGATAGAATCACTATGTGTATGATTAATGTTCAAATTGTTGTTTGTCAGTTTTTATTTTTTTATTTTTTTTTTAGAAGTTGTTAGGTGAATCGATAACTAGCCACCACACCGGTGGTTACCTCACCCAGCTGTGAACCAATTCACGTTGTCGACCATTGGGCATTATGCCTACCACCCTGAAAAAATGCGGAGAGATTATACAAAGGAAAAGAGAAGAGATATGAGAAGAAGAGGCGAGAGAGAGAGAGAGAGAGAGAGAGAGAGAGAGAGAGAGAGAGAGAGAGAGAGAGAGAGAGACAAATTAAAATGAATAAGAAAGGAATCTGTCAAAAGAAATATGAGGAAGGAAGAGAGATGGGCATGAGATTGAGAAGATGATGAGAGAGTGAGATAAACGTGGTATTTAATACACCACATGAATTTTTTTTTTGTTTATTTAATTCAATTTCCTTAAAAAAATTTATTCAAATTTATTAGAGTATTAAAAAGTTTTAAGAAGATGATGAGTAGGTCAAAATTACTCAATGAATGCCTATATTTCAATTGATAAGTGCACCCGAGATTAAAAATCAATAATTTGACTTTTAATTAAACCATTGAAGTCTGTTTTCACACATATTTTATTTTTAAAGGAAATTAACACATTTTTTTTTACAATTTTTTTTTTCTTGTCTATTTTAAACTTTTTGTTTCCTTTTTTTTTTTTTTTTTTTAATAAAGAATTAAATATGCATTAAATACACAATGATTATTTTTAAAAATAAATGATTTTTAATTTTAATTTTTCTTATAAACGGTAATAAATAAATATTTTTTAAAAAATAATTAAAATATCAATTATAATAATAAATTAATTGTAATCTGTTTTTTTTTTTTATGGAATTAATGGTAAATTTTTTTTTAAAAAAAATAATGGTAACATATTAATGATAACATTACAAAAAATTAAAATAATAATATTTAATAAAATATTAATGGTAACACATTAAAAACAATAATTAATGCATTTAATTCAATGGATTCTTTTTCTAAACTAATAAATTTTTTTCTAGATGGTAATAAATAAATATTTTTGTTAGATAATAAAAACAAAATCCACTACTATTTGCATCTCGATAAAAGTCTTCACCTTTTATTTTTATTTTTTTATTGAATCATCTATGAGAGCAATGCATGATTTTTTTTTTTTTTAGAGAAATAAGTATATTAAAAAGCTGGAATGTCTTTTATAAATAATTGTGGAAAAATAAATTAATTTATTACTAGGCTTAACAATAACCTATGAAGTTTTTATTTATTTATTTATTTATTTAAATTGAATATCTTTATAAGTATTTCTAGAAAAAGCATTTATATATATATATAATTATAGAAATGATATTTTCGAGTGAATTGGGATGTTTTTAGAGGTTTTAAAATTTTAATTTATTAAAATGAAATGTCTTAAGAAAATAAATGTGAAAAGAAAAAAAAAATTGATTGTAAATAGTAAATCTCAATAGTTATTTATCTCAATATAATTATAAATATTTATAATTATTTTTTCTATTTTTAACTTTTTTATTTTATTTTTTATTATTTAGAATGTATTAAATATGTATTAAATACACCACGATTATTTCCAAATAAATATTTTTAATTTTTCTTATAAATGGTAATAAATAAATATTTTTCAAAACAAATTAAAATATTAATTATAATTTCAAATCAATGGTAATCCATTTTTTTTTTATGGAATTAATGGTAAAATTTAAAAACATGTCAATGGTAATATAATAATAATTTTTTTCATAACAAAAAATTACAATAATTGAGGGTTGAGACTCTCCATCTCTTTAAGGAAAAAAAATTATTATATTAAATCAAGTTTTCCAATATTAATGATGATAAAATTGAAATTATGATATAGTGTATCTAATTTGTTCTTTAGAATTACAATTATTAATTAATTAATAATAATTTAAGCCAATTTATACTTATATAGATTAATGGAAGGTTGAGACTCTCCATCGCTTCGGAAAAAATAAAATTAGATTATTATATTTTAAAATTAATAACTAATTAAGAAGAATATTCTATAGATTAATAAGAATTCATTTTCCAATCTATTTTCTATAAATTGACGACTTTTTCTACTCTTTCAAGAACACACGGGTACTCTTTTTTTGATGCTTTGCAATATAATTTGTCATTTCATGTGTTCAATTTATTTTATTTATTTATTTATTTTTTTCTGGTTATGTCGAGTGATTTAGATTAGATCTCGAAAGTTGTATTCTTTTTTATTTATTTATTTATTTATTTATTTTTTAAAGTTGATTATGTTTATAAGTGTTGATATGAGTAATGAGTGTCAGTATTTTTTTTCATTTTCAATGTAAAGTTTTGAATATTTTTTTTTGGTTTATTTATTTAATGTTTATTGATATGTTTCTCTGTTTCGATCAACACATATTGATATCATTCATGGCTAATGAAAATAGTGTAATTCAAAGTAGACATTAGAACCGTGAGTGTTGTGATATGAAATATGAGATGAATCAATTTGGATTATTTTAATGCGAATATATAGCAAATGAGAGGTTGCTAACGGAGATAACAGAGTGTGAATGATGGTCACAAGGCCACAACTAGGAGAAGAAGATTAAGGAAAAGAATGAGCGGAAGAGAAAGGTGAACATGATCCAAGATCCAATTGGTTGAGAAGAGAATAAGTGAATAGACTCCGAAATCGCCAAAATAAAGCAAACAATCAAAGCATCAATGATATTTACAAACTCGATCTATTGATGGAGATTTGGATCGGTGGAGATCTTTATCTCAACCATTTTTATTTTTATATCATAATAGTATAGATATATATATGAATATTTTTCTCCTCGATATACATTGATGTAGTAATGTTAGTATAATACTATTCATGTATCAATGTTAATTTCAATTTATATTTTATAATGCCCGCATATTGTGCGGGCTACAAGCTAGTAATATAGTAAAATGAAACCTCACATTGACACATGTTTTCGTGTAGAGGCTTTATCATTAAATTTTTTATTAATTATTAAGTGTCAATATGAGGAGCTTTGGCCATATTAATTACGGATAAGAATTATTGTTCTAATTATCGATCCTTCAAATTGCTTATTAAAGTTATTATAAATTGTCAGTCATGCTATGCATGCATAGTCCATTAGTTCATAGAGAAGGAAGAAAGACAGGCTCATTTAAAGCCATAAATCACCCATATTCTGGAAGTTTTATTGTAACATTATTCATTACAACCTTATTAATTACTAATAAGAATCATGACTGCATGTATATTTGTGAGCAATCGTTACAATTTACAAATTTAATATATCTACATAATTTAAATCACAAATAAAGAGACACTTAGGGTGCGTGCGTTTGGTACGAGGACGGAACGGGACGGGACTGGACAATTGTTCCGTATTGAGTTTGGAATGTTTATGACAGAACTATTAATTATACTATTATACGTTTGGTATGACTAGGATAGGATGGGATAAGAGGTTCAAATGACCATAGTGTCCCTCTTATATGTGTGTGTGTGTGGGGGGGGGGGGGGGGGGGGGGGGGGGGGTGGATCGGGGGATACAATTTTTGACACAATTTTTCAGCCATTGGTTCCATTAGATTTTGATGTCTTAGATTTAATAAATTGATTATTTATTATTATTATTTTAATATTCTTCTTTAATTTATTTACATTCCTCTTTCATATATTCACTTTCCTAATTAATATTTCCTCTTCCAATTTATAATTCTTCTTCCCCTGCTTGTTTTTTTTTCCTCTTCCATGTTTATTTTCTTTTCTTTCTCATGATATATAATCGGCATATTTAAATCATTGAAAACAAGTGAGAAAATGTGACCGATGGACCAAATTCAATGGTTTTTAAAATTCAATAAGGATCTGTGTATCACATAATAATCTCAATAATTGAGATGTTTCATATTCCACTTATAACTTTTCATATTCAACCATTTTCTATAAATTTGAATTGTCCTTCCCACTTCTCAGTATACTCAAGACTCAAAGCTTTACTTCCCTCAATAGAAGACCCTCAGTTCGACTGATCCGTTTCTATAAACGTAACTAATTGGATTAACAACCCATTCACCCCGTCTAGGTTGTTTAGACACACGTTATATATATTTTCAGTGAATTCCATCAAAATCTATTACTTAAAACAAATCTATCAAACTCCAACTAATTCTAGATTGAATACACCCCCTTAGAGACTTATGTGTCACATTTCAAATTTAAAGACTTATGTCACACATTTCAAAAGTCAAGGAGTTGTTGGATCATTTCCTTTAACTTTAGGAAAAAAGTGGTATTTAACAAAACTAGAAAGAGTTTTGTGGAATTATCACTTATTACCATTCAATGTTTTAAAACTCGAAAGGCGAGGCGAGGCGGTAGCCTCAACCGTAAAATGGAAAAAAAAATTAAAAAAAAATTAAAGAAAATTAATAAAATAGAAAATATTCCATAATATTGAATAAATAAGTCATTAGCAACAATACTAACACAAATATCACACACAAATTAAACATTACTAAAAAAACGTCATCCTAACGATAAACGACCACTAATCTAATGAATCCAATAAGCTATCATTAGTGTTGTTGACGGTGATTTTTGGTGGTCACCGAGTCAATGATTTATCTTTTGACTTGTTGTAAATTGTGAACTTGGATGATTGAAAACAAAAGAAATAAACTATGAATCACAAACAATTACGTGGTAAAACTCCAAGGGTTGGAGAAACATCCACGGTTTGTTGCCTAAGCAACGAAGCCAAATCCACTATGAAGAAGAATTACAAGAATGCTGTATTGCCATCTCTCTCTCTCTCTCTCTCTCTCTCTAGCTATTTCACTCCTCTCCCCCTCCTTTTGCGTAAAGAAGGGGTATTTATACATGTTTTATTAGGGTTTTGGTATGTGGTGCCCTAATTGTGAGTTGTAATCCTTAACGGATTCGGACTCTCCTTCTTTTGTATATTTCCTGATTTGGTTGAATCCAAGTCTGATTCTGATTCCTCCTTCTTCATTCACGGAAAATCTATTGGCTTCCTTATTTGGACTCTGCGGCCACTGTCGCTTATCATGGAGTTGCTTGTTGCTGATTGCACCCAAAGTTTGGAATATGGGCGCTGGTGACTATCTGTTTTCATTGATTCCCGACTACACCGTGTCCTTGCCCGAGTAAGGTTTATTGCCCGAGCAACTCGCTTTTGTTGGTGGTCGGGAAACTTCCTCTTTTTCCGAGCATGTTTTCATGGGGGAATTCTTGCTCCGTTAGTTGACTTTCTTTTGAACTTGCTTACGTGGCTTTATATTGTGATGACGTGTCTACCACGGCTATTTTTTCCTATAACAAGTGTAAAGTGGATTAAAAGGGTAATCCCTTCCATCATCATCATATGAAGTTCCTGGAGAGTTGTGTTGGTTTGAAATGTCCCCCCACCCACATTCTTCATCCACCTGTTGCAAAGCCTTTTCTTTGTCTACCAAAAAATATAAAGTAATATTATAAAGATTGTAAGTAAATATATCATTCTATGCTATGAGCTATTTACCTAAAATCTTTTAAATTTAATTAGAGAATTACTTACTTGTATTTCTCTTTCTCTTTACTACTCCTTGTTGGCTTCCACTCGGTTGACTCATGTCCACATTTGTAGATGTTCCCCTAACTTCATCTCCCTCAACCATCCATTCATCATTTGAAGGCACATATTCATCGGTCAATGGATCCTCATCATCCTTTAGTGTCTTTTTATTTAATAATTTGTGTTGCAACCTTCTATTTTACATTATGTACACCTAGGAATTCAATTTCTTTGTGTTTAATTGATCATTCTTCTTCATATGAATCTATAAAATTTTTGTAGGATATTTACAATTAAGAAATACTAAATATATTTTGATATAGTATTGAAAATTGTAAGTAAACACATACCATACTCCAATTCCTTTCTCAAGCCGATGATGAGCATGTGAGACTTAAAATCTTCATCGCAAAACTTGTAAGCTCCCGAGTTTCGTCTCCAAAAGCAGTACACCAATGGGCTACAATGGGAATAAATAATAATAAACACTGAAGATATAAAACAATACTATAAATTTCATAAATAAATTAATAAATGTAAATAATAATTTTACATACCAGGGCCACGATTGTGGATGAGATTTTTTGCAATTACATAGGAAAACAAGCCTTATGATTAAAGAGATCAAGTTGTAAATTAGCTTTAAATCTCTCATCCTCTTTAGGAATAAGTTTTTCCATGCAGACCATCAACCCAATCTTTACCTCCGGATGAGTGGAAAAATCATCTGAATATTGGAATGGGGGATTCAGATAGTATGCAGTTGGGTGCAAATGGCAGTGCAATTGAAACTCCCACTTTTGATCAATGATTTGATTGCCATATCTCCTTGTAAGCTCTTTCCTCATTTCCTAAATTCTTGGCTATCTCCTCCTTGGCATTATCCATTGCACCATAAATGAATCCCATTCCGGGCATTTGTTCGGAATCTGTCATCCTCAACACACTTATAAAAGGTTTAGTTGTCTTTAATGCGTAAGACATGTTCCCCTAAAAAGTTTCGTTGAAGATGATCTTGATTTCCCTTCCCTCGGCCTTTTTTGCAAAACTACATCATTCCCATTCCGTTGAAGTAAACATTTGCTGCAAAAGTTGCTTCAGACTGAATATACTTTCTAATGTCAAGAAAGCAGTTGCAAATCGTGTAGGAGCGGGCTAGATCAAATCTCTGTTAGTGTGCTTCAACGATAACACCCATCCATGGTTGTAGATAAAGGTACTCACCTATTACAATTTACAACACAAGAATAAACCATTAACTAAATATTAAAGCATTTATTTACTGATTACTAAATAGTAAAATTAAAGCATTTATTTACAGATTTATACCTTCTTCGCTTTCTTCAATGCATTTTCCTGTTGTGGTAGTTTTCCAATTTTCTCAAGTATGAGATCAATACAATGAGCTGCACACGACGTCCACCATAGTTGTGTCATTTTCTTCTTCAACATTTCACCCGCTTTTTTGTAGTTTGATGCATTATCCGTCACAACTTCAACTACAATATATTCTCCAACTTATTCAACCATTTCATCCAGTAGGTTAAATAATATTGTAGCTAGCATCTTTAACTGCATCACTTGCATCAACCGACTTCAAGAACATCGTGCCATGCAGATTGTTTACCAAAAAATTTATCAACCGCCTTCATCTCATATCCTTTCACCCATTCGACATAATTGATACCCTAGTTTGACTCCATGTCTTCTTTACTTCTGCGACAATTGCCTTAGTTTGATTTTAACTCTCTTCCTCTCTCCCCCTCTCCCATTTGTTTTTACCTTGTTCTCTCCAATTCACTAAACTTCAATGCCTATTAAATCATTTGTCATTACTATTTCTTACCTTTCTTTGAAACAGTCAACCAATTAATTCCTCATTATAAGTACCGATTGAAGTCAAAATAAAAAATCTCCACAATTGTTGTAATTTCGTACTACTTAATTTAGATAAAGGTTTTTTTTTTTTTTTTTTTTTACCATGTGGTAGTAGGACTCGAACTTGGAACATTTCAGACTAAATGAACCCCCTTCACCACCATGTGACATTGGGTGGTGGTATCTAGATAAAGTTAATTAACATCATGTTTTTTTTTATTTTTTATTTTTTATTTTTTTAAATAAGATAAAAGAGAAAAGAAATACAACCAGACTTCTGCAAATGCTATGCAAAATGTATGGGCAGCTAGAATATACTAAAAATGACAACTAATCATGCTAATTGGTGAATATGAAAGAATACATGAAAGAACATACTAGAAATTCATAGGTAATGTACTATTGCAATTTGCAAAACTATGTACTCTATTTGAATATTTTCTAATTCTTTTACATTTTGTTTTTTTCTTTGATAGAACCTATCTTTAAAAAATAATTTTGATGTGGGCTTATTGAAAATATTTTGAAGTAACTTAAATACAAAAAAAGAGTAGGTTTTTTCGGGCAATTGAGTGTTTCAGCTTGTTAGAGAACCCACATCACATCTGAAGCTAAAGAGAAGGGTATATATACTAATGGATGTCACAATCCAATAGACTATTTTTTTGGGTTGTAAGGCTATCCACCAATATATATATTATTTCTCATAAACATAAAAAATGCACGAAGTATAGGATTGGAAGTTTGGACCATATTTTTTTTAACCTAAACTGACTCTACCAATGATTACCATTATCGATTTCTTATATAATTAATTACACCAAGTTTCTACTGTTGTCACAACATGAGAATAATGCCTAGACCTACTAATAATTTGCTTTATGTTCCAGATTGCATTCCCCAACATGGAAGAACTAACTTTGGATTGGAAGTGCATTGTGAAAGAGACTTTGCATGGGAAATTTTCAGATTATTCATGCAAACTAATCTCCTTTATGTTTGTAAACTATCGCATGGGAACTACAATTTGTCCATGCCATTTCCTTTAAACATTACCCAGCCTCGAGAAATTTGAAGTTTATAATGGATATTTCAGGGAAATATTTTTATGTGGACAAATTGATTGTAAGGAAAAACATGCTCAGACACCTAGTAAATTGAGTTACTTGAAGCTCTATAAAGTATTTGATTGGTCTTTTCCTCGGGAGAAGAACTGTGAATATAGTAAAGCTCTTCAGAATCTTGCAACTCTAGAACTATTAGAGTGTCCCAAGTTACTAAACTTAGCGCCTTTATCGGTGACTATCCAAAATTTGACAACTTTGGAAGTATCAAAGTGTCATGGAATGCGTAATTTAGTGCCTCATTCAGCAACTGAAAATCTAGTGCAACTTATAAGGATGAGTATAACTGACTGCCAAATGATTGAAGAAATCATAGCACATATTGAATATGGGATGGATGATCGGATCATTTTCAAGCAACTTAAATATTTGGGACTTCAATGTTTTCCATGCCTTAGATGCTTCTACTCCAGGAATTGCACTATTGAATTTCCATCATTGCAACAAGTAGTTTTGAGACAATGCCCGAATATGAAAATTTTCTCTCAGGGAATCTTGATCACAAACTTCAGAGACTGCAATTTTTAGAAGCAGAGAACGGAGGATATTGGGAAGACAACCTTAATACCACCATGCAAAAGTTGTTCAGAGACAAGGTATGTATCAATTCACCAAATGTTTGCATCTTTATTTCATTGTGATGGTAATCGTTTAATTTTTCAATTTTTCTTAGCACTTTTTCCACTATCAGACTGGTTGTCTCATTAGCACAAGAAGTACAATTTCCAGTGGGCAACTATCCGATTAAAAAATAGTCTAATACAAGAAAGATAGTTGCCATTGTTAAAAACTAGAAAATTATAATCACTCCCTTTTGTTCTGTTTCCTTTTTTTATTATTCTGAAGAGAATTTGAATGAACTATTTTGGCTTGTTAGGTTGGATTCCGTGGCTTACTACATTTGACACTCTCCAAGTTTCCCCATTTGAAAGAAGTATGGCATGACCAACTTCCTGTCAGCTTCTTCTGCAATTTAAAAAAGCTGGTCATGGATGAGTGTGCAAATATTTCAAGTGCTATTTCTGGTTATCTTCTACAGTGTTTAAACTCTTTGAAAAAGCTGGTTATAAGAAATCATGAATCACTAGAAGAAGTGTTTGATTTGGAAGAGCTAAATGCTGATGGAAATTTCAAGGTGTTATCCCTGTTAAGTCAGTTTTACCTTGTTAATTTGTCAACATTGAGGCATATATGGAAGAAAAATCAACCGCTAGTTTTCAGCTTCAGAACCTTGACATTGATGGAAGTTGATAACTGTAGCAGCTTGAGATATGTATTTACTCCATCTGTGGTGTTTGGCCTTGTGCAACTCCAGAAAATGGAAATGAAAATTTTTGCTATGATGGAAGAAATCATCCCAATGGAAGGAGAGAATGATGCAGCCATTGATAAAATCACTTTGTTTCCTAAACTAAATCAGCTGAAGCTCAAAGATCTTCCCGAACTCACAATAGTCTGCAACTTCTACGGTAAATTTAATTGAACTTCCATCCTTGTCCAAACTGTGGATTGAGAATTATCCTAAAATGCAAACATTTGTCTCCAATCATCGATGTACAAACATGACAGCAAGCAAGGAACATGAAGAGATGGACCCCCATTCTGACATACTTCCTTTCTTTGATGAAAAGGTTATTTATTCTCCATCTTTCTCCTTTCATTCTTTCCTTCGCATTTGTTTTCTTCATTCACTTCACTTTATAAAAAGTTATGGTATAACCAACATCTGCTCTTCGTGTCTTCAAACTTTGACGCAGTTGATCATGTACTCCTGTGATAATTTGAAATATATAATTCTATCTTTTATGGTTAAAAGTCTTGTCCATCTCGAGGTCCTTAGGATATCCAATTGTAAGTTCATGGAAAGGGTAATAATCACTCAAGAAGAAAGAAAAAACTAGCACTTTGTTCCCTAAACTAAAGCTTATAATCAACAAATTTTTATTCTAATTCTACTCCTACATCCCATAGTGTATAATCAAGATGTTTAAATCATATATTTACTTGATTCTGTTGAACCCAAAAAATATAAAACTATTGAAGCAAAATATAACCACAGCCAAACCATTTATAAAAAAGAAAAAAAGCAACATGTTGTATTGGCTCATATAATTTGCAAAGAGTAATGCTATACAACCTAAAATATTAGCCTAAAAATCAACCTAAATGATGTGGCACTTGATTTTCTATCACCATGTAAATCATGGGATGACATAGTGAATGATAAGATAAGGGCAAATCACTTGTCACGTCATTTGGATTGATTTTTCGGTTAATATTTTAGGTTATGTAGCTTTATAAGTGCATCTTTCAAGTACTTATTCATAAACTTCTTCAAATTTACTAAATGATCTTGCTGGTATCAGCAATTCAGCACTGTTGTATGTCCCTATACTTGTACATTTTATTTGCAACTCATCTCTCCTTTCTCATTCAGTATTTTGATTGAATTCCCAGGTTGCATTCCCCTGCTTGAAAGAATTAAAGTTGTGTCAATTACCTGATCTGTTACATCTGCAGAAGGAAGATTCTCAACCTAACTCTTTGAAAATTTGACAAGTCTACAAGTATATGGCTGTGAGAATTTAAAACCTCTAGTTCCGTCCTTGGTGTCCCTTCATTAACTGATGACTCTAACAGTAGAGAGTTGCAATGGATTAATAAATTTGACGACAATCTCAACTGCAAAAACTTTAGTGCAACTTGAGATATTGGATATAAGACACTGCGAAATGCTAGAAGAAATCATAATAGATGTGGGAGATGAAGAAATCATAACAGGGGAAGGAGAGAAGGATGCAGCCATTGATAAAATCATATTCTCTATGCTAAACTTCATTGAGCTTGAGAATTTACTGAACTTGACAAGTTTCTATTCAGGAAGTAATACTTTGGAATGTCCTTCATTGACAACTATTGAGATAAAATATTGTTCAGAGATGGAGACATTTGTTTTCCCTAATACGAAGGACCTTAGTTGCCATAGTGTATCCCTTTTCAATGAGAAGGTCAGTTTGTCGCTAATTCTTTTTTTCTAAAATTAATTTCGTAGAACATGCTGTTCATCAAACAAGAATATCATTTGCAGTTTGTATTACCTTTCCTGGAATCCTTGGACCTGCCTGACATCGGTATCCAAGCCATATGGCATACACAACTTCTGCAGGCAATGTCTTCTTGTTTTCAAAATTTGACAGAGTTGATCATGTGTGGCTGTGATAATTGGAAATATTTATTTCCATCTTCTATAGCCGAAAGTCTTGTCCATCTCTGTTGGAATTATGAAACTTTTCCTTTTGATGATGTGGCTCAATAAATTATGATGCAATAGAATGATGCAATAGATTGATGTCATGAATGATGTCATGAAAAGCATGGTCCAAGCATGGTGTAAAGCATGGTCCAAGCATGGTGTTAAGCATGGTCTCAAGCATGGCCAATATGGCCTAAGAATGGGTGTGGAAGGTTCTTGTTGTGTTTGTGTCTATATATAGCCCATTTGGGCAAAGAAAATGTATGCCATCATAAGAAAAGAGAGAAAGATGGCGTGTGATGTATATATATGTTTTTATAAAAAATGTTTATTTTATGCTTCTCTCCTTCTTGTTCTTTCATATAAATGCTTTGATAAATATTTTTCATGTTAAAGCTATGTTTATGATAAATGTTTTTCATATATGCTTATGAAATCTCTACACCCATAATATTTTTTCTTAGATTTTATAAAAAAAACCAACAATCTCGTGATCCTTAAGATATCCAATTGTAAGTGTATGGAAGTGGTAATAATCACCCAAGAAGAAAGAAAAAGTAAAACTCTGTTCCTTAAACTGAATCAGCTGAAGCTCAAAGATCTTCTGGAACTCACAAGATTCTGCAACTTCAATGAAGATTCAATTGGACTGCCTTCCTTGTTTAAGTTGGTGATCAAGAAATGCTCTAAAATGCAAACATTTGTCTCCGATTCTGTATGTTCAGACATGCCACCCATTGAAGAACTAGAAGAAGTGAATACAGAGAAAGAGGAGAACCTCCGGTCTTTCTTTGATGAAAAGGTTGATTATTACCCCATTTTGCTTCTTTCATTCTTTCTTCACATTTACTTTCTCCCTTCGTTGTGCCTTATATAGCTTTATATAGTTTAATCTATTGATCATCTCAGTTAATTTTTTTCATCTACAATCTTAATTATTAAGAAACACTTATTGATGTAGGACAGTTGGCGTTAGGGATGGCAAAAACCCGGGTCTGGGCCGGGTATACCCGGACCAGGCCGGGGACCCGGCCGGGTACCCGGGTTTTAACAGTCCGGGTACCCGGCCCGGAAATACCCGGATTTTCGAATCCGGGTACCCGGCCCGGAAATACCTGGCCGGGTTTTCGGGTATCCATACCCGGATTTTGCCCGGGTTTTACCTTTTTTTTTTTAAATTTTTTATTTTTTAAAAAAACTTGAAGTTACTAGAAGAAAAACACTGGAAAAAAATAAATAAGCAAAAGACGTGCTAAAATTTTGCATTGTTATAAGAAAAATGCATTTTTCATGCCTACCACTTATAGTTTTAGGTGTAAACAGTCAAGTTTCCAGACATTTCAACAACATTTTCCAAGATTTTCTAATCCAAAAAAATCATTTGAGCCTATGCCCCTTTTTTGGACCATTTAATCTATTTATAAAACATTTAAGGAAAGTGCAATAGTTAGCCCGGCACATCAAACAGCTCCTAATTCTTCACTAATGCAATAGAGATGGCATCCAACAAACTTGAATGTAAAACACACACAATACAACGATGAACAGGAAACACAAGCCAAAACAGCACACGGTGGATATAAAGAGGAAATATTTAGTGTTTAGAGCATAGATGACTCAATATGTAACACCTCTGCCAATTAATATGACAGATACAAATCCTTTAACATCATACGGATTTTAATTGTATGTACAAGATCTTGCTACGAGAATTGCATATCAGTCTACAAAAAAACACACATAGTAAATCACAATCCATGAATGGAAGCCAAAATTAGACTAGCTTCTAGGTAGCCAATGCAGGCTTCGCTGACTGAAAACTACGTTCACAGACAAAAACATCTTCTTTCTAGCACCTAAAACTCTATAACTTTACTTTTTTGCCAAAGAGTTGAAACTCAATACACACATTCTTGCTAAAAATACCTTGAACCTTATCAGCTATGCAACTGGAAATTCATACTTGAATCCTCCAACCTTTTCAATTAAGACTCGCAATAAAAAACAAAAAAATTGATGAGAATTTCATGAATGATTCAATCTTTTGGACCTTATTAGACTGTTAGCTATGCAACCAAAGCTACAAATTATGCAACTGGAAATTCGTACTACAATCCTCCAACTTTTTCAATTAAAACTCACATTAAAACCATTAAAAAATCTGTTTAAAAAGTTGGAAGAGGGTCTTGATTAAGTTTTTTTGTGTAAAAAAAAAAAAAAAAAAAATTTTTTTTTTAAAATTTAAAAACCAGGTACCTGGCCGGGTATCTGGGTATACCCGGACCCGGGCCGGAACACAACCGCCCCGGGTACCTGGACAACCCTTACCCGGTGCCGGGTAAAACATGTCCGGGTTTTACCCGGGATTTCCGACCCGGGTAAAGCCGGGTACCCGGCCCGGCCGGGTAAATTTGCCATCCCTAGTTGGCGTTGGATTTTGAAGAAAAGATGGATAGAAAACTGTCCAAAAGGGGTGCTCCGAAGAAACGAGCATAACTTTCAGCTCGGTTGTCAGATTTCCTATTATAATATGTTTTCAGAAAGGGTTTTCAGAGCTCTACAGCAGGGTAACCCGGGTTCCCCTAGTTGATGTCATTTGTATCCTCAATGGAGCTGTTTAAATTAGGTTTTCGAGCAGCCGAAGTTTTTAGTGTTTTTATTTGTTTTCCATTTTGGCTTAGTTTGAGGATATTTTAGTCTTTTTTTTGCTTATTTTAGGGTTTCCCGAGTCTATTAAAGGCTCTTTGTTATCAGTTTCGAATTATTCAATAATATTATTATTTTGGTTTCAATTGAATTTACTGGTGGATTCCAGATTGTGAGAACTTAGGGTTTACGCTGGTAAATCCTTTACTTCCATTCTACGTCAAGTGGTATCAGAGCATAAGGACTTGCCTTATACGATAGTTAACAACGAAGACGGAAGAGTTAACCCTGGCGACGCTGGTCGTAGGGATGCCGATGTGTGGGCGGCGATTGATGAGCAGCGACAGTCGATGGAGAGGTTGGAGGCTATGGTTCGTCAACTGATAGAGCGGCTGCCTACCCCCAACAACCCTACGGGCCAAGTTCTTGCTCCCATTCCTGCCCCTGCCAACAGAGATGGAGTCGAGGGATTGGCCCTTGATCGCCTTGAAGGTAGACGTCCACCTAGAGCCGCGAGACATGCTTAGCATGGAGATTTCAGTGATGAAGATTCTAAAGAGGATTTCGTGGGTTACCAAGGAGTTCGTCAACTGAACTGAAATCAACCTGATTACCGGATCCGCGCAGATATACCTCTGTTCCATGGGAAACTACAAATTGAAGAGTTCCTAGACTGGATTTCAGAGGTTGAGAGATTCTTCGAGTTTACTGAGGTGACGGAAGAACGTCAAGTCAAATTGGTAACGTACAAGTTGAGAAGCGGGGCTGCTGTTTGGTGGGAGAAATTACAGATGGATAGACGGCGACAAGGCAAGGTTCCTATACGATCCTGGAGGCGAATGAAACAGCTTATGATGAGCAGGTTTTTACCTCCTGACTATGAGCAATTTTTTTTTTAGAGTTATCAGAATTGTGTGCAGGGTAACAAAACCGTTGCGGATTATATTGAGGAGTGGTCCAGACTTTCAGTTTGTAACAACCTTAATGAGACTGAGGGACAGCAGGTTTCAAGATATTTGGGGGGTTTAAAGTCGACCATTCGAGACAAGATTGGGCTGCAAGTCGTGTGGACAGTAGATGAGGCGCATTACATGGCTTTGAAAGCGAAGTTAATGGAGAAATCATCCAATCGTTATACTCAATACAAGAAGGACATGGGTGAGTCGTCCAACGCAGCTGCAAATAGGAGTAGATTTTCACCAAGTGATGGACAGGGTCAAGCTAAAACTACAGTAGATCAGGTTCAAAGGGGTTCGAGTCCGAGTAATAATTTTGGTGGGTCTCGTCTGGTAGCAGCAATAGCAGTTACGAAAGAAATCCCACGAGTGGCGCCAAACCCGTACAGTAGACCAGGTAGCATGAAGTGTTACAGGTGCAGCCAACCAGGACACCGATCGAATGAATGCCCAGCCCGAAAACCAGTGAATTTCATGGATGCTGAAGAGGAAGAGGAAGAGGAAGAGAATTTTAAAGATGAGGGGAACATGGACGAGTTCTTGGAAGGAGCAGAAATTGCAGAGGAACAAGGGGAGCCGGTAAACTGTGTGATTCAGCGAGTCATGTGTGCCACAAAATTAGAGGGTTTATCACAACAAAACAATATTTTCAAGACTTGTTGCAGTGTATAGGGAAAGGTTTGTGATGTGATTGTCGACAGTGGGAGTTGTGAGAATTTCGTGTCCAGAAAATTGGTAGAACATTTGAAACTGCGTGCAGAGAAGCATCCCAGGCCTTATGCGATTGGTTGGATTCAAAAGGGACCCAAGGCGAATGTGACAGAGGTGTGTAAAGTTCTTATTTCGATTGGGCAGTACTACCGGGAAGAGGTGGTATGCGATGTAGTCGACATGGATGCTGGACACGTACTACTGGGGCGTCTATGGCAGTTTGATGTGGATATAACCTACAGAGGTCGTGATAATATTTGTATTTTCAATTTGGGTGGCAGGAGGATCGCAATGGTTCTGAAACGGGTTTCAGTCGGAAGCTCAACTAAGGCCACAGTAGATGAGCAGTCTTTGGTCACTTTAATCATGTCCGTAACTGAATTGGAAGCTGAGATTAAGGAGGCACATGAGGTACATGTTGTAGTTGTGCGAGCTTTGGTGATTGAAAGCAAGGAAGAGCAGAGAGTTGCAGTACTTGAGAAGGTGCAGACCCTACTGACTGAATTCAGTGATTTGGTTTCAGAAGACTTACCAGATGACCTTCCACCATTGAGAGATATTCAGCACTAGATTGACTTAGTTCCGGGAGCAAGCTTACCGAATTTACCACACTATAGGATGAGTCCCAAAGAGAATCAGATTTTACAGGGAAAAGTGGAGGAGTTAATGAAGAAGGGGTTTATTCAAGAGAGCATGAGTCCATGTGCAGTTCCCACATTACTTGTTCCGAAGAAAGATGGCAGTTGGAGGATGTGCATTGATAGTCGTGCGATCAACAAGATAACTGTCAGGTATAGCTTCCCTATTCTGAGATTGGATGACATGCTAGATATGCTGAAGGGGTCGAAATTATTCTCCAAAATCGACCTAAGAAGTGGGTACCATCAGATTCGGGTCAAGCCTAGGGATGAATGGAAAACAACCTTCAAAACTAAGGATGGACTGTACGAGTGGTTTGTGATGCCTTTCGGACTTTCCAATGCGCCGAACACTTTTATGCGGCTTATGAACTAGGTATTGCAGCCTTTCATTGGAAAATATGTAGTCGTTTACTTCGATGATATATTGATTTACAGCCGGAGTGAGGAAGACCACATGGAGCATCTACGGGCTGTGTTAGAGGTATTGTCCAAAAACCAATTGTTTATCAACTTTAAAAAATGCAGTTGGATGATGGAGAAGTTACTATTCCTTGGGTACGTGGTCAGTTCGGAAGGGATATTGGTTGATGAAGAAAAGGTTAAAGCCATTCGAGATTGGCCTACACCGAAGACGGTTGGAGAAGTGAGGAGTTTTCATGGTTTGGCGACGTTTTATCGTCGATTTGTGAGGGATTTTAGCAGTATTGTGGCTCCCATCACAGAGTGTTTAAAAAAAGGGAAGTTTCAGTGGAGTGAGGCAGCCGAAATAGCCTTCGCAGTCATCAAAGAAAAATTGTGCACCACTCCTGTTCTTGCTCTACCCAGTTTTGAAAAGTTATTCGAAGTGGAATGTGATGCTAGTGGGGTTGGGATTGGAGCAGTGCTGACACAAGAGAAGAAACCAGTGGCGTTTTTAGTAAAAAGCTGAGTGATGCGCGACGAAAGTGGAGTACCTATGATCAGGAATTCTACGCAATTATTCGTGCTCTAAAGAATTGGGAGCATTACTTAATTCAGCGCGAGTTTATTCTTTACACTGATCATTAAGCTCTGAAGTATCTGAATAGCCAGAGAAGCTTAAGTAATATGCATGCTCGGTGGGCAATTTACTTGCAGAAATTTTCGTTTGTTCTAAAGCACAAGTCTGGGGTTCTAAATAAGGTGGTAGACGCGCTGAGTCAACGTGCAAGCTTATTGGTTACTATGCAACAAGAGATTATTGGGTTTGATTTTTTGAAAGAATTGTATTCTGATGATGAGGACTTCGGAGAGATATGGGAAAAGTGTGTTCTGAAACAGACTGATGGAGAGTTTCATATGAGCGAAGGCTATCTGTTATGTGGCAATCAGTTGTGCATCCCGCGGAGCTCCCTGAGAGAGAAATTGATTCAAGAGTTGCACGGGGGAGGTTTGGGTGGTCACTTAGGGCGTGACAAAACTATCAGTGGGGTGGCCGAGCGGTATTACTGGCCTCAGTTGAAATGCGACATCGGTAACTTTGTTCGCAAGTGTTACGTCTGTCAAACTTCTAAGGGACAGGCTCAAAATACGGGCCTCTACATGCCACTACCTGTTTCGAATGCCATATGGGAGGATTTAGCAATGGACTTCGTTTTGGGTCTCCCACGAACTCAACGTGGGGTCGACTCCGTGTTTGTTGTGGTTGACAGGTTCTCGAAGATGGAGCATTTTATACCTTGTTGGAAGACATCTGATGCATCACATGTGGTGCAGCTGTTCTTTCGGGAGGTGGTTCGGTTGCATGGTGTTCCCCAGTCTATCACATCTGATAGAGACTCGAAATTTCTTAGCCATTTCTGGGTTACATTGTGGCGGTGGATGGCTACTACTCTGAAATTCAGTAGCACTGTGCATCCACAGACCGATGGACAGATGGAGAACTTAAACCGAACACTGGGCAATTTAATTCGGAGCATCTGTGAAGACAAGCCAAAACAGTGGGACCTGGCGTTGGCACAAGCTGAGTTTGCATACAACAATGATGTTCACACTGCTACAGGTAAATCTCCCTTCGCTTTAGTGTATCGGCAACCTCCTAAGCATGCGTTGGACTTGGCAAAACTTCCCAAGGTCACTGGTATGAGCGTTGCTGCTGAGACTGTGGCAGAGCAGGTTCGTGATGTTCAGGCTGAAGTGAAGGCGCGGTTAGAGGAGAAGAATGCAAAGTATAAGGCTGCAGCAAATGTTAAAAGGCATGAGAAATTGTTTGTTGGGGGAGAACAGGTTATGGTGTTCTTGTGTAAAGAGAGGTTTCCAGTTGGTACCTATAACAAGTTGAAACCAAGGAAGTATGGGCCGTACAAGGTGATCAAGAAGATCAACAATAATGCCTATGTGATTGACTTGCCTGCTAATATGAACATATCCCGAACCTTCAATGTAGCTGACCTGTATGAGTTTCGTGAGGATGTTCTGCTTTATCCATATTATAACTCGAGGTCGAGTTCTTCACAGGTGGGAGGGACTGATGTAGGACAGTTGGCGTTGGATTTTGAAGAAGAGATGGACAGAAAACTGTCCAAAAGGGGTGCTCCGAAGAAACGAGCATAACTTTCAGCTCGGTTGTCAGATTTCCTATTATAATATGTTTTCGGAAAGGGTTTTCAGAGCTCTACAATAAGGCAACTTGAGTTCCCCCAATTGATGTCATTTGCATCCTCAACGGAGCTGTTTAAATTAGGTTGTCGAGCAGCCGGAGTTTTTAGTGTTTTTATTTGTTTTCCGTTTTGGTTTAGTTTGAGGATATTTTAGTCTTTTTGCTTATTTTAGGGTTTCCTGAGTCTATTTAACGCTCTTTGTTATCAGTTTCGAATTATTAAATAATATTATTATTTTGGTTTCAATTGAATTTATTGGTGGATTCCAGATTGTGAGAACTTAGGGTTTACGCTGGTAAATCCTTTACTTCCGTTCTGCGTCACTTATGTAACTAATTAATGGCTTTTAGTTAAAGTTCTAGACTTCTATTTACAGTTACTACTATAGAATTTAAAAATTTAGCTTTTTAGTGATCAACTTTGAATATACCATTTTAGCTTTCAAATTTATAAACTCTTGTAATAAAATTTTAATAATATATGAATTTTAATACCATTCAAATTGGTTAAAAAAAATATCAAATATTTTAAAAAATAAAAATGTTGGAGGTGGAGACCAGTGGAAGAGACTGACCTACTCTTCTCCTTAATTCTTTCTTTGTATGGTGTGAGTAGTATGGTACATCCTCTCTTATAAGCATGTGTTGAAAGTTTTCTCCCAGATGTTATGGGAGTAGATATCCGGAACACGTCTATACATTGTATTGTACTTGATCTTGGCAGGTCCTAGCAAACCCCTGACCCCTTTGGTGTTAGATTTCATTAAAAAAAAAATGAGTAATATTCATATGAAACAAAGCTGTTTTGATCTAAGAATAAGGTTTTTCATTTTTATTCAATTCATCTCTCCTTTTTGATTCAGCATATTGATTGAATTTCCAGCCCCTGCTTGGAAGAATTAAAGTTGCATGAACTACCTAAGTTGTTGCATCCGTGGAAGGAAGATTCTCAACCTGGGGTAGTTTTTGAAAATTTGACAAATCTAGATGTATTAAGTTGTAAGAACTTAAAAACTCTAGTGCCATTCTTGGTGTCCCTTGAGAAATTGACGACTCTAACTGTACAGAGCTGCAATGGATTAATGAAGTTGATGACACTCTCAAAAGCTAAAACTATGGTGCAACTTAGGAAAATAAATATACAGTTCTGCAGAATGCTAGAAGAAATCATAATAGATGTGGGAGATGAAGAAATCATGACAGTGGAAGGAGAGAAGGATGCAGCTATTGATAAAATCACATTCTCTATGCTGAACTCCATTGAGCTTGAGAATTTGCCGAACTTGACAAGTTTCTATTCAGGAAATAATACTCTGGAATGTCTTTCCTTGACAACTATTGAGATAACAGCTTGTCCAAAGATGGAGAAATTTGTTTTCCATAATACGAAGGACCTTAGTTTCCATAATGTATCCTTTTTCAACGAGAGGGTCAGTTTGTCGCTAATTATTTTTTTCCAAATTGATTACATAGAATATGCTCTTCATCAAACAAGAATAGCATAACCAATTTCTGCAGGCAATGTGTTATTGTTTTCAAAATTTGACGGAGTTGATCATGTCTGGCTGTGATAATTGTTAAAATTAATGCAGAGATTATTTGTCAGTGGTGCTTGAGTTTAGCATCACATGAGTCTTTAGATTGAGTCAAATAAGTTATCTCCACTTACTAGTTTGTTGGTGTAGTGGGATGTTGGGTTATAGTGCTATTTTCTAGTTATTGGTGTGATTAATTTGTGGGCAAGTAATTGTTAATGGGTCATGTTAAAGTTAGTGGTAGTCATGGGTCCTTATTTGTTGGTCTTTAGTTTCTTGTAATTGCCTATATAAAGGCTTGTTTATGTTGAATGAAGTGTCAAGCAAATTCACCCAAATATTATTTTTGTTTTCACCATTTTATTTTGTTATACCTCTCACTACCTAATAGTTGTTGAGAGAAGTCTTCTTGAGTGTGTTTAGCCTTCCAAAAACTATCATCTGGTATTAGAGCCAGGTTGAACCAATGGCCAACAATGGTGGTTTGAATCCCACACACCCCACTATTCCTTTGTTTCAAGGTAGTGGGTATGAAATTTGGAGTACAAAAATGAAGACTCTTTTTATCTCTCAAGATTTATGGGAGTATGTGGAGGAAGGCTATGCTACAGAAGGAGTCGCAGCAGACGTTCTCAAAGATGTCAAGAAGAAAGATGCCAAAGCCTTGTTTTTCATTCAACAAGCAGTTGCTGAATCCATCTTTCCTCGAATTTCAGCAGCAACAAAATCCAAAGAAGCATGGGATGCGTTGAAGAATGGATACCAAGGTAATGCTAAGGTGAAAATGGTAAAACTTCAAACTCTTTGTAGAAAATATGAAACTTCTCTCATGAGAGAAAATGAGTCTATGCAAGATTATTTTTGCAATTTAATGGAAACTGTGAATAATATTCGAAAATTTGGTGAAGAGTTAACTGATGCAAAAGTTGTTGAAAAGATTTTGAGAAGTTTGCCCAGGAAGTTTGATCATGTGGTGGCAGCAATTGAAGAATCAAAAGATTTGAGCATACTAACAGTTGAAGAATTGCTCGGATCACTTCAATCTCATGAAGATAGAATGAAAAGGTATGAAGAGGATTCTGTAGAAAATGCTTTTCATACTAAATTGCAGCTCTCAAAAGAAAAATCTAGTGGCCCGTCTGGTGAAGCCAACAAGAAAGGACGTGGAGGCCATTCATTTCGAGGTAGGAGAGGTGGAAAAATTGGTGGTTGCCCAAGCAACAATTTTCATCACCCAAGTATCAATTTTCATCACAATACTGAGTCACACTCACATTCAGGTAACAATTTCTATCACCACAATGAGCCACGCTCAGGTAACAATTTTCATCACAACAATGAGTTTGGTTATAAAGGTGAAAATTCTTACCAAAGACCTCAATGTTATTATTGCAAGAGCTTTGGCCATATTGAAAGATATTGCAGATTGAAGGAGAAACATGCCAAATTTGCCGAGGAAAAAGAAAACGGAAAGGAAGAATCTGAAAATTTATTTTTTGCTTGTTATTTTGCTAAGGAGTGTGATAACGATGTTTGGTATAAGGATAGCGGCTGCAGCAATCATATGACAGCGAAGTTGGAGACTTTTGTCAATTTGGACAAGTCGCTGAATACAACAGTGAAAATGGGTGATGAAACATGTTTGGAGTCACATGGTAAATGTACTGTGAAGGTAAAATCATGTGAAATTGGCAACATAAAAAATGTTTTGTATGTTCCTGAATTGGATACAAATTTGCTGAGTGTGGGGCAATTTTTATTGGAAGGATTTTATGTTGTTTTTGAAGATTTGGCATGTTTTGTGTACCATGATAAGAGTAAGAAAAATTTATTGATGAAAATTCCTATGACCAAAAATAAGATTTTTCCTCTTACTCTTAATGGTGAAATGCATGCGTTAAAGGCATCTTATTGTGATGAAAATTGGCTGTGGCATTTTAGATTTGGACATTTGAATTTTGGGAGCTTGCAGTTATTGTCTGATCAAAATTTGGTGGATGGAATTCCTTCAATTAAACGTGTTGGTGAAGTATGTGAGAGTTGTGTAATTGGAAAGCAACACTGAAATTCCTTTCCAAAAGGAGGAGCAAGGAGAGCTACTGGACCCATCGAATTGGTGCATGCAGATGTTTGCGGGCCTATGCAAACTTGTTCTCTTAACAATAACAAATATTTTGTTGTTTTTGTTGATGATTTTAGCAGGATGACGTGGTTTATTTTGTCAAGGCAAAATCAGAGGTTTTTTCAACTTTCAAAAAATTCAAAAATCATGTTGAAACTCAAAGTGGAAATTCCTTGAAGATTTTACGAACAGATCGTGGTGGGGAGTTTATTTCCAATGAGTTTGGGAGGTTTTGTGAAGAATGTGGCATCTAGAGACAACTAACAGCTAGCTACACACCTAAGCAAAATGGTGTAGCGGAGAGGAAAAATAGAAGTCTTGTAGAGATGGCAAAAAGCTTGCTTAAAGCTAAAGGTCTGCCAAATTATTTTTGGGCAGAGGCAATTCACACCGCAGCTTATATTCTCAATCGAAGTCCCACATCAGCATTAGACAATCAAACCCCTTTTGAAGCTTGGAATGGTTGGAAGCCGAAGGTAACCCATTTCAAGATTTTTGGTTGCATTGCTTATGTCCATGTTCCATCTCAAAAAAAGCAAAAATTGGATGATAACAGTGTGAAATGCATATTTGTGGGTTATAACAATGAAACGAAGGGTTATCGATTTTTTAATCCACTAACCAAGCAACTAATTGTTAGTCGTGATGTTGTTTTTGATGAGAAAAATGCTTGGAATTGGGATGGGCTACAATATTCTCCAGGTGTAATTTTTGAAGATGATAGCATAATGGAGCAGGGAATTCAAAATGGTGATGATTCAAGTTTTTCCACACCAAGACTTGATTCATTTACCTCTATAGGCGTTATGCCTCCTTCCTCACCACCAAGAAAAAGGTTGAAGTCCCTTGCAGAAATTTATGAACAAACTGAAAGATGTCAGTTTACTCAAGTCACAGAGCTAAACATTTTTCAAGATGCTGTGAAGTACAAGGAATGGTGTGATGCTATGGATGAAGAAATCAAGGCATTGGAAAAACACAAAACATAGGAGCTCGTTGATTTACCAGACAACAAAGAAGTTGTTGGGCTGAAGTGGGTCTATAAGACTAAATATAGATCCGACGGTTCAATTCAGAAATACAAGGCCAGGTTAGTGGCAAAAGGGTATATGCAGCGTGAAGGTATTGATTTTGAAGAAACTTTCGCTCATGTTGCAAGATTTGATACTATTCGAACTGTTTTAGCTTTAGCTGCACCTAACAAATGGTGTGTTTATCAGTTTGATGTCAAATCTGCTTTTTTGAATGGTGTTTTGGATGAGGAAGTTTATGTCCAGCAGCCCCAAGGTTATGAAATTACAGGTGAAGAAAATAAGGTGTACAAATTAAAGAAAGCTCTTTATGGCTTGAAGCAGGCACCGAGGGCCTGGTATGATCGGATTAATAGCCACTTCAAGCTTCATGGATTTCACAGGAGTGAAAGTGAACCTACACTGTATGTCAAATTGAGGGGCAATAATGAGGTACTTATTGTGTGTCTCTATGTAGATGATCTTATCTACACAAGTAATAGTGCTGCTTTAATTGCTGAATTTAAGAATTTTATGATTGGTGAATTTGAGATGACTGATCTTGGTTTGATGAGTTATTTTCTTGGATTGGAGGTGAAGCAAAGTGATACATGTATTTTTATTTCTCAAGAAAAATATGTCAATGATCTTCTTGAGAAATTTCAAATGAAAGATTGTAATCCTGTAAAATTTCCTATGAATACCAATCAAAAATTCAACTTGAATGATGGGGAGGAAAGAATTGATGGTCATTTATATAGAAGTTTAATTGGAAGTATGCTGTATCTGACAAATAGTCGCCCTGATATTATGTTTGTAACAAGTTTTCTGTCAAGGTTCATGCAATATCCAAGTAAACTTCATTATGGAGCTGCCAAAAGGGTGCTGAGATATTTGAAGGGGACAAGTTCTTATGGTATCGGGTACACTAATAATGTTGATAATTTTCAGTTGTGTGGTTATTCTGATAGTGACTGGGCAGGTTCAGTTGATGATCGCAGAAGCGCAACATGTTACATTTTTAACCTTGGTTCTGGTGCTATCGCTTGGAGTTCTAAAAAGCAACCATCAACTGCATTTTCATCTTCAGTAGCTGAGTATATGGCAGCAACTGCAGCAGCATGCCAAGCTGTTTGGCTGAGGAGAATTCTAGAAGATATGAAGCAACATCAAAAAGTTCCAACAGTTGTTCATTGTGACAATCAGTCCACAATTGCAATGACAAGAAATTCAGTATTCCACAGTCGTACGAGACACATAGAGACACGTCATCACTTTATCAGAGAATTGGTAGACAAAGGAAGCATCAAGATGTCTTATTGCAGCACTGACGAGCAGCTTGCAGACATATTTACAAAGCCTCTGGGTTCTGAAAAATTTATATATTTCAGAGACATGCTTGGTGTTGTAAATTTCTGCATTAAGGGGGAGTGTTAAAATTAATGCAGAGATTATTTGTAAGTGGTGCTTGAGTTTAGCATCACATGAGTCTTTAGATTGAGTCAAATAAGTTATCTCCACTTACTAGTTTGTTGGTGTAGTGGGATGTTGGGTTATGGTGCTATTTTCTAGTTATTGGTGTGATTAATTTGTGGGCATGTAATTGTTAATGGGTCATGTTAAAGTTAGTGGTAGTCATGAGTCCTTATTTGTTGGTCTTTAGTTTCTTGTAATTGCCTATATAAAAGCTTGCTTATGTTGAATGAAGTGTCAAGCAAATTCACCCAAATATTATTTTTGTTTTCACCATTTTATTTTGTTATACCTCTCACTACCTAACAGTTGTTGAGAGAAGTCTTCTTGAGTGTGTTTAACCCTTCCAAAAACTATCAATAATTTGAAATATTTATTTCCATCTTCTATAGCTGAAAGTCTTGTCCATCTCGAGATCCTTAAAATATCCAATTGTAAGTTTATGGAAGGGGTGATAATCACTTAGAAGAAAGAAAAAGTAGAACTCTGTTCCTTAAACTAAATCAGCTGAAGCTCAAAGATCTCCCGGATCTCACAAGATTCTGCAACTTCAATGGAGATTCAATTGAACTGCCCACCTTGTTGAAGTTGGTGATCGAGAAATGCTCTAAACTGCAAACATTTGTCTCTGATTCTATATGTTCAGTCATGCCAGCCATTAAGGAAATTGAAGAAGTAAACACAGAGGAGAATCTTCATTCTTTGTTTGATGAAAAGGTTATTTATTCCCCCTTTTGCTTCTTTTATTCTTTCCTCTACATTTCTTTTCTTCCTTACTGCACTTTATGCAGCTTTGTGTTTCATTTATAAACTCTAATTGAATGTATAGTCACCTTTTCCTTATCTCTAATTGTTTAGTAAAAAAATAGTGAAAATATTTTAAAATCCTTTTCTGGACTCTACAACTATGTATCTGGAGCACCTTGCTTTTTCTTTTAGGTAATGGTTGTGTATGCGACTTGCTTTTTTTTTTTTTTTTCTTTCTTTCTTTCTTTCTTTCTTTTAAAAAGAATATGAAACGTTCAGCAAGAGTTGTCCTGTTGATTTTAAACTCCCTTATTGATTTTTTAAATTTTATTTTCGATAGATTTCGGTGATAAACTTATAGGATAATGATATGTAAATATGTAAAATAATATATGAACAATAAAGAAAATATGCCACACACGCAATACAAGAATTTACCGAGATTCGGATAACTTTACCTACGCCCTCGTGTGATCTCTCTTGAGAAATCACTAGCACTATAAAGAAAAACGCTTGGTTATAAGAAACTTATTGAAACCCCTTAGCTAATTCCCCAAAATCTTGCTAGATCTCTCTATCACTCTTGGCTCTCTACCCCTTGTATGCTTGCTGTTTTTTCTATGTAAAAAATTAGCTCCCAACAACCCTATTTATAGGTACAGGACTTGAGTTACATTCCTTGCTAGAATAGGACTCCTAAATCCTCTTAGAATAAGAAAAGCTAATTTATTTCCTCATTCTAGTTGATTTGGGTTTTTTGAGAAAATCTAATTTCCTAATCACAATAAGAAATTATGTGTACACTTTATTTTTTTCTTATCCAAATAGGATTCCTTCTTAAGCCTTGACTTAGGTTTTATGAGCCAAAAAACAGAACGTTTCCATCATTTTCTATATTCATACAAGTTGCTACGATTCGCAGCTGTTCATTTGCTATGTTGATACAAGTTGATACATTCATAGCTGTTGTCAATCCGGTTGGATATTTGCCTGAATAATACTTGCCGCTTTTGATTGGTTTCCATCTTGTATGGCAGAAAGTCTTGTCCATCCGTAGATCTAGAGGATACTGGAATTATGCTCTTACATTTTATTTGCGGTCCATATATACTCTCTGATTCAATATATTGATTGCATTTTCAGGTTGCATTCCCCTGCTTGAACAAATTGGAGTTGAGTGAACTGCCTTGAGTTGTTGCATTTGTGGAAGGAAAATTCTCAACCTAGCATAGTTTTTGAAAATTTAGCACATCCAAAAGTATCGGTTTGTGTCAACTTAAAAACTTTAGTGTCATTCTCGGTGTCTCTACAAAACTTGGTGACTTTGGAAGTACAAAAGTGTGATGGATTGATAAATTTGGTGACATTCTCAACGGCTAAAAGTTTGAAGCAACTGAAAGAAAAAAATATAATTGATTGCAAACCATCGAAGAAATTATAATAGATATGGGAGATGAAATAAAGGATGGGATTGTTTTCAATCAACTGAGATATCTAAAACTTCGTTATTTGCCATGCCTTACAAGCTTTTGCAAGGGGAATTTCATAATTGAATTTCCATATTTGCAACGAGTACTTGTGATAGAATGTTTAAAGATGATGAATTTTTCACAGGGAGTCTTGAGCACTCCAAAACTACAAAGACTTTGTACAAAAGAAGAAAAGGATGAATGGAGGTGGGAATTGGAGGTGGGTGTAAGGGGTTTTGAAGAAGAGGATGGAGGATGTTGGGAAGGTGACCTTAATACTACCATACAAAAGCTTTTTAAAGACATGGTATGTATATTCATTCATCATATTTCCCCATCTTCTTTACATTTGTGCAGCTTTTGTTTTGTTTTATTTTATTCTTTTTATTATTTTCATTAGAGTAGTTGTCTCAGATTTACTAGTTCAGTAAGCTTCCCCGGTGGACAATCATCAACCTGCAATAGATTTACTGCTTTTTTCATCCTATTTAAGTGTTTGTGCTTTCAAAAATCTAAAACTTCTATTTTTCTGTTGCTAAAATCTCAACTCCATAATTGATAATGAGTTTATTTGGCCTTCTAAAACTAAAAGAATAATCCTTCTTTAGTTTAGTCCACAAAACAAGAAACCTGAACCCCGATTAGGAGGCAAAAAGAACAAATAATTCAAAAGAAAAAAGTCACAAAGCAATCTCATTTGAACACCTAATGTAGAATTTTACAATCCAAAGAAAAATTTCTCCAGGATGGATCAAGGGAGATTGCAGTTATTTAATCAAAAATGATTTTTAAGTGATCTTCATAATTGTATTTTTCTTAAGTTCTGGATCATCTTTCTTCATATAGTCTTTTGATTAGATTCAAACTTGTTTCTCCCAAATACATGTTATATTTCTAAAATTTCTGATCTTGCCCTCAATATATGCTATACTTTATAATTGCAGATTGCTGAGAGATCTGAACAAAATTGAGGGTCATCATCGCAGAAATGCTGGAATAAGGCCAGTTTATGTGGTTTGTGATAAATTAAGGCTCACACTTGTGCTATTCTCTAATTGAATTGTTTCTGCTACCTTTACACTTAGGTTTTAACTTTCCAAAAGAGTTATTTCACCAATGTTGTTATGATGGCCCTTTAGTTTCCACTCTTGTCATGCTACAGCACTCTGGATTTGTTTGATGCATTACTTGTGAAACAAAGCATTCTTACTTTTGCATGGAATGATTATATATATACACACACACACGTATACGTATCTTCTTCTTATAGCAAAATAAAGAATTTACACTTTTCTATAACAGAGAAGGGTTTAAAAGTAGGCGTGAAATTGTTCTATAAGCATGTACATTAAAGAAAATCACCTACAGGTTATTTTGAGTCATAGTTCGGACTATATTTATACTAATACTATGATTTATAATTACAAAATGTATTGAGATATAATGTAGATTTGAAGTCATGCTTCAAATACAAGTTGGAATTAGTGGTGGCAATATGGACTGGACTGGCATGGCTTGGTAAGGGTGTGCCGGGCCCTTAACAGACCCAGTTCCGGCCTTGAGGCATGGCAACTAGGCCACTAGGGGCGCCTGCCCAGGTCCCAGTAAAAAATGGTCCAAAAAGCGTCCATTTTTATTTTTTGTGTTTAGTGCTCACATCTTTAGACTTTGATAAATAAAGTCATGCTTCAAATACAAGTTGGAATTAGTGGTGGCAATATGGACCGGACTGGCATGGCCTGGTAAGGGTGTGCCGGGCCCTTAACAGACCCAGTTCTGGCCCTGAGGCATGCCAACTAGGCCACTAGGGGCGCCTGCCCAGGTCCCAGTAAAAAATGGTCCATTTTTATTTTTATTTTTTGTGTTTAATGTTCACATCTTTAGACTTTGATAAATAAATGGTCCAAAAAGAGTCTAGATTTATTGTTATTTTTCAAACTTTATATAATTATATCAAATTTGGATCCCAAATATGAAAAAGATGTTGAAATCAACCTCTCATATAAAGATTGGATTCAATATGGATTTTCATTAGAATTATTAAAAGCAAATGAGTAGCTCTATTCGCACCCCTAAAAATTTGTTTGTGCTTCCCTCTTTACATATACACCTCATTAAGAGTTTTTTTAAAACTATGATTTGTAAGCACACCCCAAACATTACCAAATATACCCCTTATTTTTTTTTTTAAATTCTAAAAAAATTAAAAAAAGAAAAAAGAAAAAAGAAAAAGAGGAGGTCTTCTCCATTTTCATTTTCTAAGCAAGTTCGTTTCTCTTTGTTTACATACACTATTTCTTTGAGTGGGAACTGTCATGCAGATATATTTGCTCGTAATTTTTTTTCTTTTTTCAATTTTGTCTATGTATTGCGATATAAACTTGATAATTTTCTCAAAAAAGCATGAATATAGAAACATGTCGGGCCCAAAAAAGCCTGAACATAGAAATAGGTCGAGACGAGCCCGGCCTATCAACAAAAAGTGAGACCTGGCCTAGGCCTGAGGCACGACCTGTTGGTCGACTTGGTAGGCCGAGACAGGCCGGCTTGTAGGCCTTAAACATACCTCCAATACTTTTTTTTCTTTCAATTAAATAATATAATAAATCTAATATATAAATTATATAAAAATATAAAATAAATAAATTATTGATCAATTAAATGAATTGATTTTTATTTTTAATTTTTTCCTATTTTATTTAATTTTTTTAACTTACAAATTTATTCATTTTTTAATATTTGAAGTTAAAAATTTATTTATTATTTTAACTAAAGTTTTAAAATTTATTTCTTATTTCATTTTATGTTGAAAATTTATTTCTTATTTATTCAGTCTAATGAGTAATAAAATAAAATCTTTCTAAAAAAAAATGTAAGAAATAAATTAAATTATATTTTATTTATTTGCTAAAATTATTCAAAGAATAAATAAAGTGATAAAGATGTAAGAATTAAGAAAGAGCTGAGTTTTATTTACTTATTCAGATTTCAGTTTACATAATTTGTGATTGCCTCGTTAAAAACCTTACCAAGAAAAACCCAATGGAATAAAAACTTGGTATGAGAAAAAGATTGCCATTGAATTACAAAATTACAAATACATATATGATTAAAAATTAAGTCTTTAATTATGCTAGTTATTGCCGGAACCAGAAGCCTCTTCGAAGTATATGTTGGACAAACTTTGAATTAGTTCTTTATTCACCGGTTGATATTGCATCCTCATCTCTGCATACTCCCAATAATTAAGGCATGTTAATACCTCCACCATTCGAGGGGTCAAACAAGATCTTCAAGGTTCGATTATATGTCCACTGGTGTTGAATGCCTGTTTTGAACAAATAGTAGACACAGGGATGACGAGTACGTCTTATGCTAGTTGGGACAATAATGGATAACTCTCGGTATGGTTCTTTCACCATAATAGCAGATCAAATTCTTGGAAACCCCTTTGATGGGCTATGTCGAACTTAGTTTCAAAGAAAGTGTTTAGTTCACAATGTTGTTATGATGAAGATGAAGAATTTTGCTTTCTGGTTAGGATTCTCATACTTTTCTTTGTTGATCGATTGTCCGGTTGTTTCGACCATTGCATGTTTCTCTTGCTAAACATGCACTCACAAAGACGATAAACTTCGAACACATTGAAGTGCAGGTCAGTAAAATGTTGAGCAATATCTAAATCCAAATAACCACCAATAAATTGAGTAAAAGATTTTAAATTATATAATTTAGTCCTAAGATGTACTAGACACCCTAAGGCATAGAGTAAAGGAATTCTAGACCAGTATTTTTGAAATTTTTTCAGTGCTTAACATGGCATCATCTTTATAAGAGTAAAACATTTCAGACATTTCTAAAATTTGATGCAATGCAAGATGCGATGTGGGGTAATAGACTTTAGAAAGAAGTATAGTTCAATCGCAAAAAAAATCTTTAGAAATTTAATAAAAACTTCTGCCACATACCAATCCTCATCAAATAAGGTTGGACTGTCCATTAGGGCCATTTATATATTATAATAACATGTAATTTCAGTAGAATAATCAATAGCACTTTGCAACATTAAATAAGTAGAGTTCCTCCTTATTGGCATAACTATTTGAAACATCCTCGGCTGTTTGTCAAAAGTTTGACAATATCTGGAAAATTTAGTACTCTTTAATTAAAGCTGCTAATATAGGAAATGGCATCCTTGATGCGATCTATATGATCGCTTACAACCTTCAAACCTGATTTCACAACTAAATTTATGATGTGATTTGCACACCATTGGTGTAAGAGATGACCCCCAGCTTGAGAGACATTGTTGGCTAAAAACAAGTTAATGGATGCAGTGTTTGATGATGCATTATCTAATGTGAAGGAAATGATGCATCCAGTTAGTCTAAAATCATTTAAAACTTCAAAAATAACATCATTAATATTTTGAGCGGTATAGGCAAAATCCATAGGACAAAAACCAAGAATTCTTTTTTGGATCTTCTAATCAGTATCTATATAGTGTCCCGTGAGACATAAATAGTCCTGTTTTGAACGTGTGTTTCAAATATCGGAAGTTCATGCAATAGAAACACTTAAATGATATAATTAAGCAACCAATTTGACTCAGTCGGATTTAAAACATTTTAGTAAATCGCTTCTGGTGGAGTTTCTAGACAAATCTGTAAATTGAGGGTTGAATGCATTTTTGATAAATTTTTCAAAAAAGAAAAGAATAAGGATCACTTATCATTGAGTACATAACAGACCCCACAACACTAGAATAAGGTATAGTTTCCATATATCTACTCTCCTCTATAGACCTAGGAGATAAAGCAGTTGATAACATGAAACCAGAAGAAAAAGGAACATTGATAGGATTTCAATTTCTCATTTTAAATATGTCTACCAGCTTTAACAGATATTTGGTCTGTTTAAGGCACACTCTATTCTCTTCCTTTATTCTAATAATTTTTATCTCTAAGATTCTTTTTACATTCCTTAATTCTATTATATCAAATTTAGACTTTAACTTCTCCTTTAACTCTAATATCCTAGACATATTTTTACTAGCAAGTAACATATCGTCTACATATAAAAGTAAATAGACAAAATTATTAATATTTTCATTGCTGAAATAGAAACATGCATCAAATTTGCTTTTATTAAAACCTATGCTAGTGATAAAATTATCAAATTTCTTATACCATTGCCTAGAGGCTTGCTTAAGCCCATATGGAAATTTCTTAAGGAGACATATGAGAGGGTTTAGAATTGGATTCAAAACCCCTCGGTTGAGACATATAGGTGGTTTCATCTAAGTCTCCATGCAAGAAGGTTGTTTTAATATCTAATTGTTCCAGTTCTAAGTCAAAAAAGCTAACTAGGGCAATAGACCATGTCTTGTTCTTTTCAAGGGAATCCATTTCTTCTTTCATGGCCTTATGCCATTTATGCTTGTCAATTGAATTGATAGCTTCTTCATAGGTTCTAGATTCAGCATTTTCTAACTCATGGCCAGTTCATATTGTAAAAGAAATTACATATGCATATGCAAACTTGCTGTTAGGTTTAATTACTCTTCTAGCCCTATCTCTAATCCTAACTAGCTGGTAATCAGTTAGAGGATCATCACTAACCTCTGGCTGATTCTGACCATCTTTCACCTAATCATTAAGATCGAAATGGGCAGCCCCATCTTCCTCAATAGGTTCTGATTGAACTGGGACATGATCAAGTGGTGGGCTACCAACTTTCAAATGAATCCGGTTTCCATCATCCTTTAAAGGATCTGGTATGGATTTAGTAGTAAGGTCATTATCTTTACATGGCATTCTAGTCTCATCAAAAGACTACATCTTTGCTAAATATTACCTTAAACCCATTTTGGTCTATAAGCCAAATTCTATATCCTTTAATACCTAGAGGATATCCTAAGAAAACACCTCTTAGTGATCTAGGTTCAAGTTTCCCTTCAGATTGGTGTGTATAGGCTGCACACCCAAACACTCTCAAGTGTTTCAAACTAGGAGGCCTACTAGTAGTCCAATTTTTTTCGGGTGTTTTTAAACCTATAGTAGTAGATAGAGACCTATTTACTAGGTAAGTTGCTGTAGCAACAGTCTCACCCTAGAATTTTTGACTTAAAACTGAGTTGATGAAAATGCACCTAACCTTATCTAGGATAGTCCTATTCATACTTTCAGCTATACCATTATGTTGGGGTGTGTACCTAACTGTCCTATGTCTCTGAATCCCCTCATCACTACAAAATTATTAAAATCTTCCTTACAAAACTCAAGACCATTATCTATCCTAAGTGTTTTCATTTTCTAAGAAGTTTGGTTTTCAACCAGCTTATTCCAAGCTTTGAAGCTGTCAAAGGCTTGATATTTGGAATTGAAAAGATAAATCCAAACTTTTCTTTAGTAATCATCTATCAAGGATCAGACGTAGTGATTTCCACCATGAGTGGGAACCTTGGATGGTCCCCAAAGATCCAAGTGTATATATTCAAGGAACTCTTTAGTGGTATGCTGGGCATCACTAAAACTAAGCAAATGTTGCTTACCTAAGACACAATTCTCACAGAATTATAACTTAGTTACTTGATCTCCACCTAAAAGATTTTTCTTACTAAGCTCATACAAACATTTTTCACTCATGTGACCTAGTCTTATATGCCATAAGACACTTTTGTCACTATTTTTGGATGCCACATTAGCTGCATCATCAGTGATTGTCTCACCTTTTAAAACGTAAAGGCCATTTCTCTTGTCACCTTTAAGTATGACTAGTGATTGAACAAAAATTGGTATGATTTTGACCCTCATTTCCTTCTCTTTTTGATTGATTCTCGGGCAATATCTCATGATTTAATTGTATAAATTAAGTGTTTCCAGGAATTTACAGAGTTTAGGGGCATTGAAGTAATTTTGGTCAGTTGGGGGTAAAAGTGTAAAATATGATTGAAGATATGGTGATTTTATAAGACTGCAAGGGGGCTGTCAGTAATTCGCCAGGCAACTAGCAACAGCACGCCATGTCACTTAGTGATGCTATGCGTTTTAAGAGGTGGGCTTGGGCTTCTAAGCGGACCCCAAGCAATTTCTATGCGCAGCCCAAAGAAGGTCAAGGGGCTAAGCCTAAGTGCACCCCAAGCTAGTTCTAAATGCACCCCAAAAGAGACAAAAAAGCCCATAGCACCAGATTAATGAAACAATGCGTTTAAGAGGGGTATATGCTTCCAAACGCACCCCTGCCTCTTGCTAAATGAACCCTGATAGAGATAAAAGAGAAGCTGCTGAGCGCACCCCTACCATTGCTGATTGCACCCCATCTTCTTCATCCAACCTTCTTCTTTCTCACGAATGACCAGCCATAGCTTCCCTCTCCAAACCCTAGCCTTCCAGTCACCGGAAAGGTCCTCCTCGTCCTTATTCTGGATGATTTTCGACCCAAAAGGATGGTGGCCTCAACGCAAGTCCGATCGGCACCAATTCCAGCGCACCTCTAATGTATTTCAGCCATGTGTGTCGCCTCCTTGTCGCTCCCCATTGTCGCCCCACGTCCAAATGGCAACCACACAACGACATCATTGTTGCCATTTGCATTTCAATGCCGCCATGGCGACAGGGAGTTGATTTTGGCTTCAGTTGATGTCACCATTTGCTTTGCCTTAGGGTCGCCATGAACACAAATAGCGAACTCATCTCTGCTTAAATTTGATTGGGTGTGAAAATTACACAATGAACCCCTATTATGGACTAAATGGTAATTTGCCCTGGTCAGGGGTGTTTTGGTAATTTACCACATGTGACCTAAATTGAAAACCCTATAAATTCATCACTATTTTCCCCTTTTGGACAACTCTTGGCAATTATTGACAATTAATCAACATCCTTTCTACCATTCCTAATCCCTCAATTTCTTCTTTACCTTAAACTCAACATCTAGATTACTCCACCTAAATCATTCCTCTCCTTCCATCTTCTCCACTCCTTTCCTTTGTCACTTTCTATATAACTCCACCTATCTAGACACATCCTAAACACCCACTCTTTGCACAAGATTCAAGCAAGGAAGCTCAAGGAAGGATTAAGCTTACAAGAGAGATCCAAGGGTGATTTCTCTCTAGTTTACTTCTTTTTCTTGTTTGTAATTATGTGTAATTAAACCCCCATTTTAGGGGATGATTTGAGAGACTTTTTTGACATGAGTATTTATTAAAGCTTTGAATAGCATGTGTGCATAATTATAGTTCTATTTACTTTTTAATTAGATCTTGCACTTATGTGATTAAATAAGTATTGACACACTTATGAATACAATATGTTGTAGGATTTACTTGTGATAAAATTGATTAAGTTATTGACACACTTGATTGTTTGTGCACATAGTGAATATGATAGGCTTTTGGAGGGGTGATCAACCTCGATTGCTTAGACCATTTGATCGTCACTAATCGATCCCGCCGTGAGCCCCTCTTCTTAATGGTTAGACATTACAGTGGGAAGTTTTTTAAGGTTCGTAATGACGACCTAAACAACACCTTCGAACAAGATCGGTCCTTGATTGTGTAGACAGTGCATTAAAGAAGCCATGTATGAATTGCTCATAGTCCATTAGCTACTTTATCATTTCCCTAGAATTCCTATTAATTGTTTATTTCATATATCTTATCTAGATTTGTTGAGCATTCCATTTTATTAGTTTTATTAAGTTTATTTTACATGTATGTTTGATGGTTTGGCAAACCATACACTCATCCATTTATATATGATTTATTTTATCGCATTTAGAATTGCTAATTTATTCAACTAATTACTCTAATTCCTTGTGGAATGAATTCTACTTACCACTTTACTAATTTTCTATCAAAGTGGATTTTTAAGTGGTGAAATTGGTTTTCAAAACGATCACACATTAGAATGTATTTTGAGTACACAAATGACCTCATCAACTAGAGCACCTCTAAAGGTCTTTAAGACACTCCCATCGGCTTTATAACAGTAACCTTCCTCATCTAGGACACCAAGAGAAATTAGATTTCTCTTCAAGTTAGGCACATACCTAACATCCTTAAAGACTCTCACTATCCTATCATACATTCTGATGGCAACTAATCCTATCCCTTCTACCTAACACTACTTATTATTACTGTTAATCGCCAAAATCGGCAAAGGACCAAAGAAGAATTTTTCACCCGATACAAGGGGTAGCCAAGAATCCAGATACCATCTGGCTAATCAAAGAGAGGAAGGATCCTAGTTAATCCGGATACATACCCCCTCTGGAGGGATCAAGCCCAACAAATCCCTAGCTTCTCATGAACCCCGCGTACCCCGACATGGAGTTTCACTCAGTATCCCGATACGAAAGCTTCCCTGCAATACCCCGCCACAACACCTGCTAGGTATCCCTCTGCTACACTATCCTATTACCTCGCTATTATATCATCCAGATATCCCGCCATAAGATCAGCTGATATCAGGATACTTCACTGACTAAGGAACTAGCTGAAAAGCTTAAACTAGCAGGAGGCGGGTGATGAGCGTCGTTTGTGTACTCAATAAAATGATATTTAAATGTGATCGTTTATAAAACCGATTTTTCACCACTTAGATAGAAAATTAGTAAAGTGGCAAGTGAGATTCGTTCCACAGGGAATTAGAGTGATTAGTTGAATAAATTAACTAATCTATATGCAATAAAATAAATCATAAAAATATGGATGAGTGAATGAGTTGTCAAGCCATCAAACATACATGAAAAATAAACCTAATAACTAATAAAAGAATACTTAACAAATCTAGATAAGATAATGGAATAAACAATTAAGAGAATAGCTAGGGAATTAATGGGATCACAAATGAATTACAGGGAAGTGCTTATCAAGCTACCTTAATGAACGAATCTCCTAAATGTTAACCAATTGATTTCTAAAATGTGTTTAGGCCATTATTATGAACCTTAAACAACTTCCCACCGCAAATGCCTAATCGATTAAGGAGAGGGGGTCACGGTGGGATCGATTTGTTACAATTAACGGCTTAGATTATCGCGGTTGATATACCCTCCGACAATCTATCCTAGTCCTATGTTCTCAATCCATCAAGGTTGTCAATCCAATCAAGATTATATAACAAATTATCCTAAGCAAGATTATAATCAACTAGTGGGTATACATGTCAATTATATAATGCAAAGAATCTAATTATAAAATGAATAGAACACAAATAGAAATTAAAATATATTAAAGCTTAAGCAAATCCCAATCCAAATATTCTCACATCAAAACCCTAGAAAGGGGATTTAATTACACATATTACAATCAAAGGGAAGGCAAGTAAAAGATTAGGAAATCACCCATGGGTCTCCTTTTGTAAGCTTGATCCTTTCCTTGCCTTTGATGCTCCTTGTGTAAAGAGTGGATGATGAGGATGTGTCTAGATAGGTGGAGTCAAATGGGAAGTGACTAAGGAGATTTGTGGAGAAGATGGGAAGAAAAAGAATGATTAAGGGAGGTAATCTAGATGTTAAGTTTAGGTAGGAGAGAAAATGGAGAGAAAAGGAATGGTGGAGAAAGGAGGTTTCTTGGTGGTTAAGAGTTGTCCAAAAGAGGAAAAATGTGATGTATTTATACGTGTGAAAAGCTAGGGTATGAAATGGGTATGAAATGACAAGAATACCCCTCTTGAATGCCAACACTGGAATTCCAACGTGGTCGCCACTTGTCCTTCTAGGTCGCCATGGCGACCACAAATGGCGACCTCTCATGGATTCTTCTGTCGCCATGGCGACCAAGTGGCGACCCTTCTCACTTTGGAATTCCTACGTTGGAATTCCTATGTGGTCGCCATTTGCAAGTGTAGGTCGCCATGGCGACCTCAAATAGCGACCATGAGATGCTTTGCAATTTCCTCTGTCGCCATGGCGCTCAAGTGGCGACCAAATGGCGACCTTCTGATGACTTGAAGAATCCTCTGTCGCCATGGCGCCCATGTAGCGACCTCCTTATGTCTAGGTGGCGAAAAATGCCCTGTTTCTTCCCATTTGTGAGCCTTTTTGCACCCAAGTCCTCATCTTCATCCCAAATGCTCTTGAAACCTAATAAAACCTGAAACTTTGGTATGATCAGCGGGGTAGCCAAGAACCCAGATACCACCTGGGATCAGCTCACCAGGTAGCAAGAAAATCAGACGAAGAATTTCATACAGAGTAGAAGACTTAAATACCAAGTAGACAAGTTTTGAAACTCCGAATAGGGGGATAAATCACCTTCGTTCAGTCAAACAGAGGAAGTAGAGTTCTTCCCGCCAGATGAGACCATTTGAATAAGGGGTCAACTCTATTAGAATCCTACTAGGAAGGAATGACTTGATTCTGATGATTAAAACTCCTACGAGATTGTCTCCTCCTAGGAAGGAATGTCTTGATTCTAATGGTTAAAGCTCCTACGAGATTGTCTCCTATCAAGAAGGAAAGTCCTGTAATCGCCAAACCCTAGACCGAAATTATAGGAGTGCATGGCAAGCAACATGACCTATATATACAACATCATACTCACCAGAAAAAGGGATCTGAGAATCATCTCCTAAAACCCTAACATATATTCGTGACTGTACTCAAGTTAACAAGGTATTTGATTATCTTTTGAGTTTTGCACTTTTAAATGTTCAATTACCTTGTGTATTCTTCTTATTTTAGTGTATGTTACTTGAAAAAAAATGTTGATAAGAGATATAGCTTCAATTATAAGCTTGATTTGTCTAATTAGAGACTTATATGTGATCTAGTTTTCTTAAATCTAAGATTCCACATGTTTGTGTTGTATTGTGACTAGCTTATAACCTAGGGCTATTTGTGCTTTAATTGAATTTGATTTGGTGATTGATAGCCTTTACATGTGCTAGGACTCTTTAGTTGAATATATTTAGGATTAGCACATTTGATTTTCTATTTAGAGCCTATTGAAATTTAATTGATTATTTTTTGAATATTTGTTCTATATGATTGCTAGAGTTTTTATTGATCATATATTGTGATTATACCATTTTTGGTCTTAGGGCATCTCCAACCCAAGCATTCTCTATTTTGTTGCAGTTTATCTTCTCCAACCCAGGCGCTATTCCTTGCGCTAGATTGCAGCAGCCCTTCTTCTTGTGCCAGATCTGGCACAACTTTCATCTTGTGCTACTTTGTAGCACTTCTTTTGTTTTGTTTTTTAATTGTTTCATTGTTTTTGATTGGTTGAGAGGGAATATGTAAAGGAATATTCTTTTTAGAGTAAGATTTGGTATAATGGGTTAGAGATGGAAGTGTGGAAGTTGCTGCATTTTGCTGCAAAGTTTGCAACAAATTGGTGCAATGGGGTGGAGATTGGCTTAGCTCTAAAGTCTTGAATATGTGCTTAATGTATATGCTTTATTTTACGCTTTAGTTGCATGAATAAATCTATATATTAAGTGTGTTTTGGTGATTCACATGTTCTAGATTTTTGTTCATGTATAATAACTAGACAACTTTGATTTGTAAACTTTCATGACTATGTCTATTCCTATAGGATATATTGATCTCATATTCTATGTTGCACATATTTGCATTTGCATTCATTGATCATGATTAGGAAGTCCTTGCAAAAGGCATGAAGTCTTAACTAGGATCGGGATGATCTAGATAGTTAAGCGAGAAAATCTTGATTAGAATCGGGATGATTCAGATAGTTGAGCAAGGAGGAGTCTTAGCTAGGATTGGGATGATCTGGATAGTCATGCAAGAAATCTTTCTAGAGACATGATAGTAGTTTCTTGGATAGAAAGTTGCTTTCTAAAAACATGAGAGTAGTGTCTTGGATAGGAAGTAGACAAAGTCTTTCACTAGACCCGAGGGTAGAGTAAAATGGATATCATAGAGAGTAAATCATGTGGATTGGTCACTTTTGAGGGTGTACTTTTATTTGACATAGTGGAAGATAATTTGACGGTGGTTATGGAATCAACCCGTGGATGTTTTCTTTTTGGAGGTTTTACCACGTAAAAAATAATGTGTCAAATGTCTCTATGCTTATCTCTTTATATTAGTATATGCGATCAATTGTATCTTGTTTAGACTTCATTTCTTCACATCCTTGTAAACAAGTTTCTTTGTAAAAATCAGAATGCAAACATTCTTTTGATCAAAGTTGCATATAACATTTATCTTTGTAGAGTGACTTATTTGTATATAGTCATTCATTCATTTGCACTTGCGTATATTGAACATACATATTAATACAAGAGTTATTTGGTTTTAGTTTTAGTTTGATTCCTTCACTTGCAAATTATAGACTTTATTGATATGCTTAAGTTGAATATGCTTTACAATAGTCTATGTGTGCTTTCATATCTTTTATGTGTTGTGATACAAGCTATCTAGAGGGACAAACTTTTGTTTGTTTTTAAGGGATTGAAAAAGTCTTGAAAACCTATTCACCCCCCCCCCCCCCTCCCCCTCCCAAGTTAGCTTTAACTAATTTAACCGTGTTTGTATATTTCAGGGAAATTTGCTGTTCACCTCGATGACACCTGGACCGTGAAATCCACTGGAAGGATTTTTACGGTTCACCATAACGACACCAAGACCGCGAAAATAAGAAGAATATGCCTTCTCAAGAGATCTATCAATCACACTAACTTATATGCATGATGTGTAAGTGTGAAATTGGTATGATGCACAGTAAATTGATAAGAAAAACACAAATGAATGAATTGTGTATGTGTGTACCTAATCTCTTCAAGAGAACAAGTTAAGTGATATACCTTTGAAACTCTTGTTCTTAAAGCTTTAAGATGTTGAGAAGATTGATGATCACGATCACACTGTTAAGCACATGAAGATCCTAATCTACCAATTACAAAAAGCATCTCAATGTGGTTTGTCACAGAAATAAGCCAATCACAAAATAGAGGGCCTTATATTTGAGAAGCGAGTGATTGAAACCTTTTACTCTGCCCATTTTAAGGTTCCTTCTGACTGGATTGCACACGTCAATATGGAATGACCGTCCTATGGAAAATTCCAACCATCAGCTCTCACACACTTTTACATTTGTATATGTGTAAAATATGTATTTGTAATTATAAATGTTATATGAGTTTTTTATCTACACGACATGTCAGCAAAGATAATGGATAATACAGAAATATGCCATGCCACATCACCAAAAACCAAAATAAAGACACGTAATCAAAAGCAAAATAAGGACACGTTTCTGCACTGCAAGAAGTAGATCTCCCATGTGTATGATCCACTCGGCGGATAGAATCTACTCGAAAAAATCAAACTACTTAGTGGATCCAGTCTACCCGATAGACTCAAATCTTAAGTAGTAATCTCAACTAGATACGCAATCATGAGCAAATATTTCATCAAATAAAAATCCCGACTTTGTCTCATCAAATGAGACTCCAACAAAGAAATACATCAATAATTGCTTAAATCATATGAATCCCAATAGGGGAACAATTCTATATTTAAGGAAACCAATCCTTATCAGGAATAAGTCTTAAATTAGGCAACAAATATGATTCCAAAGAGGACACAAGCTACAAATATATTACTTGCATGACAAGGAATTATTAGGGCAACACCCTATCAACACCTATAAATACACATGTATTATTCACGGTAAAATGTACGCTTTACACACTTTTTTTCATACATAATATTTGTTTATTTCTCTTATGAATTATTAATTTATTCCGTGAGATCATTAGTTGACTTGAGCGTTGAAGTGTAAATGTTGGTCACCAATGGGCACTCCTAACATTCTTTCTGATTTACAGACAGATATTACAGAGTTTCATCTAAGAAGATCCATTCGCCAGACCAACTATTCGACGGTGAGGCTAGTCAGTGATAGTGTAGATCCACGTGGTGGTCGTACATTGACTATTCAACGCTTATACCCATTTGTGTGGCCTTTTGATTGGTTGACTTTTTTGGTATCCAAATTTTCCAATCAACAATATATATTTGAAATCTCCAGCATAGGTGCCCCATGCAATAGTTATGTCATCTATTTAACTAGTACAATTAATGATAGGGACATGCACAATTAATGGTGATACCCTTTTGAATGTAATCCTTCAAGAATGGTGGGATCCTTGATCCTTCATCGTTGTTGATGAATGATGAACGTCAGTCAGCCCATGAAATGCTAGAAAAAAAAAAGCACAACTACACAAGGAGATGGACAATGAATGAAATTAAAGCAAATACATGAATATCATGGCCCATGGGATCTACTACAAGAAAAAGTGTCTTTTCCGACCAACAATTTTCAACATAGTGAAATTATGGTAAGTTATTGTTGTTTTTCCAATGAAAAAATTTAGGTTGTCGGATAAGTGTAACAATAATGTGTATTTGTTACAATGAAACAAATACCCTCGGAAATAGTGTCTAAGGTCATAAAAAAATAATGTGAAAATGGCGCCAAAGCTTGACACCAATACTATTTTTGATCACAGGTATCTAGCTCTCGAAAAAGATGAAACTTTTCTGACCACAATATTTGATCCTCGGAAACGTCAATACTATTTTTGACCACATGTATCTAATCCTCGGAAAAGATGAATATTTTTCGACCACAACAGTTGATCCTTGAAAACGCCAATACTATTTATGACCACATGTATCTAGTCCTGACCACTATAGTTGATCATTGGAAATGCCAATACTATTTTTGACCACATATACCTAGCCCTTGGAAAAGAATAATATTTTCCGACCACAATAGTTGATCATCGAAAATATTAGACAATTACCGACCACATGTTACGTGACCTTGAAAATACTGCACAAATTCAACCATAATTGTGGCTCTAAGAAATAATATAGCTGCTACGTATTTTTCCTTCCAAAAGAAATTTTAATAATATAAAATTGTGAAAGCAGTTTGATAAAAAAAAAAATATATATTATTCTAAAATAACATTGAAATAAAATATATTTGATTATTTTTAGATATCTTATAATTAATTTTTTTTTTACTGTATTATAATTTTTTAGTAAAATATAATGAGTTATAAAATTAATTGAACATTACATAAATTATGCTCAATAACAAAACACTAAATGCAAATAAATTATAACATTGAACTCAAAAGAAAAAAAAAATCAAATCAATAAAATAATAGTTACCGCTCAATGTGGCTTTGTGGTAAAGAGCATTTCATTCAGCCTGGTAATGTCTCAGGTAAAAAAAAAAAAAAAAAAAAAATGTTATTCAACAATCATGGCATCAGCTTCAACCCTAGACCAATCTATTTAATCTTCTTTGTTTTCATTACCTTCCTGGTTGACATTTGTACTATTGAATTTAGTCTCTTCTTGGTATGGTTCTCCATCTACTGGCATCTCATAAAGGTTTCTAAGCTTAATTTCATTCACATCACTCCAAGTATTATCTAACAGCCCTTCCGTATAATAAACTTGATTTGCTTGACATGCAAGTACAAATGTGTCTTGAGTATTTTCTTTTAGGGTTTAAACAAGTATTTTATCAAAGTGAGTTTATTTTTTATTCAAGGAATATTGAATACATGATACATTAGAGATATTATTCATGAAATTAAGTTCAATGAAATTTGTTCATAATGTAGGAAATATTAGCCGGAGAAATTTAGTTTGAAGTTGATCATCCAACAACTTTTACTCTCTTTTCGAAGGTAAGTTTTATTTATTTATTTATTTTGATTTTTTATGAAGTAAATTTATATTATAATCGAAAATATGAACAATATAAAATTGGGTCATTGGTGTTTTATTAATTGTGATTTTGTGAATTGTGATTCAAAATTTATGATTTGTAATTGCAATTGATATAACCTTAGTTTTGTGTCCTATGAAATAATCATTTTCCATTAGTTTTTTCTTCTTTTATTCTGTATATCTCTTCAAAAAGGAATGATTAATTTTTTATTATTTAAAAAAAAAAATTGATTTGAAAAGGGTTGAGTCGTTATCGATGGGCTAAAATCAAACTCAGAATCGATGTCTCTTTCTTGATGAATTAAGAAATATAAAAATTTTAATATAGAGTGTGAGTAGATTAGTTGATTAGATTTTATATAATTTGTTTGATTGATTTTGTACAGTGTAAATTGTTAACATGTTTGTTGATAATAAAAATGATGAGATTGACTGAAAAAGTTGTTGAAATTGGTTGAGTTTTGTCCTCGTATACAAGATATAATAACTCATACCCTAAAAAAAAAAGTTGTTTTTCTTTGATATCTAAAAATAATTTTTGAAAACTTTATGAGATAAAGGGAAACAGACGTACTCTAGTACTTCCATTGAGCAACATGATCCAGTGATATCATCCCTAACCGACCAAATAATTAAAACTCAAGAGTTATGTCTTGATGGTCAGCCTAACTTTGAAGGTAATATATTTATAACAACCTTTTGAATTTATTTATTTTTTATTTATTTATTTGGATTATATATTACTATAGATATATATGAATTGACACCTTTCTATGTATATTTTTATAATGATAGGTTTTGAAGGTGTTAAAAGAAAAGATAGAGGAAAGGGTAAACGTATAAAGGGACATGGTATGCCAATTGAAGTTCATGATAACAGGTCATATAAATTAGCTCATTTTTCTTTCGTAGTAATTTCACGCATTATGATAATTAATAAATGAAATAATATTTATATGATTACTTTTTTAGGATCATAACCACTGAGGCCATCTGTAATTTAGGTGTTTTATTCAAGCAATCCATCAAAGGCCTTTGGGTAACATATACTAAATACCCAAAAGAAGAGTTGGATACATTATATGCACGCTTTAAGTCTAATTTCAATTATACATGTTCTGAGGAGGTGTTGAGGGCAGCATTCAAAGAACATGTTAGAATTAGATATCTAGAATGGATGTCAAGTATAAGACAAAGTGTTTTCAAGGAATCAAAACAACTGCAAAATGATACACCAATGGTCCAGATCATATTCATGTCGCAGCATGGTCAACAATGGTTGATACTTAGTTGTCTAAAGAATGTTTGATGATTTAATTAGAAAAATAAGAAATTAAACTTTTTTTTTGTGTGAGTATAATATTATTTCTTATTTATTTAACTTTCTAATGATTTCTACAGGAAACAAGTGAGAGAAACAAAAAAAATTGAGATACGAAAGGCATAGTAGTTCACATTACAAGTTTTGTTCCAATGGCAAAATATAGAAAGGATAAGGTAAAAATAAACTTGTTCCTCTTATACTTCTATTTGTAGACCGCAACTTATTCTAAATTAAATAGTAGTAGTTGATGACTTTGTGAGTTGTTGTGGTTGATAGAGAGAGAGACAATGTGGTGTTCGAATACTTTTAATTTTGCTATATATAATGTGATGGTGATGGTGAATTGGAAATAAATTATTATATAGTTATTCTTTATGTTTTTTTATTTTTTGTTATATATAGATTGATCGAAATGGCATTGAACCTCTTCCGCTTGAATTCTTCAAGGAATTTCATAGCTGTAAGGATGGCAATTGGGCTAGTGAAAAGGCCAAGGAAATGCATTGTTTTTTTTTTTTTTTTCTTTTTTTGATGAAATTGGACTGACCTAAGGGGGGAAAGCATCACAAGCCATTATATGTTCAAAAACCCCTAGGCAGTATCCATGAATATATGAAAAAGAAAAAAAAAATGAAACAAAAGAATCCACTAAACATCTGAAAACAAAGGACACAACCCCAAAAAAATCCAGAGGCACGTAGGCCAAACAAGACAAACAAAGCTAGGAAAACCTGAAAGATTCTCTACCCATCCAAGGAAATGCATGTAAGTTATCTAGTTTTTATTAAGCTTTATAATATTTTTATTCATGAATTACATGTAATTTTATTTGTATATTTTCATTAACATAATCTATTGTTATGTATGTAAATTGTTTATCGTAGAAAAAAATGACTCAAATAAGCCTCCTCCTAAAACTGAAGATGCAAGGGCAAAAGAATGGGAGATATATAGGGAGGTTACAGGAAAGCCTAGGCCTGATCGTGTTGTTGGGTTAAGTGCTAGCCTAAAACCAAGTGATGTATTTACTTCATCTATTAGTACAAATTGCTATAAACGTATTTGCTTTGAGTGTTAGGATGAAATGAAAGCCATGAGGGAAGAAATTCATGATTTGAAAGATTTATTGCATGGATTGAAAAATTCATTTCAAACAATGACATTCGAAAGTTCGCAATCTATGGTACTAAAGTTTCATTATTATATATATTTTTTCTTAAAATTGATTATATTTGATCTATTAAATTATATTCAACATTATTAAATATTATTATATTTCTTTATGTAGGATAATATTATTAAAGATTCAAAAGATCACATTGAAAGGGAGTCAGATAGCTCGGTTTGATATTTGGGCATTCCTACATCATATGATTTCTACCTTTAAACATTTCAGTAACAATTTTATTTTATTTGTTGCCATACATATTTTTGTTGAAAGAAGGGTACTTGTAATTTGGAGATTACATTTCATATGTTAACTCTATATTTGTGTTTTCTTTCAATTTGCTATTGAGATAAATTAGTGAATCTTTTCTTTTGGGATAGTATCATTTTACCCCATATATTATTATCTATTGGTAAATCTCCCCCCTATATTTTGCTTAATGGTCAGTCTTCCCCCTGAAACTAAAAATATTCGCCATATTCCCCTTTACTGTTAGATTTTCCGTCCAAAAAGTTAATTTCCATGTTAAAATACATTTTTGCCCTTCAATAATTGTGAATAAATGGGTTTGAAAAGAAAGAATTAAAAAAAAAATCTTAAATGGATCTCCACCATCCATTTTTGAGATGGAAAGATGATGGATGGTGAAGATCAAAAGATAATTTACATGGTTAAAAAAAAAAAAAAAACAAATAGGAAACGATGGTGGATCCGACCATCTTGTCTCCATTGATGGAGAACATCGTTACCATCTGAACCAGACCCAGAACACCACCACCACCACAAACCACCATTTTACCCTTCGAAGTTAACTGAGATATCAATCAGTTCCAAAACAAAACAAGGTTTGGAAATGAAAACCTAACTATCTTCACCATGATCATCATCAATACATCAACACACCACCACACATATCACCCAAACACCCAGCCTCCACCTATAAAATCCAGCCACAACCACCCTCAATCAAAAATCCTAAATCGAAATCAACTACAATCACCACCCCCAATCCAACGGCTAAAGCAAAATCATTCATTGCCACCACCCCAATCCAAACGTAGAAACCAAACCCCTCGACCCTCACCAAACCCAGAAACTAAACCTACCACCGAACCTAGAAACCGAATGCACCTCCTAACATTGCAACACCCAAACCCATAAACAAAACATCCAAACCCATGAATCAAGCCACCCGCCTCCAAACACCCAACACCTAACACCCAACAACCAAAACCATCGAGTTTTTTTTTTCTTCAACACAAACAAATTAGAGATGAGATGAGTGAGGAGAGAGCTGTAGAAGAAGAGTAAGATGCAAGATGAGATTGAGAGAGAGAAAGTGATGAGGAGAGAGAACTGATCGAGAGAGAGGAATCGATTGTTTTCAAGTTTCAACAGAAGCCTAATTTTCCTCTCTCTGTTCTCTTCGTCCTCACATTTATGCTATTGCATCCTACCTAATCGGCCAGTCCTTGCCGCCGATCTATCAATCCCAAAATCTCATTCCCTCTAATTCTAATTTTCTTTGGATAGTTTTACCCTCGTCAGCAAAGATTGAGCACAAAGATGCATTATTTTGTTTTTTATTTTTTTTTTATTTTTGGAATTGATTAGGTTGAGATGTTTGATGATTGAGAGACTTGGTAAATGGGATTCGTTAGATAAAGTTCGAAAATACCCAAGATGCAGGTTTGTTTTTGTAGGATGACAAAAGTAAGAAAAAAAAAACCCCTAAAACTAGGACTTCTACATATCTACTCCCAATTTTCTTTTTATGGATCAAATTAAAATAACATTAATTCTAAACATCTCACCTAAAATCCTACATTTTTCATCCCATTACATGTGGCATGTGAGGTGTCAAATTGTGAGTGGATACACATTAATGATGATTTATCTTACCTACCCCATATATCCACTCATAATTTGACACCTCACATGCTACATGTAGTTGGATGAAAAAATGTGAGATTTTAGGTAGGATGTGTAGCATTACTGTAAAAATAAACAAGAGTTCAATGGAAATCTCATATTCGTAGAGTTTCAACATGTTTTTTTTAAGAGTAATGCTACTCAACCCAAAAATCCAACCCAAATGTGAGGTGTCAACATCATACACAACATGTGCCCACACCATGATTTACAAGATGTTGTGTGAAGTTGAGACCTCACATTTGGGTTGGAATTTGGGTTGGAATTTTGGATGGAGTAGTATTGCTTTTTTTACTTGTCAAGCAATAATGTTTCAAAATAATGGGTCTTCAACGGAAGGGAATTTAGGAAAGATAATGTCTGTGAAAAGAGAAAAAAAATGATAAATTAAACATTCATTTTAATTTTTAAACTTTTTTTATGTGGCGTCAGGCGTGTTACTTCTAACAATGGCCACCCAAGAACTTTTTTATAAAATTTTATAAATGAGTGACATGTGTCACTCACTGAGTGGAACTGAGAGGGGATTTACCATATTACCCTTCGAAGTTAGCTAATGGTCAATGAGTGTTTTAATGGAAAATCTAACAGTAAGGGGGAATATGATGAATACTTTTAATTTCAGAAGGAAGGCTGGCCATTAAGCAAAATTAGGGGGAAAATGATACTATCCCTTTTCTTTTTTGTTGAAATTTTTAATTTTAGATAATATTGTTTCTTATGTTATAATTTTTGAATACATGTTAAAACAATAATAATTACATTATTTTTTTACTTTTATAATAACATTTCTTAGTAATTAATTATTTTTTATTATGGTCTCCATCGACAATACATTATTTTTGACAATGTTATTAGTTGATAATAAATTATTTCCTACCACAACTTTCCTCGATAATTCCTCATTTTTGATCACAATCTCCCTTGATAAAACATTATTTTCAACCATGGCTTCCCACAGTAATATGATATTTTTGACAGTGGGTTGCTCATAAATACTATATTTCCAACCATAGTGTTTCTCGATAATACATTATTTCCGACTTGTAGTCATTGGAAATACATTATTTTCAACCGTTGCGGTTCTTGGAAATACATTATTTTCAACTGTAATGGTACTTGGAAATATATTATTTTCGACCGTGGGGCTCATTAGAAATACATTATTTCCGACTAATGTGATCCTTGGAAATATATTATTTTTGACCGCTATGGTACTTGGAAATATATTATTTCTGACTATGGGGCTCATCGGAAATACATTATTTCCGACTGATGTGGTACTTGGAAATATATTATTTCCGACTGTATGGCTCATCGGAAATATATTATTTTCGATTGGTGTGGTCATTGGAAATACATTATTTCCAATGCTAAGGTCCTTGGAAATATATTATTTTTGCCTTTGGTATTGATCGGAAATAAATTATTTCTGACAACTTCAATCCTCAAAAATACATTAATTCCGACCACTACATTCATCAAAAATACATTATTATCAACCATTGCATCCCTTGGAAATACATTATTCCTAACCACATGTTTCGTTGAGAGAACATTATTTCCAACCGCAATGCTTATTGGTAATATATACATTATTTCTGATTGCCATCTTCCTCGGCATTAAATTATGTTTGACAATAAATACCATCGTAAATGATCCCCTAACTTGGTTTACAAAACCTTTTTGCGATGACATAGTTCATTTATCTCCAACCACTCATAGCCTTCATAAATGTTGTAACGTTGGCACCCAACAAGTTTACTGCACACATAATTAATTATCAATATTAAAACGAAGAAAGTATGAATTAAATGATCTCAATTAATCTTAATTAGATCTCAGAATATATATTATATAGTTTTAAATCATATAATTATAGTATATAAACGCTACTTTCCAAATTATATATAACTCAAAAGAACCTGTAGATCGCCTTTTTACATGTAAGATCTTACCATTTAAAACCTCTTTTAGACCATCCTCTTGTAAACTACAAAAGTGAAATGTTTTATTTTGCTATTACAATTTACAAAAGATAAAATTTACCATTTCATGTGAATCAAAGGTACTGAAATTGTTTTGTTTTACAGGTGATCCAGAGTGAGAAAAAAAAAAACAAAAAAAAAAAAAAGAAGAAGGATAACAATGGTGAAATTTAACAAAATGGTGAAATTTCAATTCCCCTCTTAACAAAATGGTTAGGCACTTTAATTTCCCTTCACTTCAATGATTGAATTTCGAGTCTTACATTTGACAAAGAGTTAAGAGACCCCTCTATTGTACGAAAGTTAAACTCAATATTAAACAAAACGAATTCGGATTATTACCGTTCACCATACGGAAATCCAGAATCCTACAGTGGAAGCGGGATCGAACATCTGAAACTGTATCACCAGTCAGAGGACGATCATGCGATCGGAAATTCCCCTCTCATCACAACATAAATACACACACTCCGTGTTTAGATGGGGGAAAATTCTCTCATAATTTTTCCACATCTCTCTGTATTTTATTCTCTGTAAAACACATGCACACATGCACTGTTTTGCACCCTTGTCTTATGCAAAATTCATACACAAATTCTCAGCCACACCAAATACACTTGATGCACGTTGTGGTAGCCAAAAATGGCCCAATGGCCCAATGGCCCGAAATACAAAACCCAGACTAATCTCAGCTTGGCCCAATGAGAAAAAGCCCAAGTGAGAGTCAGCAACATGACTTGGTCGTTTGAAGGCCAAGTCAGCCAGCAGTGGAACAAGTAAGCTACGAGATCGAGATATTAGGAGGGAATCTCTCCATAAATCTCGCCATAATCAAGCCATGATCTGGCGGATCAGGAAGAAACGGTAACCTTGAAGCTCCCTATAAATAGAAGGGCTTTTTCATTTGGCAGGGAGATATAGAAAAATACAAGCTTACGAAAGCGTACTGAAACTCTGCCTCTAAGAATCACTGTCACCGGAATCCAAATCTTCACGATCATTGTTGCTCAGCCCAAGCATAACTAAGGCTAACGATTTAAATCATTCTTTTTGTTCTTTACGTCATTCATCTACTTTTTTCTGTTCTAATTCGTTTGTTGCAGGTAAATAGGTCGATCGACCAAGTCTATTGCAGGAATATAAACCTAACGACAACATCATTTAAATGGATCTATTCAAGTTGCTTTGGGCCTAACTCAACATCGACCCGATTCACATCGTTTGTAGGTCGACCCCCTACACACGTTATGTGTATTTTGTGTATGCTTTGTGTGTATCAGTTTCTTCAACTGATGCCACCTTCACATAAAACTTCTCATGCAGTTATATGTATTTGGTGCATAGGATAATGCTTGGGCTAGGTTTGCAGGGGTTTTGTATGGGCTTGGACTTGACCCTACTTGGGTGTCCAACACATATCCAAACATACCAATATCTCCCACTAGTACAAGTGGGGCCAACACAATTTTACCACAATCCCATCAAGGATGCACCAATAATCAACATTTTTACTTTTCCATTTTCTAAGTACATTACACTAGTTCTCTCTCTCTCTCTCTCTATATATATAATAAAGATCAAACAAACAATAATAGCTAGGGCCACCAACAAGCAGGAGGTCACTGGGCTTTTGCTCTGGCAAGGCTGGCACTGGATTATAGCTTAACTTTCCCCTTGAAATTTTTAATTGCTTCCTTTGTTTACTTGTATTATCTTTTAGAAACAATTTTAAAGTATTTTTATCAATTAATTTTTTGATCATAATATGCACATAAAAGAAAAAGTTCAAATCTACAGTTTCTTTGTTAATACGGCTGATTTGGGAATTTTATAATTTTAACTTTTAAGAGAAGACGTGCTTCTTGATAATTCCATTGGATTGCAAAATAAGATTGGCCCAATTCATTTTATTTTATGAAATGGGCCCTTGAAATACAAAATGGCATGCACTATGTCCTTTTTCTTTCTTCTGGTCGTGATGCGAAAAAGGCCTGTTATTGGCAGTCCATAAATCATCCTAATTCCTAACAATTATTTATTTATTTTTTATTTTTTATTTTTTATATATCACATATGGTTACTGTGACTCGAAATTACTAACCTTCAAACATTCGTGTTGGGATGCATGTGGTTTCCTAACACCCCTTTTTACGGTTGCATTGCACCCAATGATATATTTTCGGGAAAAAAAAAATTCGAATAAAGGGGTACTAATATAACACTTGTTGAGTTGCCACATTAAACCTGTTAAATGAGTAGGTCACGTTTGGGTTAAGTAGTTAATCCCATTATAATCCATTAGTCTATTTGACGAGATTAGTTTAATGTACGATATTTTATTTGGGATAATTAGTCAACTTTTTATTAGGATTTTATTTTAAACTTATTTTGGATAGAGATTATATTATAATAATACTACTTTGTCTAAATTTGATGCCCAAATGATGTGAATATATATATATATACAATTTTTTTATTATCAGTTCGAACAGACAAAAAATATATTAGTTCCCTGTATGTGAGTCATTGGATTTAAATACTATGACTTGGCTGTATGCACTTGTCAAAACACTTGTCAAAGCATCTTTTAAATTCAATGGTCCACATGCAAAGAACTGATATATTTTATATCAGTTCGAACTAATAATAGGAAGACTGTGTATATATATATACACTTGATTTAATTGTATTAGAATTATATGATTGAAATGAAATTTTATCTATTAAATGAGTTTGGTGGATTGAAATTGTGAAATATAGTTAAAAGATTTAAAATTGTGTTAAATTTTATATAGGTAGCTTGTCACGATCTACAAATTAACGGCTTAAACGAGTCAAAATTGGTTACCCCGTTAATTTAATGGCTTAATCGACACCATAACCTGAATTGCTGTTAGGATTTGTGCCACTCCTAGGGACGGCTTTGTAATCAATATAATGAGATTGTAAGTTCGAGTCATTATCTCATGCCTTCATTTATAATCTCATAAGGAAAAAAAAAATTCTTCACTAAACAAAAATTTGCGTTTAGAGAGCTGTTAAGAAATCGTACATACATTTCATTCTTTAAAAATCTTTTCCCTAATTAAACATAAAGATAAAAATACGTACACATAAAATTATCACCTTTCACATATCTTAAAATGAAAGCAAACTTAAAAAAAAAAAAAAAAAAAAAAAAAAAAAAAAAAACGGAAACTAGAATAAAAGTGATTGAATATCTCTCTTCTCCCCTTTCTTTTGTTTATAGATAACAATATCAGAATGTAGCAAAAGTACTCTTAACAGATTCCATAATTTCTCATATGTGATGCAGTGGGGTATGGTGAAAATAAAAATGATCACTTTGTTGAACTCTGAGGCACACTCAAATGAACCTTGATGCAGTGATCGGTAGTTACCCAAGCATGAACCGCCATGCAGGGGCCATCATTCCCTAATATTCGTTAGAAAATGACGCTCTCGAATCCTCAAAAAGCATGTCGAATCCACGACATATAAATGTTCTAAAGGAACGATTTTATTAAAATCAATCAAAGGTTGAAAAGTTATAATAATTGGAAATAATAAGACTATTTATAATAAACTAATCCTAAAAGGACTTGAATACAACATTCCTAAAAAGACTAAAACAGGAAAAGATCAAAACTAATCATAATCTTCTAAGATTTATGACTCCTGTTGTATGTATATATTCAACAAAGAGACACGTCAGCGGAATGTACAGAAAAGCGGATCAAAGTATGATCACATCACCCTTTGACCAGTCAACGAAGGAAAACATTGGCTAAAAAATGCCCCAGCCGGCCACCTCATCTAGAATCAATCTAAATCAGAAACGTGCTCGCCGGAGTAGGCCGAGTAAGAAGATAGAAATTGTGTTCGCCAACTTAAATTGCTCATCCAAATTTATGCCATCAATAAGCAACCTTATTTCAGTATACCTCCTACAGTAAGGATTCGACCAGATACAAGGCATGAAGATATATCTCACCCCAAATAGGACACAAACTGTTCTTTACAGAGAAGTCCAAACAGGAAACAAACCCTAAAACCATCTACAACACCAGATTCCTCGTACAAATCAAAATAAGAACTCCCCTATTAACACGGCTTGAGCAAGGAAAAACCCTAGCTAGCCTAGTATAAATAGGACCGTATGTCCCATGGAAAGGGGGTTCGAAATTGTATGAGAGATCTGAGTGTGTAAAACTACAATAATCAATAGTGTTATTCTTCTGTGGGTTTTTTCCCATTCAAGGGTTTTTCCACGTAAAAATCGTCTTCCATGCATTGATTTATTTCTCTTTTTATTTGTTTAATTAAGATATAATTGTTGAGCGTGGCAATCCAAAATTCACCGTCAACAATTGGCACTAGAAGAAGGGGGTCGTGAACAAGAAACTTCGAAGAACCCTTACAAATAGGTACAACATGAGCAACGCCAGCGAAAAAGATGAAATCCCCAGCAACGATCAGGTCCTCGAAGCAGCCGTGGTAACAGGGAGGGAAACGTTGGCAATAGGGGAGCATTCAGTAGTGACATTAGGAACTAGGATAGCAGACCCAGAAACTCTACAATACTTTCACACTGCATTGTTGAATTTGGTCAGCGAAGCCAAGAACATCGGACTCTCACTCCCTGTAGGATTAGGAGTTTCGTCTCCCTATGAGTTGACAACCAACACACCCGAGAAATCATCTGCCAGGAAGGCTACGATCGGAAGTCCATGTTACAACTCTTGGCGCCCAAGCAAAACGAACCATAGAGGAAACACCCAAGGACCAACCAGAGGTCATAGAGGAAAAAAGGCAAAGGAAGGGAAAAGGTTTGCTGGATGAAGAATTTCTAGAAAAGTAGAGTAATGGACAAGCGCATGGGGTGGTCACCGATAATGCGTCTCACAGAAACCACCGGAGACGACGGTCTATCTCTTCAGAAGACAGGAGTCCCCAACCAAGGAAAGGATTACGATCAAAAAGGGCACTGCAAAGAAGGTCTGAAAGTACAGATGACCTAAGGGCTAGTGGGAGTATTGACAGTAGAGAAGGTGATTATCGGAGGATGACAATCAAAAGCAGGCTCAACCCGGAAGAGGAACCGATTGGTCACCGAAGCGTCACCCTCCAACAACTATCAAAAAAATTTTCAGCAATGGCACGGAGATATAGACATAATATTTCTTTGGTTGACGAATCAGACAACCCATTCATTGACCATATCGCTCATACCTAATTCCTGGAAAGGTTCAGAATGCTAACTATCGAGCAATACAAAGAAAACAGGGAACCGAAAAAGCATGTCCGTAGATTCCGTAATGTCATGGCCCAATATGCATCCAATAACGGTCTCTTGTGCCTGACATTCCCACAAACCTTCGGCGACCTTGCCTCCAAGTGGTTTGGATGCCTCCCTGCCAAAAGTATTAACAATTTTTCTAATCTCAGCAAAGAATTCATAAGAGAATTCATGGGAAGTGTGCAGAGAAGAAAATCACTAGCCCACCTGTCGAATTTGAAACAAGAAAGTCACGTAAGAAATACCTGGCCAGATTTGGGAAGGAAGTTGCCCAAATAGAAGATGTAAGTGACGTGGCTGTCATAGCAGCTTTCACCAATGGGTTGTAGAGTGGTCGCCTATCTTTTGACTTACGAAGAGATTGGCCAAAAACTTACGAAAAAATGATGGACATAGCTGGAGACTATGCATTAGCAGAAGAGGAAGAAGTGGCGCAATAGGGTAGCTACGTACATGGTCACAAACCTGACACAAGACTCGAATCCAAGAGTGACAGGACAAAAGGTCATTGGCGTGATCGCCAAAGAGAGGAGAAAATTCGGAAGAATCAGCCTAGGGAAAGCCGGGGCAGCAACAGAACCAGTAGGTTCCGAGGCAGGTATAGTAACTACACCCCCTTAACAGGTGAACACGAAGACATACTTTCTGTGGTAGAAGACAAGGGACTCGCCAAATATCCACGACAACAGTCAGCCAATGCCTGGAGGGATACAACGAAATACTATCGATTTCAAAAGGATAACGGGCATGACACTTCAAAATGCTTCCAGTTACGTGATCATATTGAAAGCCTAGTCAGAGATGGTCACCTTAAGGATTTCACATTGAAGGGAGACAAAAATAGTGTTTGCCAAGATAACCACTGAGGAAACGGACAAGAAAGGAGGAACCCAAGGAAAGACAGTCCCAGTACCACAATAAATACCATTTTTGGCAGGCCTCACATCGGCAAAAGCAATAAAGAGAGAATGTCGAAAGTCCGGGAGGTAATGTACGAAAGCAAAGACATGGAAGTGAACTCTGTACAAAAAAAACCACAAGAAAGCAAGAGAGGGACATGACCTGATAATTTTCAATGCCGAGGACTCAGAAGGAATTGATGCAAAGCCTAATGACGCAATAGTTGTGGGGGTCTAAATAGCCCAATGGGATGTCCTCCGGGTAATGATAGACAATGGGAGGTCAGCTGACATTTTGAGCGCTAGGGTGTACGATGAGCTTCGGCTGGACAGAAAAGATTTAGAACCATTCCATATGCCCCTGAAAGGATTCAGAGGTGCAGAAGTAAGATCCTTGGGAACCGTAAAGTTACCTGTAAGGTTTGGAACAACTCCCTGTCAGAGAACTATCCCGCTGGACTTTGTTGTTATTAACATTTACAACTGGCTGTACAACGCCTTACTCGGTTGACCATTCCTGATCAAAGCCCTGTCGGTTACATTCACCCATGCACTGAAAGTAAAATTCCTGACAAAGTTTGGAGTTGGGGAACTCAAGGGATCACAGGAAATGGCTCGCCTCACCAACCTATCAATTTTTAAGGACAAAACCGGAGTAGAAACTTTAGGCATATTTGAACTCAATCAAGGGACACATGAGGAAAACCTTGAGACCTTTGAACTAGATCTAAGAGACAAGGCCGACAGAGAAAAGGAAGAACCCACCGAGCTTGTTATTTTGGATGAAAGGGAACCCAACAAAACTGTCAAGATTGGAGCAAGGTTGGCGGAGAGAGTCAAGGTAGGCATAGCAAGCCTACTAAAGGAGTACAGGGAGATTTTTTCCTAGAACCATGAAGATATGCCAGGAATCAACCCAAATGTAATCTCACACCATCTGGCCATAAATGATGAATGCAAGCCGGTGATACAAAAAAGAAGGAGCTTCAATCCTGAAAGAAGCATAGCCATAAGAGAAGAAATATCCAAGCTACTCGCAGCAGGATCGATCAGAGAAGTCAAATAACCTGAGTGGGTCGTGAATGTCGTGCTCGTGAAAAAGAAGAACAATCAATGGAGGATGTGTGTAGACTTCACTGACCTGAAAAAAGCCTGCCCCAAAGACAGCTTCCCATTACCAAGAATTGACCAATTGGTCGACGCAATAGCCAGACATGAGCTGTTAAGCTTCATGGACGCGTATTCAGGGTACAACCAGATCAGGATGCACAAACTAGACTGAAAGTATACAAACAAGGTTAAATTGCTTAAGACGTACCTAAGGAGGGGGGGGGGGGGTGAATAGGTTTTTCGCCTAATTTCAATCCCTTGAACAAACTTATGTTTGTCCCTCAAGGTAGCCTTACATACAACACAAACATCACGGAATCATACTAAGACAAGTTATCATGTGATCATTCATACATTGTCTAAGTGTCAATAAGTTGTATGAGGTATAAAGAAAATTCAAAAACAATTATCAAGAATACTTGTATATCAATATATGTTCAAACGTTACAAGTGTATACAAATATTGCTATACATAAAATTCTAAACAATATACAAAAGTAATGTAATTACAAATATGATCAAAAGAATATATTTACAAATCACACTTTACAAAACCTTGTATCCAAAACATCACAAGTGAAGATTGTATTACAAGATTAAAACATATATAAAAAAAAAAAACAATATAAAAGATAGAGATAGAAAGAATTAACACAAGAGATTTTTTAACGTGGTAAAACCTCCAAGGAGGAAACATCCACGAGTTGAATTACAACAATTGGGTACTTATATATATTTGGAAAGTAAATTAGAAATACCACAAAATGACCAATCCTAGATCACCAACCCATGTGGAGTCTATGTTTACCCAATCCCTATTGGAAGATACAAAATCCCTCAATGATGTAAACCACCACATATTGGAACTCATACCAAAACTAACATCGTTGGTAGATTAGAAATTCCTCAAGAGTGCATACATATCCCATGTACCCCGCTCTATTGGACTCTATGTCTAACCAAACACCCGGGCCTACCAATATATAAGCCAACTCTCTATATAAGGCATACATGCCTCTAGAAAGCCTCCCATGCATGACTATCCAAGTCCTCCCGACTCTAGCCATGACTTCTTGCTTGTCTATCCAAGTCCTCCCGACTCTAGACAAGACTTCTTGCTTACCTATCCAAGTCCTCAAGACTCTAGGCAAGACTTCTTGCTTGGCTATCCGAGTCATCCCAACTCTAGCCAAGACTTCATGCCTTTTACAAGGACTTCCTAGTGTGATCATGTGAATGCAAGTGATGCAAACAATCAAAACAACATAGAACATGTGATCAATACATTCCATGGAACAACTAGATCTAGAGATGTGAAAACACAAGCAATAGAAAACTAGATGCAAAAACATGAATGAAAACCTAGAGCATGTGAAAAACAATTAGCACATAAAACTACTAGATTCATTCATACAAATAACACTTGAACAATTCATATACATGAGGCACAAGTTCAAGATGTTATAAACATACATAAAAATGCTAGAATCACAAAATGTATTCAACAAGTATTCTAGCCAAAGATTTAGAGATAGGAGATATGTTAAAAATAAATCAATCCTAAATATCTCTAAAAACACATATAAAGGCTCTAATCCTAGATTTCATCAATCATGGATCAAAGTCACATATAAAGGATTATTAATTATAAACTAGATCAATCAAGTCTCAAACAATCCTAGATATCAATATAATCATAATACAACTCCCAATCATGTTAAAAACAAAGAATCAAAGATTCTAGTCAACATGTGTCTCTAATTAGACTATTCAATTAGATTGATTATGAAGCTAACTTTCTTAATAGCATTCACTAAACATACATGTACATATAGAAGAAGAAACCCCAAGCAAATTGAAGGTTTAAAAAGATGAAATCACAAAGTTATGAACACTACCTTGATTTCACGAGCTGGTTCAGTTTTCTGAGTAGATCTCCTAGAAAATCAATCAAACAGCTGCAAGATCACTTGGAAAAGGTAGATGACTCAAATACGAACAATCTCCAACTTGAATAACTCAATTCCGACTCCGTATGAGAAAGTTATGGTGTTTGGAAGTTGAGAAAATTGGAGAGAAAAACTTAGACGGGATTTCACAATTTTTCTTCTTAGAAACAAATGGAGGGAATTGGAGGGATTTAAAAAGAATGGGAAGAAGGACATTTTTGTCCACAAAAAATAAAGACCAGACCAGTCTTCCCACGTGTGGGCCGCGTGTGCCACACGCGGCCAGAGAGCTGGCTGGGCCGTGTGGCACACGGCCTCCACACGTGGAAGCCAAGCCTTGGCCTTTTGGCCACCAACTTCTCCCGCACACCTCTCACGTTCTCTAGCCGTATTCGGGCATCCGAACTCCGATTTTGAATCCGTTTTCGGATTACGAATCATGACTCCCTCACACACGACAATGACTATGAAACTTTGGCAAATGGTTGAGAGTTCATCTCGGAAAACGACGATGAACACAACTCAACGAATGAGAACGAAAAGTAGCGTAGATACATCGTTTGGACTCGAAACTTAACATATGAGTAAGCGAAACGACCGGGACTCAATAAAGAATCAATTAAGATCAAGTACAAGTCCAAAACACAAGAAACACAAATATACAAACACAAGTTCACATATGAATGCCATTTCCTAGACATAGTCCTAGAACATGCAACTCTAAAATGTATGAGCATTTGAGTTCAATGCATGAGCATACAAAATCATGTGAATGTGTTATATAAATGATGCACAATGATGCAGTGACACATATGAATGATTTGTGTGTGTGTGCCTATGCCTTGTAAGAGGAATGAGGTCAATTGTACCTTTGATGAGCAATGAAGCTACTTCCCCTTATCAAGCCATCATCTTGCATGTACCGTAGTCAAATCTTTCTTTGAAGCTTTGTATCGTCATCAATATGACCACATAAACATTATAAGATAAACACGTTTTGATATGGAATATATGCTAACAACAACCAAAAACCTAACACAGACGAAGACAAAATAGCATTCACCATAGATCAAGGATTGTATTGTTATACCATCATGCCATTTGGCCTGAAGAACGCTGAAGCAATGTATCATCGGCTAGTCAATAGAATGTTCGCCAGCCAAACAGGAAGAAATATTGAGGTGTACATCGATGACATGCTAACAAAGTGTATCATAGTCGACAGACAAATAGATGATCCGCGAGAGACCTTCGATGTGTTAACTAAGTTCGGAATGAAATTGAACCCTTTAAAGTGCATGTTTGACGTACCATCCGGTAAGTTCCTCGGATACCAGGTACATCAAAGAGGGATAGAGGTAAACCCTTACAAGATCAAGGCACTAGTTAATATGGTTTCCTTAAAAAACTTGAAGGACGTCCAGAAGCTCACAGGATGCTTGGCATCACTGAACATGTTTATAGCAAAATCAATAGACAGGTGCTTGCCATTTTTTAAAGCCTCTAAGAAAGGTAAGGGAATTGAATGGAATGAAGATTGCAAACAAGCCTTTCTCACCCTTAAAGAATATCTCAGCCGAGCACCGCTGTTGTCAAAACCGATCACAGGAGAAATGTTATACATGTGCCTATCTATCACAGAGGCGGCCACTATCTCTGTACTGATAAGACAAGAAGATAGGATCCAGAAACCGATGTACTATACAAGCAAGACATTATTACCCGCTAAAACAAGGTACTCACCAGCTGAGAAGATGGCACTCGCCCTAATAACAGCAGCAAGGAAGTTGATGCCATATTTCCAAGCACCCAAAATCAGTGTGTACACGAACTGTCCGCTCAAACTGATCTTATAGAAACCAGAAGCGTCCGGCAAACTCATGAAATAGGCTATTGAAATGAGTGAATTCGACATAGAATACATCCCAAGAACATCAATTAAAGGCCAGACAGTAGCAGATTTTGTGGTAGAATTCGTTGTGCCGGATATTGAGGTAGCAAAGATGATGATAGAGCAAGCAAAGAAAAATTTTCGTTGGAAACTTCGTGTCGATGGTTCATCAAATACGCACGGCAGTAGAGTAGGAATAGTGGCCACAACCCTAGAAGGAGACTCAGTAGAATGTGCCTTGCGTTTTGATTTTAAAGCCACCAATAACCAAGCCGAGTATGAAGCGCTAATAGTAGGATTAAGGGTATGCACAGCCTTAGGAGCCGATGAAGTAGAAATTTTCAGTGATTCCTAAGTCATCGTCAACCAAATACTTGATGAATACCAAGCAAGAAACGAAAACATGATCGCTTACCTGAAGCTGGCAAAAGAATTGTTGGGATGATTCAAAGAATACAAGATCGTGCAAATTCCAAGAGAAGAAAATGAACAAGCAGACATTCACGATTAACATCTGGCCCCGAACCATCCCCATGACACACCTATTCCAACCAAGCATAACTGGACAGGTCAAAGTAGGAATAATCATGAACGAATCGAACAACTGGATGACACCAATAAAAGAATACCTAATCAATGACGTCCTCCCAAGTGACTCACTATAAGCTAAACGGCTAAGATAAGCGACGAGATATTCAGTCCTCAGCGGTGAGCTATACAGAAGAGGGTATTCAAGAGTGTTACAAATGTGTGTTGGACCTGAAAAAGCGGAAGGGATCCTAAAAGACATACACAGCGGAAACTGTGGGAACCATGCTGGAAGCATCAGCTTAGCCCATAAGGCACTAAGGCAGGGATTTTACTGGCCAACAATGTTCGCCGATGCAAAGAGAATAGCGACAAGGTGTGGAGCATGCTAGAAGATTGCGAAACACATCCGCCAGCCACTTGAGCGCTTACAAAGTATTACCTCCCCATGGCTATTCGCCATGTGGGGAATCGACTTGATTGGTCCAATGCCCACAACACCCAGAGGAGCAAAACACGCCATTGTGGCAGTAGACTATTTCACGAAGTGGGTAAAAGCCGAGCCATTGGTGCATATAATAGAAGCAAATACTACCAGTTTTGCGAAAAAGAACATCTTGTACAAGTTCAGAATACCAAACACCATCATCATTGACGACGGAACACAGTTCGACAACAAAACATTCAGAGAATTGTGCAAGAAATATGGAATCAACAACTACTATGCCTCTCCAGCTCACTCACAGACAAACGGATAAACTGAGGCGGTAAACAAGATCATTAAGCATAACTTGAAGGCCAAACTCACTATCAAGAAAGGAAGTTGGGCAGAAAAATTACCACAAGTGCTATGGGCGTACCGAACAACGGTAAGAAGTTCAACAGGAGAGACGCCCTATTCCATGGCATTCGAAACTGAAGCCGTTATCCTAGTAGAAACAGCGTTCTCCTCGCCGAGGGTACAACTCTTCCAGCTTGAACTTAGCATTGATATATTAAAGTATGGCTTAGATGAGCTAGAAGAAAGAAGGGAACATGCTCAGATAAGGAATGCTGCCTATCAACAGAGGGCAGCCAGGTATTACAATTCAGATGTACAAGTAAGAAGATTCGCACTCGGGGACTTAGTACTAAAAAGGGTGGCCCCAGGAACCAAAGACAGATCTACAGGGTTGCTCATGGACAAATGGGAAGGACCATACTGTAGGGAAAAATACCGTATAGTACACGCAGCGGAAGCGAGACTAAAAATAAAGATTTAGTAGCTTTTAAAATTTTTTCCTTTTATGAACCTTAACCCTTTAATTAATTAAACATATATATATAATCAACAAAAGAAGAATACCTTTTGTCGCATGATCCGATTGACTTACGTCGATGGTAATCTGCAAGATCTTCAATCTTAGCACGAACGTGAATCACCTAGGAGTCTGGTCTCCCTTTTTCTTTGAATTGCAAACCTGAGAATGGACAAACAAACTTCTCTGATTTCTGTTAGTCACAAAAGTTCCAATAGGTTGCTAAGAACGTTCCGGTCACTTTTGAATTCACAATCGTAAGATTGAAATTCGCGTGAACCTAATTCGAAAGTGTGTACAAGATCTCTTGATGTTAAGATCACTAGTACACTATCGAAACAAGAACAATTCTTCTCTCACAAACCTCTAGGCCGAATCACTCACTAGTCTTAGAGTTGGATCTTATTTTTCTCTAGCAAAAGAAAAAGCTCTCAAATTGCAAAAATTAGGGTTTTACAAAATATATAAAGAATATATATATATTTTGTCTTGCCGCAAAAAACATCTAAAGAATATATCAATACTGGCCGCCAATCAATTGCCAATATATATCTCTATACGCCTAATATATATCTCTTTTTTATTTCTCAAAAAAAAAAAAAACACGCCTATAATATATGTATATAAAACTTGCATGCAACTCAAATATATATGCTTTATCGATTTGTTTAAAACACATGCATTATATGTATATGTCTTTGTTAAAAACACTGCATGCATTTTATAAGTGTTTTTGTTTTGTTAAAACATATATAATATATATATTATTACCGGCCATATATACTTATATATTATTTGACTTGAATTATGCTTATATATATATATATTATATTATATATCTCGGCAATAATTAAGTTGCCATATATATTATATATATTTTATAGCAATCTGAATTCAACTTGTCATGTATATAATATTCAAACCCTAATCCAACTCTTTAGTGTGTTTCTGACTATATAAAAGACTTCCTAATTTGACTAAACAAATAAAGTCTTTTATATTTAGTATAATACTAATAGTAGTATACTACTAGGAAACATATTTCCAAATCAGAAAAAGATTTGATTTTTAATTAAATAATTAATTAACATATTAATTAATTTCCATTTAATTAAATAATAAAATAAAACAATATTATGGGCTAAAAATTAGCCATAGCCTCCCATGACTAGAACTTGGGCCTACATATTGTTTTCTTATTTTATTTAATCCATTTGGACTTTAAATAAAAAGCCCACATGTGAACCAGACCCATTCTTACTAAAAGAAACAAGCCTACATGCCTTTCATTAATATATTAATATAATTGAGCAGCCCATTAAATAAATAGTGTGCAAATTATATTCTTAATATATTAAATGCAATTCTAAATGGACCCACAAATAGTCCGGTAGAATATATCAAGTGATTCATGCAAGTCCGTGCGGATTGGGGATCTTGGCGGGCTATCTAAATTTAAGCTTCAATAGACATAATCTAATCACAATCAACAAATGATTCACTTAGGTCCGATCCATTAATTTTAACTCATTCCACTAAAGAGCTAAAATTGAACTCTTAAATAAAGACAGAAAAGGAAGATGTTCCTCATTCATACCCTAGACAATCATGTTGGAGATAGTGTATTATCGTGATTAATATTAGTAATCGCCAAGAGTTCATAGACCGCCTATAACTCTCCAAGTTACCATATTTACTCATATGACCACGTTTTGAACTTGGATATTTTGACTTGTCCAGAAGCCATGTTTTCAATAGACACTATCGAAAACTCAACGTTGAGATTTAATATCTAATTACCTCAAAACATCCATATGATGATATTATACTCTCATTTAATAAATGGAGCCACGATGTCCATATCTATAAATGAAGTCCTCTATCGATTAACAAATGAATATCACCAAACTATCGAGGATAGATTATGCGATATAATCGTACTCATTGATAACTCAAATGATATCACTTGCAACCATAAGTCCATCATTTATCTCAGGATTAAGATAGACTCTCCGATTGTCCTGATAATGAAAAGACTTTTATCTACTGACGGTTATAGATAAAGTATTTCATTATGATCCGGTTCAATGCACCCAGTGCACTAGATTCTTTTGCTCGAAGACACTTCGATGATTTTAGACTCATCATATCTCATTTGATCCCACTCAAATGCTAGCAAAAGAATTCTACAACTTTAACAAGATAAAGGTGCCCAACCTTTAACTTAAGTTGTGAACAATATTCAAGACTAACTAAAGAATTGTGTCTACCACATACATATCCAGATGTACGAACAATTCTTTTTTTCTCATAGTCTTTAGACCTTATGATTATTTACTTTGACAATTATAATATTAAACTATAAATGCTATAAGATTTGTTTAAACCAGAAATCACTTTATTAATATGAAAAAGATTGTTAATTACAATATTACACTCTTGCTATTGAGTATAATCCTAACACATACCACATCACAGGCATAGTTGGCCATAGGGCGTATCACATTGCCAAAAGATGAGTCGGAGAGCTCCCCCAACCATGCAATGTGCAGTATCTAAAAATCTACTACCTATGATATCTTTATCTCAGAAGTCTTTTTGTTATTTTTTGTTTCCTCATTTTATCTTTTTAGAATTTTTTCATTTTTTGATGTCAAGATTGCAGTAGACATTTAATAAAGAGTAATTATTACTAAAATTCGTATCCTTACTTAACCACGCCACAATCAGCCATAGCAAATTGTTCACCGGTGCACACAAAACGAGTCTTTTAAACTCAACAGCACTAAGAAAGAACCAAAAAAAAGGGATACCTCTCATCATAGTAGGCTGAGAACAAACATGTAATAACTACTTGAGCTAGAAAGAGAACCTTGATATTATTATTCAGAGTTGCAAGTTTCTATATTCAGATTCCCAAAGAAGAATAAATAAATTATAACAGTTGACAATAGATAAACAACTGAGATTAATGTTAATTATGAAATTAGAAATTAATACTTAATAGTATTAATATGCGATTTCTATATAAAAATCATTGATATACAATATAGCTATATATACAGAGTACGTGATGTTTTATCATGATATAATAGTAAGATTTACTTATATATTGGCTCATTTTGCTTTAGATTAATTTCTTCATATCAATTAATATCGAAGCCCTTTAATAAATTCATTGTCTTAATTACTACTAAATCAGTAAAGGAATTATGTTTTAAAAAAAAAAAAAAACTGTACATGAGTTAGTAATTATAACGTAATCATACTAAATATAAGAATATATATATATATATATAAATTAATTATGAGATAAAATAATGGTGATTAAGCAGATGACAAATAGAATCCACTTCTATCTATGATCAAACAAGCAAACCATGACAAAATTCAAACATTGAACGAGGAAGCTGCCAACAATAAGAGTCCGGCATCTTATGTCCTCTCTTTCTACTTTTTACTTTTAGAAGAATACTTAAATTGTCATTATTTTGTACCACAAAGGCACAAACCCATAATTTTCTGGGCCTAGCTGTGTAGAGCCCATTTCGTTGTAAGAAAAAAGAATTTAAATTATAAGAAAAATTAAAGAAGCATATGCATATTCTTTGCATTATAAAATATATATATATATATATATTGCTTGGAGGCTTGGATTGTTTTGCTGTATTTTTTGCCAGTTTCAGTTTTATTCTCTGGAGTACATGGAAAGAGACCACTGAACCCATCTCTTTCTCTTTTGTTCCTTTCTGCTCAGCCAAAGCTGTAAATGAAAACGAAAGGTACTATAAACATATATACATATATACACAAACAAAATATAAATAAAGCTACAACCGTGTAAATTTAAATATTCTCTTTCTTAAAGTGGGAATAATACATACAAATTTACCAAATTTAGGGGAGATGGGTGTTGGATATGACTTGAATATTCCAATGGTTACCAAACACGATTTACCAATGCAGAGACTTCCTGGAGACGTGAGAGCGTTTGGGAGTATGAGATTATGTTTGAGGGAGGTTTGGAGGACGTGACAAATAGTAGAAGCGACGAAATGCTCAAACCGCTGCCACTGCCGCTGTAGCTTTGGCAGCAGTAGGGCAGCGGTAGGACATCGCTGCGAATTTCGGTAGCGCAATGTAGAGCGGTCCAATTCCAGTGGATATCGCTGTGGAAAGCGCTGTATCTTCCACAGCAGTACCGAGAGCGGTAGACGACGACGTGGCGAATGGATCACAGTTTTCTGAGTGGTCAAGATCAACACGGTTTAGAAAACGGGTGGCCAACTGCAACTTGAATCGTAGTCAAACACAAGCATGTGTTGAATTAGGAAATATTCATAGAAAAGGAAATATGTTGCTTCTAGAAGTTTTAATAGGAAAATGATTTCTCCTTAAAAGAAGACTTGTCATGAATAGGAAATAGTATTTATGTAGAACAAGTAATTCTTATACATATAGGGGTAGGATTTCCTTTTAGTCTAAACTCCCTGTAATTCATATAAATAGACCATAATAACTAGGTATTTGTGGTGGAGCAAAATAGCAAAATACTAGAGAGATCTCAAAGTGAGCATTGGGTGTAATTGGGTTTGATGTATTATTTAGAGAGAGATCTTGAGTGTGTGATTGTAACAATTTACTACATATTGAAACTTTCTTTTTTCGTTGTGACAGCCTTGGTTTTTTTCCCTGATTTGGGTTTCCACGTAAATTCTTGTGTTGTGTGTGATTGGATTTAATTACTCCTCTTCATCTTATCGTTTCTTTATTATTTTGTTTGTTTGTGTTCTATCCGGCAACGCTTCCGCACGTATAGTGACGTTTGTTCGCCAACAATGAGTTGTGGGAATTCTTAATTTTGGTACAATCATACATTGTTAATTACTTGTAGAGGATATGATCGATAAAAACAGAGAAGAAAATTAATGGGTATTGGCTGTATTGATAATAAGAAGGCTAAAATATTTGATGTAATTCACAATTCTATCGATCCTTGACTAATTTATGGAGTCTTTGATTCCAAGAAAACAACTTGGGCAAGTCATGATGAGGTACTTCCCTCAAGTGAATAATTGAAAATATTTAATTTTATTACCCATTTTATTTAGGAAATATTGTAACCCCACACTTACAATATTGAGATTATTGTAATACTTAAAAAAAAAAAGATTTATTTAAGAATCTCATAACATTTTAGTTACTCTCTTAATATCATCGTAGTACTTATGAAAAGTAATATAAAATAATCAAAATTTAACTCTAATTAATTTTTAATTAAACATGATTTTAATAAGACCATTCGAGTCCATATATATTTTCATTGAATTTACTACCTAGGGATTTTTCAGCGAATGATTTTGTGTGATGATTTTTCCCCTTAAGTCAATCCAATTTAAAAAAAATAAAATACATTCACATTTGAAATGACTCATTTTAATAGGAAAAGAAAAACAGTCAACAGTGTTTCCCAAAATAATTACTTTGAAATACAATATCTAAGAATTTTCGAAAAAAATTATACAAAACAATAGCACTAGCTATGAGCCTATGACAACTTTAAAGTGATGCACAACCACCCTAGCTGCTGCTAGAATAGATTTTCACCTAGGGATGGGCGTTTTCCCATGGGGCCCCATCCCCCACGGGCCCCAATGGGGTTTTGGGGGCAAATTTTGCCCCCAAACATATTTTGGGGGAGATGGTGGGGGTACCTCCCCCCAAACCCAAAACCCCATTGAGTCCCCCAAAATAATATATATGTACCATTCCCTGTCCTATTGGGCCCTCACGCCCATCCCTATTTTTACCAAACAACATGGATTATTATTATTATTATCATTATTTTAGATTTATAACCTTTAGACTTATGGTGACGGTAACTTGAACTTAAGATATTTATCGACCCGATGAGCTTCCTTCGTTACCAAGTCACATTAGATTTTGATTTGACTTTGTTAATTCAAATGAATTAAACCTAACCTAATTGTCGTGTTCCAAATTTTTGCTTACATGAGTCGTAACTAACCAGACTTTTAGCTTACTTAGGGGCTGTTTGTTTTTTTGTCTAAAGTCTTATAAGACCTTAATTTATTAGATATATGGATAAGTCTTAAAAATTAAGATATTATGATATGTTTGTTTTTTTCATTTTAGATGACTTATTACAAATATAAAATTGATTAGGTTGTGTTAGGGTTTCTTCAAAATTGGGAATTTTTGGAAAATTGATTTTTAGTATTTTATTATGTGCGGATAAAATCATAAATGTATGAATTGTTATAAGATATTTTTGGAAATTTATTAAAAAACTCTACCTTATCACTTTTTGAATAAGATAAAAGTCAAAAAATTTAACTTTTTCTAAAAGACATATATATCTTAAAATAAGATATAAGTTGAAAAAACAAACAAACTGATTTATCTTAATTTAAGATATAAGAGGTAATAAGTCTTATTGGGAAAAAAACAAACAGCCCCTTAGTTTCAAAATGTCCTCAACACAAAACCTGCCACTTTATAATTAAGGTGTATATTTTAAAAACATAATTGGTCATAATACATGTAGTTGATTAAACAAGAAAAATAAGACACTTTTTGCATGTGGAGGTTGACAAAATTTGCAACTTTTTGATAGGGTGGTTGGCTTCTAAATTTTTTTATTTTATTTTATTTTATTTTTTATTTCAATACTATAATCATTTTCTTTCTAACCAAAACTTGGTCATGGGAAGCAACAAAAACTCAATACTAAACAATCCTACTTGGAATTCCATTTGCAATAAACAACTATAACACCAAAACTATTACATATTTTTTAATTATCACTTCAAAAATGTCCTTAAGGGGTATTTATTATTTATGAATGTTAATGATAGAAAAATAACTTCGTTTCTTATATGGGCTTATTTTTTTATTACCTTGTTTAGTTAAATCAGTTGGAAATCAAATTAGATGTGTTTTACTCATAAAACTGGAATTCAGTTCCCACAGGGGAGGAAACTTAATATTACTCCCTTCCACCCAAGAAATCAAATTCCTTTCCTGTTTTTTTTTTTCATAACTCTTGATTCTCTCTTTTTATTCAGGAAAACCAAAAGTAAATTAAGGGCATGTGTCCTATTTGGTCCCCACAGTGGCAATATCCTTCAAAGGATTCACTGTTCAGTGAAAAGAGAAAGACAATGAGTCTTTGGAAGGTATTGGAAATGTGTGTCCCCCACCTTACCCATCCTTTAGGCAGAAAATTGAAACTGGGTAGCTCTGTATTTTCCTGTGGACCAAACTACCCTCCCTGTACTTGCAAGGTTCCAGTTCACACTAATCTAATTATGGAACTTTTACTTTTCCTTTCCGTTTAGTATTATAATCTGCTTCTTTATAGTACAACGTTCAAGTGCTTAACAGTGAAGCAGCGTCCAGAGAGCAAGTGGCAACTGCATGGATTATTAGAGTATCCCCAACAAAGCTCCCTATTTTTTCCTTAGATTTAGGGAGCCAATTGTACTTTTTACGAATAGGGAGCCGTATAAAGAGTGAAGACTCCAACAAACCTCCCTAAAAATGGCTCCCTATTATTATAAAAAATTATTATTTTTAATTAGTTTCAATTCAATTTCATGATCTTCTTTTTTATTGCTAAGATTAATATATTAATTCGTACCTCGTTGATTATAATGAAAAAAATATATATACAGAATCATAGAAGAGCTGTTGCAAACTTGCAATTTGGGTTAAAAAAAAATTGAATTTAGTGGTGCCTAACCGTTTGAAAAGAATAAAATGTAGGAAAATAAATGAATTATTCATGTTTAAATAAAAAGAATTTGAGTTAAATAAAAAATAGGGAGAATGAATTTGGACCATTGAAAATGAGTGATGTGGACTCATCCTTACCATCCATTTCATTTGAAGAGAGAGGATTAAAAAATAGGGAGAATGTCTTGGCTCCCTAAATTTAGGGAGGCTTTGACCGGAATTAAAAATAGGGAGCATGATAGGGAGTCTATTGGAGCACTTTCCAATTGAGGCTCCCTAAATATAGTCAAGGAGGTCCCCAATTCCGGCCTATCGGGGATGCTCTTAGCTTTTTAGCCATTTGCTGCCCAATTTCATAAATTTTCCACAGTAGCCTGCACTTGGGTTTTGCTAATTTGAAATTTTGAACCTAAAATTTATATAGTTTGATGATTTTAAGTCTGTATTTGCGATCTTTGAACTGAAGGTAATATTATATGAAGTTGACCGTTAAAACTCCATTATTCAATACAAAAAATAGTTAAAAATGAAAATGTACCGTAAAAGCGTGCTTGATATATCTTTTCTACTAATCAAAAGAGTATTTTAATATTACAAACTCTTTTGATATATTTTTTTGTTTGCTTAATAAAACTCAAAAAGAATTTTACAATGAGTTAAAGAACTCCCTGAAATTTTGCTTATAAATTCATCTACAAGAAGATCAACTTCATTTACAAGAAGATCATGGATAAAAAAAAAAAATGTAATTAATGAAGTGGTGGTTTAAAATTTAAAACAAGATTCTATAAATGAATACATCTAAGAACAAGAAGAAAGTCTAATCAATGTGGGTCTAAGCAGTAGACCCATAGCAGGCAACATACTTGTATGATGAATTATGATGATTACACTATATATATAATCATAACCAATAATGTTGACAATACCACCATCTCCTTTCATGTTCATTTTCTCTGGTTATTTTTGGAAACCATGGGCATTTTAGTAAATCTTCCCTCTCTATCTCTCTGTCTGCTTCACATGCTTACATTCTCTAATTAGAGACCACTCTTCCATACATTCTATTTACTATTAGAGACCTCTCTCTCTCTCTTTCTCTCTCTCTCTCTCATTCACATGCTCTCCTTCTCTGTTACACCTTTCAGGACAAAGACAAAACCTCAAAGGATTTCAGAATGCTTCTCTCTCTATTTATCTCTTTGATATCTTCTGGTTCTCCAAGATTGTACAAAACATATCATCTCAAATCACAGCGAATCAAATCCAACCGTTGGATACCCAGTTGTTAAAAATCCCACAACAATTTCTAGTTGACTTTGTTTTATTCTCTGGGGGTGTTTGTTCATGTTCTGCTGTTACTCTATTATTGTCCTCTGTTCATGGCTGCTGTTTCCACTGCTGCCCAAATCTTTCAAGACCATAACAGTGTTAACAACAACAACAACAACAATGAAGTTAGCAGACATGAGATACAAGCTGCCATTGCCAAAGCAGTTGAGTTGAGAGCTCTGCATGCTGCTCTAATGCAAGGAAACAGCCCTGCAAATTCCAGATACCCTTCTTCTTCCCCTGTTTCGCGTCCTGTTTCTCACTTCTCTGCTCAAGATTACCCTGTTTTTACTCCTGTGAGTTTATTTTGCTTTTGCTTTTTGTTTTCTGCCTTCTTTTTTTCTACCTAACTTTATCATGTTCTATGAGTTTTTAATTTCAATATATATATATATATATTATTTATCTGTATGAATTAAAACATTTATTGTGTTGCTACTTCTTTGTAGTGTACTATGTTGAGAAGATTCTACATAGAATAGAAACTTTTAGGTTCATGAAGAGTTGGTTAATGTGTATTAATTAAACCCACAATTTTTGTTTTAAAATTATTATATTGATTAAGACCTTATTGTTTTCATAAAAAATTTGGAATACTTGTTGTTTTCTTACGAATTTGTTTAAAAACAATTTCTTGATGATGATGTTTTCATGGGTTTAGTCTCTTTGTTCTTCTCTTTAATCTTGGTTGATTTTAAATTCATGATGTAACCCAATTTTAGATTTTATTTTTTTAATTCTCTGATGGGATCAACAAAGGCATATTAATCTTCCATTTGTGGACACTTTTATTAATATAACAGTTAAAATTTCTTTGACAGAGTTATGAAGATGAAACAGTACCTGGGTATCATCAAATTTCATCAAACAATCAATCAGGAAGTTGGGATGAATTTGGCATTGAAGGAGGAAATGGCAGTGAAACTGCTCTATCAGATTATAATAAGAAGGAGAATTTATCTTCTTCAAAGAAAGGATTGCCTTCTGGTTTTGCAGGCTTAGAGTCCCATATTTGTCCGGCAGAGGATCAAAAATCCGTCACGAGCTCCTGCACCAACCACATTACAGTCCTCCAAGCATCACCCGGAACAGAATTCTACAAGTCAAGTAGGAGAAACAGTTTGGGAGACTTCAAATCACTGTCCTCTTGTAATAGATGCAAGCCAGCAGTTATTACAGCTGAATCCGAATCCGAAAATGTCATCAGTAGGAACATCAGGAGTTCAAACATTGTTGTTCCATTGACAGATTCTCATTTGTCTGTTCAATCGCAACCAAAGAGTAGTCGTGGAGGAGTGATTTCGTGGTTGTTTCCTCGGTTAAAGAAGAAGCACAACAAGAATGAGAATTCCCCTAACCGGACAGATCAATCCGAGGAGGTCTCACAGATTTTCAAGGACTTGGGGATATTGTCAATAGAGACACTAAAGAGAGAGCTCATAGAAGCGAATGAGAATAGAGATGCGGCTTTAATGGAGGTTTCTGAGATGAAATCTTCATTGGGGGAGCTAAAACAAAAGCTGGAGTACTTGGAGAGTTACTGTGAAGAGCTGAAGAAAGCTTTGAGACAAGCAAAGGATCCTCAAGTTCACGAAAAGCTTGGAAATTTTCCGAGGAGAGGGAAATCCATCGATGGGAATGGAGATTCGATGCCTGTTAGTGAGGAAGTAATGGTGGAAGGTTTCTTGCAGATTGTATCGGAAGCAAGATTGTCGGTGAAACATTTCTGCAAGACCCTTGTTGGACAGATTGAAGAGGCTGATAATACTCTAATGGACAACTTGAATATGCTTCTTCAACCATATAAATTGTCACTAACTTCAAAGTACTCCAAGGCAGTTTTCTACCATTTGGAGGCTATAATAAACCAATCACTCTACCAAGACTTTGAGAATTCCGTGTTCCAAAAGAATGGTACCCCAAAGCTTTTAGACCCACAACAAGATCGCCAAGGCCAGTTTTCGTCATTCGTTGCGCTGAGAAATCTAAGCTGGAATGAAGTGTTGAGGAAGGGGACTAAATATTACAGTGAAGAGTTCAGTAAATTCTGTGATCAGAAGATGAGTTGCATTATCACAACATTAAATTGGACAAGGCCATGGCCTGAACAACTTCTTCAAGCTTTCTTTGTAGCTGCAAAATGCATATGGTTACTTCATTTGCTTGCTTTTTCGTTCAATCCGGTGTTGGGAATTCTAAGGGTTGAAGAGAATAGGAGCTTTGATCCACATTACATGGAGGATATGTTCATGGATAGGCAAAAATCATCCGGTCCGAGCAGGGTTAAGATCATGGTAATGCCAGGGTTTTATGTTCAGGATAGGGTTTTAAGATGTAAGGTACTCTGCAGGTACAAATCTGTAGCTTAAATAACTTAAGAAGAATTTATTTCATTTTCATTTCTTTGGCTTTTTTTTTTCTCCAAGGATTATGTCAACCAGAGAAGTTTGTAACTACCAAATTGATGCTTTAATAACTATTCGTCTGGTTGTCTCTGTGAAATGGACTGGAGCTTTTGGTGAAGAGTTAGGTGGAATCCTGAAATGATATAAATGGAATCCTATATTAATTAATTAAGTGAGAAAAGTCTCCTAATCAAGTGATAATTAACCAGCCAAAGAATTCTCCTTCTTGCTCCTGGAGCTAGATTTGGTCTACTGATCTATAATATTTCATTTTCATACTAGTCACACTTTCTTGGTCTCCTGAAACTGATTGATTAATAAGTTGAAAGACTATACCTACTTAGACTTAAAAGCAATGCACAATTATTTTTTATTTTTTATTTTTTTAATATTACAATAATTTAGGGTTTGGAAGAGGGGGATATAACTTAAACCCACAACCTCTCGATGTAGGTGTGAGGAGCATATCACCGGACCAATCTCATCTTATTAACTCAATGCACAATTATATTGTCTTTCTAGGCAAATTTTAATTCCACAATTATATTGTCTTTGTAGGCAAATTAAAATTCAAATCAACTCAAAAAGTGTAAGCGGAAACGCGTGGGACCAACCTAAAAGACTTGCAAATTAACTGGTGTTTGCACCCTCGCTTGCATATCTAAAATCGGAGAAAAACTTGCATGCACCCGATGCAATACATCATAATCAACGAGTGTATGAGATGTGGTATGGAAAACTCATTTGATTGGTTTTCCTTATCACATGGCATGCACCGATTGGAAGGATGTATTGCATCGGGTGCATACAAGATTTTCTCCTAATATCGAACCCCTTTTTTATATAATAATTTGAGAGGTTGTTAATCATATCCAATGGAATTCAATTGAAGCAAATCCAATCATAGGCAACAAAGGTAGCTAGCCATAAGATTAACAGGAAAAATATAACAAAAAACTTCTAATTCAAAAATGGGAAAATTGATAAAAATGGGGAAATTAAGCAGGTTGAAATAGCTTGTTATGTTTTTGAGTGGAAATCTCAAAAAAATAAAAATAAATAAATAAATAAAAAATCACATTGCACAGAAACAGCGTACGCAACACCTTCCCAAAATTGTGTTTTTCGACTTTTTTTTTTCTTTTCAAAATCTTCAAGATTTTACACGTATAGTCGTAACAAAAGACATAATGCAATTAAAATAAGATTTTACACCCATGAAGTACAATGCGCGAGATTTGCCCATTTAAATTTAAATTTCAAGGCGTTTTTTACCATATGATGAAATGTAAATTGCTTTTTCATCAGTAGGTAGGGAGTGGAGTGGGGGCCCATTGGGGCGGGGGAAGGTCACCCCACCCCACCCCAACCCCACCCCCACCCCCACCCCCACCCCCACCCCACCCCCATTCCTAAAACCTCCCCCAACCTCACCCCACCCCCAAACCCTATTTGGGGGAAGTGGGGATGGGGGTGTTTGGGGGGAGGTTCTCTTGCCCCCACCCCATCCCCCATTTCCCCCACTCCCCCCATTTTTAATCCTAATATTTTTCAATTCGAAATCCGAAATTTAGAATTTGGGATTCGAAATTCGATCATTCCAATCATTCGATTCATCCTATTTCGATATCCAATCCAATAAATAATCTAAAATATATAATTGATTTAATTTAATCCAAAATTAATACAAATAACTATAGTAATACAGTATTACACATAAAAGTCTAAACAAATGTAAAGCTAAAGGATTTTTTGTTTTATATATATAAAGAAAATAGAAGTATATATATATGGGGAAATGGGGTCCCACCCCACCCCACCCCCATTTCTCTAAATGGGGGTGGGGGTAGGTTCCCCCGCCCCTACCCCCACCCCCACGCCCAAACCCCATTCGAGGGCAAAACTTGCCCCTAAGGCCCTAAATGAGGGTGGGGCCCCATGGGGGAAATTCCTATCCCTATCAATAGGTAGGTCATCATGGGAAGTGGGATTGGGTGGAGACCGAAAAAGATAGGGATGGTCTAGGCAGTTAAAAGGATTGGTTGGACGATGAATACTCTCTTGCTTCTTTAGTAGTGGATGGTCGAGGGTCAACAAAGAGATCGATGCTTGGCCTACCAACTTGACAAGGATTAGATCAAAGGGTTCTGGTGGTTCGGAAGGATGAGAGGAAAATCATTCCATCGAGGCAGGTGATAGGGATGGTCGAACCAATAAAGGACGAGGAGGGCAAGGAAAGCCTTGTCTTGGACATAAAAGTGCCTTTTATATCAACATTTTCAACCCATTGTAACGATTTTTGATCATTTCGTTTCCAATTTATCTTGTAAATATGCTTGGTTTTGTGAAAGGGGAAGAAACAAAAGTAAACACATAAAACAACTGTTCATTTAGTAAACTACCGATATAATATAATAGATGTAATTTTACTAGTGGAATTGGCCACGACCAATACTCTACAACGTTCTTTCTCACGTTTTATTTTTAAAAATAAATGTTATTTTTTATATTGTATTATTAAATATATACAGTCTTTCTATTGTCAGTTTTTCCTGATAATAAATATATCAGGACAAAGAATGTTGACCATAGATTATGGAGAAGTTTTGACAAGTGCATACACTTTGAGTCAAAGTATGTAAATCTAGTAGTCCATATTCTTCGTCCTTATATGTTTATTGTTAAGACGAACTGATAATAGAAAATATGTATATATATATATATATTTGACTATAAATTTTGTAATTAAACCCCTTCTTACAAAAGACTTCCACTTTTTTTACTCTTAAAATATTCTGAAAATGTTATCACATGTTCACTTCATATGTTAACTTCAATTCTTTCTTCTAAAAATATGAAGAGCTTGATCTCCATTAGCCAAAAAAAAAAAAAAAAATGCCCTTAAATAATAAAACCATCCAAATATGATTAATTCGTTAATTAATCAAGGTCTTTTGAAATTACTAAGGAAATTAAATAAATAGTTAATTATGATTAATTAATTAATAGAGATGTGTTTTGAACAAACCGTTTTTTAAAAAACCTGTTCATCTTTATTAATAATAATAAACTTCATAAAAACCCATTTTACCTATCTGTTTGCCAACTACGCCTAGTTGTTTTTAATAAATATGAAAACACATAACCCTAAATTGCTAATCCATAAATATTCATATATGCTTAGTTGATGATTAGGTTGGCTTTGTTCATCTAGTCTAATTCATGAATGTTTATGTGGATGTTATTTGATAATTAGATTGCTAGAATCACTCTTCATCTAATTGAGTCATCATGTATGCACATGTAGGCTTGTTTGATTAGGTTGTTAGATTTGGATCTTAACATCTAATTAAGCATATAGTATCTTTTCTTGCACTATATTGCATTTAGAATATTCGTATATTCACTTAGACCATTTTATCTTTTCATTGAGTCAAGTCTTGTGACTAAGAGTGTTAGTGCACAAGCGATTGGCCTAGAATCACTATAGAAGGCTTGCCGGTAGTAGTGGTGGATAATGTTCCAAGAATGGTGTGACTAGATGTTAACCTAGGTTGTAAACATCATTACATATAATGGATTTGAGGACCGGAGTGGCTAGGTGGCTAGCCCATGAGTTTTGCCTAGTTGGAGGATATTTCATGTAAATCAATTCAATATGTTTTTATTGTTTTCCGCACTTTAATTACATTGATTGTGTTTGATTATAATTGGTTTATTTTTGTAATCTTGACTAATTTGAAAAAGTTGGTAATAATCAATTAACAACCCATTCACCCCTATAGGTTGTATTCGACACACTAAGTGAAATTTCAATTGGTATCAGAGCGGGTTCCTAGACATACTTAGGTGATCCTGGCTTTTTTACTTTGTGTGTCTTGCATTTGTGCTTTTCTTTTTGTTGCATCCATTTGCATACATTGACCCAAACACTATGAGTGATTTCAGGATGAGTAAAAAGGGAGCATCGAGCATGAGTCCACCATTGCTCAAGGGTGAAAATTACTCGTCATGGAAGGGGAAGATGGAGTCCTATTTATTGGCCATTGATGATAGGGTTTGGATGGTGATTGAGGATAGATACACACCACCCACCATGTCTGCCGAAGATGGAAGCATTGTGCCCAAGCCTAAGGCTCAATGGAGTGCCTAAGAGTTTGAGCTTCGAAATGGAACAACGAGGCAATGCATGCTTTGTTTTGTGCAATGGATGAGAACCTATATAAACTCATCCAAATCACCAAGAATGCACATGAAGCTTAGGACATCTTAGAGACGGCACATGAGGGAACCGAAATGGTTAATGACTCTAAGCTCCAAGTCCTCCAAACACAATTTAAGACAATTAGAATGGAGGAGAATGAATGCTTTAATGACTTTCAAGTGAAGTTGATGGACATAATGAATCAAAACCATCAACTAGGTGACCCATACTCAGATAGGAGGATCAAGCAAAAGATTATGAGGTCTCTACCCGATCGGTTTGAATCCAAGGTGACGGCACTTGAAGAAAATAGTGATTATAAAAAAAATGAAGCTGAGTGAAGTAATTGGAAGGCTTCTTGCCTATTAGTCAATAAAATTTCCTACCTCTACACCTCCCAAGAAGCAAAAAGGGATTGCTTTGAAGACCTCCAAGCATGATAAGGAAGATGGTAGCTCGGAAAAAGAGATGGCCCTAATAATGAAGAAATTCAAGAAATTTATGAAGCTACAAAAGAATGGCTATAGCTCTAAGGGGAATGACTTCAAGAAGAATACCATATTCAAGAAAGGTGAGCCAAACCAAGAGAATACCTTAAGAAAAGGGATTCAATGCTTTGAATGTGGAGGATTCGGGCATATCTCCACGGATTGTGGTAACTTGAAGGACAAGAGAAAAGGAAAGGTGATGGCCACCTCATGGAGTGATAGTGAGAGTGAAGAAGATTCCTCGAGTGATGAAGATCTTGCACTTAACATTATGGCCTTTGGAGCCTCACATGTAGAAGTTGAAGAATAAGGCAAAAATGCCTTGAGTTATGACCTTGAAGAATGAATAGATGAAGAATTAGCTAGAAGTGTGGTTGATGTAGCTACTCATAGGGAAGTTGTTTGTATAACAAAAAATGACCAAAGCAAAGGTTTTGATAAGGAAGTTGACTCGGTTGGTGAGAGACAATGAGTAGAAAATGACTCTAGTGATGAGAGCTCTTCATCTTACTCCAAAAAGGGAATTGGTGAAGATATGGATCTTGAAGACTTCATCAACTACTTTGAAGACTCTAGGTTGAAGAAGAAAATGGAGATTCAAAAATTGAAGGAGGAAAATCTCAAGCTTACAACCAAGGTGACTCACTTGAATGATGAAGTGAGGAAAGTCAAAGAAAGTGAAAACATAATGAAGAAAGAGCTTGAGGAAGCTAAGGAGTTACTTGCCAAAATGAACTCCATCAATGAAAAGCTTGACCAAATGTTGGGGTATGTTAAGAAGCCAAATGACAAGAGGGGTTTTGGATATGTTAATAACAAGGAAACCCCCTCTTCGAACAAAACGATGATTGTTAAGGGAAATGGCATCGAGGAAGCTTCACCTCCATAACATCCTAAGAGGAAGATTGAACTTGGAGAGTCATTTAAAAGGGGCCAAATGAATATGCCAACAAAGAGTAAAGCTCAACCTCAACATCCAAGAGCTTCACAACCAAACTTTCCTCAACCAGGGTTTAACCAACCAATAAGGCAAGCCAACTCGGATCAACTAATGAGGCATCCCAACTTGGTTCAAGATTAAAGAAGGACAGAACTGGTTCAACACCAAAGGCTACATCAAATGCATAACAAGTCTCCAATGACCTTACAAAGATATGGTATGACTCCTCATTTTATACATACTTGTCATTTTTGTGGTGTTTATGGGCATATTATGCCAAATTGCTTTTGGTACATTAAGAAATATAGAGTTGAGAGCATGATGGAAAAAAAAATAGACTTAGAAGAACCAATGTGCATGTGCCTAGGAAATCTAGAGTCAATGATCCAAGTAAATCAAGTAACATGTTGAATATGACCAGTAGGAATGAAAATGTGTCACCTAGGTGGATTAGAAAAGAGGAACCCGCATGCTATTGTGCTAACATATCACCTATAAATTCAACTAGGTCTAATGGACTTGGTAGGACTATAGGGGCTTATGCCTTACATTGATTTGATTTATATTGACCCCAATGAAGGTAGCTCAAGCAAAGAGAGCAAACTTGCACAAATAAAAATGTGCAAAAACTTGATCAACTTTATGCCTCTTCATTAATTGCTTGAGAAACTTGGTTGCACATATATGCTTTTATGTTTTTAATTTTCTTTTTTTTAATAATATTGCTTTGTTTGTAATCCATGTCACTTTTTAGTTTAGGGAAAATTGCACAAACTTACCCTAACGTTTCCCATTATAGCATAATATTCAACTAATGCATTTAATTGCACAAACAACCCCTCCTGTTAGTCAAATATGGTTAAAAATAACCATTGACCATTATTTTTTTTTGAAAGCCCCAAACTGCCCCTACACTTTATTACAAAAAAATCTTAATTGCCCTTTATTTAAAACATTATCTACTTTAAATTATTAGAATATAAAAAATAAATACTAAACATAATCTTTTTTAAATCAAAAAAATTCAAAAATAATATATTAAAAACAAAACAATTTAGGAAAACTTTATTTTGAGAAAATACAATTTAATAATATTTTAAAAACAAAACAAAAAAAATTTTATTTTGAGAAAATATAATTTAAAATTATGCAAGTCCAATATGAATAGTGGTAACGTGCTATATATTTTTGAATTTTTTTTTTTGTTTTTATTATATTATTTTTGAATTTTTTTTATTTAAAAAGGATTAAGTTTAGTATTCTAAACACAAATATAAATAAAATTATCAAAAGTTTGAAATAAAAATATAATCATTTGTCATAATAAAATACAGTAACACCGAAAATTTGTTCAATGTTTATCTCTATAAGACAAAATAATTTGACTCAATATAAATTACGCATTATATTTTGATTCAAAAATAAAAAAATAAAAACTAAATATAATCCTTTTTAAATAAAAAAAATGTTTTAAATTTCAAAAATATATAGCACATTACCACTATTCATATTGGACTTGCATAATTTTAAATTATATTTTCTCAAAATAACATTTTTTTTTGTTTTGTTTTAAAAATATTATTAAATTGTAGTTTCTCAAAATAAAATTTTCCTAAATTGTTTTGTTTTAAATATATTATTTTTGAATTTTTTTGATTTTAAAAGGATTATGTTTAGTATTTATTTTTTATATTCTAATAATTTAAAGTAGATAATGTTTTAAACAAAGGGCAATTAAGATTTTTTTGTAATAAAGTGCAGGGGCAGTTTGGGGCTTTCAAAAAAAAATAATGGTCAATGGTTATTTTTAACCATATTTGACTAACATGAGGGGTTGTTTGTGCAATTAAATGTATTAGTTGAATATTATGCCATAATGGGAAATGTTAGAGTAAGTTTGTGCAATTTTCCCTTTAGTTTAATAATGCATTTTTGGATTAGGAGAATTAATTGGGAAGTACACTTAAATGACCTATAATTTATCTCCATGATATGTGAATTTAATTATGAATGCTTGCATTGATATACATGATTTCTTTGATTGCTCAATCTTTAATGCAAAAATGTGTGAAAGCAAATGACAAGACTAAAATCAATAAGGATCTCATATCCACTTAATCAATAAGGATGTTACATCCAATTTAGTCTTGTCTCTCTTCTTAATGGTATAATCAAGACTACTATCATATGGATATCCCATCGAGAAAAATCAAATAGGATCTTATACATCCATGTCTTGATTGGCCTTTAAGGATAGATTTTGTTGCTCTTTTCTTACAAAAACTCTTAAAAGCTATATCTTGTTTGTTTATGACAAAAATATTCAAATTGGTTTGAATTCTTTGGAAACCTTTTTGATGTTTGTTTTGCCAAATACCATTGCTTGAACTTTGATGTTATATGTCTTGCATTCAAAGCATCAACTTCACACATTCCTTTTGAAATAAATCTCCTTGAATCTCTCTATATTATTTAAGTTGCATAAAGTTCATGTATATGATTATGCAATGATCTTTTAGGCAAATAACTCTCTTTGCTAAAGCAATTCCGGATGGGGATTCTCCTTTGTCTATCTCATGACAAAAAGGGGGAATAGTATTTGAAAGATAAGGGAGTTTTGGTATGTTGTTTGTTGTGGGAGAATTACGTTTTTGAGGGGGAGTAACCCATTCAGGGGGAGTATTGCATTGTTCTTATTGCTTTACTTTAATGCAAATGCTTGTCTTATTTGAGCCTTCATTTTGATCACGTCACATACACTTGTCTTGGAAAGTGTAGTTACTATGTTTGGTAAGGTTGTTTATTCTACAAGAGATTGAAGACTTGAAGATCTAGACTTTAGGTACCTCTATATATTATAGAATAACATTTGTTAACCATTAGATTTTATTTTTGAGGATTTAATTGTGAGTAGTGGTTTTGTCATGAAATAGCTAAAGAGGGAGATTATAAGTTTCTAATATTTTGATTGACTTATTTCATTGACAAATCACATTGTGGTTTATTTGTAAAGGTAGATTAAGTTTCTCATTTTTCGTGATCAAGCTTCGTTGGCTTCCTTAAAACCTCAAGCTCAAGAGCTCTTCAAAGGTATACCACTTGTACTTAACTCATTTGAAGAGAATTAGGTGCACACACACACAATTCATACATGTTCATATTGCTTGCATTTGTGTTCTCTGTTTAATATGTTGCATCAGGTCTATTACTGTATGAACCGTTGTGTGTCACACATCGACTCACAGCAGTAAGCATAGTAGTTTTAAACCCAAGAATCTTCACATGTATCAGGTCTACCACTGTCATGAGCATTGTGCACCCATCGTTATGCCACCGCTGTGTAACTGATGAGGTCATTTGTGTACTCAACAAAATAGTAAAAATGATAGTTTTTGGTTGATTCTTGAAAACTCTTTTAAAGCCACTTAATCCTTTTAAAATGTGATTTGATAGCAAAATAGTGAGCAAGTTCGTTCCACAGGGAATGGAGTGTTAATTAGATAAATTGACTAATCTTAGAACAATAAAACAAATCATAGAGTTTGATAAATGTGTGGTTTCTAAAGCCACCAATGCTAAACTACTCAAATGAAAATACACAAAAATGATATGAAAAATAGAATACTCAACACCTTGATAAGAATAGTGATAAAATCAATTAATGAGAGAACTAGGGAATAGATCGATTAACACTTGGATGTGGGTAAGCTACTAGCATCATTAATGTACCAATCTCATTATGTTAACCACTTAGAGGCTTAGATTAGTGGGGTTGATATACCCACCACTAATCTATCCTATCCAATGGGTTCTTAATCACACAAAGGTTGTCAATCCACATGTGAATATATAACAAATTATTCCACTCAAGATAGCAATCAACAAGTGATATACAAGTCAATTATAATGAATGAAATCTAATTAAATTGAATGAATAGAACACATAAGAGATTCATTACAAGCTAGACTAAACCCACAACCAATTGTTCCTCAAATCTATCCCCTAGATTAGGGGTTTAGTTACACATAATTGCAATAAATGAAAAGAAGTAAATGATCAGGAAATAACCCTTGGGTCACCTTCTTTAAGCTCAATCCTTCTTCTCCTCTATGCTCCTAGATGCAAGGAATGGAGGATGAGGAAATGTCTTGGAATGTGGGTGTTTTGGTGGAAAGTTACTAAGGATTTTGGTGGAGAAATGGTGGGATGAGGAATGATGTAATGAAGTAATCAAGGTTTTGTGTTGAGGGTTGGATGGATTAGATGAGTTCAAGGAGAGAAATGGAGGATGATGAAAAATGTGCCATGGAAGTTGATCTAGATCTGAAATGAATTCTCTGAATTTTTCTCTCTGATTTTCGATGCTTTGAAAGTGAAGAGACGCTCATATATATACTCACTCATGGACATGTACTGGTAACGACTTGATTCGCTGATGTGGAGCCTTGGTCGCTATTTGGTCGCTATGGCGACCATGGAGCGTAAAACGGTTAGATGAAAAGGTCGCTCTGAAAACCATCTTTCTCGCTCTTTGTCAAGTGGCGAACATGACCAAAATGTGTAGAGGTCGCTCTTTGTGCATCAAGGTCGCTCTGGCGACCATAAGTGGCGACCTTGGAAATGTGAAGAGGTCGCCCTTTGTGCATCAAGGTCGCTCTGGCGACCATAAGTGGCGACCATGCCTTGAGTGCACTAGGTCGCCACTTGCAAGGGAGGTCGCCAGAGCGACCCCAAGTGGCGACCACACCTGATTGTTTTTGTGACCTTCTGTCGCCATGGCGCTCAAGTGGCGCCCAAGTGGCGACCTTTTGATGCCTTGGGGAACTCTTCTGTCGCCATGGCGCTCAAGTGGCGACCTCCATTGCCTATGTGGCGAAAATGCCCTGTTTCTTCTCATTTGTGAGACATTTTTGCACAAGTCCTCCACCTTTATCTCAATTGCTTCTGAAACCTAATAAAACCTGAAACACTCAATTTAACAACATTAAACACGGGGAAATGCCCGAGAATCAAGCAAAAAGAAACGGAAATGAGGGCCAAAATCATACCAATTTTGGCTTGATCAAATACCCCCAAACCAATCTTTTGCTAGTCCTCGAGCAAACATAATAACAAGCACACCCCCAAAAACATGCATAGAGAAATTTCAAAGGTTTTTACTTCAAATGATCAATGTGCGAAGCCCAAATGAAGAGATTAAAACAGTTATGCCATGGTGAGGATTTAAACATGCAAGAGCGTGTATAGTTATGATCAAAAACGTGCCACCTTAGACATAATTGTACGCAATGCGATCTTACATTCAAAATGCCAAAGCTTCAAAGCAAAGGTGCTATTAGTTTAGAATGTAATTCGCTTTGATACTAAATCTCACCGGATTCTCTCTTCTTTTCTCCAAGACTCCTAGGTTCACTCAAATATGTGCAAGTGCAATATGAGTTCATGTTATGGCAACAAATTGATTGCACATGCTAAACATTAAAACGCAATTTCCTGAAAAGTGATCTCATGAATGGAATTGCAAGCCATGAATTAGAAAGAACATGCATCAACCAAATTGTACAAAATGGACAATCCTAAAGATCATGAAGGTCTTTTCTTTGGTTGTAATGGGGCCTAAGGTTATGGTGAAACAAAGAATGGAAGAAATGGATATCAAGGGACCTAATGATTTCATTAAGGCATACATTCTAATTCTTTAAGTTCCACAAGATTCCCACATATGTTCACACTTCAAGGTGTCCAGGCTCACAATTACACATGTGTATGCTACTCCTATTTTCAACTTGAGTAGCTCAATTACTTCTCTTCCTTTTCTAGGCCCTTTGTGCCTAATTTCTTGATTCATTTTTCTTTGCTTTTCTTTGCTTGCCAATTCTTTTCTTTTCATGCTCTACATTTTTTTTTTTTTTTTTTTTTATTTATTTTTTATTTATTTTTTATTTTTTATTTTCTTTTCTTTTCTCATTCTTTACAAGCTTTTGTTTTCTTTTCCATTTTCAAACATCTCTTGCTTTGCAAGACTCTTACACACATTCACATGCCTTGGTACACACCTTATATTTACGCATTCAAAATTTTACATTGAGTTCCTAAGCCTTAGCGAATCGTTTGGTCACGGTAGGTCAAGTATTTTAAGGCTATAAGGTTCATGTAGATGTGGTTCATGAAAGAAATGCTTCAAATGTGTTTGGCTTCAAAGGGGCTTGGGAGCACACATATTCAAGTGGTTGGAAGTGTTTAGGCAAAAGAGGTTTTCACATGCATCGCCTAAAATCATTTCTAAAGATTCGTCCATTAAGCAAAATAAGACATCCACAAGCAGACCATAATATTCTATGGCAAACAACATTTAGTGCAAATGAGACCAAAACATGCTTGTATGAGTGTTTAGAGTGAGTGTTTAAAGAGTGAATGTTTACAACTCAACGTATGCTTTTTAAAGGCTGTGTTTGTGATCCTCACGGGAATCTCCACTATTAATTCTTAGCCTTCAAGCAAATTTGATCATTCACTCAACATTAAGAGAAAAAGATTAACGCATTTTGTTCAATGACACCCTAAGTGGCATGGTGTTAATCTAAACCAAACACTCACAAACATGCACAATTCCTCACTACATCATGTAAAGAACAATCTCCACAAGCAAAGCATGCTCAAATATGGCAATATCGCAAAAATTTTTGAAAATTTTGGCACACAATTCTTTTGAAAACCAAGCATTATGGTGTTGCACAAAAGCACCCCCAAACCTAAATTTGACATTGTCCTCAATGTTCAAAGGTGGAAAATAAAAACAACAAGCGCAACCCACTAAGTTTCAAGCAATAATTCAACAAGCACAAGCAAAAACAAAATATTGCATCATCCGGCATATTGCCCTCCAAATATTCATACACAAAATCCCAACAACACATATCAATGAAGCACAAATGTCCTAAATCCACTACCAAAATCCAATTTACACCCTTATTCTATGCGGAAACAAAATAAAGGCAAAAATGAGAAATAAAGATTAAAAGAAAAGAAATGCGAATAAACATAAATCAACACAAATATTCAACAAAATAATCCAAAAGTAAAAACATAAAACTAGCAATGTCCCAACAAAATGATAGAAAATGCAAATGATGAAAAGATAAAAACAAATCCTAGGAATGCTAGTAGGCCACTACTCTGAATCATCCTCCTCATCCTGCACTACTCTACCCTTCCCTTTCGGGTCCTTCCTTCTCTGCTCCCTAGCTAGTGCTGCTCTCCCAGACTGCTCCTCTCTCCATTTCCTCTGTGCTGCTGCCTCATCAATAGGAGGACCTCCCACATAACGGGGCCCCTGATCAGTCAAGGAACGGGCCATGGCCTCCTCCAACTGTGTTGCCTCCTCAACAGCAGACTGTGCAGTCTGAAATACAAAGTCAGGCTCCTCTGTGCCATGTCCTGAAGGTGTAGTGGGGGTAGGTGGAATCACTGTGGCAGGCTTCTTCGGTCTCCTGACATAAGGAGTGAGCCTAAGATCACGGCGGAGGTCTGTAAAGCCTGTGATCACTGTCTCACTCAAATCCTGAATAAGGCTTTCCAACCTCAGCTGCCTGTCCTCCAAGGCCTTCTGCCTTCCCTCAATATCAAGTTTATCAGCATGAAGGATATCAAAATCACCAGTCTGAGTCCTCCTAATGCGCTGTACACCATCTAGAATCCGAAGACCCAACGGCTGCCCATGATCATCACAAATAGGAGTCTCCTCCTCCTCATCATCATCGTCCTCATCAGGGACTATTCTCTCAAATTCTTCCCTAACACTGGTTTCGGCCTCTGAGCTCCGCACTCTCCTACGTTTTCCTCCAGTAGGTATCTCTCCACGCTTAATCATCAAACGTCTCCAGGTGGTCAAGTCCATATCTGATACGGGGGGCTTAAGTATGTCCCCGGAGATATCCACACCTGCCAACTTGCAGGCTTCTGTGATCAAACAAGGGAAAGGGAGGATATCTGTATCTGATTCATTCCTCCCAATCCGCTGAATCTCCATCTTTTTGATAATCCCCACATCAATAGGCTGCCTCTCACTAATGCTATGTAGAATCCTGGCTGCCTCAAATGGAACAGTGGACCTGTGGGAAACCGGTCTCAGGGAAGAATGGAGGAAGATGTGCCAAGAGGCGTGCTCAATCTTCAAGTTTGACTGCCTGAGAGGGAACCGCTTCGCCATCCATATGGTCATAGGAGTGATGGTCATCGTATTTGCAAATTCCACCAAATTCTTTACGTACAAAGGATTCGTGGTGATCCCTTCCACCATCCTCTCACGTAAACCTTCAATTTCCAACAAAGTTGTCCCAAAATAGATGTTAATGTCCGGTGCGTTTAAGTACACGGGAACCCCTCTCACAAGAATGGGACCACCTCTCATATACTCTCCCGGATTCATCCCCGCGTAAAACTCTCTCACCAAACCTTCACTGTAATATGGCGGAGTAGCCGCTAATCCTCCCCATCCCAAGTCATTCACTGTTGTTGGGACAGGGGTATCCCTCAAGCTCTCCAAATCAATTCCCCTCTCAGGCCACATTTTCTTCTCAGCAAAAGTTTCCATACGATCATCGAAATTTCTGTTCAGTGTGCAGTCGGGAATTACTCTCTTCCTAGGAGTGTTGGTCTTGCTACCCTTGCCCCCCTTGTTCGGCAACTTCATCTTCGGAGCCATTTTTCACCCCCAAATTCGGACTAACTTTCTGACAGAAATCCGGCAGCACAACGGCACTATAATAACACTCCGGCACTCACCAATGTGCACCACAATCACCCAAATCCACTTCAATATTGTCACAATCACTTCTATATGAACAAATCACACAAAAATCCAATCCTAAGCACTAATCACTTCAAATCAAACTCAAAACCACCCTTAGTAATTCTAGATGCAATGTAGGACGGATTTGATCAAAAGAATTGAAGAACTAGAGTGAATTCTTACCAAGTTTGGAGATTACGTGCGTGCCACGGCTTTGGAATTGAGAGAATTTGAGAAGAGAGGACTGTTGTGTGTGCGGCGTTATGTTTGAGCTGCATCCCTTATAAGTGAACGCCCTATGTCGCCACTTGTGTCCTCGGTCGCTCTGGCGACCAAATGGCGACCAAGAAGAAATTTCTTGTTTGCATGTGGTCGCCATTTGCTCAAGTGAGGTCGCTCTGGCGACCAAATGGCGACCATACCTGATAACAAAGGTCGCCATTTGCACAAGTAAGGTCGCTCTGGCGACCAAATGGCGACCATACCTGATAACAAAGGTCGCCATTTGCAACATGTGGGTCGCCCTGGCGACCATGTAAGTGGCGACCTCTGAATTCTTCATGTAAGTGAGGTCGCCATTTGTGTGCAAAGAGCGACCAAATGGCGAACCTGACTTAAAATCCTCTTCTAAGTGCATTTCATCACCTGCAAAGAACAAAATCCACAATAAGCTCATACTTCAACTTCTAACAAGGATGGAAGGACAATTATTCAGAAAAACAAAATGAACAAAAGAAAAACACACAACAAGCAAAAATTAAACACAAACATAATTATTCATGGCATGAAATGTAAAAACCGAATATAAATCCAACTACCGCATCATACTATGCGAAATGGAATCATGATGCTCATCATCCAAGTCAATCACGTTATAACTCAATTTTTTCTTGACTACCCAAATTGGACCTCTAGACTCATCTCGGACTTGATTGACCAAATCCTTCCTAACCCAAATTTGCTTAACACGGTTAGATCTCCTTAGAGGCCTATTTTTATCATTATTGGCATGCTTCAAAAATTCAAAACATTTAGACTTTACATGACCCTTTCTATGACAAAAATAACAAGTTAAAGGATATGAAGGAAATCTTCCCTTTTTCATTGGAGATTTAGGTCTTGAGGGACCGTTATTGGTGAGTTCCTTGATGGCTTGATCCATCCGATCTATCTCCACCAAGAAGTCGCACTCCTTTACCTTAGCAACCTTCAAGGACATCTCCTTCTTGCTTAATTCCTCCTTCAACTCCTCAAGTGCCTTGTTCTTGGCATCTACATTCATGAGGGCCTTCCTCATCTTTCTTAAAGATTCTTCCTCAAATTCTTCGGTGAGCCTAGCCAAATCTTCAAGTTCTTTCACCGTCACCTCATTCTCCATTGTGAGAGCCACGTTGACCTTCTTAAGCTTATGATTTTTCCTTGCTAAGTCATCAAGCTTCTTTTCCAAGGCATACCTCTCCGCCTTAAGAACCTCTACCTCAAGCATGAGCTCTTGGTTGGAATTCTTGAGCTCTTCAACTTCAGAGTCACCTATACTCTCCACTTCGTCCTCTTGGCTATTCTTTTCAAACAATTGCACCAAGTCACACACCTTTCCACCCGTTGACCTTGGTGAATGCAACTCAACCACATAGCAACTCTCAATGCTTTTTAGGTCATCATTGCATATGGTTATATCGATCTCAAGTTCTTTCTCAAATGCATGCATACAAACTTTCTTCTTGCAAACATCGATCTTCATTTGAGCGGTAGCCATGAATGGTCTACCAAGGAGAACTTGCCACTCCCTAACATCATTTGACTTGTCACCAATGTCTAGAACAACGAAATCCGTTAGCACCATTACTCCTTCAATGACAATTGGGACATCCTTTAGTTCACCACATGATGAAAGTGAGGTTTGATCCGCTAGCATAAGCTTCTTCCGGGATGGCTTCAATCCTACCAAACCCAACTTTTCATAAGTAGAAAGGGGCATCATGCTCACACTTGCCCATAAATCTAGTACTCCTTTAAGCACTCCACTATTTCCTATTGAAATGGGAATCACAAAGCTTCCCGGATCTCCCACTTTCTGCATGTATGCTTCTTCGAACAACAATGCCTCATCTCTAGTTCCATCCTTCTTGACAAAATTTCCTTCTTTGGCCTGCTCAGTGTGGCTTGGAAACTTCCCCTTTTCTTGCTTTTGAAGAGCCTCGGCGATTTGCCCCATTTGGGTCTCCAATTTCCCGAAGGATGCCTCTAGATTGCCAAACCTTTGGCCACTAGCTTGCATGAAGCTTGTCAAGGTGTTTTCAGCTCTTTGGAACCCTTGCATCATACCTCTCATCTCTTCATCAATATTTCGGCGAGGTTGGTACGAGCTTGGTTGAGCATTGTTGTTATTGTTCCATTGGTTTCCTCCCCATTGGTTTCCTCCTTGGGGAAACCCTCCTTGTGGGTATCCTCCTTGTGATTGGTTTTGCCGGTAGCCTCCTTGTGAGCTATTACCTTGATTATTCATCCCTTGTTGTTGACTTGGACGATAACCCCCTTGTGAGCTACCTCCTTGATTGTACACCCCTTGTTGTTGATTTCTTGGTGGTGGGTTTAGAATGTTGTTGTTGTTTGACCAAGAAAGATTTGGGTGGTTCCTCCATGGTTGAACATAGTTGTTTCCTTGTCCTTGGAATCCCATAGCTTGAACTTCCTCTTGCTCTTGACCTTGACCTTGAAAAGTGTCCTCAAACCCTTCATTTTCATTAAATTGCCCGCTAGAGCTTCCTTCTTGTCTTCCTAGCAACTTAACTCCCGCTTTCTGCAACCCCAAACTTTCAATATGAGAAGTTAAGGTTTCCACCCTTTTGTTTATCCTTGAGATTTCAATTGCGGTTTCCGTGCTAGCATTCACATCAAACTTCCCACCTCGAATACTGTTGGCATTCCTTTGTTGAGAGTTTTGTGCCAACATCTCATAGATGTCGTAAATCTCCGAAGCGGTCTTGGTATCATAAGAACCTCCACAAGCGTTATCCACCAACACTTGGGAGAACCGAGTTAGACCCCCTTGGAAACAAGACACCTTGTATTCCTCAGTGAACATGTGAGGAGGGCATTGGGCCACAAGGCGTTGATACCTCTCCCATGATTCATGAAATAGCTCCCCCTCACTCTCATAAAAATCGGCTATCTTCACCTTTAACTCCTTTGCTTTCCTAGCCGGAAAGAATCTGTTGAAAAACACCTTGCAAATCTGGCCCCAACTCGTCAATGATCCCGGCCTAAGCCCCATGAGCCATGTCATAGCCGCATCCTTCATACAATACTAGAAGCAACGCATTTGCAATTGTTCGCGTGTGAGCCGCATGATGGGGAAGGTCTCTATAATAGCACTATACTCCTTCATGAACTGGAGGCAGTCTTCATTCAGCTTCCCATGAAATGACGGCAACAAGTTGACGTGCATCGTCTTCAACTCATAACCCCTAGCCACCGGGTCTAGCACTATCGGTGATGGTTGGTTCCCGATATCCGGCAAGGCATACTCACCCATGGTCATCCTTTGACCCCGGTTGGTTTGAGTTTCTTTCGTCATCTCCTCTCTCAAAGGAGCTTCGTCTTCCCTACCATGTTGTTGTCCTTCGGTACTCATATCTTGACTTGGAATTGGTTCAAACTCTCTCACACGGCTAGTGCCTTCTAGTGGGGGATGAACACCTCTACCTAGAGATCTCCTACCGTGCATAAAACTGAGCACCTGAAAGAGGAATAAATAAAGAGATACAAGGAAAGAAAAGAAAGTAAAAACAACACTATGAACAAATCAATAATCACAAAACAAAATTTTAAACTAACAATCTACAAAATACCAATAAAATGCGAAGAAAAGTCAATATATGTAATCAATGCTACCATTCCCCGGCAGCGGCGCCATTTTTGATGAGGTCATTTGTGTACTCAACAAAATAGTAAAAATGATAGTTTTTGGTTGATTCTTGAAAACTCTTTTAAAGCCACTTAATCCTTTTAAAATGTGATTTGATAGCAAAATAGTGAGCAAGTTCGTTCCACAGGGAATGGAGTGTTAATTAGATAAATTGACTAATCTTAGAACAATAAAACAAATCATAGAGTTTGATAAATGTGTGGTTTCTAAAGCCACCAATGCTAAACTACTCAAATGAAAATACACAAAAATGATATGAAAAATAGAATACTCAACACCTTGATAAGAATAGTGATAAAATCAATTAATGAGAGAACTAGGGAATAGATCGATTAACACTTGGATGTGGGTAAGCTACTAGCATCATTAATGTACCAATCTCATTATGTTAACCACTTAGAGGCTTAGATTAGTGGGGTTGATATACCCACCACTAATCTATCCTATCCAATGGGTTCTTAATCACACAAAGGTTGTCAATCCACATGTGAATATATAACAAATTATTCCACTCAAGATAGCAATCAACAAGTGATATACAAGTCAATTATAATGAATGAAATCTAATTAAATTGAATGAATAGAACACATAAGAGATTCATTACAAGCTAGACTAAACCCACAACCAATTGTTCCTCAAATCTATCCCCTAGATTAGGGGTTTAGTTACACATAATTGCAATAAATGAAAAGAAGTAAATGATCAGGAAATAACCCTTGGGTCACCTTCTTTAAGCTCAATCCTTCTTCTCCTCTATGCTCCTAGATGCAAGGAATGGAGGATGAGGAAATGTCTTGGAATGTGGGTGTTTTGGTGGAAAGTTACTAAGGATTTTGGTGGAGAAATGGTGGGATGAGGAATGATGTAATGAAGTAATCAAGGTTTTGTGTTGAGGGTTGGATGGATTAGATGAGTTCAAGGAGAGAAATGGAGGATGATGAAAAATGTGCCATGGAAGTTGATCTAGATCTGAAATGAATTCTCTGAATTTTTCTCTCTGATTTTCGATGCTTTGAAAGTGAAGAGACGCTCATATATATACTCACTCATGGACATGTACTGGTAACGACTTGATTCGCTGATGTGGAGCCTTGGTCGCTATTTGGTCGCTATGGCGACCATGGAGCGTAAAACGGTTAGATGAAAAGGTCGCTCTGAAAACCATCTTTCTCGCTCTTTGTCAAGTGGCGAACATGACCAAAATGTGTAGAGGTAGCTCTTTGTGCATCAAGGTCGCTCTGGCGACCATAAGTGGCGACCTTGGAAATGTGAAGAGGTCGCCCTTTGTGCATCAAGGTCGCTCTGGCGACCATAAGTGGCGACCATGCCTTGAGTGCACTAGGTCGCCACTTGCAAGGGAGGTCGCCAGAGCGACCCCAAGTGGCGACCACACCTGATTGTTTTTGTGACCTTCTGTCGCCATGGCGCTCAAGTGGCGCCCAAGTGGCGACCTTTTGATGCCTTGGGGAACTCTTCTGTCGCCATGGCGCTCAAGTGGCGACCTCCATTGCCTATGTGGCGAAAATGCCCTGTTTCTTCTCATTTGTGAGACATTTTTGCACAAGTCCTCCACCTTTATCTCAATTGCTTCTGAAACCTAATAAAACCTGAAACACTCAATTTAACAACATTAAACACGGGGAAATGCCCGAGAATCAAGCAAAAAGAAACGGAAATGAGGGCCAAAATCATACCAATTTTGGCTTGATCAGTAACACACAATGTTTTGCACATTGGTATGTACTGATTTGTTTTCAATCAGGTACACCGTTGTGTGATGAACAGCGGTACCCACAGCGGTCTTCCCTTATTTTTCCAAAACAATGCGTTTTTTACCAGGGTTTCATTTAAATAGTTCTCTCTTCCTCTTGGCCGATTTTCAAGATATCAAATCCAAGAGTGAGAAACAAGTTTTCTTGTGAGAGAAGTTTCAAGATAACTCTTTGATCTATCTAACCTAAAGACCCATATTCTTCATGTATCATTGAGCATCTTTAAGGCATGAGTTTTCATTATTAGCTAACTTGGTAATTTGAACAAACACTCTGAAAATATATATTACGCGTATGTCTAAAACAACCTAAAGGGGGGGGGGGGGGGGGGGGGGTGAATGGGTTGTTAATTGATTATTACCAATTTTTCGATTAGTCAAAATTAATCACAATTAACTCAATTCAACAAACAATAAAAATCAAGTAAAAGTGCGGAAATTAAAGAACACTTGATTTTTACGTGGAAACCTTCAACATGGAAAAACCACGAGCTATTATGGTAGCCACGCACGGTCTTCAAATCCACTATATGTAATGATGTTTATAACCCTAGGTTGACAATTAATAAAGAAGCATAATGTATATCAATATATATATTGCATGTGACAAGTATGCAAGATTGCTCTCTTTGCTTGAGTTCCCTTTATGGGGTAAATTTCCATACCACATCAATCCATGAGACACATCCCAATAGATCTACTAAGTGCATGAAACCTAGTTGCATATAAGGGTTTTGTAAATAAGTCCACTAGTTGATAATATGTACCTACATGTTCAAGTACAATGCATTTGTTCTCAACTAGTTCTCTTATGAAATGATGTCGGATTTCAATATGCTTAATCCTAGAATGTTGCACCAGATTCTTAGAGATGTTATGGCACTCATGTTATCACAAAAAAAAAAAAAGGTTAGATTAACTTGATTGAATCTGTAGTCGATTAGTATTTGCTTTATCCATAGGAGTTGTGTGCATCCACTCCTTACAATAATGTATTCAGCTTCGGCTGTGGACAATGAAATAGAATTTTGCTTCTTGCAAAACCATGACACCAAGTTATTCCCTAGAAAGAAGCAATCGCCTGATGTGCTCTTCCTAACATCGTAATTTTTTGCCCAATCCGCATCACTAAAGCCAACTAAACTAGCATTAGTGTCAAAAGAGTACCAAATCCCATAATTGGATGTCCCATTCACATAATGAATGATTCTCTTAACGGAAGAGAGATGTCACTCCTTAGGATTCGCTTGGTATCTAGCACACACACCCAGACTAAAAGATATATCGGGTCTACTTGCGGTCAAATAAGCAAGCTACCAATCATGCCCCGATATAAAGTTTGTTCCACACTTTTTCCACTAGCATCCGTGCTTAGCTTCAAAGTGGTAGTCATGGGTGTATCACAATGTTTGACATTTTCAATACCAAACTTCTTCACTAGGTTCCTTGCATATTTAGCTTGGGTTATAAAAATCCCATCATTCAATTGCTTAATTTGCAAATCTAGGAAGTAACTTAGCTTACCAACAAGACTCATCTCAAATTCATGAGACATAACATCAACAAATTGTTGGACTTTGATGTTGTTGGTGGAGCTAAACACTATATCATCAACATATATTTGAGCTTGAAAAGCTCATCATTGTTTTTTTTTTTTTATGAATAGAGTCTTGTCAACACTACCTCTTGTGTAGTTATTGCCAACAAGAAATTGATTGAGACACTCATACCAAGCCCTTGGTGCTTGTTTCAACCCATATAAATCCTTCTTGGGTTGCTCAACAAACACTTCCTCTTGCAAGAAGCCATTGAAGAAGGCACCCTTCACATACATTTGGTGCAATTTGAACTTGTGCACACAATATATGGATAAGAGAAACCTAATGGACTCTAAATGGGCAACATGAGCAAAAGTCTCCTCAAAGTCGATACCCTCAATTTGAGAGTACCCTTGTGCAACAAGCCTTGCCTTGTTACACACAATGTTTCCATCCTCATCGGATTTATTCCTATATATCCATTTGGTGCCTATGACATTAGTGCTCTTTAGCCTAGGAACTAGAGTCCAAACCTCATTCCTTTCGAATTGGTTTAGCTCTTCTTGCATGGCAAAAACCCAAAATTCATCATTTAAAGCTTTATCAACCTTTTTGGATTCAATTTGAGAGGTGTAGCATGTGTAGCTAATTAGATTAGCTCTTTGACGCCTAGTACTAACACCCTCATTCACTTCTCCAATGATGTCATTTTTATCATAGAGTTGTCTAACCTATGGAGTGGGTTCTTTAGAGTTCAAGAGAGGAACTTTATCAATAGGTTGTGTGTCCTCATCATTAAGGTTAGACCTCCCATCAATAGGAGTCTCCACAACCTTCTCCAAAGGAGAATCATCAACTATAGCAACCTCCTCCTCATGGTCAATAGTCTTTAGCCTACAATCATCTATGACAACATTAGATGATTCTATGATGCTTCAAGTCTTCAAGTTGAAAACTCTATAGACTCTACTATTTAAGGCATAGCCAATAAAGATACCCTCATCACTTTTAGCATCAAACTTGCCAAGTTGATCATGGTCAAAGGAGTGGAAGTAGCTAACATTTGACTTTCTATCTCTACACAACTCATAAGAGGTTTGCCAAGTACTGGGCCTTAGGAAGACTCTATTTCCTATATAGCAAGCCGTGTTGACTGCTTCGGCCCAAAAGTTCCTAGGGACATTGTTGTTAAGTAATATCACACGGGCTATCTCTTGAAGGACCTTATTTTTCCTCTCAACAACTCTATTTTGTTGAGGTGTCTTAGGAGCCGAAAACTCATGAGAGATGCCTAAGCTATTGTAATAGCTTTCAAAGTAGGCATTTTCAAACTTTCTCCTATGGTCACTTCTAATTTCTCTTTTGTTCTTCATCCTTGAGCTCTCAAACTCTAGTATGTAGTTATGAACATCCATTTTCTCTACATTTCCATTTGTGGAGTTAGATAAGGAGTCATCTTTACTTGAGTCATTTTCCTCTTAACTCTATTCCTTTCCTTGACTAGTACTTTTACTTTTGTGGGAGGAGACAAAGGCTATGAAGTTAGCCACTTCATCTTCATCATCTGAAGATTCCTCTCTCTTATTAGAGTCATTACTTCCACTACAAGTGGTGGCCATCACCTTTCCCTTCTTCTTGTTCTTCAAGTTTCCACAATCGGGAGAGATGTGTCCTATGCCACCATATTCATAGCATTGGATCCCTTTCCTTTCATTCTTCTCTTGCCTAGGCTCAAACTTCTTGAAGGGAGCCTTTTTCTTCAAGTATTGTCCTTTGGATCCAAAGCCGTTCTTCTCAAACTTGACGAAGTTCTTGAACCTTCTCAATAACAAGGCCATGTCTTCGTCTGAGTCATCATTGACCTCCTTCTCAACTTTGGAGGCCTTCTGATCGAACCAAAATTGTTACGATTTTTGTTCTCAACTCTATAACCTTTAGCTTGTTTTCGATTGTATTTTGGTGTCTAATGGCTCATTTCTAGTCAATTACAGGTATTAAGTGCATTTCGAGCAAAACGTGAGATGTGGTGGTAAAAAGGGCTGAAATTGTAAAAAGTGTATGCAGATCATTCAACTTCAAAGAGGCATATCTCTCTCTTCAAATCTAATCACATTTCGGTTTACATATATTTGAAAAGCCTTGGAAGTCTTCTTTCCAGCACTTTTTACAGATTGAAAATCCAAGTTTTCTAGAGGAAGTTATGCCCATTTTAGTAACCACTGTGTAGAAACCACGAACTACCCGCGAACCACCCGTAAATTGCACTCTTCAACTCAGCAAAAGGGATGTTTTCAAGCCATTTTGGAGAGGTAATGTTGTCCTTTCATGCCTATTTCTAACCCTAGCCTTCACAACATATAAATACACCATTTTTATAGAGAATTGATAACTCTTGATCAATCAACACTTGTTCAATCAAGAAACCTCCTATCTCCACCATTCCTAATCCCACCATTCTCCTCTCCAATAAATACCTAGATTACTTCACCTAAATCACTCCTCTCCTTCCATCTTCTCCACCCATTTCCTTTGTCACTTTCCATTTGACTCCACTTATCTAGACATATCCTCATCACCCAATCTTTGCACAAGATTCAAGCAAGGAAGCTTAAGGAAGGATCAAGCCTACAAGAGAGACCCAAGGGTGATTTCTCTATATTTTACTTCCTTTCTTTGTTTGTATTATGTGTAATTAAACCCCCATTCTAGGGGGATGATTTGAGAGACTATTTGGACAATGAGTATTTATTAAGGCTTTAAATATTATGTTTGCATGATTTAAGTTTTATTTACTTTTTAATTAGGTCTTGCACTTATGTGATTAATTGAGTTATTGACACACTTGTTAATTACAATATGTTGTAGGATTAATTTGTGATAAAATTGGTTGAGTTATTGACACGCTTAATCGATTATAGCACATAGTGAATAAGATAGGCTTTTGGAGGGGTGATCAACCACAATTGCCTAGGCCATTCGATCGTCAATAACCGATCCCACCATGACCCCCTTTCCTTAATCAGTTAGGCATTTTGGTGGGAAGTTATTTAGGGTTCGTAGTGACGAGTCTAAACACACTTCCAAATGACATCGGTCCTTGAATAGTGCATTAATGAAGCCATTGATAAATTGCTCAACGTCTATTAGCTACTCTATCATTTTCCTAGACTTCTAATTAATTGTTAAACCATTTTCTTATCTAGGTTGTTGTTATTGGATTCCTATTTCCATTCATATTCTCTTTAATTTCTTGTTATTTACTTTACATGCATTGTTTGGTGGTTTCTCAAACCACACACTATCCATCTAACCATAATTTACTTTATTGCACACTAGTTAGACTAATTTAGATTAGATAGCAAATCGATTAATTTAACCTAATTCTTGTAGAACGAATCTTTATCTTACCGCTTTACTTGCTTTCAAAACATATAGCACATTGCGTAGGAATTTATTTACAAACATCTTTTGATAATTCGCAATTTGGTAACGACACAAAAAGCGAGTCATCATCTTCAAAGCAATTCCCTTTTGCTTTTTTAGAGGTGCGGAGGTAGGCCCCTTCCTAGACTCATAAGTTAGAAGTCTCCCAATCACCTCACTCAGCTTCAAATCCTTGTAGCCACTATTTTCCTCTAAAGGCGTTACCTTGGACTCAAATCTTTCGGGGAGAGATCTCATAATTTTTTATTTGATTCTCCTATCCGAATACGGGTCACCAAGTTGATGACTTTGGTTGACTATGTCTATGAACTTGATCTCGAAGTCATTGAAGCACTCGTTCTCCTCCATCCTAAGCATCTCGAATTGAGTTTGGAGAACTTGAAGCTTAGAGTCCTTAACCATTTCGGTTCCCTCATGTGCCATCTCTAGGATGTCCCACGCCTCCTTAGGGATCCTAATGTTTTGAATCAATTTGTATTGATTTTTGTCCATGGCACATGGGATGGCATGTATTGCCTTTCAATTCCATTTTGATGCCTCAAATTCTTTAGCATTCCATTAAGCCTTAAGCTTGAGAACATCCTCTCCTCCATTTGTAGAAGTCATCATCGGTGGAGCGTAGCCATCTTCAACCGCCATCCAAGCCCTTTCATGGATTTGGCCAATGTACGACTCCGTCTTACCTTTCCAAGATGCATAATTAATCCTGGTGAGCAATGAAGGCCTTATGCTCGAAGCACCCTTGTTTCCACCATCGTTTCCACTCATAGTGTGAAAATAAATATAAACGAGTCCTAATATAATCTAGAGGGGGGTGAATAAATTTTAATCCCTTTTTACTAATTTTCTAGATTAGTCAATATTACAAAATTAATCCCAACTAGTCAAAAACTAAAATCAAGTGTAAAAATGCAAAAAGTAAAAGACACTTGATTTTTACGTCGAAACCCACACGGGGAAAAACCATGGGCTATTAAGTGCGCCACAAAAGAACCTCAATCCACTAATTGTAATGGTGATTACAACCTAGGTTGACCACATCAAACCCTATACGGTTACTAATCCACCACTACTACCCGCAGGCCTTCAAAAGTGAATCTAGTCCCTTGCTTGCAAACTACCAAAAGGCAAATACAAGACTTGACTCTATAAGTGAAGAGATAACACAACCTAATGTGAATATATGCAATATTCAAGATGCTAAAATGCAAGGTTAGACAATTAAGCTTATATATGCATGGATGAACATGTTAGAGATATTCCTAGATATCATGTGGCTATATGTCATTCATACAACCTAGCTATATGTGCAAATCAAACCCTATAGGCAATAGCTATCACAAACAACTCACAAAACACAATAAAAATGCAATCTTGAAACTAGTCAAGTCAAAAATGGGCTACCTTGAAACTAGTCAAGTCATAAATGAGCAATCTTGAAAAGCAAGAATATATGAAAGATGAATATGATATTCCAGTTATAAATCATGTGAGACATAATGAAAAACCCATGAGAAATCATACCTAGAAGATGCTAGATGATGAATGAACCTTGAGTGGAAGATAGGTTTTTGTGTTTTGAATGATAAAAATCAATTCTTTCTCTCTTATCTTGCAAGTCACTCTTTTTGCTTTCAAAAATACAAGATCTCAGCTCTAAAATGTCTAAGAAGACAAGGCAACATATTTATAGAGAGATGCAAGCAAAATGGTGTCGTTTTAGCTTTTGTGATCGCTACGTAGGCAATGTGCCTAGGCCGTGGTACTCCAAGCGTGTAGTCTCTGGACTTTTACGTATGGACAGCTACACAGGCAAGGTGCCTAGGCTACAGTACGCCAAGCGTTAAGTCTTTGGACTTTAATGCTGCATGGACCACTCCATAGGCAAGGTGCCTAGGCCAAGGTAAGTCCTGCATGAAGGCGTTGGATTTTAACACTGGATGGACTGCTCCATAGGCAATGTGCCTAGGTTGCGGTATGTACTAAAATTAAATGCAAATGTGCACGTGTGTAGTGAGTGCATGTCATGCAAGAATCAAACAAGAAATATACACAAGATATTCAAATCATGAAGATGAATGAGATGTGTGTGTGTGTGCAATTTAAATCTCTTCAGTTGAGAGTCAAGACAAGTAAATTACCTTCCTTGAAGCTCTTGATGTCCACATTGAGGTCCTTAAGCATTTGAGTAGAGTTTTTTCAATCCTAAGCTACCCTTACAAGTTTGAACTCTATTGTGATTTTATCAACAAAATATGCCAATCAAAAGTGAGGCACTTACAATCTCCCCCTTTGGCTATTTCGTGACAAAATCAACACTCACATAGCATCCTCTCAAAAACAAGAAAATGTTGGTCAACAAAATTTTTCTACATTACAATAAAGCTCCTAGTTTAAGTCTTGAACATCATCAAGTCAATTCCAAGCTTGTAGAAAAATCCAACCTACACACAATTAACAAGAAATATACCTTCCAAGACCAAATGTGTGAGAGGTGCTTATAGCAAAAGTAATTGCAATTGCCAAAGTAAATCACTACAATAAAGAAGTGTAATCATGCAATGCAATGCAACTCTCCCTAAATGCAACAACTCCCAACATTGGTTACTCTTTCTCACCTTCCCCTAAATGCAATGCCAAGAATGGCACTTTATCTCCCCAACCTTACTCCCCCTTTTTGTCAAGAGATAGGCAAAGGGAGTCTCCCCTAATTGGTAAGCATTAGCAAGGAGACCTTGTAGCACAAACACATATGCATAATCATATAAGCAATTTTATGCAACTGAATTAAGTAAGAGAGGTTCAAGGAGTTTTATTCTAAGAAAATGTGTGACAAGGATGATTTGCATGCAAGACATATTGCATTCAAGTTCAAAAGCAATGGTATTTGGCAAAGCAAACAACAAAAGTTTCCTAAAGGAATTCAACCAATTTCACCCTTTGTTATGGAAAAAACAAGGATATAGAGGTTAAGCATTTCAAATTTAAAGAGCAACTATATCCAACTTTATAAGCAAAACAAGACATGAGCAACTTTGCACCCTATTAGATTTTTCGGGTGAGATTCCCATATGATAGTAGCCTTGTTCTACGAATAAAGAGGGAGAGACTTTGGATTTTAAGATCCTTATTGATTTGAGTCTTAACATTTGCTTTTGCACACATATTTGTATTTAAGATTTAGCAAACAAGTATTTCATATTTTTCACTTTTAAGCATGTCAACAAAAAGAATCATCATGTCATGGAAATCAATTAAAGGTCATTCAAAAAGTACTTCCAAAGTATATTTCCTATTCCAAAAATGCATGTTTGATCATAAATATGACATGGATTACAAGTAAAGTAATGTAGCACACTTATTAAGAAAAAAACATATAAGCATATACAACCAATCATCTCAAGCAATTAAATAAGAGGCATAAAATATATCAATGTAGCACAATGCATGATGAAATTCCCTTAAAACAATAGTGTTTTATATCTAGAGGAGGGGGGGGGGGGGGGGGGGTGGTGAATAGGTATAGTCTCAAATTCTTTCAATTTTCAAAAACTGCGGAATATAAGAATGAAATGAATACTTGAAATGATATATCAATTGTATAATATGAATCAATTCATGTAAGCATCAATATACAAAAGAATCAATACAAGTGAACATATGGAAGATAAGGAAATATAAAGCGAAAATGAGACACAATGTTTTTGTTAGGATTATGCTCAATAGCAAGAGTGTAATAGTGTAATTAACAATCTTATTCATATTAATGAAGTGATTTCTGGTTTAAACAAATCTTATAGCATTTATAGTTTAATAATTGTTAAAGTAAATAATCATAAGGTCTAAAGACTATGAGAAAAGAAGAATTGTTCATACATCTGGATATGTATGTGGTAGACACAATTCTTTAGTTAGTCTTGAATATCGTTCACAACTTAAGTTAAAGGTTGGGCGCCTTTATCTTGTTAAAGTTGTAGAATTCTTTTGCTAGCATTTGAGTGGGATCAAATGAGATATGATGAGTCTAAAATCATCGGAGTGTCTTCGAGCAAAAGGATCTAGTGCACTGGGTGCATTGAACAGGATCACAATGAAATACTTTATCTATAACCGTCAGTAGATAAAAGTAATTTCATTATCAGGACAATCGGAGAGTCTATCTTAATCCTGAGATAAATGATGGACTTATGGTTGCAGGTGATATCATTTGAGCTATCAATGAGTACGATTATATCGCATAGTCTATCCTCGATAGTTTGGTGATATTCATTTGTTAATCGATAGAGGACTTCATTTATAGATATGGACATCGTGGCTCCATTTATTAAATGAGAGTATAATATCATCATATGGATGTTTTGAGGTAATTGGATATTAAATCTCAACGTTGAGTTTTCAATAGTGTCTATTGAAAACATGGCTTCTGGACAAGTCAAAATATCCAAGTTCAAAATGTGGTCATATGAGTAAATATGGTAACTTGGAGAGTTATAGGCAGTCTATGAACTCTTGGCGATTACTGATATTAATCACGAGGATACACTATCTCCAATATGATTGTCTAGGGTATGAATGAGGAAGCATCTTCCTTTTCTGTCTTTATTTAAGAGTTCAATTTTAGCTCTTTAGTGGAATGAGCTAAAATTAATGGATCGGACCTAAGTGAATCATTTGTTGATTGTGATTAGGTTATGTCTATTGGAGCTTAAATTTAGATAGCCCGCCAAGATCCCCAATCCACACGGACTTGCATGGATCACTTGAAATATTCTACCGGACCAATTTAGGGTCCATCTAGAATTGCAATTTAATATATTAAGAATATAATTTGCACATTATTTATGTAATGGGCTGCACAATTATATTTATATATTAATGGATAACATGTGGGCTTGTTTCTTTTAGTAAGAATGGGTTTAGTTCACATGTGGGCTTTTTATTTAAAGTCTTATGGATTAAATGAAATAGGAAAAATAATATTTGGCCCAATACATATGTGGGGCGGCAAGATGCTATATTAGCATTTAATATTATTTTGTTTCATTATTTAATTAAATAAGAATTAATTAATTGCTTAATTAATTGTTTAATTAAAGTAACAAATCTTTTCTAAATAGGAAATATGATTCCTATTTGTATACTATTGGTAGTAGTATAATTAAATAGAAAGACTTGTTTGACAAGGAAATAAATAATTAATTTTATTTATTTAATCAAATAGGAAGTCTTTTTATTTTAGTCAAATAAGGAATAAAAGATTATTGAGTTTGATTAGGGTTTGGAAATCTTAAACAAAATAGGAATTAGGGTGCAACTAAATCTCCAATATTTTAGGAGTAAAATTGCGGCAACCCTAATTAGTTTTGGTCAAGGATTTCGGTCACCCTAGGGTAAGAAAGAAGAGAAATTTTCGGCCACCTATATATGTATACATATAGATTTCGGCCACCCCTTAGTGCTAATGTGCAGAATTTTTCTTCTTCTTCTTCTTCTAAACTCATAGCAAGAAATCTATTATTCTACTAAGAACAAAAAAGAACATAGATTATTCTTTGATTGTATTCTAGTTGCTTATTCATCTATGAGCTTGTGAATACTATATCGATTAAGGTTCACGCGAGTTTCGATCATTAGATTGAGAACTCAAAAGTGACCGGAATAATCTTAGGTTCTTTTAGATTGTTTTTGGGACTAACGGATCAAGAAAAGTTTGTTGAATCCAATCACAGGTTTGCAATTCAAAGAAAGGGAGACCACGCTCCTAGGTGATCCACGTTCGTGCTAGGATTGAAGATCTTGCGGATTACCATCGACGCAAGTCAATCGGATCACGCTACAAGAGGTATTAATATATTTTATTACTTTCTTATATATATATGTTTGATTAATCAAAAGGGTTTAAGGTTCATAATTGGAAAAATTTTAAAAGCTACTAAAACTATTTTTTTTAGTCTCGCTTCCGCTGCGTGTACTTTTACGGTGTATTTTTCCCTACAGTTTTTACATGGTAAAACCTCAAAAAGGAAACATCCACGAACAACCACCGGCAAAGCAAATCCACTATACGAAAAGGAGTTACACACTCAAAGCTATCAACACTATGATATCCACTTCAAGCTATCAAATCCTAATCAACCCTCGGGCTAGTGATTCACAAAGCCTACTCTCTATCCAAGATGTGTCCTACACCTCTAGAGAGCAACTCCCTATCCAAGGCTCTTAAGCCTCTAGGAAGATTTCCTTGCTTAACAATCTAGATCACTAGGATCCTAGTCAAGCTACCCAAGCTCAACCATCCGGAGTACGCAACTCCTTGCTAAGACTTTTGCTTAGTTATCCGGATCCTCTTGATCCTAAGTAAGGCTTCTTGCTTGGCTATCCGAAATCCTTTCCTAGCCAAGTCTTCTTGCTCAAATTAAGGCTTCACTCACCTTAACAAGAGACTTAAAACTTTCACACGACAATGATCTAAGTGAAGTGCACACAAGCAATATGATGCAATCACAAACAAATAGAGCAAGTAGATCAAACACACTCTATGAACATGCAACTAGAGAATCTAGAATAAAGCTATCACAACTCAATCACAAAATATATGTAGAAACCTAAGCATGTGAGTTAACATCATTCATATTACTTTTCATCAATCAATTAAGAAAATTAAAGAGATGATCAATAATGAAAGTAAGAAGAAGATGAATCACTTACAAACAGATAAAGCTAGATAATCAATCAAGCTCTATGAACATGCTTACATACATTCTAGGATATGCTTTCAACAATCAATCACATAAATACCTAGAAATCAAAGCATGTATATCAATAAGAACAAGGTATGAATATTCAATATATTTCTTAGATCATGAAATTGAATCTAGAAGATAACATGAAGCACATCATACAATCAATTTCTAGAAGCAATTTCAAGCAAAATCAAGTCTAGCAAAAATATGTTCAAGAGAGATCACAAAGCTAAACTCAATTAATTAATCAATCATACAACCCTAGCATATGATCTAACATACTTCTCAACATATTTCAACAATCAATTAGAAAGAATCAAAGAGATGATCAAGAGAAATTGAAAGAGAAGAAGTTTTACATACAACCAAAGAACCTCGGACTGAAATCAATGTGCTGGGAAAAATGATGAAGTCAAATGGCTTTGAAAATGCTTGAGGTTTGTAGCTCTCTTCAAGACCAACAATTTTTGTTTTTGGATCACTCAATTTCGAGTTTGTATGAGAGAGTTATGATCAAAATAAGAAAACAAAAATATTGAAGAAATCTACAGAAATTTCGTTTTGGTGTTCTTCAAGTTCTTGGAAATGGAGGGAAGGAAAGATATTTAAAGGAAGGAGAAAGGAGAGATTTTTAAACCAATCAAACATGGCCACATCACCCTCTTCCCACGTGGGGCACGTGTGGCACACAGGACCAGAGGGGTGGTCTGGCCGTGTGGCACACGGCCTCCACACGGGGTGGCCAAGCCATGGCCTTCGGCCAGCTTGCTTCTCCCGCACACCTCTCGCGTTCTTCAGCCGTATTCGGGCATCCAAACTCCGAATTCGAATATGTTTTCAGATTATGAACCATAACTCCCTCACACACAACAAAAACTATGAAACTTTGACAAATGGTTGAGAATTCATCTCGGAAAATGACGACGAACACAACTTAACGAATGAGAATGTAAAGTAGCATAACTACGTCGAAACTTAATGAATGAGTAACCGAAATGACCGGAACTCAATAAGGAATCAAATAAGATCATGTTCAAGTCCAAAATACAAGAAATACAAATAAATAAACACTATGCAACACAAGCATGCCATATTCAAGTGATAGTGAGAAAACATGCAATTCTACAAGATTGTCAACAATGAGATAAATGCATGTGCATACTAAATGTGTGTGAAAGTGTTATACCAAATGTTTGAACTGCAATGTAGGGACACACATATATGAATTGTGTGTGTGTGCAGTTACGCCTTGCAAGAGGAAGAAGAATCTTGATACCTTAGCATCCAAGTATGCGAAGTTCCCCTTGAAGACGATATTTGCACAAGATGTTGCTTCTTCACCTTTGAGGTTCCTTTCTTCCAAGAAACACCTAAGCAAATACTAATACAAATAAAGAGAGTTTTGCAATGGAATCAAGCCAACACAAATAAAGATCTTACAATCTCCCCCTTTGGCTATTCCATGGCAAAACCTTATCCTTACCATACATTGATCACTCCAATAAACTCCATGTTGATAGCATTCTCTCACCATACATTACAAAGAGATCCCTAGACTAAAAGGTCTTCAAGTCTTCTTGAGTCTTCAAGAATCCCTTCTTTGAACTTCAAAGTACCTATGTGAAAAGAAACAATAAACAAGAGAACTTCCAAAGAAGAATGGTGAGAAATTATCACATAAACAAAATAACAAAACTTCCCTTATCTTATACAAAAATGCATTATCTCAAGTGAATAAATGTTATCACATAAAGCTCTCCCTTAGACACTTAACACAATAAGGCAAGAATTCTTTTCTCCCCCTTAGGACAAGAATTCTCCCCCTTAAGACAAAGTCTCCAATAAGCACAAAGAGGTACAAAACTCACTCTCCATATTGAACATGGTGAAGTTTTCTCTCCATGGTGAGATTTCTCCCCTTATATGATCCCCAAGGTGAGATTTCTCCCCTTACAAAGATGGTGAGGTTTCTCCTCCTTTTTGTCAAGGAATAGATAAAGGACACAAGAGATAAAGAACAAGATATTAAGCAAACAAATCGTATAGAAAGCGTAGTTGAATAAACTAAAGCTCCCCTTTAACATATGCTCCACATATTATCACCAAGTAGATTTGTTCACAAGGGACTCAAACATTCACACATTCAAGCAATAAAAGAAAATATTTCATCACTTTGCAAAGTCCAAGAGAGAATCATAGATTTTCATTAATCTCTCAAAATTATTCTCACATTGCTAATGAATCAAGCACATAAGCAAAATATGTGTGTGTGTGAATGCTTCTCACATATATAGAAGGAGTAATTGTGATATCAATATGCAAACAATTTCCACATCTATCCAACTAAAGCATTTCCAAAAATAAGTCAAACCGATATTCATCCGTATTTTTGCTTTAAAAGAATAGTTATCAACATGTAAGCGTGTGTGTGCATGTGGCTCGTTTTCCCGTTTCTGTTTGTCAACCCGAGCTTTTCACAATTCTCAACTATACACCATTAAGCCCTTTTTTTTTTTAATGATTCTTTTCAACTCTACTTTGATTTTTCTAACAAAAACATATACACCTCTTGGCGGCTTTCACTTAACACAAAGGTGTAGCCCTTTCCAACATTGGGCGGCTTCACAACCAATGTGTGTAGCCCTTTCCAAGAGGGTGCTCGTTGAATACTATGTAGTGCCGAAGCAAAATGGATACATATATAGGTCATTTATCATGTACTAAGCAATAGGCTTCTAAATGCATCCATTATCTACACATATTCAAACACATATACTCAAAACTAAAACATATAAGAGAAGCATTTGTGCACTTTTCAAAAACAAGTTTTTCAAGCTCAAGTGCATGATCTAGAAACAATAAGAGTTATTAGCTTAAGATCATTACTTCTCAAGTGAGCAGCTCTCAAAGATATTGATATACAAATAAAGTTTTGCTTATCAAGCCACCCACAATCACACATAGACAATAATCAACACAAATCATGCCAATGGATTTTCAAAGAGTTTTAAACCTCTTATGTCCAAGAACTTTAGTGAACAAACCCGCAAGTTGATTATTTAGTAGGCATTGCTTTAGAGTAACAATAGAACATTCAACAAGTTCTCTAATGAAATGATGCCTAATAACTATGTGCAATGATGTCATGCATACATAGAGTTAAAACGATGAAATAAAAAGCAAGCCTTTAGAATAGAGAAATACCTTAGCAACCTTTTTCACCAATGAAAGGTCTCTGCTCTTTTTATGAGCTCTCTTGGCTTGTTTGTCCTCATGACAACAAGTTATTGGTGTGTCATCCCAAGAGAATTGTTGACGGTGATTTTTGGATTGACTCGGTCAACAATAATATGTTAATAAAAAACGAATAAGCAAAGAAAATCAATCAACACATGCAAGATGGATTTTACGTGGAAAACCCTTGAATGGGAAAAAACCACGGTGCCCCTTGAGGGCGAGAGAAATCACTATGAATTGTTTATAGTTTACACACTCAAATCTGAATCTTTCATACAATAGCTTGATTATTCTCTCTCTCTTATCTCGAACCCTTTTTCATGGGTGTTAAGGTTCTATTTATATTAGTTTTTCTAGGGTTTCCTGTACTTATGCCGTGCTGACAGGGGAGATCCTATCTTTTACTTGCGTAAGGAGTCTAAGATTTGTGAATAACTTTTTAGGGTTTGTTTCCCATTTGGACTCTCCTTTGTTTTGAGGAAGGTTGCATCTTGTTCGGAATAGGACTTGATCTTTGAGTCTTGTATCCCACTAAATTCTCACCTGACGTGGGAATATACTTGGACGTGGATTATCCTTCTGGCTGCATGTTCTATGGCGAACACCCTTGATTGGTGAGTGCATTTTTCCTTTCTGAAGGTCGACCAGTTGCGGCGAACACTTTTCCTCTTTGAATCGGCGAGCGTGCCTGCTGGCACTCCTTTGACTGATTTCCTCCCGTTGACGAGTCAATGGGTGACGTGTCTATGTTTTTATTGCTTCTTTGCTGACGTGTTCTTTTATCAAATTTACACACAACAATACCCCCATAAATACTTCGAGTTGATCCAATGTAGGCTGGTCTCTTTGGTTCTGCGAGCAGTGTTTATATGATTTACTTGTATTTTCTGACTTTCTTCATTTTCTGAAATTTTTGCAGATGTTTTTCCCTCTCTTTTTCATTTTTGCCACGTGTTCCTTTTGATATTAAATCTTCCGCGGCAAGCTTTCGTTTTCAGCCACAGAATTTCAAACGGAGTGTATTGATGTGACGCGCTGCAACTGATGTCACGCCTGCAATGATGTAGCGTATGTTGTGAAACCCCATGTTGCCACACGTCCTCTATTTGATGGATACTTTCATCACTGCCTTTACTCACAGGCAGCGACACTTTATCACAACCGTTTTCAATTATTATTTTTTCTTGAATTTCGCGTTCCCCCCTTTAAAAGACGAAACTGTTCTACTTCGTTTCACTTTCTTTATTTCTTTTTGCTGTTATTTTTCTCAGAAAATACTCTTTGAGAGAAAATCTTCCAAGTCTTCGATTTACAGACATGTTCAAGTTTCCGGTGGTTTCCTTTGAAGCGCGGTTCTGTTACCCATTTTTCTTTTCTTCCTTCTTCAAGAACATTTATTTCTGGTGAGTTCTATGGATCTTTCTCAACGTGCTTTTCTTTTTAATCAAATGATGCAAGCCCTTGAGCTTGGTGATAAGGAGGTTGCAGATAAAATCGAATCTTATTTACGCAATTATAACCCAGCTTCTCCTGTACCTATTCCCCTTTATACTTCTTTTAATTCCGAATCCGATGCTCCTGATTTTGTTTTTCTTTCCACTTCTGACAGCGATTCCCTAGATATGGCGAAGACTTCAAAAACTTCTGGCAGTGGTCGACGAGGGCCAAGAACCCCCAGGGATTCCCTTATTGGCGACCAAACAGTAGTTGTTCAGACGTCGAGGACCATCGGCGAGATGCTTTATGTTTTGCTGCCGATCGCCCAAGTTCTTTTGATACTGAAGTGAACGTGGTCGGCGAGCAGGAACTCGGCAAATATAGGAGGAGATATGATATTCCGGACTCGGTTGTTCTTATCCCTTCAGGCGAGCGGGCTGCATGGAATCCGCCGAGCGGTGCTGTGGCTATCTATGGGTCGATGTTCGGCTGTGGGGTGACTCTCCCCCTTCAACCGTTTATAGCAAGATTTCTGGCTGACGCTAAACTTGCCCCTGCCCAACTTTCGCCAAATAGTTATAGGATTTTGATGGCCCTGGCCGTGATGTGGAAATCAATGGGTCGACGGTCGCCAACTCCTCGCGAAATCCGTCATTTCTACGTCCTGCGACAATCTGGCCATGGCGAGACTTACTATCTCCAGTCGACTGCTGTGGAGAATTGGATACCTGAGGGAGTGTCCAACGCGGGACAGGTCGAAATTTCGAGTGACAAGAAGAAGATAGGCTTTGTTTGGGGTTTCCCCACTTCAAACAAGAGATGGAAGAACAGCTGGTTCTTCGTTGGTGGCGAGTGGGGAAGAAATAATCCTGCTGATACCCGCCGAAACCTTCGGGCGAGCAGAGTTCCGAGACATTTTACGTCTCCCGATGCCTGGACGAAGGCTTCGCCTGCTTTGACCCCGCATGAGGTGAAGAATGTGACTGACGCCGCGGTGCTCAGTTTAGCCAAGAGGGGTCAAGAATACCTCCTTGATGAGGCTAGGATGGTTACTTATGGCATTTTCCCTCGCCTGTCTGCTAGGCGACGTCGCTGTAAGTTTCTCTCTTTAACTTGTTTTTAAAACTTCTCATTGGTTTTCGCTTTGGATGACACTATCTTTTTCTTTTTAGTGAGCGAGTTCGATATAGTTTGCAACGAACAGGCTCGAGCGGTGAAGAACTCTGAGGCCGCGAGCCAAAGACATGTCGCGGGCCTGGCTAAAGAAGGAGTAACTCCACTTGATGGCGATGATTCCCCAGACGAAGGCGGAGCAGGAATCCCTACTGTTACAGAGGTGGCCGCCCAGCCCCGTGGGAGTGGGGTTGACGCCTCGTCTCGAGTCCCTAGCCGCAAGGGGAAGGAAATCGGGGCTTCTGTGTCAAATACAGAGGTTCCTGTTTTTGATGCAAGCATCCAGGAACCCCCTGAAGACCCTTCTAGCGATCTTCAACCCCGGAATGGCCGAGCGAAGCGCCCTGCCGAGACAACCCCCGAGTGCGCCACTCATCCCCTAAAAAGGGCTTCACGGGTGGTTCAATACGTGGTTTCGTCCGATGAGGAGGGAAATGGCGAGCTTGTTCGTCCTGAGGGTGCCAATGCCGGCGAGCGTGATACTCCGATCCCTCAGGATGCGGATCCAGCCCCTCGATCGGAGGAAGGTGGTAGGACAGAAACTGCTCCCCCTTCAGATGCCCGGGTCCCCGCCTCGGAAAACGTTGGACCTTCAGTACCCCCAGCGAATATTAGAGCTCGGGGTACTGCTGTACCAGAGGATACTCCTCAGCCTTCCTTTGCTACCACTGCGGAGGGTGGAGGTGCTGCTACTCCGGCTGATGCCTCTGGCCTGTCTTCGGCCCCGGCTACGGACTTGGGGGGTTCTCATGAAGGACCGTCTGTTGGTCCAGCCGACCAAGGCGAGGGGTCAGGCGTTGTTTCATTGTCCGATTTTTCTCCCGCCGAACTCCTCAACCACTTCATAAGCAACAATATTTATTTTGGCGAGGGTTGGGAGAAAGTGAAGGGAAAATCGTGCAACAACAAGATGGAGTTTTTCTTCAATTGCCACTCATTGGTAATTTTATCGGTCTCGCCTCCTCTCTTTTCTTTGCTTCACCTTTTTCTCTTTTTTTTTTTTTTTTAACTTGTTTTACTCGTAGATGATGTCGGAGATGGCAAGTACTTATAGGCGAGCGAATGCGGCGTTGAGCGACAACAAGCGCTTGCAAAAGATAATTTCTCGCTCGGCTGCTGAGAAACTATCGGTTGAAGAATCACATGCACAACATACTGCTCGAATGCAGGAGCTCGCCGATGGCTCTTTGGCCGCTCAGCTTGCTGCCGAAGAGAAGCTTCTCGCCGCTGAAGAGCAAATTAAACAACTGAAAGAGCAGCTCGCCGACAGTCAAGATGCGTTGGTCGTTCACATGGAGGGAGAGAGTTTGGCGAATGAGGCCAAGGAGAAGGCAGAACGTGAGGCTGAAGATTTGCGGCATCAACAAGCTACTCAAGACCTTCTTATGAATGATTTGAAGGCTGTCTTGGAAGTTGAAGCCTTTGATCATTTTAAAAGATCTCCTGCATATGATGCGCTCCTCCTCCGTGAGTTTGAACGGGGCATGCGGCAAGCGAAGAAATTTTTCGCCCTGAAAGACCATTCTAACGAGAAGGCTCTAAGGCGTTATGACAGAAGCCTTCAGCAGCATATGGATGGCGCTGTACGCTCGATAAAGGGCCAGCTAAAGCTGTGGAAGGCCCATTGCCGTTACACTCAGGCAGATCCTCTTCCCATGCACCTCGAGATTCCCACAAAACTTGCTTGCAGCACTTACTATTCAGGTCAAAAAAGGAGTTTCACCGGATCTGGTGCTGAGCCTGATTTGGGCCCTGTGGCTGGTCGAGATTATACGCCCTTTATGCCCGAAGGGGATGAAGAGGTGATTTGGCCGTCAGAGGATGAGGTGAGCGAGGAGGAGGAGGACGAGGAGGAGGATGATGGTGGCCTTCCGCCAGCAAGCGCTTAATCTTGTGTATTTTTCTTGTATAGTTTATTTATTTTAACTTTGTAAATATATTTTGACAAGTAAATAAAATGACAATTTTCTCGCAATGTGTTTCTTGCTTTTTCGCCATACATTTATTTCTATGCATTTTGGTTCAGCTGCCATTGCTGAGTTTCTGGCTCAAGCTCTAAAGCCTTTTATCACTTAGCTTTATAATCGCTAGTTTTTGTTTTTACCCAGTGTTTGTCAGGACATGTCCGACCATACACCAGTTTTTATGTGAGCATACTGTTGGGACGTCTCCCACTTTTGCTCACTGTTTTTTCTGACTGCTAGTTTGCTTTACCCCCAGTGTTTTTAGTTCTCAGGGATTTTCCCGAATACTGTTGGCCGAACGCCTTGTACAGTTTTTTGGGGGTTTTATGCCTTTATTGGTGGCGACTGCCTTTTATGTGACATTTTTCTCTAGCTCAGGCTGCTTTGTGGCATTTTTGCCTTAAGTCTGCTGTAATACGGGGTATTTCCCGGTTTTCTCAGGTGTTCGCCGGACTTAGATAGCTCAATTTGCTACCCCAGGCGATCCGTTCGTCATGGCTGATCTGTGATTTCAACGATGGCAGACCTTTCAGTAATAAATTACTCTTTATTGATTATTTCCTGTAAACTCTAATGTTGAAAAATAAAAGAAACTTCTAAAAGATGAACTTTAAAGAAACAAAACATGATAAAAGGTCTTCTTTGAACTGGAGTATCAAGGGTAGTAGATCTTCAGGTACTGAGCATTGCACGGTCGGGGCAGCTCGCCGACTCCTCTTTTTGCTATGTGATACGCTCCATGGCCTGCTATACCTGTGATGTGATATGGTCCCTCCCACTTGTCTGCGAGTGATCCTGCGATTTTATCCTTCGTTCCGGGCGTCACTCTTTTTAGAACCAGGTCCCCGAGCGCAAACCTTCTGACTTTCACATGTGAGTTGTAATATCTCGCTGCTCTCTGCTGATAGGCGGCATTCCTTATTCGAGCGTGCTCCCTTCTTTCTTCTAGTTCATCTAGACCACACTTCAGCATGTCAACATTAAGCTCTGGTTGAAAGAATTGTGTTCTTGGCGAAGAAAACGCCATTTCAACCGGAATAACTGCCTCGGTTTCGAAAGCCATGGAGTAAGGTGTTTCCCCAGTGGAGTTTCTTTCTGTTGTTCGGTATGCCCATAGCACCTGTGGTAGTTTTTCTGCCCAGTTTCCCTTTTTGACGGCTAGTTTGGCTTTCAGGTTATGTTTGATGATTTTATTTACCGCCTCAGTTTGCCCGTTTGTCTGTGAGTGAGCTGGGGAGGCATAATAATTGCTGATCCCATACTTCTTGCATAAATCTCTAAATTTCTTGTTATCGAACTGTGTCCCATTGTCAGTGATGATGGTGTTTGGTATTCCGAACCTGTATAGAATATTTTTCTTCACAAAGCTGGTTGTATTTGCTTCTGTGATGTGTACCAATGATTCGGCCTCTACCCATTTGGTGAAATAATCCACTGCTACAATGGCATGTTTCGCCCCTCCTGGCGCTGTGGGCATTGGGCTGATCAAATCAATTCCCCACATGGCGAACAGCCATGGGGAGGTGATGCTTTGTAAGCGCTCAGGTGGCTGGCGAATGTTATTCGCGATCTTTTGACATGCTTCACATCTAGTCGCTATTCTTTTTGCATCGGCGAATATGGTCGGCCAATAGAACCCTTGCCTTAGTGCTTCATGGGCTAGACTGATGCTCCCAGCGTGATTCCCACAGCTCCCACTGTGTATGCCCTTTAGGATTCCTTCTGCCTCTTCAGGCCCAACACATCTTTGCAATGTCCTCGAGAATCCTCTCCTATACAATTCACCGTTGAGGACTGAATATCTTGTTGCCCTGTATCTCAACCGCTTGGCTTCTAGCAAGTCACTTGGGAGGGTGTCATTGATCAGGTATTCTCTGATTGGGGTCATCCAGTTGGTTGATACGTTCATGATGACCCCCACTTCGGCCTGCTCGGTTGTGCTGGGTCGAAGCAAGTGTGCCATAGGGATTGTTCGGGGCCAGATGTTGACCGTGGTAGATGCCAGCTTGGCCAAAACGTCTGCATGTTCATTTTTTTCTCTTGGGATCTGCACAATCCTGTATTCTTTGAATCACCTCAACAGTTCCTTTGCTAGTTTAAGGTAGGCAATCATGTTGTCATCCCTTGCTTGGTATTCGTCGAGTACTTGGTTGACGATGACTTGAGAGTCGCTAAACACCTCAATCTCGTCAGCTCCTAGGGCCGTACATACTTTCAGTCCCGCTATCAGTGCTTCGTACTCGGCTTGGTTGTTGGTGGCTTTGAAATCAAACCGCAAGGCACATTCTACAGAATCTCCTTCTGGGGTTGTGACCATTGTCCCTGCCCCGCTGCCATGCGTGTTAGATGAGCCGTCGACCCAAAGTTTCCAGCGAAAGTCCTTCCTTGTTTGATCTATCATCATCCTCGCCACTTCAGTATCTGGCTCGGTGAATTCTGCTACAAAGTCTGCTACTGCTTGGCCTTTGATTGCTGTTCTTGGGATAAATTCTATGTCGAATTCGCTTAGCTCAATGGCCCATTTTGTAAGCCTGCCCAACACCTCTGGTTTTTGCAGTATCATTCTCAGTGGACAGTTGGTGTATACTCCTACTTTGTGTGCTTGGAAATACGGCCTCAATTTCCTCGCTGCTGTTACTAGTGCGAGCGCCATTTTTTCAGCTGATGAATATCTCGTTTCAGCTGGCAGTAATGCTTTGCTTGTGTAGTACACTGGTTTCTGTATCCCATTCTCCTGCCTTATCAATACGGAACTGGTGGCTGCTTCTGTGACTGACAGGTACATGTACAGCACTTCCCCTGTGATGGGTTTTGACAGCAATGGTGCTCGGCCGAGGTATTCTTTCAGAGCGACAAAGGCCTGTTTGCAGTCCTTGTTCCATTCTATCCCTTTGCCTTTCTTAAGCGCTTTGAAGAAGGGTAAACATCGGTCTGTCGATTTTGCGATAAACCTGTTCAGCGATGCCAGGCATCCTGTAAGTTTCTGGACATCCTTCAAGTTTTTTGGGGAAACCATGTTGGCTAGCGCTTTGATCTTGTCAGGGTTCACCTCTATCCCCCTTTGATGTATCTGGTACCCGAGAAACTTACCGGATGGCACGCCGAACACACACTTTGAGGGGTTTAGCTTCATCCCGAACTTGGTCAACACGTCAAAGGTTTCCCGTAAGTCGTCTACGTGTCCCTCGGCTTTGACGCTCTTGCTTAGCATGTCATCGACGTACACTTCCATATTCCTGCCTATTTGGTTAGCGAACATCTTGTTGACCAGCCGCTGATATGTTGCTCCAGCGTTCTTCAGGCCGAACGGCATGACAATATAGCAGTACAATCCTTGGTCCGTGGTGAATGCTGTCTTATCTTCATCCGGTTCATGCATCTTGATTTGGTTGTATCCTGAGTATGCGTCCATGAAGCTTAATAGCTCATGTCCGGCTGTTGCGTCGACCAGCTGGTCGATCCTTGGCAAGGGGAAACTATCCTTTGGGCAGGCTTTGTTAAGATCAGTGAAGTCTACGCACATCCTCCACTGATTGTTCTTCTTCTTTACGAGCACAACGGTCGCTACCCATTCAGGATACTTGACTTCTCTGATCGATCCTGCCGCGAGCAGCTTGGATATTTCTTCCCTTATTGCTGCACTTCTCTCAGGGTTGAAACTTCTCCTTTTCTGTATTACCAGCTTGCAGTCTTTGCTTACTGCTAGATGGTGTGTGGTTACATTTGCATTAATTCCTGGCATATCTTTGTGGCTCCAAGCAAAGATATCCTTGTACTCCCTCAATAGATTCACCACACCTGTTTTGACCTGCTTCGTCAGGTTCGCTCCAACTTTGACCGTCTTATTAGGCTCTTTTTCATCCAGGATGACAGTTTCTGTTGGTTCTTCTTTTTCTCTGTTGGTCTCATCTCTCGGGTCCAGCTCAAATGTTTCAGGGTTTTCTTCTCTCGTCTCTTTGTCGAGTTGAAATATGCTTAAGGTTTCTGTTCCCTTCTTGTCTTTAAAGACTGACAGGTTGGCCCGGCGAGCCATTTCCTGCGACCCTTTGAGTTCTCCAATACCAAATTCTGTCGGGAATTTAACTTTTAGTGCATGAGTGGATGTGACTGCCCGCGCCTTGTTCAAAAACGGGCGGCCGAGTAGAGCATTATATGGCCAATTATAAATATCAACCACCACGAAATACAGGAGGATAGTTCGTCGACAAGGTGCTGTCCCAAATCTCACAGGCAGCTTCACTGTTCCCAGAGACCTTACTTCTGCGCCTCTGAACCCTTTTAGAGGCACATGGAATGGTTCCAAGTCTTTCCTGTCTAGCCGAAGTTCGTCATATACTCTGGCGCTCAAAATGTCAGCGGAGCTTCCGTTGTCTATCATCACTCGGAGAACATCCCTGTGTGCTATTTGTACTCCAACGACTATTGCGTCGTTGGGTTTGGCATCGATTCCTTCTGAATCTTCGGCTGTGAAGGTTATCGGATCATGGCCTTCCCTTGGTTTTTTGTGGTTCCTCTGCACAGAGTTTACTTCAAAGTCCCTGTTTTCGTATGTTACTTCCCTGACCTTCGACATCCTTTCTCTATTGCTTCTACCAGTGTGAGGTCCTCCAAAGATTGTATTTATAGCTACGCTGGGGCTGCTTTTCCTCGGGCTTCTTCTTTCTTGTCCACCTCCTCGATGGCTACCTTGTCGACCTATGTTTTGGTCCCCCTTTAGTGTGAAATCTTTAAGGTGCCCCTCTCTGATCAGACTCTCGATGTGATCTCGTAATTGAAAACACTTAGAGGTATCGTGCCCGTGGTCTTTGTGAAATCGGCAATATTTCGTTGTATCTCTTCGGGCATTGACTGACTGTTGTCGGGGGTACTTGGCGAGCCCTTTGTCTTCTACTACAGACAGTATATCCTCCTGTTCGCCATTTAGGGGAGTGTAATTACTGTACCTGCCTCGGAACCTACTGGTTATGTTACTACCTCGGCTCTCTTGGGGTTTGCTTCTCCGGCTCTTTTCTTCTTTTTGGTGGTCGCGAGATTGACCCTTTGTTATTTCATCCTTGGATTCTGACCTCGTGTCTGGCTTGTGACCATGGACGTAACTACCCCCTTGGGCAACTTCTTCTTCTTCTACTAATGCATAATCTCCAGCTATATCCATCATCTCCTCATATGTCTTGGGTCGGTCTCTCCGTAGGTCAAAAGACAAACGTCCGCTTTGCAACCCATTGGTGAAGGCTGCTATGACTGCTACATCGCTTGCATCTTCTATTTGGGCGACCTCCTTCCCAAACCTGGCTAAATACTTCTTTAGTGACTCGTTACTTTCTTGTTTCAAGTTCGACAGATGAGCCAGCGACTTTCTCCTTTGCACACTCCCCATGAATTGCCTTATGAATGCCTTGCTGAAACTAGAAAAGTTGCTAATACTCCTGGCTGGCAGACGCCCAAACCATCTAGAAGCGAGGTCGCTGAAGGTTTGTGGGAATGTTAAGCACAAGAGGCCGTCATTGGATGCGTACTGGGCCATGACATTGCGAAATCTGCGGACGTGTTCCTTTGGATCCCTGTTCTCCTTATACTGTTCGATGGTTGGCATTCTGAATCTTTCAGGGAACCGGGTATGTGCGATATGGTCAACAAACGGATTGTCTGACTCATCATCCGAAGATATATTGTGCCTGTACCGCTTAGCCATTGCTGAGACCTTCTTCGAGAGTTGTTGAAGGGTAACGCTTCGATGACCGGTTGGTTCCCCCTCTTGGTCGAGCCTGCTTTTGACTATCATCCTTCGATAATCATCTTCCCTGCTACCGGTGCTTCTGTTATCTCCTAAATCATCTGTACTTTCGGACCTCTGCTGCCGCGCCCTCTTTGATCGCAATCCTCTTCTCGGCCGTGGACTCTTGTCTTCTAACGAGATCGACCGCCGCCTTCTACGGGTTCTATTAATCCTGTCGTTGGCGGGTCCCATATGCTTTCGCCCATGATACCGTTTTTCTGGGAAATCCTCGTCCAGCAGATTTTCTCCCTTCTTTGGCCCTCTTTCTCCCAGGGCCTCTGGCGAATCCCGGGGGGTTTCTTCCGCAATTGGTTTTGCCTGAGTACTGGGAGTTACGACGTGGATTTCTGATCGCACCCTCTCTGCGGGATGATTTCCGGGAGTGCTGGTCGTTAGTTCATAAGGAGACGAGGCTCCCAACCCTATAGGAAGCGTGAGTCCTATCTTGTTGGCCTCATTGACCAGGTTCACCAAAGCGGTATGAAAGTGCTGCAGAGTTTCGTTGGCTGCTCTTGTCCCTGGAGTCGCTGCCGATTGTTCTCCTGTTGTCAACGTCTCCTCTCCTAGTATCGTTGCTGCTTGAGGGATCTGATCATTATTGGGAATTTCATCTCTACCGCTACCGTTGCTCATGCTGTGCCTATTTTTTGCTTTGTAAGGATTCCTGGAAGTTTTTATACTCTCAAACCCCCTCCTTCTAGCGCCAATTGTTGACGGTGATTTTTGGATTGACTCGGTCAACAATAATATGTTAATAAAAAACGAATAAGCAAAGAAAATCAATCAACACATGCAAGATGTATTTTACATGGAAAACCCTTGAATGGGAAAAAACCACGGTGCCCCTTGAGGGCGAGAGAAATCACTATGAATTGTTTATAGTTTACACACTCAAATCTGAATCTTTCATACAATAGCTTGATTATTCTCTCTCTCTTATCTCGAACCCTTTTTCATGGGTGTTAAGGTTCTATTTATATTAGTTTTTCTAGGGTTTCCTGTACTTATGCCGTGCTGACAGGGGAGATCCTATCTTTTACTTGCCTAAGGAGTCTAAGATTTGTGAATAACTTTTTAGGGTTTGTTTCCCATTTGGACTCTCCTTTGTTTTGAGGAAGGTTGCATCTTGTTCGGAATATGACTTGATCTTTGAGTCTTGTATCCCACTAAATTCTCACCTGACGTGGGAATATACTTGGACGTGGATTATCCTTTTGGCTGCATGTTCTATGGCGAACACCACTGATTGGCGAGCGCATTTTTCCTTTCTGAAGGTCGACCAGTTGCGGCGAACACTTTTCCTCTTTGAATCGGCGAGCGTGCCTGCTGGCACTCCTTTGACTGATTTCCTCCCGTTGACGAGTCAATGGGTGACGTGTCTATGTTTTTATTGCTTCTTTGCTGACGTGTTCTTTTATTAAATTTACACACAGCAAGAATAAAGACCAAACACTTTCAACTCAAACAATTACATGAAAATGACTTTCTCTAAAAGTCTTAACAAAAATTTTCACCAAATAGATTTCAATAATCAACTTCTTTAAAGTTAATCAACAAATTTAGACTATCATAGTGATTATGAGAATATTAGGTTCATGAATTGATTAAAGACACAAAGTTTGAATACTAGACCTAGCATATTACAAATAGCTTAGCCAAGCATCAAACTTAGAACTCTTATCAATCAAAACAAAAATATTCTCATATGTGCTACTCAATCAAGCATGAGAGCACTCACCTTTGACCATATTGGTCTTAGGTAAACCAACACAAACAACATCATGATCATTACGCGTGGCAATATGAAATCTAGAAGATAAATCATCAACTATCTTCTTTATGAAAATATCACTCATATCAAACTCATCATTGTTGCCACGCACAAATATATCATCAAGACTCTTCAAATGATCATGGTTAACACTCTTCTTAACCAATTTCTTCTCAACATTTTTCTTAACATGATTATCATTAACATGCATGTTATTCTTTTCAATCCAAATTTTCTTTGTAGGTTTCTTCACATGAATATGATCAATACGTACATTTCTCAAAGCATCAAAGCTATTATCATGTTTAGAAACATTCAAAGAAGATTTATCAATTTCACAAGTATGCACATTATTCTTCTTAACCCAAACTTTCCTTGTTGATTTCTTTTCATTAACATGTTCATCATGCATAGTCTCTAATGCCCTAACATGTTTATAAACAACCAAAGGAAGTCTTTTCACCTCACTAGCATACATCTCATTCCCTAGTTCGCATTATCTAATATACTTGTAGCATTTAGGTTTGATATGCCCTACAACATTGTAAAATGACAAACCGGGATAAACTTAGAGATGTTATGTCTAGCTCTAGACTTAAACTCATGCTTAGGAGAATGATTAGGTAACTTTTTCACATTTTTATCATGTTCCACAATTCCTAGTTTGCATTGCCTAACATACTCATAACACTTAGGCCTAATGTGACCAACCATATTACAATAACGACAAACCGGAATGAATTTAGAAAAGTTACCTTTTGGTTGAGAAGTCGGTTGAGAAGTCGGTTGAGAAGTTCCATAGCTCTTCTTGTTTTTGTCTTTGATTTTGGAAGGAATGGTAGTTGAGTCTTTCTTCTCCTTGGAATTTCTTGACTTGTTCTTGGTTGTAGGAGTCTTCTTCACTTCTTCTACAAAACCCAAGCCACTCTTATCTCCATGATACTTTCCAAGTTTTATCACTTCATCCAGCTTAATGGCTCCAATCTTCATGCCATTAATAGACCCTTTGAGAGTTTTGACTTCATCTTTAAGCTCACACTCTTTTAACTTCATAATAGTCAAAGAGTTCTCTTTTTGCTTAATCTCTCCTTCCATAGCAAACAACTTCATAGTAAAGTCTTTATTTAGATCATCTATCTCTTGAGCACTTTCCTTTACCTTTGAAAAATACTTTTCAATGGTATTTTCATGCTCCTTGATGACTTCACTTTGCTTGCTCATCTTCTCTAAAGACATTCTCTTTTCATTATCAAGAGCTTTAATTATCACCACTAAATTGGCATTTATCAACTTCAACTTGTTGTTCTCTTCATTCTTTTGTTGAAGGATATTGTCATTGAAGGTTATAAAATCTTGATTTGAGGAGACTTCTAACTCTTCATCATAGGATGAGATTTCAATATCTCCACTACTTGAAGAGTTTTCACTTTCCTCATAACTTGAGGAGTCTTCACTACTATCCCCAAATATTCCTTCATATATAGCCGGGTAAGCAATGTAATTGCTAGTATAATCTTGTTCATTCAAGGACTCATTTTCCTCTTCTACATCACTCCAAGAAGTCGCCATTGCTAAGCCTTTCTTAGACTTTTTCTTCCCATTAACACATTTGGAAGAGATAAATCCAATCCCATTGCATCCATGACGTCCAATTAGCTTCTTCTAAGATTTATTCTTGCAATCTACCACTTCTTTTGGAGTGATCTTCTTCTTGACTTCCTCTTTCTTAGAACATATGTTCTTTACAAATTTCTTGAGAGTTCTCACCATACTAGCCACATCATCTTCACTCTTCTCATTGGTTACCTTGAATGCTATCCCTTTACCCTCAATCTTTGGCTTGAACCCAAGCTCATAAGTTTGTAGAGACCCAAGAAGTTCATCAACCCTCATAAGATCGACATTCTTGCTTTCTTTAATAGCAGTCACCTTTGCATTAAATCTCTTAGGCAAGGATCTCAAGATCTTCCAATTAATTCTCTCTTGTGGATATGGCTCTCCCAAAGTTTGACTTTGGTTGGTGATACTCAAGAGTCTAGTTTGGAAGTCTACTAACTTCTCATCCTCATTCATAACAAGACTTTCAAATTGAGAAGTAAGCATTTGTACTCTAGACCTTCGAACCGATAATGTACCCACATTAGTAGTTTGCAAAGTATCCCATGCTTCCTTTGCCGATTCAAGGTTTTGGATGTAGATAAATTGAGTACTATCTACACTTCCAAAAATAGCATTCACCGCCCGATGATATCATTTAGCATTAACAAAATCAATGGCCGTCCATTTGGCTATAGGCTTCGATATCATAGTGCCATCTTCAATCCTTTTGGTAGGTAGCTCATAACCTTCCTCAACACTCATCCATGCTTTTTCATTAATGGATCTAATGTAAGATCTCATCCTTATTTTCCAAAAGGAGTAGTTACCACTATTCAATAGTGGAGGTCTACCACTTGAAGCACCTTCCGTCATTGAATCACCCATAGCTACAAAAATGGAATATACACAAAATGCAACAAAACAAAAACACAAACACAATAATATGGATCTATCTAATTACTTCTAGACACCCGCTCTCTTACCAATTGAAATTCCCTTAAAGCAATAGTGTTTTATACCTAGAGGGGGGGTGAATAGGTATAGTCCTAAATTCTTCCAATATTCAAAAAATGCGGAATATAAGAATGAAATGAATACTTGAAATAATATAACAATTGTATAATATGAATCAATTCATGTAAGCATCAATATACAAAAGAATCAATACAAGTGAACATATGGAAGATAAGGAAATATAAAGCAAAAATGAGACATAATGTTTTTACGTGGTAAAACCTCAAAGAGGAAACATCCATGGGTTGAATCCACAACCACCGGAAAAGCAAATCCACTATACGAAAAGGACTTACACACTCAAAGCTATCAACACTATGATATCTACTTCAAGCTATCAAATCCTAATCAACCCTCGGGCTAGTGATTCACAAAACCTACTCTCTATCCAAGATGTGTCCTACACCTCTAGAGAGCAACTCCCTATCCAAGGCTCTTAAGCCTCTAGGAAGATTTCCTTGCTTAGCAATCTAGATCACTAGGATCCTAGTCAAGCTACCCAAGCTCAACCATCCAGAGTACGCAACTCCTTGCTAAGACTTTTGCTTAGTTATCCGGATCCTCTTGATCCTAAGTAAGGCTTCTTGCTTGGCTATCCGGAATCCTTTCATAGCCAAGTCTTCTTGCTCAAATTAAGGCTTCACTCACCTTAACAAGAGACTTCAACCTTTCACAAGGCAATGATCTAAGTGAAGTGCACACAAGCAATATGATGCAATCACAAACAAATAGAGCAAGTAGATCAAACATACTCTATGGACATGCAACTAGAGAATCTAAAATAAAGCTATCACAACTCAATCACAAAATATATGTAGAAACCTAAGCATGTGAGTTAACATCATTCATATTACTTTTCATCAATCAATTAAGAAAATTAAAGAGATGATCAATAATGAAAGTAAGAAGAAGATGAATCACTTACAAACAGATAAAGCTAGATAATCAATCAAGCTCTATGAACATGCTTACATACATTCTAGGATATGCTTTCAACAATCAATCACATAAATACCTAGAAATCAAAGCATGTATATCAATAAGAACAAGGTATGAATATTCAATATATCACACTAAAACCTAGTTCTTAGATCATGAAATTGAATCTAGAAGATAACATGAAGCACATCATACAATCAATTTCTAGAAGCAATTTCAAGCAAAAATCAAGTCTAGCAAAAATATGTTCAAGAGAGATCACAAAGCTAAACTCAATTAATTAATCAATCATACAACCCTAGCATATGATCTAACATACTTCTCAACATATTTCAACAATCAATTAGAAAGAATCAAAGAGATGATCAAGAGAAATTGAAAGAGAAGAAGTTTTACATACAACCAAAGAGCCTCGGACTGAAATCAGTGTGCTGGAAACAATGACAAAGTCAAATGGCTCTGAAAATGCTTGGAGTTTGTACCTCTCTTCAAGACCAATAATTTAGGTTTTTGGATCACTCAATTTTGAGTTTGTATGAGAGAGTTATGATCAAAATAAGAAAACAAAAATATTGAAGAAATCTGCAGAAATTTCGTTTTGGTGTTCTTCAAGTTCTTGGAAATGGAGGGAAGGAAAGGTATTTAAAGGAAGGAGAAAGGAGAGATATTTAAACCAATCAAACATGGCCACATCACCCTCTTCCCATGTGGGGCGCGTGTGGCACACGGGAACAGAGGGGTATTCTGGCCGTGTGGCACATGGCCTCCACACGGGGTGGCCAAGCCATGGCCTTCGGCCAGCTTGCTTCTCCCGCACACCTCTCACTTTCTTCAGCCGTATTTGGGCATCCAAACTCCGAATTTGAATCCATTTTCGGATTACAAATATTAACTCCCTCATGCACAACGAAGACTATGAAACTTTGACAAATGGTTGAGAATTCATCTTGGAAAACGACGACGAACACAACTTAACGAATGAGAATGCAAAGTAGCATAACTACGTCGTATGGACTCGAAACTTAATGAATGAGTAACCGAAACGACCAGAACTCAATAAAGAATCAAATAAGATCATTTTCAAGTCCAAAACATAAGATACACAAACAAATAAACACTATGCAACACAAGCTTTCCATATCTAAGTGATAGTGAGAAAACATGCAATTCTTCAAGATTGCCAACAATGAGATAAATGCATGTGCATACTAAATGTGTGTGAAAGTGTTATACCAAATGTTTGAACTATGATGCAGGGACACACATATATGAATTGTGTGTGTGTGTGCTTACGCCTTGCAAGAGGAAGAAGAATCTTGATACCTTAGCATCCAAGTATGCGAAGTTCCCCTTGAAGACGATATTTGCACAAGATGTTGCTTCTTCACCTTTGAGGCTCATTTCTTCCAAGAAATACCTAAGCAACTACTAATACAAATAAAGAGGGTTTTGCAATGGAATCAAGCCAACACAAATAAAGATCTTACACATGATCATGCAACTTTGGTTTCTTTTCTTGAGCTCCCCATAAGGGGTCAAGACATATCATTTCAACCCAAGTGACAAATCCCAATAAACTTGCTAAGGTTCCCAAATCTGAAAGTGTCTAAGGGTTTTGTAAACAAATCAACTAGTTGGTCATTTGTTCCCACATGTTCCAATGCAATGGTTTTGCTCTCAACTAGCTCTCTAATGAAATGGTGTCTAATGTCAATGTGCTTAGTTCTAGAATATTGGACGGGATTCTTAGAAATGTTAATGGCACTCATGTTATCACAAAATAAAGTAAAAGTACCTTGCTCCAAGCCATAGTCGGCTAGCATTTGTTTCATCCATATCAATTGAGTACAAGCACTATTGGCGGCAATGTATTCTACCTCGGTCGTGGATAGGGAAATTGAGTTTTGTTTCTTGCAAAACTAAGAGACCAAATTGTTCCCAAGAAAAAAGCAACTGCCTGATGTGCTTTTCATATCATCAACATTTCCCGCCCAATCGGCATCACTATATCCAACAAGACTTGGTTTAGTGTCAAAGGAGTACCAAATCCCATGTGTAAGATCCTTTATTTGTATTGGCTTAATTCCATTGCAGAACTCTCTATATTTGTATTAGTTGTTGCTTAGGGGATTCTTGGAAGAAAGAAGCTTCAAATCTTACGATATTCTATATCAAATTGTAAAGTTTTACTTAGTAATCTTTCATTATAATATTCAAACTACAACTTGTGGAATTTGCTCTTCATTGAATATACTTGTATATGAGATACATTGTTTCTTGGTATATGTTTTGTAGACTAAGGGTGGTGAATTGAGCATACTTGTGCTAATTGTTTTTTCATAACAATCTTGTTAAAGGATAATTTGTATGCTCACCAAGGTTTTGACATAAGTCTCGAAAGAGTTTTTAAAACTAGTGTGTCAACCTATTCAACCCCCCCCCCCCCTCTCTTAGGTTGTTTAGTATAATCTTAATGGTATTTTCAATTGGTATCAGAGCGGGTCACTTAAAGCAATTAGTGTGATTCGGGATCTACAAGGTTATTTACTATGATAACAACCTTTTGTCTATAATTGTTTGTAATGGTTGTCCTCCTTTGTTGATTGGGAAAATGTTTGTTTTGTTGAAAATGCTCATGAAAGACTTCATTAAGTCTAGTGATGAGCAAGCTTGGTTGGATTGTCAACAAGATTACAAAAATAACTCAGTTATAATCAAACACAATCAATGTAATTACTGTGTAGAAAAAAATAAAAACACATTGAATTGATTTACGTGAGAAACCCTCCAACTGTAAGTCACGCAGCAGAAAGAATAGGGATAAAAATCAAGAGATTTAAGAATAATAGGTTTAAAAAATTTGATCGTCTTATTGGGACCATTTTGTATACACGGATATGAGGAAGAGATTTGTTTTCATACCTTTGAAGAACACTCCTTCGTTTTCTTTTCGATCCTTCACCATTAAGCCTTCCGTGCTATGTCCCATGATCTAGCAGCTGTGTATGTGGGCACGTCATGGATTCCGAAAGTAGTTGAATGGAGGCTTTAGAGAACCGGAATGCAACACCTTGCTTCCTTTGATGAATTTGGCCAACTCTAGGGGAATTTTTTTTTTCTTCTTCTTTCTTATGTGGCCGCACCTCACTAGTTTTCTCTTACGGTTTCGACTGTTTTATTTTTCTTTGTAAGTATATCTTATATACTAGGATCCTACGGTTTAGTAATCCAAGTTAAAATATGATTCTAAATCCTTTTTAATTCGGTCACCATTAGGGTTTGAACCTTTGACCTATTTAGAGTAAATAAAAATAATCAATTATTATTTTATTCTTTTGCTCTTGTCAAGGTTTGAATTTGAAACGTCCATATAATAATTAATAATTCTTAATTATTAATATGTTAATTAAATAATCATATTATTTAATAATGCTTAATTCATCAATTAAATAATATATTAATTAAATATCACATCATTTAATTAATTTCCAAAAAATATTTAAGTTACTTTCGTAACACAATTAATTGGTGTTAGGTTTTTGGTTTGTCTTGGCATATATTTCATATCAAAATGATGTTTTTTCTTCTATTTGATTAGTGGTCTTAGGTTGATGATTCGAAACTTCAAAGAAAGACGTAGCCACAAGATCATGCAAGAAGTTGTCTTCGAAGAGGAATGGGCTACATTGCATATCAAAGGTAATTTGACCTCATTCTTCTTCAAGGCATAAGCACACACACACATAAATAATTCATATGTGGACACTGCATCAATGTGCAACTTTTATATAGCACATTCACATGTTTTTATATGCTCATGCATTGAACTCAAATTCTCATACATTGTAGAATTGCATGTTCTAAGACTATGTCTAGGAAACAGCATACTTGTGTGACGTTGCGCTTATTTGTTTATGTTTTATTGTTTTTGGACTTGAACATGGTCTCTTATGATTCTTTATTAAGTCCCGGTCATTTCAGTTACTTATTCATTAGGTTTCGAGTCCAAACGATGTAGTTACGCTACTTTTCATTCTCATTCTTTGAGTTGTGTTCATCGTCGTTTTCTGAGATGAATTCTCAACCTTTTATCAAAGTTTTGTAGTCTTCATTGTGTGTGAGGGAGTTATGATTCATAATCCAAAGACAGATGTAAAATCAGAGTTTGGAGGCTTGGATACGGCAGAAGAACGTGAGTGGAGCGCGAAAAGAGTAAGATTGGCCAACGGCCGACCTTGGTGTGCTACGTGTGGCACACGACTAGAGCAGCTCTCTGCCCACGTGTGCCACATTTGCCCCACACATGGATGGAAGTGATGTGACACATGCTGGTTGGTCTTTCTTTTCCCTCTCTCTCTTCCTTTTAAATTTCCTCCATTCCCTCCCATTCATTCCAAGAAGAAAAAAATTAGAAAAACTTGACCAGAATTTTTCTCTCAACTTTTCTCACCTTCCAAACACCATAACTTTCTAATACGAAGTCAGATTTGGTTGATTCAAGTTGGAGATTGTTCGTATTCGAGTTCTCTACCTTTTCCAAGTGGTCTTGTAGCTGTTTGATAGAATTGTTTAGTTGTTCTACACAGAAAACCAAACCAGCTCGTGATTGCAAGGTAGTGTTCATATCTTTGTTATTTCTTCTTTTATAACCTTCAATTTGGTTGGGGTTTCTTCTTTTATATGTATGTATATGTATAGTGAATGCTATTGCGAAAGAAATCTTCATAATCAATCCTATTCAAAAGTCTAATTAGAGACATATGTGAACTAGTTTCTTGGATTCTATGATTTTCACATGATAGAGAGTTGTATTGTGATTAGATTGATATCTAGGATTATTTGAGACTTGATTGAATCATTTTATGATTAATAATCCTTAAAATGTGCTTTGATCCTTTGATTGATAATATCTAGGATTAATGCTCTTGTATGTGTTTTTAGAGACATCTAGGATTTAATTGATTTATCATTATATCCTTGCTCTAAATCTTTGGCTAGAATATTCATTGAATACATTTTATGTTTCTAGCATTTATATGTATGTTTATAGCATCTTGAATATGTTCTTCATGATTCTGATCTATTCAAGTGTTATTTGTATGAATGCAACTATGAGCTTTTGTGTTATGTGTTTTCACATGCTCTAGGTTTAATTCATGTTTTTGCATCTACACTTTTATTACTTGTGTTCTCACATGTTTAGGTCTAGTTGTTCCATGGAATATCTTGATCACATGTTCTATGTTGTTTTGATTATGATTTGCATCATTTGCATCACATAAATCATTGCCTGAGGAAAGGTTAAGGTCTTTTGTTAAAGTGAGTGAAGCTTTAACTTGAGCAAGAAGACTTGGAGGAATGAGTTCCGAATAGCCAAGCAAAAGTCTTAACAAGGAGTTTGTTACTCTGGATAGTTGAGCTAGGGGAGCTTGACTAGGATCCTTGTGATCTAGATTGCTAAACAAGGGAATCTTCCTAGAGGCTTGAGAGCCTTGGATTGGAAGTTGCTTCCTAGAGGTGTAGGACACACCTTAGATAGGGAGTAGGCTTAGTGGTTCAGTAGCCCAGGGGTAGATTAGGAGATCATAGCTTAAGGTGGACATCATTGTGTTGATAGCCTTGAGTGTGTAAGTCCTTTTTCATATAGTGGATTGTTTTGCAAGTGGTTGTGGATTCAACCCGTAGATGTTTCCTCTTTGGAGGTTTACCAAGTAAAAATCTTTGTGTCCATTGTCTCTTTCTCTATCTCTTTTATTCTGTATATGTGTATGTTTTATTTTGTTGGATATCATTCTCTTGTGATGTATATTTGAACAAGTATTTGTAAAGTGGGATTTGTAGAACAATCCACTTTAATCTTTTTTGTAATTGTAATTCTTTCTTATATAGTTATCTTTGTGTATACCTATATTTGTTCATTCTTGTAATACATTGAACAATATTGATATACATAGTATTCTTTGATATTGTGTTTTAGTGCTATTATACCTCATACAACAAATCGATATATGTAGACAATGCCTAAATGATAAAATGCTTATCTTGTGTATGTATGAATGCCTAATAGTAGTGATGAGGACGAGAAGATGGCATTGTTGGTTAGAAAGTTTAAGAAGTTTTTGAGGAAAGGAGCCAAGCCAAGTGGCAAGTACTCAAGAGACAAGGAAGTCAAGAAACCCTTTACTCCACTTCATGAGAGGAGTGGTCAAGTTAAGAGCAATAGAAAGGTCTAATGCTTCAAGTGCAAGAAGTTAGGACATTATGCTTCGAATTATCCAGATGGTGATTCTAAGAAGGACAAGAAGGGAAAAGCTATGGCGGTCACATGGAGTGAAGATGACAACTCTAGTGATGAGTCTTCTAGTAAAGAAGAGCTAGTGAGTAACTTTGTTAGCTTCATGGCCTCCTACTCTACTCTAGAGTATGTTAGTTAAGATTCATTGGATAAGGAGGTTGATACAAATCATCAAGTGTGCTTAAGTGAGAATCCTACCTATATTGATCTTTTGGATAAGGTGAAGTGTCTTGAAGATAGTTTGAAGATAGCCTTAAGTGAGGTAGATGAGAAAAATGATTTGATCAAGATACAAGTAGATGAGTTCATTTCAACAACTCGGAGGCTCTTAGGTGAAAAGAATGCTCTTGCCAAGAAGCTTAGAGAATTGAAGGGTTTGTTCTTGAAAGGGATATGATCATCTCTAGTTTGACTCTAGGAGGCTTAAGTGACGCGATAGTTGAGGAGAAGCTCATAGAAGCATCACTTCCTACAAGCGAGGTCATTGTTGACAAGAAGGCTCCTTAGAAGAGACATTCCAAGACCAAGAACAAATTGAAGAACAATGTACCCTTGAAACTCCCATTTGTGCTTCTCCCCTCTCGGAAAGTAAAATCTCTTCTTTTGTTCCCATATGTCATTTTTGTAATACCGTAGGCCATATTAATCCCAAGTGCTATAAATTCATTGAATATCGCAACATGGAAAATGCATCTAGGGATAGAGAGATTGAACTTCATTTTAAGCATGCTAAAGCTTTTGAATATAGAAAGCATGTTAATGTTACAAAGCATGTTAAGAATGTCCGAAATGTGAAAAATAGAAACCTTGCTAAAATTGACAAAGCATGTGTTGCTAGCAATGTTGAAAAGAAGAGTATCAATGATATTCTTGTGAATCAAGTTATGGAAGAACTTTACTTTAGATTCAACATTGTTGTCAATAAGGATCTTGATGATGTTTGTGTAAGTTCACCCAAGACAAAGTTTGTCAAGGGTGAGCGCTCTTACCAATAGTGTAAGTTGCACATGTTGAGTTAGCTTTAAGATTAGTGTCTTGTTATTTAAGAAGCTTAGCTTTTTTGCTCTTTATCTATACAACTTGATATGAATTTAGCTATCTCACATTCATTGTTATGATAGTCAAAATTTATTGATTAACTTTTTGAGAAGTTGTTTTTATGATATCTATATGGTGACAATTTTGTTAAGGCTTTTAGAGAAAGTCATTTTTGTTTGTTTGAGTTGAAATGTTTAGCCTTTAGTCATGAGGACATATAAGCCAAGAGGACTCATAAAAAGGGTGAAGGTCTTGCATTTGATGAAAATAGCTTGCAAAGGTATCTCTAATATCACATTGCTTGCATATCTATGATGAGCCATCGTGCACTCATAAAAATGATATAGTTTTGTTTGATTCTTGAAAACCCTTTTAAGCCACTTAATCCTTTTTAAAATGTGATTTGATAGCAAATGGTAAGCAAGTTTGTTCCATAGGGATATGGAGTGCTAATTAGATAGATTGACTAATCTTTGAACAATAAAATAAATCATAGTGTTTGGTAGATGTGTGGTTTCTAAAACCACCAATGCTAACTACTAGAAATGAAAATACACAAATGTTATGAAAAATAGAATACTCAACACCTTGATAAAAATAGTGATGAAAACAATTAATAAGATAGCTAGGGAATATATCGATTAACAATTGAATGTGGGTAATGCCATATAGCTACTTAAATGTACCAATCTCATTATGTTAACCTCTAAAGGCTTAGATTAGTGGGGTTGATATACCCACCACTAATCTATTCTATTCAATGGGTTCTTAATCACACAAGGAGTGTCAATCCACATATGAATATATAACAAATTACTCCACTCAAGATTGCAATTAACAAGTGATATACAAGTCAATTACATAATGAATAGAATCTAATAATTTGAATGAATAGAACACATAAGAGATTCATTACAAGCTAAGCTAAAACCCATAACCAATTGATCCTCAAATCTATCCCCTAGATTAGGGGTTTAGTTAAACATATTAGCAATAACTGAAAATAAGTAATAGTAAGAAAATAACCCTTGGGTCACCTTCTTTAAGCTAGATCCTTCTTCTCCTCTATGCTTCTAAATGCAAGGAATGGAAGTAGAGGATATGTCTTGAAATGTGGGTGTTTTGGTGGAAAGTGACAAAGGAATTTGGGTGGAGAATATGGTGGAATAGGAATGATTTAGGGAAGGAATCAAGGTTTTGTGTTGAGGTTTGGATGGATTAGATGAGTTCAAGTAGAGAAATGGAGGATGAGGAATGGTGTGCCATGGATGAGAAAGCTAGATCTCAAAGGATGCAAATTCATGCTCTTTCTCTCTAAGGATCGATACCTTTGAAGATGGAAGGCCGTTCTATTTATACACATTCTTGGACATGTACTGATAACTGCTTGATTCGCTGATGTGGCGCCAAGTTCGCTATTTTGTCGCTATGGCGACCCTGGTACTCAAAACGGTTAGATGCAAAGGTCGCCATGAAAACCATCTTTTTTGCCATTTAGCAAGTGGCGACCTTGAGCAAATGGTGAAGAGGTCGCCACTTGCACATCAAGGTCGCCATGGCGACCATGCCTTTGAAGAGAAAGGTCGCCATTTGCAAGGGGCGACCCACCTGATGCTTTTAGAGACTTTCTGTTGCCATGGCGACCAAGTGGCGACCAAATGGCTACCTTCTGATGTTCTGAATAAACCTCTGTCGCCATGGCGACCATGTAGCGACCTCCTTTTGACTAAGTGGCGAAAATGCCCTGTTTTTTCCCATTTGTGAGCCATGTTGCACACAAGTCCTTCACTTCATCCCAATTGCTCTTGAAACCTGATAAAACCTGAAACACTCAATTTAACACCATTAAACACGGGGAAATGCCCGAGAATCAAGCAAATAGAACCGGAAATGAGAGCCAAAATCATACCAATTTTGGCTTGATCAATCTATATTTCATCTCTCAACTCATTGTTTTTATCACTTCATGAAGCATGTCATACTTGAGAACTAATATAATGTTTATTTTGTCCTCGTTGACCTTTGCTAGTCTAAGATCTTTTGGTGATAATTGTTCACATTGATCTTAATCATGATGTGCATTATTGTTTGAATGATTGTTGAGTGGCAATTTATGAAAAATATGCTTCATATTCTTTGAAAGCTACTCTCTTGAGAAGTAGAGATCTTAAGTAAGTCTCTTTACTTGCTTTTTGATCATATGCTTTTAAGCCTTAAAATTTGGTTTCCAAAAATACACTTTACTTCTCTTATATGTTTTGTTATGTCGTTGAGTTTGATAGATGTGAGTTTTGGATACTCTTGATGTTCTATAATTAGTACATTTAAAAATAACCTTTGGTTAGTATCCATTTGCTTCGGCAATATAGTACTCAATGAGCACCATCTTGGAAAGGGCTACACACATTGGTTGTGAAGTCGCCCAATGTTGGAAAGAGCTACGCCTTTGTGATGAGTGAAAGCTGCCAAGAGGTGTATATATTTATGTTAGAAAAATCAAAGTAGTGTTGAAATGAATCATTAAAAAAAAATACTTTGATTCAAGCCTAAAACAAAACAAAAAGGCTATATGGAGTATAGTTGAATAATCAAATGAGCACGGATTGACAAATAGAAACGAGTAAACGAGCCACATGCACACATCGCTCACATATTGAAAACTATTCTCTTTACAAGCAAAATTTGAATGAAAACCGGTTTGACCTTTTTATGGAAAGTTTAAGGATGGATAGTTGTTGAAAATGTTTGCATGTTTGATTACTAAACTACTTCATTTCATATTCTTGAAGCAAAATCTTCACACATTCACATTTACTTATTTGGTATTTTGATACTCTAGCAATTTTTGAAGATATATGAGAGTGATAGAAAATCTAGATGTAACTCTCTTTGCTATATGGAGCTTATTTGAAAAAACTATGAAAATTGATTGAGTATGAATGTGTAGCGATTCTTGTGAATAATTGTCTATTTGGATTTTAGATAGGGCATTTATCAAGGGGGAGCATAATATGCTATGTTTTTTTTTTCTCTTTTGTGATTTGTTCACATGATTCTTCAAGATTGTTGTTTGTTGACATTATTCTTATTTTTGATAAATCTTAAGATGCTATGCTTATTTTTGATGTGCATATTGATTTGTTCAAAAATTAATGTTTTTGCCTTTATGTATGTTTATTGTGTTTTGATGTTTCCACTCATATTTGTTTTTAGTGTTTGTGTGATACAAGGTCATGGGAAAAGCTAAGAAAATTGTTGGTAGCAATTCTTCTAATCCCATTGACAAGTCTAAGCCTACATCTTCTTCCAAAGTTACCAAAGCTAACAAGTTGAAGAGTTTGAGAATATTTGGGTGTAAAAAGATTATTCAAGAGAAAGGTATAGATTTGGAATATTGTATTGATTCTTATGTTCATAAGGTCATTTGTGAAAGAAAGTGAAATTCTTGGATTGACTCAATAGAAGTTGTGAATGAGACAATCGTTAGGGAATTCTATTATGAGTACAAGGAGAGTACCACTATTGAAGATGCCGTTATGAATATGAGAGGAGTTGTCTTTAGAGTAAATTCTTGGAAATTGAATGAATTTCTAGAATTGCTCGATGAGACTGAATCTGATTTCCTAGGTGTTGATGTCGTGGAAAACCTTGATTTGATGGGTAAGACTCTTTGTGATGATGTTAACTTTGAGTGGGGTAAACATGCCTTTATTAGGCAAAGTGAGTTGACCAAGATTAGTGCTTTTTGGCACTTGTTTGTTTGTGCAAATCTTGTTGTCTCTACTAATGCTACCGAACTTAATAGAGAAAAGATCAAGATTGTGTATGCTTTAGTGACTAGTAAACCCATTAACCTTGGAAAGTGCTTATTGAACATATAGAGATTGTGGCTTGTTCAACTCGGTTGGACAAGAAATTAGCATTTCCGGGTTTTATTTCTCATTATTGTTTAGCCATAGGGTTGAAGAATTAAGACAATGATATGCTTTTACCTCCCTTTGAGAAGTTAAGTGATAAATGTGTGGCAAACATATCATACAAGGGAAATGGAGAGTCTAATGATACATTTAGGCTTTTTGATGAATCATATGATTCAAGCCATGTATCTAGTGCACCAATTCTTCCTATTTGGGCTTTGCATTTGAAGAAAGAGGTTGAAGAGTCAAGGAGACAAATTGAGGAGTCATATAGGAAGATGGAAGAGCTAAATGCTAGAGTAGAGCTTCAAGACGAGAAGATCAATGAATTGGAAAGGAATGCATCTACTTCAAAGCATTATGTGAGATCAACCAATCGCTCAATTTTCCTTGGTGGCACAAGTGGCTAGAATGGCTTCAAGGTATATTTTATTATTATTTCTTTTTGGCTTCATATCATGTCAAAAAGGGGGAGAATTATAAGGAGATATATGAGGAGATACATGTTATACATGTTAGTTCTAGCTTTCTCATTTCTCAATTTTTTTTTATGTTTTATGTATTTTGGTATCAAGTTTGAACTCTATGGCATGTAATATTTTTGATTGATATAGGCTAGAATATTTTGGTGGATAGCACGTATTAAGGGGGAGCATACATGATCCATTTGAACTTTAAATGTTTTATTTTCTTGCCAATAAATGTATATTGCCATATGTGTTGTCTCTTGGATATTTTTGTTCCTTCAAGTTATTTTTAGGTGATATCAAGAGAAAACCAAGATGAAGTTCAAGACTTCTTGTTGGAAATTTTGTCTACTATGTAAATCATTGTACTCATTGTGACCAAATTTTCTTTGTAATTGTTTTAGTATATGTATAGGGGTTTTGACATGAAATTTGCCAAAGGGGGAGATTGTTAGGTTTTTGGTTTGTCTTGGCATATATTCCATATCAAAACGATGTTTGTTCTTTTATTTGATTAGTGGTCTTAGGTTAATGATTCGAAGCTTCAAAGAAAGACGTGGCCACAAGATCATGCAAGAAGTTGTCTTCGAAGTGGAATGGACTACATTGCATATCAAAGGTAATTTGACCTCATTCTTCTTCAAGGCATAGGCACACACACAAAAATAATTCATATGTATCCCTGCATCATTGTGCAACTTTTATATAGCTCATTCACATGTTTTTATATGCTCATGCATTGAACTCAAATTCTCATACATTGTAGAATTGCATGTTTTAAGACTATGTCTAGGAAACTGCATACTTGTGTGACGTTGTGCTTATTTGTTTATGTTTTATTATTTTTTGACTTGCACATGATCTTTTATGACTCCTTATTGAGTCCCGGTCATTTCGGTTATTCATTCATTAGGTTTTGAGTCCAAACGATGTAGCTACGCTACTTTTCATTCTCATTCTTATTCATTGAGTTATGTTCGTCGTCATTTTTCGAGATGAATTCTTAACCTTCTGTTAAATTTTTGTAGTCATCATTGTGCGTGAGGGAGTCATGATTCGTAATCCAAAGACGGATTCGAAATCAGAGTTTGGAGGCCCGGATACGGCCGAAGAACACAAGCGGAGCGCGAGAAGAGCAAGATTGGCCAACAGCCAACCTTGGTGTGCCACATGTGGCACACAGCCAGAGCAGCTCTCTGCCCATGTGTGCCACACACGCCCCACACATGGAGGTGATTGTAGGGAAAAAATATACCAGCAGCGGAAGCGAGACTAAAAAAAATGGTTTGAGTAGCTTTTAAAATTTTTCCATTTTTATGAACCTTAAACCCTTTTGATTAATTAAAGATATATAATAAATAACAAAAGATTAATACCTCTTGTCGCGTGATCTGATTGACTTACGTCGATGGTAATCCGCAAGATCTTCAATCCTAGCACGAATGTGGATCACCTAGGAGCGTGGTCTCCCTTTCTTTGAATTGCAAACCTGAGAGCGGATATAACAAACTTTTCTTGATTCGTTAGTCCCAAAAACAATCTAAAGAAACCTAAGATTATTCCGGTCACTTTTGAGTTCTCAATCTTATGATCGAAACTCGCATGAACCTAGATCGATGTAGTATACACAAGCTTATTGATGAATAAGCAAACAATATACCATCAAAGAATAATCTATGTTCCTTTTGTTTTTAGTAGAATAAAAGCTCTCTATCTATGAGTTGAGAAGAAGAAGAAAAAATAAAATTTCTGCACCAAAAAACCCTATGGCCGAAATTCTCTTCTGTTTCTTTTAAGGGTGGCCGAATTCTTTCACCAAAAAGGACTAGGGTTGCCGCAATTTTTACTCCAAAAATATAGGAGTTTCAGTTGCACCCTAATTCACTTTCTAAGAGTTCAAACCCTAATCCAACTCATAAATCTTTTATTCCTTATTTGACTAAAATAAAAAGACTTCTTATTTGATTAAATAAATAAAATTAATTATTTATTTCCTTGTCAAACAAGTCTTTTAATTTAAGTACACTACTACCAATAGTATACCAATAGGAATCATATTTCCTAATCAGAAAAGATTTGTTTCTTAATTAAACAATTAATTAATAAATTAATTAATTCTTATTTAATTAAACAATGAAAACAAAATAATATTTTAGGCTATTATAGCACCTTGCCGCCCCATATAATATATTGGGCCAAATATTATTTTTCTTATTTCATTTAATCCATAGGACTTTAAATAAAAAGCCCACATGTGAACTAGACCCATTCTTACTAAAAGAAACAAGCCCACATGTCATCCATTAATATATAAATATAATTTAGTAGCCCATTACATAAATAATGTGCAAATTATATTCTTAATATATTAAATGCAATTCTAGATGGACCCTAAATTGGTTCGGTAGAATATATCAAGTGATCCATGCAAGTCCGTGTGGATTGGGGATCTTGGCGGGCTATCTAAATTTAAGCTTCAATAGTCATAACCTAATCACAATCAACAAATGATTCACTTAGGTCCGATCCATTAATTTTAACTCATTCCACTAAAGAGCTAAAATTGAACTCTTAAATAAAGACAGAAAAGGAAGTTGTTTCCTCATTCATACCCTAGACAATCATATTGGAGATAGTGTATCCTCGTGATTAATATCAGTAATCGCCAAGAGTTCATAGACCGCCTATAACTCTCCAAGTTACCATATTTACTCATATGACCACGTTTTGAACTTGGATATTTTGACTTGTCCAGAAGCCATGTTTTCAATAGACACTATTGAAAACTCAACGTTGAGATTTAATAACCAATTACCTCAAAACATCCATATGATGATATTATACTCTCATTTTATAAATGGAGCCACGATGTCCATATCTATAAATGAAGTCCTCTATCGATTAACAAATGAATACCACCAAACTATCGAGGATAGACTATGCGATATAATCGTACTCATTGATAGCTCAAATGATATCACCTGCAACCATAAGTCCATCATTTATCTCAGGATTAAGATAGACTCTCCGATTGTCCTGATAATGAAATTACTTTTATCTACTGACGGTTATAGATAAAGTATTTCATTGTGATCCTGTTCAATGCACCCAGTGCACTAGATTCTTTTGCTCGAAGACACTCCGATGATTTTAGACTCATCATATCTCATTTGATCCCACTCAAATGCTAGCAAAAGAATTCTACAACTTTAACAAGATAAAGGTGCCCAACCTTTAACTTAAGTTGTGAACAATATTCAAGACTAACTAAAGAATTGTGTCTACCACATACATATCCAGATGTATGAACAATTCTTCTTTTCTCTTAGTCTTTAGACCTTATGATTATTTACTTTGACAATTATTAAACTATAAATGCTATAAGATTTGTTTAAAACAGAAATCACTTTATTAATATGAAAAAGATTGTTAATTACATTATTACACTCTTGCTATTGAGTATAATCCTAACAATCTCCCACTTGCGGTATAGCAAATGTGTCATATCTCTCAAGCCCATATACTCTAGGTGCCCATCGAAACTCTTCTGAGGTAGAGCCTTTGTGAAGGGATCTGCTAGATTTTCTGCTGACGCGATTTTGGTAATCATCACGTCACCTCTTTGAACAATCTCCCTTAAAAGATGATATTTTCTTTCAATGTGTTTGCCTCTCTTGTGACTTCTTGGTTCTTTCGAATTAGCCACTGCTCCACTGTTGTCACAGTAGATAGTGATCTGCTTATTCGCACTAGGAACCACTTCCAAGTCAATCAAGAATTGGCGGAGCGAAACAGCCTCTTTGGCAGCTTCGCATGCAGCAACATACTCAGCTTCCATGGTGGAATCAGCAATACAAGATTGCTTGATGCTCCTCCATATAACTGCTCCTCCTCCAATAGTAAACACAGCCCCTGATGTGGATTTTCTGGAGTCAGAATCTGATTGAAAATCAGAATCTGTATACCCAACGGGAATTAAATCCCCTCCAGAGTATACAAGCATATTATCTCTCGTTCTCTTAAGATACTTGAAAATATGCTTGACTGCCGTCCAGTGATCAGGACCAGGTTTCGATTGAAACCTGCTAACTATGCCAACAGCAAAACAAATATCTGGTCTAGTACAGAGCATTGCATACATGAGACTTCCAACTGCCGAGGCATATGGAACTCTACTAATGAATTGCTCTTCATGCTCATTCTTAGGAACTTGTTCCTTAGAAAGCTTGATTCCATGTCTGAAAGGTAACATACCTTTCTTGGAATCCTGCATGGAAAACCTAGACAAGATCTTGTCTATGTATGAAGCTTGGGATAATGCAATCGTTCTATTCTTTCTATCCCTTATCACTTGGATACCTAGAATAAAACTTGCTTCTCCTAAGTCCTTCATATCAAATTGTTTTGCTAACCATTCTTTTACTGATGTCAATACACCTACATCGCTTCCGATGAGTAGTATATCATCAACATAAAGAATCAGGAAAACCAACTTGTCGCCCTTAATCCTTTTGTATACACAAGGTTCGTCAAGATTCTAAATAAATCCAAAACCTTTGACAGCTTGATCGAACCTTATGTTCCAGGATCTGGATGCTTGCTTTAATCCATATATGGATTTCTGCAACTTGCATACCTTTTCCATTTGGCCCTTTTCAATGAATCCTTCTGGTTGCATCATGTAGATGCTCTCGTAAAGACTTCCATTAAGGAAAGCTGTCTTGACGTCCATTTGCCAAATCTCTAGATCTAAAGATGCTGCAATGGATAAGAGTATCCTAATGGATTTAAGCATGGCCACAGGAGAGAAGGTTTCCTCGTAATCGATACATTCTTTCTGTGTATACCCTTTAGCTACCAATCTAGCTTTAAAGGTTTCCACCTTTCCATCCATACCTCTTTTCCTCTTGTATACCCACTTGCACCCAATGGGTTTTATCCCTTTAGGCAAGTCTACAAGGGACCAGACTTTGTTATTGAACATAGATTCAATCTCAGATTGCATTGCCTTTTGCCAATGGCGACTATCAACATCCTCCAAAGCTTCCTTGTACGTATAGGGATCATCGTCGTCCGGGAGATTCTCCACTGATTCTCCCAGACCGATGTATCTTTCGGGTTGTGTTCTAACCCTCCCACTACGACGAGGAATGGTAGGTTGTTGACCTTGTGTTGGATCGGAACTTACAATTGGGTTTGGTTGTGTAACCTCTCGTGGAATTGTATCTCCTGACATCTCATTCAGGACAATTATACTTCTAGGCACAAAATCATTCATATAGTCCTTTTCTAGAAATTTAGCATTTGTCGAAACAAATACTTTAAGATCTGAAGGACTATAAACATAATATCCTTTAGTTTCTTTTGGATACACTACAAATATACATGTTTCTGAACGGGGCTCCATCTTTTCTGTCTTTCCTTTTAACACATGTGCAGGACAACCAAATATCCTTAAGTGTTGTAAACTAGGCTTGCGCCCAGTCCACAACTCATGCGGTGTTTTAGGAACAGACTTAGATGGTACATCGTTTAGAATGTATATAGCAATTTGTAAAGCATATCCCTAAAAAGAAATAGGAAGTGTTGAATAACTCAACATAGACCTAACCATATCCAAAAGAGTTCTATTTCTCCTTTCTGCTACCCCATTTTGTTGAGGTGTACCTGGTGCAGAAAACTGAGAAACTATCCCATTATCAATAAGATATTGCTGAAACTCACCAGATAGATATTCTCCACCACGATCAGATCTCAAGATTTTTATGTGTTTCTCAAGCTGATTTTCCACTTCAGCTTTAAATGCTTTGAACATGTCAAAAGCATCCGACTTATGTCGCATGAGATACACATAGCCAAATCTTGAGTAATCATCTGTGAAAGTGATGAAGTACTCATATCCACCTCTAGCTTGAATGCTCATAGGTCCACATACATCACTGTGTATCAATCCTAAACATTCAGTAGCTCTGGCACCTTTGGCAGAGAACGTCCTTTTGGTCATTTTACCTTCCAAACAAGATTCACAAGTTGGTAGATCATCAACCTTTAAGTCACTCAAAGGTCCGTCACTTACCAATCTTTTAATCCTATTAAGGTTAATATGACCTAGGCGTAAATGCCATAGATAGGTTTCATCTTTTGATAATTTAACTCTTTTATGATCAGGTTCCGTTATTTCTGTGTCTAACGAGTGAGAGATATTTCTATGCAAGAAGTATAGACCGTTTTCCAATGTACCTTTGCAAATAACTTTGTCATTCTTACTAATAATAAAAACTTTATTAAAAGTAACCGAATATCCAAATTTATTCAAACAAGAAACTGAAATTAAAGTCCTCCTGAATTGAGGTACATAATAAACGTCTATTAAATCTAAATGCCTTCTAGAATCCAAACAAACTCTAATATCTCCCACTGCACTTGCAGACACTAACGTTCCGTTGCCCAAGCGCAAATTGATCTCATCTTTATTCAGCCTTCTCCTTTCTTGGAACCCCTGCAAGGAATAACAAACATGTTTAGTGGCTCCTGAGTCTATGATCCAAGAATCTGTAGAATCAGCCAAAAAACATGTTTCAAGATAATTCAAATTACCTTCTTCCTTCTTGTTCTGGGACTTTGGGCAATTTCTCTTCCAATGTCCCTTTTCACCACAAAGGAAGCATTTCCCTTTGATCTTGGTTACTTTCTTGGTTTCCTTCTTGGTAGGCCCAAGTTGCTTTTTCTTCTGTTGTTTCTTGACCTTTTGACGGGCCTTAACAGTAGCAACTTTACCAACCATATGAATCTCTTGACCTTTGCCTTTCACAAGGATCTTTTTAGCACTTTGAACATCTTGCATCAGGCTCTGTAAGGTGTATTCCTTTTTGTTCAAAGTGTAGTCCAATTTGAACTGATCAAAGGAATCTGACAATGAATTGACAACCATATCAATTTTTGTCTCACCATCTATCTCAGCGCCATGCAGTTCAGCAATGTTGAGATGTGCTATGACTTTCATCATGTGATCCTTCACAGCCTGTCCAGGTTTCATCCTAAGATTCATAAAAGCAGTCACTGCCTCTCTCTTAGTCGTCCTGGACTTTATAGCAAACATCTCCTCTAGAGACATCATTATATCAGCAGCAGACTCCATTCCTTCATGCTGCTGTTGCAACACGTCGGAGATAGTGGCCATAATATAACATTTGGCCATATCATCTGAAGTCTTCCACTGCTCATACTCATCTCTTTGCATTATGCTTGATTCAATATAAGGAGCAGGTGGTTTAGGAGTAGTTAGAACAAACTTATGTTTTTCACTTTGCAGCAACAACCCAATTTTCCTTTTCCATGTTACATAATTATCTCCAGTTAAGGTGTTATCTTTCAGGATGTTCATAAGTGATGGGGTCATGATTTCTGAATAAAAACAAAACATATATAAGTAAATAATCATTATAAAGCACTTTAAATATTTATCTTGAATTAAATGAATAACTCAATCATAAAAATTCAATGGTGATCTAACACCCATAAATGTTACGCCTCCTTTGGGAGTTCGCACCATTTACTAGTTAGACTAGGTCCCACCTAATTGTTAACATAACAACCAGCGTTTTCAATTTTAGCCTTGTAATTTTAATGACAAGAACTCTTGGGAGGATATCAATAAAATTACATTGAGTGTGCTACCAAGATATCGACCCTCAACTTTCTCTTACGAAAATCCCTCCTTGGGGAGTAGATCTCGTTTGAGTCTATTGTCTAGTCTATCCTTGTAAGGAAGTATATTGCTAAATTCCATTCATGGACGCCCCTTGGGGGGATTACCAATAAATAATTAAGCTCAACTAACCTTGGAGGCCATAGGTGTTACAAAAACACCTTCTCCCACTCAATTATTTAAGGCGTGTGATTAAATCTCATAGAATGATTTACCAAGTTATCTAGATGCCAATTTAGATACCTAAATCATTCAATGCATGTTCATACCAAAAGAGATATATGAGTGGCACTCCTATTCTATATGACATGTTATCATACAATAATAAATATTGTAATATTTAAGCATAAAATAAATAGCAACAATTTTGGCCCATCCTAGAAAAACAAGTAAATTACAATGAATTTGGAATACAAGATCTTCAAGGGGCCCATCAACCATATGCTCATCCTTCGGCCTCCACCCTTGGGATTGCACGGCCCACAACCCCACATAAGGGGCTGCCATGCGCAGCCCATTAGGCTTTGCAAGGCTGCCGTGCGCAGCCCACCAAGCTTTGGGCTTGCCATGCGCAGCCCAATCCACTCCTAGGGTGCGCACGGTGCTCGTTCTCGGTTCCGGTTGCTTCACGTCTTCGATTATTCGATGTAGAACGTGTTACAATTTAATTTAAACAAATAAAAATACTGAGAAATTTTTTTTTTTTTAATCACAGCAGTAAAAAAAAATACTGCACATAATTTTAATACATTAAAAAAAAACTGCAGCAATATTTAATACATAAAAAAAAAAAATTATAGCAACTACCAAGAAGGAATTATGGCGATGATAGACCACCCTTCTTGTTACAATTCTGAAATCAAAATTACATAGAAAATCTAGGACCAAAATCGAGCAATAACAAACCACATAAAACATATATAAATCAATACATCACATGTAATTATATATGCGAAAACCTAGAGTGTCATCTCTTTCTAAAACATGCATAATCACAATAAAAAGAAATTGATCCACGTATATATACATTAATTAATTAAAAGGGTTCAACCTGGCTCTGATACCAATTGTAGGGAAAAAATATACCCGCAGCGGAAGCGAGACTAAAAAAAATGGTTTGAGTAGCTTTTAAAATTTTTTCATTTTTATGAACCTTAAACCATTTTGATTAATTAAAGATATATAATAAATAACAAAAGATTAATACCTCTTGTCGCGTGATCCGATTGACTTACGTCGATGGTAATCCGCAAAATCTTCAATCCTAGCACGAACGTGGATCACCTAGGAGCGTGGTCTCCCTTTCTTTGAATTGCAAACCTGAGAGCGGATATAACAAACTTTTCTTGATTCGTTAGTCCCAAAAACAATCTAAAGAAACCTAAGATTATTCCGGTCACTTTTGAGTTCTCAATCTTATAATCGAAACTCGCATGAACCTAGATCGATGTAGTATACACAAGCTTATTGATGAATAAGCAAACAATATACCATCAAAGAATAATCTATGTTCCTTTTGTTTTTAGTAGAATAAAAGCTCTCTATCTATGAGTTGAGAAGAAGAAGAAAAAATAAAATTTCTGCACCAAAAAACCCTATGGCCGAAATTCTCTTCTTTTTCTTTTATGGGTGGCCGAATTCTTTCACCAAAAAGGACTAGGGTTGCCACAATTTTTACTCCAAAAATATAGGAGTTTTAGTTGCACCCTAATTCACTTTCTAAGAGTTCAAACCCTAATCCAACTCATAAATCTTTTATTCCTTATTTGACTAAAATAAAAATTCTTATTTGATTAAATAAATAAAATTAATTATTTATTTCCTTGTCAAACAAGTCTTTTAATTTAAGTACACTACTACCAATAGTATACCAATAGGAATCATATTTCCTAATCAGAAAAGATTTGTTTCTTAATTAAACAATTAATTAATAAATTAATTAATTCTTATTTAATTAAACAATGAAAACAAAATAATATTTTAGGCTATTATAGCACCTTGCCGCCCCATATAATATATTGGGCCAAATATTATTTTTCTTATTTCATTTAATCCATAGGACTTTAAATAAAAAGCCCACATGTGAACTAGACCCATTCTTACTAAAAGAAACAAGCCCACATGTCATCCATTAATATATAAATATAATTTAGCAGCCCATTACATAAATAATGTGCAAATTATATTCTTAATATATTAAATGCAATTCTAGATGGACCCTAAATTGGTCCGGTAGAATATATCAAGTGATCCATGCAAGTCCGTGTGGATTGGGGATCTTGGCGGGCTATCTAAATTTAAGCTTCAATAGTCATAACCTAATCACAATCAACAAATGATTCACTTAGGTCCGATCCATTAATTTTAACTCATTCCACTAAAGAGCTAAAATTGAACTCTTAAATAAAGACAGAAAAGGAAGTTGTTTCCTCATTCATACCCTAGACAATCATATTGGAGATAGTGTATCCTCGTGATTAATATCAGTAATCGCCAAGAGTTCATAGACCGCCTATAACTCTCCAAGTTACCATATTTACTCATATGACCACGTTTTGAACTTGGATATTTTGACTTGTCCAGAAGCCATGTTTTCAATAGACACTATTGAAAACTCAACGTTGAGATTTAATATCCAATTACCTCAAAACATCCATATGATGATATTATACTCTCATTTAATAAATGGAGCCACGATGTCCATATCTATAAATGAAGTCCTCTATCGATTAACAAATGAATATCACCAAACTATCGAGGATAGACTATGTGATATAATCGTACTCATTGATAGCTCAAATGATATCACCTGCAACCATAAGTCCATCATTTATCTCAGGATTAAGATAGACTCTCCGATTGTCCTGATAATGAAATTACTTTTATCTACTGACGGTTATAGATAACGTATTTCATTGTGATCCTGTTCAATGCACCCAGTGCACTAGATTCTTTTGCTCGAAGACACTCCGATGATTTTAGACTCATCATATCTCATTTGATCCCACTCAAATGCTAGCAAAAGAATTCTACAACTTTAACAAGATAAAGGTGCCCAACCTTTAACTTAAGTTGTGAACAATATTCAAGACTAACTAAAGAATTGTGTCTACCACATACATATCCAGATGTATGAACAATTCTTCTTTTCTCATAGTCTTTAGACCTTATGATTATTTACTTTGACAATTATTAAACTATAAATGCTATAAGATTTGTTTAAAACAGAAATCACTTTATTAATATGAAAAAGATTGTTAATTACATTATTACACTCTTGCTATTGAGCATAATCCTAACAGTGATGTGGCACATGCTGGTTGGTCCTCATTTTCCCTCTCTCTCTTCCTTTTAAATTTCCTTCATTCCCTCTCATTCATTCCAAGAAGAAAAAATTAGAAAAACTTGACCAGAATTTTTCTCTCAACTTTTCTCACCTTCCAAACACTATAACTTTCTCATATGAAGTCAGATTTGGTTGATTAAAGCTGAAGATTTTTCATATTCGAGTTCTCTACCTTTTCCAAGTGGTCTTGTAGCTGTTTGATCGATTTTTCTAGTGGTTCTACATAGAAAACCGAACCAGCTCGTGATTGCAAGGTAGTGTTCATATCTTTGTTATTTCTTCTTTTATAACCTTCAATTTGGTTGGGGTTTCTTCTTCTATATGTATGTATATGTATGGTGAACGCTATTGAGAAAGAAAGATTCATAATCAATCATAATCAAAAGTCTAATTAGAGACATATGTGAACTAGTTTATTGGATTCTATGATTTTCACATGATGGAGATTTGTATTGTGATTAGATTGATATCTAGGATTATTTGAGACTTGATTGAATCATTTTATGATTAATAATCCTTTAAATATGCTTTGATCCTTTGATTGATAATATCTAGGATTAATGCTCTTGTATATGTTTTTAGAGACATCTAGGATTTAATTGATTTATCATTATATCCTTACTCTAAATCTTTGGCTAGAATATTCATTGAATACATTTTATGTTTCTAGCATTTATATGTATGTTTATAGCATCTTGAATATGTGTTTCATGATTCTGATCTATTCAAGTGTTATTTGTATGAATGAAACTATGAGCTTTTGTGTTAGGTGTTTTCACATGCTCTAGGCGATGCGGTTGTTTTGCACAACAAAATAATGTTTTAAATGTGATCATTTTGAAAACCAATTTCACCATTTAAAAATCCACTTAGATAGAAAATTAGTAAAGTGGTAAGTAAGGATTCGTTCCATAGGGAATTAGAGTAATTAGTTGAATTATTTAACAATTCCTAAAAATGCAAATAAAGTAAATCATGGTAGTTTGAATGGTGTATGGTTTAAGAAACCATCAAACATACATGGAAAATAAAAGTAATAAAATGTAAAGAAAATATGAATAGATAGGAATCCAATAATAACAACCTAGATAAGAAAATGGATTAAACAATTAATTAGGAGTCTAGGGACATGATAGAGTAGCTAATGGACTTTGAGCAATTCATCAATGGCTTCATTAATGCACTATTCACACAATCAAGGACCGATCTTATTCAAAAGTGTTGTTTAGACCCTCACTATGAACCCTAAACAACTTCCACCACAATGCCTAACCGATTAAGGAGAGTGGATCACGGCGGGATCGGTTGGTGACGATCGAATGGCCTAGGCAATCGTGGTAGGCCTACCCTCCAAAAGCCTATCCTATTCACTATGTGCTACAATCAATCAAGTGTGTCAATAACTTAATCAATTTTATCACAACATATTGTAATCAATAAGTGTGTCAATACTCATATAATCACATAAGCGCAAGATTTAATTAAAAAGTAAATAAAACTCTAATCATGCAAACATAATATTTAAAGCCTTAATAAATAATCATAGTCCAAAAGTGTCTCAAATCATCCCCCTAGAAAGGGGGTTTAATTACTTATATTCACAAACAAAGAATGGAAGTAAAATGGAGAGAAATCACCATTGGGTCTCTCTTGTAAGCTTGATCCTTCCTTGAGCTTCCTTGCTTGAGTCTTGTGTAAAGATTGGGTGTTGAGGAGGTGTCTAGATAGGTGGAGTCAAATAGAAAGTGACAAAGGAAATGGGTGGAGAAGATAGAAAGAGAGGAATGATTTATGTGGAGTAATCTAGGTGTTTATTGGAGAGGAGAATGGTGGGATTAGGAGTGGTGGAGAAAGGAGGTTTCTTGGTTGTCAAGAGATGTCCAAAAGAGGAAAAATGTGATGAATTTATAGGATTTTCAAATTAGGTCTCAGGTGGCAAATTACCAAAATAGCCCCTGACCATGGCAAATTACCATTTAGTCCAACAGAGGGGGTCATTTTGTAATTTTTCTGACCAATCAGTTTTGCACAAAGGAGTGGTCGCTACTTGTTTTCTATGGCGACCTTGGGGAGACCCAAATGGCGAAGGAATCAGGTGCCAAAACAACTCCCTATCGCCATGGCGACCTCGAAATGCAAACCGTGACCTCGATTTACGCGGTTTGGTCACGATTTGGGATTGGGAGCAACTTAGGGAATTATGGGAGTGATTTGGGTGGCCGAATTTCGGTCGATTGAAGGGTCATAAATGATGCGATGAGGTTGCCGTTCGGTTTGCGGTCCGATTGTTAGGATTATGCTCAATAGCAAGAGTGTAATGTTGTACTTGCCGTTCTTTTCATATTAATAAAGTGATTTATGTTTTGTTAACAAAATCTTATATAACATTTATTATTATAATTGTCAAAGTAAATAATCATAAGGTCAAAAGACTATGAGAAAAGAAGAATTGTTTTTACATCTGGATATGTATGAGGTAGACACAATTCTTTAGTTAGTATGGAATAATGTTCACAACTTAAGTTAAAGGTTGGTCACCTTTATCTTGTTAAAGTTGTAGAATTCTTTTACTAGCATTTGAGTGGGATCAAATGTGTTATGATGAGTCTAAAATCATCGAAGGGTCTTCGAGTAAAAGAATCTACTGCACTGGGTGCATTGAACTGGATCACAATGAAATCCTTTTTCTAGAACCGTCCATAGATAAAAGTCTTTTCATTATCAGGACGATCAGAAAGTCTATCTTAATCCTGAGATAAATAATGGACTTATGGTTGCAAGTGATATGAATAGATAGGAATCCAATAATAACAACCTAGATAAGAAAATGCATTAAACAATTAATTAGAAGTCTAGGGAAATGATAGAGTAGCTAATGGACTTTGAACAATTCATCAATGGCTTCATTAATGCACTATTCACACAATTAAGGACCGATCTCATTCAAAAGTGTTGTTTAGATCGTCACCACGAACCCTAAACAACTTCCCACCGCAATGCCTAACCGATTAAGGAGAGGGGGTCATGGCGGGATCGGTTAGTGACGATCGAATGGCCTAGGCAATTGTGGTAGGCCTACCCTCCAAAAGCATATCCTATTCACTATGTGCTATAACCAATCAAGTGTGTCAATAACTTAATCAATTTTATCACAAATTATCCTACAACATATTGTAATCAATAAGTGTGTCAATACTCATATAATCACATAAGTGTAAGATCTAATTAAAAAGTGAATAAAACTATAATTGAATAAACATAATATTCAAAGCCTTAATAAATACTCATAGTCCAAAAGTGTCTCAAATCATCCCCCAAGAAAGGGGGTTTAATTACACATAATCACAAACAAAGAAAGGAAGTAAAATGGAGAGAAATCACCCTTGGGTCTCTCTTGTAAGCTTGATCCTTCCTTGAGCTTCCTTGCTTGAGTCTTGTGCAAAGATTGGGTGTTGATGAGGTGTCTAGATAGGTGGAGTCAAATGGAAAGTGACAAAGGAAATGGGTGGAGAAGATGGAAAGAGAGGAATGATTTATGTGGAGTAATCTAGGTGTTTATTGGAGAGGAGAATAGAGAGATTAGGAATGGTGGAGAAAGGAGGTTTCTTGATAAACAAGAGTTGTCAAGAGTTAGCATAAAATGGTGTATTTATATGTTAGAAAAGCTAGGGTATGAAATGGGAATGAAAGGACAAGAATACCCCTCAAAAATGGCTTGAAAAACGTCCATTTTGCTGCTTCTAAAAAGTGGAGGTCGCCATGGCGACAGGGAGTGCGCAGCAGCTACGAAAACAGGCATAACTTCCTGTAGAAAACTTGGAATCGCAATTCATAAAAACCGCTGGAAAGTAGACTTCCGGGGCTTTCCGAATATATATAATCCAAAATGTGGTTCGATCTGAAGAGAGAGATATGCCTATTTGAATATGAATGATCTGCACACACTTTTTACAATTTCAGCCCCTTTTGCCACCAATATTACTCCAATGCCTCTGAACCTTATAAATACCTGAAGACACTTAATTCACACCATTAAATCATGGGATATTGCCCAAGAATCAAGCAAAAAGAGAAGGAAGTGAGGGCCAAAATCATACCAATTTTGGTTCAATCAAATACCCCCAAACCTATCTTTTGCTCGTCCTCGAGCAAAACAAACAATAAGCACCAACGGACATGTGTTTAATTATTAAAAAAAATTATTAAAGCACCAACTCTTTGTGAATGACTCAAAGTTAATATTCGACTTGCAAAACCAATAAGTGAAGAGATTAAACTAATGTTGTGCTTATTAGGAAATAATGCATGTAAGAGATGCTAAATAAAGATTAAAGACATGCCACTCTAAGTAAACATTGCACGCAAAGCTATTCCACATTCAAGATGCTTAAGCTTCAAAACTAAAGTGCCATTAGGAAAAGAATGTAATTCGCCTCGACATCTAATCCTCACCGAATTCTCTCATTTGCACACAGATTCCTAAGCTTCACTCACAATCCATATGCAATATGAGTTTATGTTCAAGATATCAAATTTAATTGCACATGATTATTTAAAAACATAATTTCTCAAAATTTGTCTCATGAATGGAATTGAAAACCATGAACCGGAAAGAATATGCATCAACCAAAATTTCCAAAGTGGACATCCCTAAAGATCAAATAGGTCTTTCATTTGGTTGTAATGGGGCCAAAGGTGAACGGTGAGTCAATAAATGGGAAGAATTGATAGCAATCACCCAATGGTCACACTAAGGCATATATTATAAATTAAGCACAACTTGCTCATTACAACCTTGCATATTCCACAATTTGGCGTTCAGGCTTACAATTAACTTTTTGCATTTTTCTACTCTTAATTTTTGTTGAGTAGCTCATTTGATTTCACAAAATTGATCTAGGCACTTAGTGCCTCATTCATTTTCTTTTTCTTTTTCTTTTTCTATGCTTTTCTTTTCTTTTCTTTGCTTGTCTTTTTCTTTTTCTTTTCAAGCATTGCATTTCATCTTTTTCATGTGTTTGCACATAAATATTTGCCTAGGTACACGCCTTACATTTTAATACACCTCAAAGCTTACGTTCAACCCCTAAGCCTTAGCAAACCATTTGGTAAAAGGTAAGTTTAGTGTTTAGGCTATATGGTTTATGTTGATGTGGTTCATGAATGAAAAGCTTAATTGTGTTTTTCTTCAAATGGGCTATGGAGCACACACATTAGAGGGATAGGAAGTATTTAGGCCAATTTGGTGGTTTTCACATGCATTGCCTAAAATCATTTCTAAAGATTTGTCCACAAAGTCAATCAAGGCATCCACAAGCAGTCCATATGTTCTATGGCAAACAACATTTAAGTGCGAATGAGACATTTTAAATATGCATAATATGTGTGTTTGAATGAGTGTTTAAAGAGTAAGAACTTTCCCTCAAATACGCTTTTTAAGGCCTTGTTTGTGAACCTCACGGGAAGTCTCCACTATTAATTCCTAACCTTCAAGTACAATTGAATATTCACTCAACATCAAGAGAAAAGAACTAGCGCGCTTTGAGCAATGCAACCCTAAATGGCATGATGTTAATCTAAACTAAGAAAGGCAAAAATACACAATTCCTTACTTGCACACACAAAGGCACAATCTCAACAAGCAAAATATGCTCAAACATGGCATTATCACAAGATTTTCGAAATTTTTGAAAACTTTAGGCTCAAAATGTTTTTGCACATAATTGCAAACAAGAGATGATGATGTGCACACACCCCCAAACCTAAATTAGACATTGTCCTCAATGTCTTTGGGGCATATAAACCTATAAACGCGGCGCAACATACATCCATAATTAAAGAGTTTCAAAAACACATTTTAATGTCCATTTAAAATTTATCCCAAATAATTAAATCAAGTGCCTCAAGAATATCCTATATGCTCATAATCAACTCAAGAGATATATCAATGCAAATTCATCAAGAGACATCATCACAATCCATGTGGATAAAATATATGATCATTCAAGCCTAAATCCACTATCACAAACAATCCACACCCTTATTCTAAACAAGAAACTAAAAAGCAAGAAATAAAACAAATTAAAAAGCAAGAAAGAAATTGTACCTAGGTGGGGTGCCTCCCACCTCCGGCACTCCAAACTCCAAAATGTTGCTTTTCTTAGGCTAAGGCTCTTGCCTTTTTTATGAGCACTCTTGGCTTGCTTGTCCCTCCAAGACTCACAAGTTGTCTTTGTTTCATCCCATGAGATAAAGAAACCTTGCTTCAACGCACAAGCAACACAACGCACTTCCTCAAGAAGCAATAGAAAATCTATACAAGCACTAAGCACATTAGAAAGTTCCGGCAAATAAATATATACTCAATACATGCAATTGCCAACAAGATTTTGGAGAACATTTATTACTCTAAAAGAAACAAACTTAACCAACAAAAATCACAATGCGAAAGAACATCTATATATGGAGGACAAAATTCCAAAAAAACTGGTGACTTTCGAATTCGACCAATGTCCGCTCTTCAGTGCATATTTTCAAAAATACTCAATAAAACCTTCTCCAATTTTGGAACAGGAACATAGACATGTAAATGCACACTTTTCATATATAAAATATTTCAAAATTCAAATTAGAAAAGTGTGGAAACGGACTTCGAAAATGGTTCACGTGCAGAATTTCAATACAGGGCATCGCCCATGACCTTTGGTCGAAGAAACGTTCATAACTTTTAAACCGACACCCAGAATTTTACGTTATTTATACCGTTGGAACCGTATCGAAATATCGAAGAACACAGCGTGGGCGAAATAATTTATTTCCTCACCAAGAAGTACAGTTTTAATGAAACATTTGACCTCAGAAATTTCAAAACAGGGACTTTCGCAAAGGTCAAAGAAAAACTTGAAAAAATAAAATGAAAAATGACTCAAATAATGAATCCATACCCCCAAACCTAATCTAAACATTATCTTCAATCTATATATGACATTGAGATGCATGGACAATGAATAAACGAAGCACGGAAGGCAAGAACTCAAACACTACCCTAGGCACTAAACACAACACAAAAAAATCACACACTTATTCTAAACAAAAATGTAAAAACTAAAAAGAAAAATAAAATGAACAAAGAAAGAAATTATACCTAGGTGGGGTGCCTCCCACCAAGCGCTTGGTTTTACGTCCCCGCTAGACGTGTTACTTGGATCGGTCAACAGAATTCCAAGGTTTCGAATATGCGCCTATATGCGATTAGGTCTTGGAAGTATTTGTCGCTCGCCGGCGTTTTCCTAATCACATAAAGCAAAAGCAAGTAAATGTTCACTTGAAAAAGTGGCTTGATAAGTTTAGGAAACAACCTATACCAAATGCTTTTGTGTAGGCGGCATGGAAAAGTAATGGGAGGGACATAAGGCTTTGGTTCCTTCATTTCATCATTTGTCTCCTCTTCTCCTACTTCTTCACTTTCAAAACTAGAAGACTCCTTAGCAAAATTATGAAAATAATTGTGCTCTACATTCTCACCCTTCCAATGGATGGTGGTCGCTTCTTCTAGCATAGGTGGATTTGGGAACTCTTGGCTCTCTTGCGCTTGCGTGGCTTCCATGATAGCTCCAAGGTGCACTTCTAATCTTCTCAACGAAGCTTCTAATCCTGAAAATCTAAGTGCACTTGCCTCCAAACATTCATTCAAAGTATGCTCGTATGTCATTTGTGATGATCGGATGGCCTCTAGCATTTCTTCCTCAGGAATCCCATCCTTTGGCCCCATATTAGAAGAATTTGAGTCATGAGCTCTTTCTTCCTTCGAGTGCCTTGAGGCAAATAACTCCATGTCCCAGTTGAATATGGCCAATTGCAAGTCAAACTGATCCATTGTTCCTGAAAAGAAAAATAGAAGAAAAATAAAAGAAAAATGAAAACAAGACTATAAAATCTAAAAATAACGAAAATGACAAATAACTAAAAAAAAAAAAAAATCTAACTATAAAAAAATGAATAACAAAAGAAATATGAAAAATCTAAACTACAAAGAAAAGCTAAGTAATTCAACAATCGCTTTAGTTCCCCGGCAGTGGCGCCATTTTGATGACTCGCTTTTTGTGTTGTTACCAAATTGCGAATTACCAAAAGAATGTTATAAAATGAATCTTTTACGCAATATATTTTAAGATATGAAAATGAGTATTGTGGTAAACTTAGAATTCGTTCCACAGGGAATTAGAGTAATTAGTTGAATTAATTAACAATTCCTAAAATACAAAATAAAGTAAATCATGGTAGTTTGAATGGTGTATGGTTTAAGAAACCATCAAACATACATGGAAAAATAAAAGCAATAAAATGTAAAGAGAATATGAATAGATAGGAATCCAATAATAACAACCTAGATAAGAAAATGGATTAAACAATTAATTAGAAGTCTAGGGAAATGATAGAGTAGCTAATGGACTTTGAGCAATTCATCAATGGCTTCATTAATGCACTATTCACACAATTAAGGACCGATCTCATTCAAAAGTGTTGTTTAGATCGTCACCACGAACCCTAAACAACTTCCCACCGCAATGCCTAACCGATTAAGGAGAGGGGGTCATGGCGGGATCGGTTAGTGACGATCGAATGGCCTAGGCAATTGTGGTAGGCCTACCCTCCAAAAGCATATCCTATTCACTATGTGCTATAACCAATCAAGTGTGTCAATAACTTAATCAATTTTATCACAAATTATCCTACAACATATTGTAATCAATAAGTGTGTCAATACTCATATAATCACATAAGTGTAAGATCTAATTAAAAAGTGAATAAAACTATAATTGAATAAACATAATATTCAAAGCCTTAATAAATACTCACAGTCCAAAAGTGTCTCAAATCATCCCCCAAGAAAGGGGGTTTAATTACACATAATCACAAACAAAGAAAGGAAGTAAAATGGAGAGAAATCACCCTTGGGTCTCTCTTGTAAGCTTGATCCTTCCTTGAGCTTCCTTGCTTGAGTCTTGTGCAAAGATTGGGTGTTGATGAGGTGTCTAGATAGGTGGAGTCAAATGGAAAGTGACAAAGGAAATGGGTGGAGAAGATGGAAAGAGAGGAATGATTTATGTGGAGTAATCTAGGTGTTTATTGGAGAGGAGAATGGAGGGATTAGGAATGGTGGAGAAAGGAGGTTTCTTGATAAACAAGAGTTGTCAAGAGTTAGCATAAAATGGTGTATTTATATGTTAGAAAAGCTAGGGTATGAAATGGGCATGAAAGGACAAGAATACCTCTCAAAACTGGCTTGAAAAACGTCCATTTTGCTGCTTCTAAAAAGTGGAGGTCGCCATGGCGCGCCATAGGGTAGCCATGGCGACAGGGAGTGCGCAGCAGCTACGAAAACGGGCATAACTTCCTGTAGAAAACTCGGAATCGCAATTCGTAAAAACCGCTGGAAAGTAGACTTCCGAGGCTTTCCGAATATATATAATCCAAAATGTGGTTCAATCTGAAGAGAGAGATATGCCTATTTGAATATGAATGATCTGCACACACTTTTTACAATTTCAGCCTCTTTTGCCACCAATACTACTCCAATGCCTCTGAACTTTATAAATACCTGAAAACACTTAATTCACACCATTAAATCATGGGATATTGCCTGAGAATCAAGCAAAAAGAGATGGAAGTGAGGGCCAAAATCATACCAATTTTGGTTCGATCAAAGTCTTCTTGCTCAATACAAAGCTTCACTCACTTTGAAAGAGACTTCAACCTTTCCTCAAGGCAAATAATCTAAATTATGCAAATGATGCAAATCACAATCAACACAACATAGAACATGTGATCAAGACATTCTATGGAATAACTAGACCTAAACATGTGAGAACACAAGAATAAAAGTCTAGATGTAAAAACATGAATTAAACCTAGAGTATATGAAAACACCTAACACAAAAGCTCATAGTTTCATTCACACAAATAACACTTGAAAATATTATAATCATGAAGCACAAATTCAAGATGCTATTAACATACAAAATAATGCTAGAAACATAGAATGTATTCAATGAGTATTCTAGCCAAAGATTTAGAGCATGTGTATATTAATAAATCAAATAAATCCTAGATGTCTCTAAAAAACACATACAAGAGCATTAATCCTATATTTCATCAATCAAAGGATCAAAACACATTTCAAGTATTATCAATCATATAATTATTCAATCAAGTCTCAAATAATCCTAGATGTCAATCTAACCACAATACAACTCTCAAACATGTGAAAATCATAAAATCAAAGAATCTAGTTCACATGTCTCTTATTAGACTTTTGATTAGGATTGATTATGAAGCTATCTTTCTCAATAGCATTCACCGTACATATACATACATATAGAAGAAGAAATCACAAAGATATGACCAATACCTCAAGATCACGAGCTGGTTTGTTTTTCTGTGTTAAACCACTAGAAAAGTCTATCAAAAAGCTGCAAGACAAATTGGAAAAGGTAGAGGACTCGATTATGAACACTCTCCAATTTGAACAACCAATTTCGACTTCGTATGAGAAAGTTATGGTGTTTGGAAGGTGAGAAAAATTGTAGAGAAAATTCTGGTCTGATTTCAAGCTTTTCTTCTTGTTATGAAAATGGGAGGGAATGGAAATATTTAAAAGGAAGCAAGAGAGAGAAAATAGATCGGCCAACCAAAGCATGCCACGTCAGCTCCACATGTGGACCGCGTGTGGCACACGTGGGTAGAGGGCCATGCTGGCTGTGTGGCACACGTGCTCCACACGTGGCCAACAAGTTTGGCCGTTGGCCTCGCTTGTTCCTCCCGCGCTCCGCTCGCATTCTTCGACCGTATCTAGGCCTCCGAACTTTGATTTCGAATCCATTTTCAGATTACAAATTGTGACTCCCACACACATAATAATGACTACAAAACTTTGATAAAATATTAAGAATTCATCTCGAAAAACGAAGATGAACACAACTCAACGAATGAGAACGAAAAGTAGCGTAACTACATTGTTTGGACTCGAAATCAAATGTATGAGTAACCGAAATGACCAAGACTCAATAACGAATCATAAGAGATCATGTTCAAGTCTAAAAACAATAAAATGTAAACATATAAGCACAATGTCACACATGTATGCCGTTTACTAGACATAGTCTTAGAACATGCAATTCTACTAAGTATGAGAATTTGAGTTCAATGCATGAGCATGTAAAAACATGTGAATGTGCTATATAAATGATTTGTGTGTGTGTGCCTATTACCTTGAAGAAGAATGAGGTCTATATTACCTTAATTGTGCAAAGTAGTCTATTATACCCTGAAAACAGGTCACGACCCATTAGACAAAAAACAACTCGGGCCCATTTATGAAAGCCCAAGCTTATGTTAAAAATAGAAGCTAAGAAAAGACCCCAGTATAATAGCAATCCAAGAAGGTTTCGCCTGGCCAAGTAAGGTCTGATTCCCTTAGATTTTCTACATGGGCAAACCAAGCATTGAACCAGGTCCCCTCCACATGCATCGAACGATGAGTTCCTCTTCCAAAAAACATGCCAAGATCATAGATCAGACAGGTGTCAAACAAGCATTCGATGTAAGGTAAGGTTGCTGCCTAAAGCTATTTAGGTCACCAGCCTAGAACACTCAAGTTTAGTCACTCAAGCATGTTTTCAGAAGGTATAAATACAAGGTTCACAACCCATAAGATGGGACTGAAGTTTTTTGGGCTTTGATCCGATCAACTTAATTAATCTATTGTAAAATCTTTGCATAAATACGAATTACCAGCCAGCTATTTCAAAGTTATAGCCTAGCCCTCCATGGTCATTCTTTGACCCTTTTCTTACTAAAATCAACCGTAAACAATTGGTGCTAGAAGGAGGGGGAAAACCCAACTCCAAGGAAACTTGAAACCACTAAGCCCATGAATCCATCCGACAAGGACCCGACGGGTTTCACCGCCAACCCAACTATTGAAAACCCAGCCTCCGATCCTCGGGAATCTAATGTCCCCCAGATTGCCCTGACTCCACCACCATTGGATACGTCGACCCTTTCGAGCCTTTCGCCACAAGAGTTGCAGGAAGTGAATGCGCACTTGCAGCAACTCATGAAAATCATGTGGGGAGTTTTTCAAGTCCCTCCTCTCGTCTATCGCACCCCGAAGCGTCGGGCGATTTTAGCTCCATATGGCGTGCAAGCCGAAGACCTCACCCCCCCTCCCCCAAGAAGATAGGATTGACAAAGGAAAAACAATATTGGAAGAACATAGCAAGTCACAGTCCTGGTCCGGTCATTCGGACGAGGAGAGCTCTCGTTCAACTTACTCAAAACGAAAAGGTCACAGAACGGCCAAAGAAAGGGAAGGGGAGGAAAGTGTCTCCCAAAAGCGATACGATGGTCGACGAGGTCGATCGTCCCAAAAAACCAAAACCCCATATGAGACCAACGAGTCTCCTCCCAAAGTAACCAAAGTCCCGGAAGATGGGAAGAATCCTCCCGTTCATCGACACCTCCATTTCGATTGTTCTACTAGGAAGGACCACCAATATATGTGCGAAATACGAAAAATCAAAGACGACATGCAAAGGATGGAAAGAGATTGTTGCGAAGCACGAGGTTCAATACAATTACCCAGCATCCACCGTGGGCCATTTACGGAGGAGGTGTTAGAAAAACCTTTCTCAAGAAACTTTTAAATGCGAAACATCGACCAATACACAGAGGAGCGAGACCCGATAGAGCATGTTAGTAGATTTGTCACCCTAATGGCTACCGAAACTAGAGACAATCGCTTATTATGCCAAGCATTCCCGGTTACTTTCAGAGATTTAGTAGGGAGTTGGTTCAGATAGTTGCCCCAAAATAGCATTAGCAGTTTCGACCAACTCAACCAGTCTTTCACACATCAGTTTATGGGAAGCCTTCAGCGGAAAAAATCTCTGGCCCATCTTTCAAGTTTAAAACAAGGAAAGAACGAAACCATTAGAGAGTACTTAGCCCGTTTTAATAGAGAGGCAGTAAGAATAGATGATTTCAACGATATAACAGCCGTTAACGCCTTCACCAACGGCCTTCAGAGTGACTCATTTTCATTCTGATTGAGGCGACAGAGGCCCTCCACATATCCGGAGTTAGTAGAAGTAACAGCCGATTACGCTAGGGCCGAGGAGGAAGAAGTAGCCCAGGGTGGGACTTTAGTACACGGTACACGACCTGAAAAAATATAAGGGTTAAGAGTCGATACACCCAAAACAAGACAGAAGGAGAGGCGTCCTGACCACAATAAGAGAATTCGAAGGAATGATACCCGGGATGGCAGAGATTACCTAAGAAGTAGGTATTCAGCCTACACCCCTCTTACACGTGATGTAGAAAGCATATTCACAATAGCCCAGGAAAAAGGGATACTTCGCTGGCCCCAGAAGATGAGCGCCCCCCCGTACAAGCGACCAACGAAAAAATATTATCGGTTCCACCTTGACCATGGTCATGAGACATCGAAGTGCTTCCAGTTAAAAGAACACATTGAAAGTCTAATCAAAGAAAGATATTTAAAAGATTACTTGATCAGAAAGGATAACAGCCGAGGACCAAAGCTAGAAGAAAAAAGGGATCTGCCCCAGAAAAGTCCACAGAAAGGGAGTCCGATTTATACAATCTCGGGAGGGCCAAACATAGGCCATAGTAATCAGGAGAGGAAAGCCGAGATAAGAACGGTTTCAGGAAAAGAGGTCAACCTTACGGAACAAACCCAAAAAAGGTCAAAAGAGGGTTGGAGTCCAATATCTTTTCAACCAGAGGATGCTAACGGATACGACGCCCGACCCAATGACACCATAGTGGTCGAGTTGTAGATTGGCCATAGAGATGTCTGAAGGATCCTAATCGACAACGGCAGTTCTCCAGACATTCTAAGCGAGTCAGTTTTTTGATAGTTGGGATTCACGCCTAAAAACCTCCAACCATTCGATGCCCCCCTTAGGGCCTTCGGAGGAGCCGAAATACACCCGCTTGGAATGGTGAAGCTCCCAGTAAGGGTCAGCCATTACCCTACCAGGCGAACGGTAATGATTGAATTCGTAGTAGTCAACATCCCAAACTGGCCTTACAATGCCTTGATGGGAAGACCGTTTCTCAATGAAATAAGAGTGGTAACGGCCACCTACTGTCTCAAAATAAAATTTCCAACCGAATTCGGAACAGGTGAAATCAAAGGCTCCCAGGAAACTGCACGAAAGGCAAACCTCTCAACATTCACCACCAAAAAAAGGAATAGAGGAAGTACTCCAACTAGATAAACTGTTAGGTTTTTAGTTTGTGTTGGCATATATTCCATATCAAAATGTTGTTCATCTTGTATTGTTTAGTGGTCATATTGATGATGATTCAAAGCTTCAAAGAAAGACTCAACTACAATGCATGCAAGATGGTGGCTTGATAAGGGGAATAAGCTTCATTGCTCATCAAAGGTATAATTGACCTCATTCCTCTTACAAGGCATAGGCACACACACACAAATCATTCATAAGTGTCCTTGCATCATTGTGCACCATTTATATAACACTTTCACATATTTTTATATGCTCATGCATTGTACTCAAATGCTCATACATTTTGGAGTTGCATGTTCTAAGACTATGTCTAGGAAATGGCATTCATATGTGAACTTGTGTTTGTATGTTTGTGTTTCTTGTGTTTTGGACTTGTAATTGATCTTAATTGATTCCTTATTGAGTTTCAGTCATTTCGGTTACTCATTCATTTAGTTTCGAGTCCAAACGATGTAGCTACACTACTTTTCGTTCTTATTCGTTGAGTTATGTTCGTCATCGATTTCTGAGATGAATTCTCAACCATTTGCCAAATTTTCATAGTCTTCGTTGTGCGTGAGGGAGTCATGGTTCATAATCTGAAAATGGATTTGAATTCAGAGTTTGAATGCCTGAATACGGCTGAAGAACGGGAGAGGTGTGCGGGAGAAGCACCATGGCTGTTAGGCCTTGGCATGGCCACCCTGTGTGGAGGCCGTGTGCCACACGGCCCAACCAGCCCTCTGGTACCGTGTGGCACACATGCCCCACATGGCCCTGGGCTGATGTTTCATGCTTTGATTGGTCAAAAATCTTATTCTCTCTCCTTCCTTTTAAATACCTCCATCTCCCTCCATTTGTTTTCAAGAAGAAAAGTTTGAAATCCCGTCAGATTTTTTCTCTCCAATTTTCTCAACTTCCAAACACTATAATGTTCTCATATGAAGTCGGAATTGAGTGATTCAAGTTGGAGATTGTTCGTAATCAAGTTCTCTACCTTTTCCAAGTGATCTTGCAGCTGTTTGATTGATTTTCGAAGTGATCTACTCAGAAAACCGAACCAGCTCGTGAAATCAAGGTAGAGTTCATATCTTGGTGATTTCATCTTTTTAAACCTTCAATTTGCTTTGGGTTTCTTCTTCTATATGTATGTGTATGTATAGTGAATGCTATTAAGAAAGATAGCTTCACAATGAATCTAATTGAAAAGTCTAATTAGAGACACATGTGGACTAGATTCTTGGATTCTTTGTTTTTCACATGATTGAGAGTTGTATTGTGATTAGATTGACATCTACGATTATTTGAGACTTGATTGATTCATTTTATGATTAATAATCCTTTGAAATGTGTCTTTGATCCTTGATTGATGATATCTAGGATTAGAGCCTTTGTATGTGTTTTTAGAGATATCTAGGATTGAATTGTTTTTTAACAATATCTCCTATCTCTAAATCTTTTGCTAGAATACTTGTTGAATACATTTTGTGATTCTAGCATTTTTTATGTATGTTTATAACATCTTGAATTTGTGCTTCATGTATATGGATTATTCAAGTGTTATTTGTTTTGAATGAATCTAGGAGTTTTATGTGTTAGTTGATTTCACATGCTCTAGGTTTTCATTCATTTTTTGCATCTAGATTTCTATTGCTTGTGTTTTCACATCTATAGATCTAGTTGTTCCATGGAATGTATTAATCATATGTTCTATGTTGTTTTGATTGTTTGCATCATTTGCATTCACATGATCACACTAGGAAGTCCTTGTAAAAGGCAAGAAGTCTTGGTTAGAGTCGGGATGACTCGGATAGCCAAGCAAGAAGTCTTGCCTAGAGTCTTGAGGACTTGGATAGGTAAGCAAGAAGTCTTACCTAGAGTCTTAAGGACTTGGATAGGTAAGCAAGAAGTCTTGCCTAGAGTCTTAAGGACTTGGATAGGTAAGCAAGAAGTCATGGCTAGAGTCGGGAGGACTTGGATAGTCATGCAAGGGAGGCTCTCTAGAGGCAAGTGTGCCTTGTATAGAGAGTTGGCTTATATATTGGTAGGCCCAGATGTTTGGTTAGACATAGAGTCCGATAGAGTGGGGTACATGGGATATGTATGCACTCTTGAGGAATTTCTAATCTACCAACGATGTTGGTTAGGTATGATTTCCAATATGTGGTGGTTTTGCATCATTGAGGGATTTTGTATCTTCCAATAGGGATTAGGTAGACATAGATGTTAGGATTATGCTCAATAGCAAGAGTGTAATATTGTAATTAACAATCTTTTTCATATTAATAAAGTGATTTCTGGTTTAAACAAATCTTATAGCATTTATAGTTTAATATTATAATTGTCAAAGTAAATAATCATAAGGTCTAAAGACTATGAGAAAAGAAGAATTGTTCGTACATCTGGATATGTATGTGGTACACACAATTCTTTAGTTAGTCTTGAATATTGTTCACAACTTAAGTTAAAGGTTGGGCACCTTTATCTTGTTAAAGTTGTAGAATTCTTTTGCTAGCATTTGAGTGGGATCAAATGAGATATGATGAGTCCAAAATCATCGGAGTGTCTTCGAGCAAAAGAATCTAGTGCACTGGGTGCATTGAACTGGATCACAATGAAATACTTTATCTATAACCGTCAGTAAATAAAAGTCATTTCATTATCAGGACAATCGGAGAGTCTATCTTAATCCTGAGATAAATGATGGACTTATGGTTGCAAGTGATATCATTTGAGTTATCAATGAGTACGATTATATCGCATAGTCTATCCTCGATAGTTTGGTGATATTCATTTGTTAATCGATAGAGGACTTCATTTATAGATATGGACATCGTGGCTCCATTTATCAAATGAGAGTATAATATCATCATATGGATGTTTTGAGATAATTGGATATTAAATCTCAACGTTGAGTTTTCGATAGTGTCGATTGAAAACATGGCTTCTGGACAAGTCAAAATATCCAAGTTCAAAACGTGGTCATATGAGTAAATATGGTAACTTGGAGAGTTATAGGCGGTCTATGAACTCTTGGCGATTACTGATATTAATCACGAGGATACACTATCTCCAACATGATTGTCTAGGGTATGAATGAGGAAAATTCTTCCTTTTCTGTCTTTATTTAAGAGTTCAATTTTAGCTCTTTAGTGGAATGAGTTAAAATTAATGGATCGGACCTAAGTGAATCATTTGTTGATTGTGATTAGGTTATGTCTATTGAAGCTTAAATTTAGATAGCCTGCCAAGATTCCCAATCCACACGGACTTGCATGGATCACTTGATATATTCTACCGGACCAATTTAGGGTCCATCTAGAATTGCATTTAATATATTAAGAATATAATTTGCACATTATTTATGTAATGGGCTGCTCAATTATATTTATATATTAATGAATGACATGTGGGCTTGTTTCTTTTAGTAAGAATGGGTCTAGTTCACATGTGGGCTTTTTATTTAAAGTCCTATGGATTAAATGAAATAAGAAAATAATATATGGCCCAATATGTTTATATGGGGCGGCAAGGTGAATTAATTAACCTTATATATTATTTTGTTTCATTGTTTAATTAAATAAGAATTAATTAATTTATTAATTAATTGTTTAATTAAGAAACAAATCTTTTCTGATTAGGAAATATGATTCCTAAAGGTATACTATTGGTAGTAGTATACTTAAATTAAAAGACTTGTTTGACAAGGAAATAAATAATTAATTTTATTTATTTAATCAAATAAGAAGTCTTTTTATTTAGTCAAATAAAAGAATAAAAGATTTTTGAGTTGGATTAGGGTTTGGAAGTCTTAAACTAAATAGGAATTAGGGTGCAATACAAACTCCTTTTGGCTTGAGTATTGCGGCAACCCTAGTCCCTTTTAGGTTAGAGAATTCGGCCACCCTAGTAAAAAGAAAGAAAGAAAATTTTGCCACATATATAAGTGGACTTATAGATTTCGGCCACTTAGGGTTTTGGTGTGCTTAATTCTATTTTCTTCTTCTTCTCAATTCATAGAAAGATAACTTTTATACTACTAAAACAAAAAGAGACATAGATTATTCTTTGATGGTATACTATTTGCTTATTCATCAATAAGCTTGTGTATACAACATCAATCGAGGTTCACGCGAGTTTCGATCATAAGATTGAGAACTCAAAAGTGATCGGAATAATCTTAGTGTTCTTTTGATTGTTTTTGTGACTAACAAAGAAGAGAAAAGTTTGTTTTATCCAATCACAGGCTTGCAATTCAAAGAAAAGGGAGACCATGCTCCTAGGTGATCCACGTTCGTGCTAGGATTGAAGATCTTGCGGATTACCATCGACGTAAGTCAATCGGATCACGCGACAAAAGGTATTCTTCTTTTGTTAGATAAAATATATCTTTAATTGATTAAAAGGGTTTAAGGTTCATAAAAGGAAATTTTTTTAAAAGCTACTAAACCTATTTTTTTAGTCTCGCTTCCGCTGCGTGTACTATACGGTATTTTTCCCTACAATAGACTTCACATGGGTTGGTGATCTAGGATTGGTCACTTTGTGGAATTTCTAATTTACTTTCCAATATATACAGTACTCAATGGTTGTATTTCAACTCGTGGATGTTTCCTCCTTGGAGGTTTTACCACGTTAAAAAATCCCTTGTGTTAATTCTTTCTATCTCTCTCTCTCTCTCTCATATATGTATATGTGTTTGTTTTAATCTTGTAGTACAATCTTCAGTTGTGATGTATTTAGAAACAAGATTTTGTAAAGTGTGATTCGTAAGCATATTCATTTTGATCATAATTGTAAATATAATTCTTTTATTCATTGATTTTTGTGTATAGGTATTCTTTGATTGATTCTTGTACATATTGGTCATTATTGTAAATACAAGTATTATTTGTATTAATTTTAATATAGTTTCTTCTCTGGCAAGTTGTAGTGTTCTTACATTGCAATACTTTAAGCACAACTTGTGGAATGTGCACTTCATTGAATATACTTTTATATGAGATACATGGTTTATTAGTATATGTTGTGTAGACTAAGGGTGGTGAATTGAGCATTCATGTGTTAATTGGTTTCTTATAACAATCTTGTTAAATGTCAATTTGTATGCTCACCAAGGTTTTGATATAAGTAAGGAAAAAGTTTTTTAAAACTAGTGTGTCAACCTATTCACCCCCCCTCTAGGTTGTTTAGTATAATCTTGTAGGCATTTTCATGAACCATCGGCCGTTAAAAAAGAAAAACGGACGACGAAAAAATTCGGTCAAATTAGATATGCCCATCAAAGATACGGCCAGAACCCCAACAGAATTTGCTCTAGATCCGAAGGAGCCGACCGACAAAGATCGAGAGGATGAGATTGAGCCGATAGACAATATTGAACTCGATCAAAGTATGCCTAAGAGAGTGGTAAAAATAGGGAGCCATTTGATCCCTCAGTTAAAAGCTAAACTCTCAGCCTTCCTAATAGAGAAAGCTGATGTTTTTGCATGGGGCCATGGGGATATGACAGGCATAGACTCAAGTATAATCACTCACAGCCTATCAGTCAGACAGGATGCCCGCCCTGTAACTCAGAAAAGGAGATGTTTTAATTCTGTAAGAAATTTGGCGGTCAGAGAAGAGGTAAAGAAACTATTAGCTGCCGGATCCATCCGGGAAGCAACATACCCGGAATGGATAGCCAATGTTGTTTTGGTAAAGAAAAAGAACAAATCCTAGAGAATTTGCTTAGATTTTACAGATCTGAACAAAGCTTGCCCAAAGGATGGTTTCCCCCTCCCAAGGATTGACCGATTAGTAGACGCCACCTTCGGACATGAATTGCTTAGCTTCATGGACGCCTACTCAGGATATAACTAGGTAAAGATGAATGGCCCGGACGAAGAAAAAACCACGTTCATCACTGACCAAGGGTTATACTGTTACAAAGTCATGCCTTTCGGACTCAAAAATGCAGGTGCAACTTACCAAAGGTTAGTAAACTGGATGTTTGTAAACTACATAGGTCGGACAATGGAAGTCTACGTAGACGATATGTTAACGAAAAGCCTGACAGTCGATGAGCATGTCGACGCACTCCGGAAGACATTTGCTACCATCAGACAATTTGGGATGAAACTAAACCCGGTCAAATGTGTGTTCGGTGTCCGAGCAAGAAAGTTCCTCAGCTTTGTCATACATCAGAGAGGCATAGAAGCAAACCCAAATCAAATAGATTCCCTTGTTAAAATGAAGCCCTCTCGAACCTTGAAGGAATTCCAGCGATTGACTAGGTGTCTTGCTGCACTAAGCCGATTTATATCAAAGTCAACAGATAAATGCTTGCCTTTCTTTAAAGCTCTAAAAAAAGGCAAGGCAGTAGAATGGACTCAGGAGTGCGAAACGGCATTCCAGTAGTTGAAAAAATACCTTGGCATGACACTTCTGTTATCAAAACCAATCACTGGAAAACTCTCTTCCTATATCTATTAGTCTCCCCAGCTGCAACTAGTTCAGTCCTCGTCCGAATTGAAGAAGGATCTTAGAGACCGGTATATTACAAAAGCCAGGCATTGGCTGACCCATAGACAAGGTATTCAGAGGCAGAAAAAATGGCATTGGCACTAATTGTGTCGGCCAGGAAACTTAGGCCGTACTTCCAGGCTCATCCCATCACAATCCTAACCAATTACCCACTGCGGCAAATCTTGTAAAAACCAGAAGTATCCGGTCGACTGACAAAATGGGCCATCGAACTGGGAGAGTTTGAAATCAAATATAAGGCAAGGTCATCCATCAAGGGCCAGGCTGTATCCGACTTCATAGCAGAATTCTCAGAACCCACGGTCGATATGAGGTTAACCGAGGTCGACAATCTACAGAATAACTACCCTTGGAAACTCCATGTCAACAGATCGTCAAATACACACGGGAGTGGGGTAGGAATGGTAGTGACCACCTCTGAAAATGATCAAATAGAATGTGCTCTCAGTTTCAAATTTAAAGCAACAAATAATCAAGCCAAGTATGAAGCACTCTTAGCAAGGATGAGAATCGCCACATCATTAGGGGCTGACAGAATACACATATACAACGATTCTCAACTAGTTGTCAACCAAATTCATGACGAATACAAAGCCAAGGAAGAAAGGATAGCGGCCTATTTGGCCATGGCAAAACAGGCCATCAGACGCTTCAAAACTTTCTGGATCACCCAGATTCCTAGGGCGGATAACAACCATGCAGATGCACTATCCAAACTAGCTTCCGCTACTAATGCAATTGTCACTAAAATGATATCGGTAACACACTTACAACTCCCGAGCATCCACCCTAATAATCGACTGATATTCGCCAAAGTCAGCCCAGCAGAGGTAAATTGGGTGACACCGATCAGGTCCTTTCTAATGGACGGTCGAGTCCCAGAAGATAAAATGGAAGCTAGGAGACTCCGATATCGCTCGTCCAGATACACAATGGTTGCATATGAGCTATATAGAAGAGGTTTCTCAAGAGCATTACAGCATTGCGTGGGACCAGCAGAAGCGGAAAAAATCCTAGGTGAAATTCATGCTGGTATATGTGGCAACCACACGGGCCAACATAGTTTAGCTCACAAAGTAATGAGACAAGGATTCTACTGGTCGATGCTGTTTGAGGACGCAAAAAGGGTGGCAACAAGTTGCGACAAGTGTCAGAGAATAGGAGATAATATAAAACAACCGCCCGAATGGCTCAAAACAATGGTGTCAGCTCATCCCTTCGATCGCTGGGGAATTGATCTGATCGGACCTATGCCAACAGCCAAGGGTCGGGCGAAATATGCCATCGTAGTAGTAGATTATTTTATGAAATGGGTCGAAGCGAAGGCCCTTGTCCGAATAACTAAGGAAAAAACCACAGACTTTATCAAAAAATCGATCATTTACCGGTTTGGTGTCCCGAACGCCATAGTCACAAATAATGGAACACAATTCGACAACATTAGCTTCCGGAGATTTTGTGACAAATGGAATATCAACTACTTATTCGCTACCCCGGCACACCCATAAACCAACGGACAGGTTGAAGCAATAAATAAAATAATCAAACACAACATCAAAGCCAAGCTGGACGTCAAGAAAGGATGTTGGATAGAATTATTGCCTGAGGTTCTATAGGCATACAGAACGACGTCAAGAACATTAACTGGATAAACACCGTTTGCAATGGCATTTGGAGCCGAAGCAGTCATCCCCATAGAAACTGAAGTAGCTTCACCTCGGATCAGATTTTACGATCAAGATAACAATATCGCTCTTTTAAACTCTGACCTTGATGATTTAGAAGCACGAAGAGACAAGGCCCAGATCCGAATGGCCGACTATCAACAACGGATTGTCCGGCACTATAATAACAAAGTCAAGCCAAGACAGTTCCAAGTAAATGACTTAGTGCTACGAAGAGTAATGCCCAACACCAGGGATAGGGCCGCTGGAACACTCGGCGATAAATGGGAAGGACCTTACCAGGTGGTCGGCATAGTCGGGCATGGTGCTTACCAACTAGCAAGACCAGAGGGAGGGATCATACCTCACCCATGGAATGCCCAGTATTTGAAAATCTATTAACAATAGAAGGGCACACATCCAGAGAGACAAACAGGATGAACACCTTTTTGTGACAGCCTTCGAGCGTCGAACTTCTATGTAGCCTGAAGGCATAAACCATCATGAAAGGCCTTTGAGCTAGTAAATAAAAGTGTATTGTTTAAAGAAATATTCGTTAGAGTATTCCATCATCCAGTACAAGAAACAAAACGAAAGCACAAAAATAGTGCGAACTTGGTTTACGCAGGTTGTTGTCAAACGGGTCATTACCGAGCACAGTAAAAACTTGCAGAAACAACCAAGTGAAATTTGAATGACGAAGGTTGTGGCAATACTGGGTCATAACCAGAGGCTAAAAAACCATCAGATTAATCAAATAGAAATCCCAAAAGTAGACTAGAGCGAAGTAAATTAAAAAGCAAAAGAAAAGAAGATGATTCTCATAGATATATAAAAGAAAATCCAACATATCCTTCCAAAGTTCAAAAGCTAAACAAAGGAATACCAAAGAGCACATCCTTGCCTGACCATTAGCACGGTCAAACGAAGATCAAAAAACAAAAAGTTGATTTTTACAGAACAAAACGTAAAGCGACTTTTCAGTTTAAAAACTGACTTTCAGTTGTCATCTCGGTCTCCAGCCGACCCCCTTACATCACCTCCAGTGTCTCCTTGAAACCCTTCACCAGGAGTATCTCCTTCTTCCACTTTATCACCTCGGTCTTCATCCCCTTGCTCTTCCCCTTCCAAGATCTCATCTTCATAAAACTGATCATCTTCAGACTCAGTGTCAAGGCCATAATCAATAAGAGGATCAAGCCACAAGTTGCCCAGACAAGAGCTCCCGAAACATTGATGGATCTGAGCTTCCAGATTAGTATGAATGTCTAACAAAGGTATTTTCTTCCTTTTTCTATCCGAATCCCACCTCGTAACTTGTTTTTTCAGGTCTAACTCGGCCTCTTGCAAATTAAGTCGCATGGATTCATCAATCTGGTTGGCCACAGTAGGATAGTCCAAAGATCGAACGAGGCCTTTACAGGTGTCAACTCCCTTCACAAACTCCTTGTAGGCAAACGCCTCGAAAGAAGGAGAACACTTGAAAAGGCTAATTGCTCAAACACCAAGTTCAGTCTTTGCCGTCTCGAAATCCCTCTCATATTCTCTAAGATGAAAACTGAGAGAATCCCTTTGTTTCTCCAAAGCAATAATCCAGCGACTATTCTCTTTGTTTTTCTTCTTCTCGGCAGCCAGAGCTGTCCCATGGTCAGTCAGAAGCCTACCATTGTCAGCCAGAAGCCTGCCATTGTCAGCCAAGAGCCTATTTTTCTCTTCAACCAAATTGTTTACTTGCCGGGTGAGCTTTTTGTTCTCCTTCATTGTTGAGTCACATTTCCGTAAGAACTAAATATGAAACAAAATGAGTCAGCTAGGAAACTGAGAAATACACAATAGTCCGGATGAAAAGCCCCCAAAAGCTTACCATGGTAAAAAAATGGAGACTTCGTTGGCATTAGTCAGCCATATCTTCCCTTTTGAAAGATTCAAAATCCTCGGCAAGCCCAAAAGTAAGCTCCCCAACTATAGCCCAACGCAGAGCGACTAAAGGATCCAAATAATCAGGATCTGACACCAACGGTCCAGTTGAGTCAGCCGAAGCAAGATGAGCTGATCCTTCCCTACCAAAAAAACCAGATAGGATGGCAAAAGGGTGCAATAAATTCTGACCTGAAGATCGGTCAGGTATTACAGATGAGTCACCATCCGGAAAAAGGTTCGTGGAATCAGTTGCAGCGGTTTTTGGAACTTTTTGTTCAGGAAGAGGCCTGAGGTCTCTAAACACACTATCAATAGGATCACTCCCTAAAAACTTGCTACTCCCCTTCTTGGGCTTCAAAGGAATACTGAGGGTTCGCGACATTTTCGAGCCCTTATCAGGAAAAAAGTTCCTCCCTTTTTCTCTTACGAAAAATCCCGGTTCGACCCTTTGGACACCCTATAGGACAATCAACTTTTGTTTTGGAGATAGTGGCCATGACACGGGAGCCGGAAGCCGTAACTTTCGAAATCAACATAGAAAAATCTAAACCCTCGGCCACTGTAAGGTCATCAGGTAGTGCAATGCCTTGCTTTTTAGCCGTCTTTGCGCCTTCTTTACTAACGGCTTTTAGACTTTTTAACGTGCCTATTGTCTTTCCAAGAATCTGATCCAGATCTAGAACTACAAAACAAAGTTTTAGAATTCAAGAAACAAAGAAAAAGTCGGACGTACGCAAACCACATATACCCACTTTGATTACGATCATTGATCAACTCCGGAATCAAGCCGAAAGCTTTCAACTTATCCACAGTCACCAAAGTCTTGAAATTTCGGCTATCCATCGTGGTTTTGATAGCCTGTGAAACCTGGTCTGCCTCGGCTTTAGTAAGTTTCGGCTGATTAGTATAAGTGCCTGAGAATAAGATAAGAAAATAGATCGCATTAGTCCATAGCTCTATTTTTTGTTTTATTTTTTAGGAAATGTATATAAATATATACTTACAGGCCTTGCAAAAATGTCGAGGAATGTTTAGCTCTGCTCCATCCGGTTCGTCCGAGGGTTTCTTTCCCCAATTCCCTTCGACAAAAAACCAACTTCCTTTCCAATACTTATTGGAACTTAGAGCGCCTCAAATAAGTCTATTCTTTTTCTAGGCTTCCTCCTTGCTCGGTAGATCCAACTTTCCTTCCACCCGTTTCCCATCTTCACCAATAGGCAGCCATCTAGAAGAGTGGTAAGAGGTTAAATAGAATGAACCTATTTCATGAACAGATTTCTGAAAAATCCAATAGTGTTTGATTTCGTTCACCGTGGGCACACCAAAACCCAAGTCACGCCAAAGGCAATAAAGCCCTATCAAATTGCGGTACACATTTAGGGTCAGCTGTATTGGTGCACACTTTACCGAACTCAAAAATCGATCTATAAACCCAGGAATGGGCAATGCGACCCCGTAACAGAGCATAAAACCATATATAGCAACGTAACCTTGAGGGGGATTCCAAGCGGCATTCTCCCTAGGCAAACAAAAGACAACCTCGGACGGTATACGAAAAAAGGACATATATTCTCTTAGGCACCTTTCATCGACTGCATTGGCCTCACAATCCACGAAGGATGAATTCTCAGAAGAAAACTGAACCTGGATGCCACGATGATCTTCAATGTCTGACTCTGTAATCTCGTTTTGGTTGACGAGCAGATAGGGACCCTTAGATGCCTTTACCACCATAGCGCTTGGAATTAGGTAAATCGACAGAAAAATCTTAGGAGTAAAAATTGAAGCCAGATTACAGCAATTAGAGATGCGTGAGGAAAGAAAGGATCAAAATCTCCTAGAAAAACCCAAAGCCCCAACGTTTTAACTTCTTCTATTAGATCAACAAAAGGAAACCATCGCCGGAATTTAGCAAGAGAAAAACGCATAAAAGAAAGGTTTAAAACTCACCAAGAGAAACGGAAGGAGAAGATAGTCAAGAGAAGAACAGCCGGGAAAAGAAATGCCTAGATCGCCGGCGGTCAAAAACCTCGTCGGCAAAAGTTGAGGTTTTGTGTCTTGATTTTTCCTTTTTCTCACTATGAAGGGAAGTGAAAGCAAATAAAAAGGTATCTATATATACATATGTTGCACAGTGGAAAGAAGGAAGATATTTGTAAATAACCAATGAGTAATAAAAAACCTCGGAGATCGAAGCATCACCTGATGCGATTATTGAAAACGCATGAAAAAGATCTGAACAGGTTAGAGTTGCATGCTTGACACGTGGACTACGGGTGTTGCAACCGTCAAATCAAAATATACTTATGTCAATTTACGTACAAGGCAAAAGATTCACACCACTAGACTCTCACTTCATTTGATAAGAGGATTTGCTTCTGGAAACAAGTGGGACCAATCAAGATAGGCAAAACATGTCCCAAGGATTGAGCCAAAGTGTCCAAAAGACAGGAGTTTTTAGCCAGGCATACACTAGTATTTACTTTTTCATATTCTAGAAAAGAAAGTAAAGACTAAGGGCCAAATGTTATACCCTAAAAATAGGTCACGGCCCATTAGACAAAAAACAACTCAGGCCCATTTATGAAAGCCCAAGCTTATGTTAAAAATAGAAGCTAAGAAAAGACCCTAGTATAATAGCAATCCAAGAAGTTTTCGCCTGTCCAAGTAAAGTCTGATTCCCTCAGATTTTCTACTCGGGCAAACCAAGCATTGAACCAGGTCCCCACCACATGCATCGAACGATGAGTTCCTCTTCCAAAAAACATGCCAAGATCATAGATCAGACAGGTGTCAAACAAACATTCGATGTAAGGTAAGGTTGTCGCCCAAGCTATTTAGGTCACCAACCTAGAGCACTCAAGTTTAGTCACTCAAGCACATTTTTAGAAGGTATAACTACAAGGTTCACAACCAACAAGAGGGGACTGAAGTTTTTTGGGCTTAGATTCGATCAACTTAATTAATCTATTGTAAAATCTTTGCATAACCCAGCTAGCTATTTCAAAGTTATAGCCTAGCCCTCCATGGTCATTCTTTGACCCTTTTCTTACTAAAATCAACTGTAAACATAGTCCATTTCTCTTCAAAGACACCTTCTTGCTTGATCTTTTGGCCACATCTTTCTTTGAAGCTTCAAATCATCAACCTATGAACACTAATAAAATATAAGAAAAACATCGTTTTGATATGGAATATGTGCCAAGACAAACTTAAAACCTAACATCTTCCTAGAGTCTTGAGAGCCTTGGATAAGAAGTTGCTTCCTAGAGGTATAGGCCACACCTTGGATAGGGAATAGGCTTAGTGGTTCACTAGCCCGAGGGTAGATTAGGAGATCATAGCTTGAGGTGGATATCATTGTGTTGATAGCTTTAAGTGTGTAAGTCCTTTTTCATATAGTGGATTGTTTTAACAGTGGTTGTGGATTCAACCCGTGGATGTTTCCTCTTCGGAGGTTTACCACGTAAAAATCTTTGTGTCCATTGTCTCTTTCTCTATCTCTTTTATTTTGTATATGTGTATGTTTTATTTTGTTGGATATCATTCTCTTGTGATGTATATTTGAACAAGTATTTGTAAAGTGTGATTTGTAGAGCAATCCACTATAATCATTTTTGTAATTGTAATTCTTTCTTATATAGTTATCTTTGTGCATAGCTATATTTGTTCATTCTTGTAATACATTGAACAATATTGATATACATAGTATTCTTTGTGTAGGGAAAAATATACGTACCCTCAGCGGAAGCGAGACAAAAAAATTGTTTGGGTAGCTTTTAAAATTTTTCCAATTATGAACCTTAAACCCTTTTGATTAATCAAACATATATATATAAGAAAGTAATAAAATATATTAATACCTCTTGTAGCGTGATCCGATTGACTTGCGTCGATGGTAATCCGCAAGATCTTCAATCCTAGCACGAACGTGGATCACCTAGGAGCGTGGTCTCCCTTTCTTTGAATTGCAAACCTGTGATTGGATTCAACAAACTTTTCTTGATCCGTTAGTCCCAAAAACAATCTAAAAGAACCTAAGATTATTCCGGTCACTTTTGAGTTCTCAATCTAATGATCGAAACTCGCGTGAACCTTAATCGATATAGTATTCACAAGCTCATAGATGAATAAGCAACTAGAATACAATCAAAGAATAATCTATGTTCTTTTTGTTCTTAGTAGAATAATAGATTTCTAGCTATGAGTTTAGAAGAAGAAGAAGAAGAAAAATTCTGCACATTAGCACTAGGGGGTGGCCGAAATCTATATGTGGTCTTATATAGGTGGCCGAATTTTTCTCTTCCTTTTTGCCCTAGGGTGGCCGAAATCTCTACCAAATCAAATTAGGGTTGCCGCAATTTCACTCCTAAAATATTGGAGATTTAGTTGCACCCTAATTCCTATTTAGTTTAAGATTTCCAAACCCTAATCCAACTCAATAATCTTTTATTCCTTATTGGACTAAAATAAAAAGACTTCCTATTTGATTAAATAAATAAAATTAATTATTTATTTTCCTTGTCAAACAAGTCTTTCTATTTAATTATACTACTACCAATAGTATACAAATAGGAATCATATTTCCTATTTAGAAAAGATTTGTTACTTTAATTAAACAATTAATTAATAAATTAATTAATTCTTATTTAATTAAATAATGAAACAAAATAATATTAAATGCCATTATAGCATGTTGCCGCCCCATATGTGTATTGGGCCAAATATTATTTTTCTTATTTCATTAAATCCATAGGACTTTAAATAAAAAGCCCACATGTGAACTAGACCCATTCTTACTAAAAGAAACAAGCCCACATGTTATCCATTAATATATAAATATAATTGTGCAGCCCATTACATAAATAATGTGCAAATTATATTCTTAATATATTAAATTGCAATTCTAGATGGACCCTAAATTGGTCCGGTAGAATATTTCAAGTGATCCATGCAAGTCCGTGTGGATTGGGGATCTTGGCGGGCTATCTAAATTTAAGCTCCAATAGACATAACCTAATCACAATCAACAAATGATTCACTTAGGTCCGATCCATTAATTTTAGCTCATTCCACTAAAGAGCTAAAATTGAACTCTTAAATAAAGACAGAAAAGGAAGATGCTTCCTCATTCATACCCTAGACAATCATATTGGAGATAGTGTATCCTCGTGATTAATATCAGTAATCGCCAAGAGTTCATAGACCGCCTATAACTCTCCAAGTTACCATATTTACTCATATGACCACATTTTGAACTTGGATATTTTGACTTGTCCAGAAGCCATGTTTTCAATAGACACTATTGAAAACTCAACGTTGAGATTTAATATCCAATTACCTCAAAACATCCATATGATGATATTATACTCTCATTTAACAAATGGAGTCACGATGTCCATATCTATAAATGAAGTCCTCTATCGATTAACAAATGAATATCACCAAACTATCGAGGATAGACTATGCGATATAATCGTACTCATTGATAGCTCAAATGATATCACCTGCAACCATAAGTCCATCATTTATCTCAGGATTAAGATAGACTCTCCGATTGTCCTGATAATGAAATTACTTTTATCTACTGACGGTTATAGATAAAGTATTTCATTGTGATCCTGTTCAATGCACCCAGTGCACTAGATCCTTTTGCTCGAAGACACTCCGATGATTTTAGACTCATCATATCTCATTTGATCCCACTCAAATGCTAGCAAAAGAATTCTACAACTTTAACAAGATAAAGGTGCCCAACCTTTAACTTAAGTTGTGAACGATATTCAAGACTAACTAAAGAATTGTGTCTACCATATACATATCCAGATGTATGAACAATTCTTCTTTTCTCATAGTCTTTAGACCTTATGATTATTTACTTTAACAATTATTAAACTATAAATGCTATAAGATTTGTTTAAACCAGAAATCACTTTATTAATATGAATAAGATTGTTAATTACAATATTACACTCTTGCTATTGAGCATAATCCTAACAATCTCCCACTTGCGCTATAGCAAATGCGTCATATCTCTCAAGCCCATATTCTCTAGGTGCCCATCGAAACTCTTCTGAGGTAGAGCCTTTGTGAAGGGATTTGCTAGATTTTCCGCTGACGCGATTTTGGTAATCGTCACGTCACCTCTTTGAACAATCTCCCTTAAAAGATGATATTTCCTTTCTATGTGTTTACCTCTCTTGTGACTTCTAGGTTCTTTCGAATTAGCCACTGCTCCACTGTTGTCACAGTAGATAGTGATCTGCTTATTCGCACTAGGAACCACTTCCAAGTCAATCAAGAATTGACGGAGCCAAACAGCCTCTTTGGCAGTCTCGCATGCAGTAACATACTCAGCTTCCATGGTGGAATCAGCAATACAAGATTGCTTGATACTCCTCCATATAACTGCTCCTCCTCCAATAGTAAACACAGCCCCTGATGTGGATTTTCTGGAGTCAGAATCTGATTGAAAATCAGAATCTGTATACCCAACGGGAATCAAATCCCCTCCAGAGTATACAAGCATATTATCTCTCGTTCTCTTGAGATACTTGAAAATATGCTTGACTGTCGTCCAGTGATCAGGACCAGGCTTCGATTGAAACCTGCTAACTATGCCAACAGCAAAACAAATATCTGGTCTAGTGTAGAGCATTGCATACATGAGACTTCCAACTGCCGAGGCATATGGAACTCTACTCATGAACTGCTCTTCATGCTCATTCTTAGGAACTTGTTCCTTAGAAAGCTTGATTCCATGTCTGAAAGGTAACATACCTTTCTTGGAATCCTGCATGGAAAACCTAGACAAGATTTTGTCTATGTATGAAGCTTGGGATAATGCAATCGTTCTATTCTTTCTATCCCTTATAACTTGGATACCTAGAATAAAACTTGCTTCTCCTAAGTCCTTCATATCAAATTGTTTTGCTAACCATTCTTTTACTGATGTCAATACACCTACATCGTTTCCGATGAGTAGTATATCATCAACATAAAGAATCAGGAAAACCAACTTGTCGCCCTTAATCCTCTTGTATACACAAGGTTCGTCAAGATTCTGAATAAATCCAAAACCTTTGACTGCTTGATCGAACCTTATGTTCCAGGATCTGGATGCTTGCTTTAATCCATATATGGATTTCTGCAACTTGCATACCTTTTCCATTTGGCCCTTTTCAATGAATCCCTCTGGTTGCATCATGTAGATGCTTTCGTCAAGACTTCCATTAAGGAAAGCTGTCTTGACGTCCATTTGCCAAATCTCTAGATCTAAAGATGCTGCAATGGATAAGAGTATCCTAATGGATTTAAGCATGGCCACAGGAGAGAAGGTTTCCTCGTAATCGATACCTTCTTTCTGTGTATACCCTTTAGCTACCAGTCTAGCTTTAAAGGTTTCTACTTTTCCATCCATACCTCTTTTCCTCTTGTATACCCACTTGCACCCAATGGGTTTTATCCCTTTAGGCAAGTCTACAAGGGACCAGACTTTGTTATTAAACATAGATTCAATCTCAGATTGCATTGCCTTTTGCCAATGGCGACTATCAACATCCTCCATAGCTTCCTTGTACGTATAGGGATCATCGTCGTCCGGGAGATTCTCTACAGATTCTCCCAGACCGATGTATCTTTCGGGTTGTGTTCTAACCCTCCCACTACGACGAGGAATGGTAGGTTGTTGACCTTGTGTTGGATCGGAATTTACAATTGGGTTAGGTTGTGTAACCTCTCGTGGAATTGTATCTCCTGACATCTCATTCAGGACAATTCTACTTTTAGGCACAAAATCATTCATATAGTCCTTATCCAGAAATGTAGCATTTGTCGAAACAAATACTTTAAGATCTGAAGGACTATAAAAATAATATCCTTTAGTTTCTTTCGGATACCCTACAAATATACATTTTTCTGAACGGGACTCCATCTTTTCTGTCTTTCCTTTTAACACGTGCGCAGGACATCCAAATATCCTTAAGTGTTGTAAACTAGGCTTGCGCCCAGTCCACAACTCATGCGGTGTTTTAGGAACAGACTTAGATGGTACACGGTTTAGAATGTATATTGCAGTTTGTAAAGCATATCCCCAGAAAGAAATAGGAAGTGTTGAATAACTCAACATAGACCTAACCATATCCAAAAGAGTTCTATTTCTCCTTTCTGCTACCCCATTTTGTTGAGGTGTACCAGGTGCAGAAAACTGAGAAACTATCCCATTATCAATAAGATATTGCTGAAACTCACCAGATAGATATTCTCCACCACGATCAGATCTCAAGATTTTTATGTGTTTCTCAAGCTGATTTTCCACTTCAGCTTTAAATGCTTTGAACATGTCAAAAGCATCCGACTTATGTCGCATGAGATACACATATCCAAATCTTGAGTAATCATCTGTGAAAGTGATGAAGTACTCATATCCACCTCTAGCTTGAATGCTCATAGGTCCACATACATCAGTGTGTATCAATCCTAAACATTCAGTGGCTCTGGCACCTTTGGCAGAGAACGTCCTTTTGGTCATTTTACCTTCCAAACAAGATTCACAAGTTGGTAGATCATTAACCTTTAAGTCACTCAAAGGTCCGTCACATACCAATCTTTTAATCCTATTAAGGTTAATATGACCTAGGCGTAAATGCCATAGGTAGGTTTCATCTTTTGATAATATTACTCTTTTATGATTAAGTTGCGTTAATTCTGTGTCTAACAAGTGAGAGATATTTCTATGCAAATAGAAAAGACCATTTTCCAATGTACCTTTGCAAACAAATTTGTCATCCTTACTAATAATAAAATTTTATTAAAAGTAACTGAATATTCAAATTTATTTAAACAAGAAACTGAAATTAAAATTTCTCTTGAATTGAGGTACATAATAAATGTCTATCAAATCTAAATGCCTACTAGAATCTAGATTAACTCTAATATCTCCCACTGCACTAGTAGACACCAACGCTCAGTTGCCTAAACGCAAGTTGATTTCATTCTTATTCAACCTTCTCCTTTCTAGAAACCCCCATAAGGAATAACAAACATGATTAGTGGCTCCAGAGTCTACGATCCAAGAATCTGTAGAATCTACCAGAAAAACATGTTTCAAGATAATTCACATTACCTTGTTCCTTCTTATTCTGAGATTTTGGACAATTACTTTTCCAATGTCTCTTTTCACCACAAAAGAAGCACTTCCTTTTGATCTTGGTTACTTTCTTGGTCTCCATGTTGGTAGGCCCAAGTTGCTTTTCTTCTATTATTCCTTGACCTTCTGACGGGTCTTAATAGTAGCAACTTTACCAACCATATGAATCTCTTCTAGAGACCTCATCATATCAGCAGCAGACCCCATTCCTTCATGCTGCTGTTGCAACACGTCAGAGATGGTAGCCATTTGGCCATCTCATTAGAGGTCTTTCACTGCTCATACTCGTCTCATTGCATTATGCTAGATTCATTATTAGGAGCAGGTGGTTTAGGAGTAGTTAGAACAAACTTATGTTTTTCACTTTGCAGCAACAACCCAATTTTCCTTTTCCATGTGACATAATCATCTCCGGTTAAAGTTTTATCTTTCAGGATGTTCATAAGTGATGGGGTCATGATTTCTTAATTAAACAAAAATTAATATAAGTAAATAATCATTATAAAGCACTTTTAAATATTTATCTTGAATTAAATGAATAACTCAATCATAAAAATTCAACGGTGATCTAACACCCATAAATGTTACGCCTCCTTTGGGAGTTCGCACCATTTACTAGTTAGACTAGGTCCCACCTAATTGTTAACATAACAACCAGCGTTTTCAATTTTAGCCTTGCAATTTTACTGACAAGAACTCTTTGGAGGATATCAATAAAATTACATTGAGTGTGTTACCAAGATATCGACCCTCAATTTTCTCTCACGAAAATCCCTCCTTTGGGAGTAGATCTCGTTGAGTCCATTGTCTAGTCTATCCTTGTAAGGAAGTATATTGCTTAATTCCATTCATGGATGTCCCTTTGGGGAATTACCATAAAATAATTAAGCTCAACTAATCTTGGAAGCCATAGGTGTTACAAAAACACCTTCTCCCACTCAATTATTTAAGGCGTGTGATTAAATCCCATAGAATGATTTACCAAGTTATCTAGATGCCAATTTAGATACCTAAATCATTCAATGCATGTTCATACCAAAAGAGATATATGAGTGGCACTCCTATTCTATATGTCATGTTATCATACAACAACAAGAATTGTAATATTTAACCATAAATTAAATAACAACAATTTTGGCCCATCCTAGAAAAACAAATAAATTACATTGATATAGGAATACAAGATCTTCGAGTGGCCCATCACCATAAGCCCATCCTCCAGCCTCCCTCCACGGGATTGCACGGCCCACAACCCCACGTAAGGGGCTGCCATGCGCAGCCCATGGGCCTTGCATGGCTGCCGTGCGCAGCCCTCTTGGTGGCAAGGCTGCCGTGTGCAGCCCACTGTATTTCGGGCATGCCATGCGCAGCCCAATCCACTCCTAGGGTGCGCACGGTGCTCGTTCTCGGTTCCGGTTGCTTCGTTTCTTCGATACTTCGATGTAGAACGTGTTACAATTTAATTTAATCAAATAAAATTACTGCAGAATTTTTTTTTTTTTTTTTATTCATGACAGTAAAAAAAATACTGCACATTATAATAAATAATACATTAAAAACTGCAGCAATTTTTTAATACAAAAAAAAAAAAAAAATCCTAACAACTACCAAGAAGGAATTATGGCAATGATAGACCACCCTTCTTGTTACAATTCCGAAACCAAAAATACATTGAAAATCTAGAGCCAAAATCGAGCAATAACAATCCACATAAAAACATATATTAATCCATACATCACATGTAATAATATATGCGAATACCTAGAGTGCCATCTCTTTCTAAAACATGCATAATCACAATAAAAAGAAATCGATCCACGTATATATACATTAATTAATTAAAAGGGTTCAACCTAGGCTCTGATACCAATTGTAGGGAAAAATATACGTACCCTCAGCGGAAGCGAGACAAAAAAATTGTTTGGGTAGCTTTTAAAATTTTTCCAATTATGAACCTTAAACCCTTTTGATTAATCAAACATATATATATAAGAAAGTAATAAAATATATTAATACCTCTTGTAGCGTGATCCGATTGACTTGCGTCGATGGTAATCCGCAAGATCTTCAATCCTAGCACGAACGTGGATCACCTAGGAGCGTGGTCTCCCTTTCTTTGAATTGCAAACCTGTGATTGGATTCAACAAACTTTTCTTGATCCGTTAGTCCCAAAAACAATCTAAAAGAACCTAAGATTATTCCGGTCACTTTTGAGTTCTCAATCTAATGATCGAAACTCGCGTGAACCTTAATCGATATAGTATTCACAAGCTCATAGATGAATAAGCAACTAGAATACAATCAAAGAATAATCTATGTTCTTTTTGTTCTTAGTAGAATAATAGATTTCTAGCTATGAGTTTAGAAGAAGAAGAAGAAGAAAAATTCTGCACATTAGCACTAGGGGGTGGCCGAAATCTATATGTGGTCTTATATAGGTGGCCGAATTTTTCTCTTCCTTTTTGCCCTAGGGTGGCCGAAATCTCTACCAAATCAAATTAGGGTTGCCGCAATTTCACTCCTAAAATATTGGAGATTTAGTTGCACCCTAATTCCTATTTAGTTTAAGATTTCCAAACCCTAATCCAACTCAATAATCTTTTATTCCTTATTGGACTAAAATAAAAAGACTTCCTATTTGATTAAATAAATAAAATTAATTATTTATTTTCCTTGTCAAACAAGTCTTTCTATTTAATTATACTACTACCAATAGTATACAAATAGGAATCATATTTCCTATTTAGAAAAGATTTGTTACTTTAATTAAACAATTAATTAATAAATTAATTAATTCTTATTTAATTAAATAATGAAACAAAATAATATTAAATGCCATTATAGCATGTTGCCGCCCCATATGTGTATTGGGCCAAATATTATTTTTCTTATTTCATTAAATCCATAGGACTTTAAATAAAAAGCCCACATGTGAACTAGACCCATTCTTACTAAAAGAAACAAGCCCACATGTTATCCATTAATATATAAATATAATTGTGCAGCCCATTACATAAATAATGTGCAAATTATATTCTTAATATATTAAATTGCAATTCTAGATGGACCCTAAATTGGTCCGGTAGAATATTTCAAGTGATCCATGCAAGTCCGTGTGGATTGGGGATCTTGGCGGGCTATCTAAATTTAAGCTCCAATAGACATAACCTAATCACAATCAACAAATGATTCACTTAGGTCCGATCCATTAATTTTAGCTCATTCCACTAAAGAGCTAAAATTGAACTCTTAAATAAAGACAGAAAAGGAAGATGCTTCCTCATTCATACCCTAGACAATCATATTGAAGATAGTGTATCCTCGTGATTAATATCAGTAATCGCCAAGAGTTCATAGACCGCCTATAACTCTCCAAGTTACCATATTTACTCATATGACCACATTTTGAACTTGGATATTTTGACTTGTCCAGAAGCCATGTTTTCAATAGACACTATTGAAAACTCAACGTTGAGATTTAATATCCAATTACCTCAAAACATCCATATGATGATATTATACTCTCATTTAACAAATGGAGTCACGATGTCCATATCTATAAATGAAGTCCTCTATCGATTAACAAATGAATATCACCAAACTATCGAGGATAGACTATGCGATATAATCGTACTCATTGATAGCTCAAATGATATCACCTGCAACCATAAGTCCATCATTTATCTCAGGATTAAGATAGACTCTCCGATTGTCCTGATAATGAAATTACTTTTATCTACTGACGGTTATAGATAAAGTATTTCATTGTGATCCTGTTCAATGCACCCAGTGCACTAGATCCTTTTGCTCGAAGACACTCCGATGATTTTAGACTCATCATATCTCATTTGATCCCACTCAAATGCTAGCAAAAGAATTCTACAACTTTAACAAGATAAAGGTGCCCAACCTTTAACTTAAGTTGTGAACGATATTCAAGACTAACTAAAGAATTGTGTCTACCATATACATATCCAGATGTATGAACAATTCTTCTTTTCTCATAGTCTTTAGACCTTATGATTATTTACTTTAACAATTATTAAACTATAAATGCTATAAGATTTGTTTAAACCAGAAATCACTTTATTAATATGAATAAGATTGTTAATTACACTATTACACTCTTGCTATTGAGCATAATCCTAACACTTTGATATTGTGTTTTAGTGCTACTATACCTCATACAACAAATTGATATATATAGACAAGGCCTAAATGATAAAATGTTTATCTTGTCTATGTAAGAATGATCCGTTTATATGTTGTATGTAAAACTACCTTGTGGGACAAATGTAAGTTTGTTCAAGGGATTGAAAATAGGCGAAAAACCTATTCACCTCCCTTTAGGTACGCTTTAAGCAATTTAACCTTGTTTGTATACTTTCAATTGGACCATCCAATTCTTCGTGATTCTTGTTACTATCGATCATAAAGGGCTAGTAAGGGGACCTAATTGACTCATAGTTTTGAGCTCCAATAATACTTGGAAAAATTAATTAAACTCTTTAATTAACATTTCACAATTATTAACCTCAGAGTTATTCCACTAAAAATTCAAGGTTGTACTCTCGTAACTGTAGATGTTTTACACAACCAAATTATCAGTGTCCATCGATATAGCTATTACATATAGTATGATCCTTCACAAATAGTTCATAATTAGAGCTAGGTCATAAAGTCCGTTATACCTCTCTAATTATATCTTTTCTTTTCAGTACCAATGATTCTCTTGAATGATTATATCCTTCATTCCTTTACGGAAGAAAGAGAGCGCTCTTAATCATTCAAGCCACGAATCAACCCTTAAGGGAACTATGATCAAGCCAAAATTAGTATGATTTTGGCCCTCATTTCCGATTCTTTTTGCTCGATTCTCGGGCATTTCCCCGTGTTTAATGTTGTTAAATTGAGTGTTTCGGGTTTTATTAGGTTTCAGAAGCAATTGAGATGAAAGTGGAGGAGTTGTGCGAAAATGTCTCACAAATGGGAAGGAACAGGGCATTTTCACCACTTGGACATGAGAGGTCGCTGCATGAGCGCCATGGCGACAGAGGATTCTCCAATGACATCAGAAGGTCGCCACTTGGGCGCCACTTGAGCACCATAGCGACAGAAAGTCCCCAAATCAACCAGGTGGGGTCGCCATGGCGACCTCCCTTGCAAATGGCGACCTAGTGCACTCAAGGCATGGTCGCCACTTAGGGTCGCCATGGCGACCTTGATGTTGCAAGTGGCGACCTCCTCACATTTGCAGGGTCGCCACTTATGGTCGCCATGGCGACCTAGAGGTGCAAGTGGCGACCTCTACACAAAATACTCATGGTCGCAACTTGCCAAATAGCGAGAAAGATGGTTTTCATGGCGACCTTCTCTTCTAACCGTTTTACGCACCAGGGTCGCCATAGAGACCAAATAGCGACCAAGGCTCCACCTCAGTGAATCAAGCAGTTATCAGTACATGTCCAAGAGTGCATATATATAGAACGTCCCTCCATCTTCAAAGGCATCGAAATATCAGAGAAAAATACAGAGAACAAAATCTGAGATCTAGCTCTATCATCCATGGCACACCATTCCTCATCCTCCATTTCTCTCCTTGAACTCATCTAATCCATCCAACCCTCAACACAAAACCTTGATTACTTCACTACATCATTCCTCATCCCACCATTTCTCCACCAAAATCCTTAGTCACTTTCCACCAAAACACCCACATTCCAAGACATATCCTTAACCTCCATTCTTTGCATGTAGGAGCATAGAGGAGAAGAAGGATCAAGCTTAAAGAAGGTGACCCAAGGGTTATTTCCTTATCATTTACTTCTTTTCATTTATTGCAAATATGTGTAACTAAACCCCTAATCTAGGGGATAGATTTGAGGATCAATTGGTTGTGGGTTTAGCTTAGCTTGTAATGAATCTCTTATGTGTTCTATTCATTCAAATTAATTAGATTCCATTCATTATAATTGACTTGTATATCACTTGTTGATTGCTATCTTGAGTGGAGTAATTTGTTATAAATTCATATGTGGATTGACAATCCTTGTGTGATTAAGAACCCATTGGATAGGATAGATTAGTGGTGGGTATATCAACCCCACTAATCTAAGCCTCTAAGTGGTTAACATATTGAGATTGGTACATTAATGAAGCTAGTTAGCTTACCCACATTCAATTGTTAATCGATCTATTCCCTAGCTATCTCATTAATTGATTTTATCACTATTCTTATCAAAGTGTTGAGTATTCTATTTTTCATAACATATTTTGTGTATTTTCATTTGAGTAGTTAGCATTGGTGGTTTTAGAAACCACACATCTATCAAACAATATGATTTACTTTATTGTTCAAAGATTAGTCAATTTATCTAATTAACACTCCATTCCCTGTGGAACGAACTTGCTCACTATTTTGCTATCAAATCACATTTTAAAAGGATTAAGTGGCTTTAAAGAGTTTTCAAGAATCAACCAAAATCTATATTATTACTATTTTGTTGAGTACACAAACGACCTCATCAAACTACATATCTACTTCTCACAAGAAGGAGTGTATTCTACTATTGTGTGCATACCTTTCCAGCCACAAGCCAAACCGTGATTCCAAGATACGGAGATATTGACCAAGAATGCTATTCCGATCTCACCCATGGTAAATCAAAAACTACGATCTAACCTGAAGGAGTCAGTAAGACACTCAGGATTTAGATCACCCATATATAGCCATCATTTGCCGATATGTATGAATCTTTTCAACTAACGGATCTTAGTGATAGATTCATATAGATTGTGGCCCATTCCTATATGATCACATCATAAAAGGTGTCTTTATTCTTATAACACCATATGAGTAGTCTAGGATAAGACCACCGTACAATACATAATGGACCACAACTATAGATTAACCACAAATAAAGTACCCAGCTTTATTTGCCTTCTACGAACTCTTTAGATTGCATGTCTCAAACTGAATTCCTCTGTATATGACATTCATATACTCAGTTTGAGATTACATCTAATAGTCTTTGATGTTAGCATATATAATATAAATGTATGAGTCAATTTATTTGAATGAAATAACTACTTATTTTATTATTGAATTTATAACATTTGCAAATTGAAAGCTTTAGGGCATAAATCCCAACACCAACTGGGCAAAACTCAGGGGCTAGCCACCTAGCTACTCTAGTCCTCAAATCCACTATATGTAATGGTGTTTACAACCAAGGTTGACCTCTAGTCACACCATTACGTAACCCACCACTACTACCAGCAAGCCTTTTATAGTGAATTAGTAATTCTAGACCAATCGCTTGTGTACTAACACTCTTAGTCACAAGGCTTGACTCAATGAAGAAGACTCAATTAGATGAAGAGTGATTCTAGCAATCTAATTGTCAAATAACATCCACATAAACATGCATGAATTAGACTAGATGAACAAAGTCAACCTAATCATCAACTAATCATATATGAATATTTATGGATTAGCAATTTAGGCAAAATGTCCTAATGATGCAAGTTATCACAAACAAAACCCAAGCATACATTAGAACTCATGAATATATGCAATCAAGAGAGTCCTAGCATTTAATCAACTAATAAATGCAATAAAAAGACTATCTTGGAAAGTTTGAACAATTAACAAAGATAGAGTGTGCAAGTTCCTTGTTTTTGATTGGCTTAATTATTTCATGACAAACCACATTGGGATTGGTATGTAACGGGTAGCTTAGGTTATTGTGTTTGGCAAGCTTTCGGACTTCCCAATGTGACTTTAAGAGCCAGAGCGAATGGTAAATCACTTGACTTGCCTCTTGAAGAGATTTAGTTACACACATACACTTTCATTACATTTATATGATTGCATTTGTGTTTCTCTTAATTGTGTGCTTATATGCTTTATCATCACACTTATGCATTTTCATATCTTGCATATCTTTTGTGTGTGTTTCTGTTGGTGCATCTTCGTGTTTTATTCTGGTTTCATGTATAATCTCTCTATTGTATTTTATTGATCATTGCCATGCTAATTGGTCTTGAATATTGCATGTGTTTTTCCTAGAGGCTCGATATTTGCCTCTAACCGCTGTGAATTTCTACAGCGGTAGGCACATCGCTCTCATGGATAGTGTGAATCACTCCACTTATCACTCTCATGACCGCAATCGATTTTCACAGCGGTTGTCTTGACAGCACTCACCACTGTCGTGACTGCTGTGGCTTTCACAGCGGTATCAACAACGGTCGATAGCTGGTTCATTTTTTAAAACAGTGACTCTTCTTTATATATACATCTTATTCTCTTCTTTCTTCTTTAAGCTCTCCACACACCTGAAACCCTAGAGAGAGAAAGAGAGAAAGAGAGATAGAGAGATTTCAAGTGAGAGAAAACTCCAAGAACACTCCTTTACTTAACCAAACACATTCCCATGAGCATCTAGCACCATCCTAGCATAATCCAAGCATGGGTCTTCTTGTTTTCTTAGACTAGGTAATCTCTACATGTTCTAGAACTTCTTGTTTCATCTTTATGACATGTTTGCCTGGATTGAGCATTTAGTTTGTGATTAAATGCATGACTCTTTAATTAATATTGGTTATAACATGTTTGAGTCTTAGTTTATTGGTTGAGATGTGTTTGTACATTGACCATTGTAGACTCGAGAAGAACAAAGTTGAGTCGCTGTACCGTTGCCCTACAAAGGTGCTGTTCATAAAGCGCCTATGAAGAATAATCTTCATTTTCCCAAGTGAGCACTATACAAGTCGCCCTATGTATAGCACCTAAGGAAAATTTTGTGTCACTTAAGCAAAACGTTGTAGTTTCATTTTGACACCCTATATATATGCCTCTATGTTCTTAGGTTGTTTTAGAGAGTTCAAAATAAGATTTTTTACTTAGAACATTTTCCAAAGAGAGAAACTTTCACAAGAACTCACATTTGATTACTCAAATCATTTCCATGTCCATTCAATCTTCATCTAGCATCATCTAGGATCATCTAGGATGCATCTATGCATGGGTCTTCTTTAACACACTTAGCTTGGTAAGTTGTTCACTAATTTCATCCATATTTAGTGTCTTACTTAATAAGAAATCTCATTTATCACTTGTATGCTTTTAGAACATATTCTATCTACAAGATTGAGATTATTGTGTTGATTGATTGAGAGTTGTATTTTGATAGCTATTGTCTAGGATTACTTATTCTTTGATAGCTATGTTGTATGCCATGTCATATAACAATATTGATATCTAGGATTGTGATTATTGTTATCTTTTGTTAACGAAAAATTGTCACTGGGGTGAATTTCCAATTAACAATTCTTATGACCGTAATCAAGGTAGGTCACAGTCCAAGGGGTATCGAGTTGTTCGATACCTATGAGCACTCAATAAAGCAAATCAACTATGATGACAATGGTGAATCAAAGTATAATGGCAATAATATCACATATAGCTCATTTTTATTGATAATGAACATGTAATAGAAATACAATGGAGATTTTATATGGTTATAACAAGGGGTTTAGAATATAGTTGGCAATGGAGATGGCGATGGAGATCTCGTGTATGTAAATAAGTGGAAAAGAAACTGTAGGGTTTTTTGATTCCTGTTCCACCTTTTCTTTTGTCTAGTGTCATGTTCTATATATATGTCCCATTACTTGTTGTGCAGTCCCCTAAATTCTGTCCAGTGACTTAGAGATTTGTGGGACGTTCCGTGGCGATAGGTGAAAAGATCATGGGATTGATTCAAGGAATCAAGTGATCCCTTTTTTGGTGGAATCTGACGAAGTTGACTTAGCTTTCAAATAGAACTCTTGAGTGGCGGGAATGACCCAACCTCTTTGTTTATTTAAATGTCGACGTCTTACTGTCTTTCTTTGTAGCTTTATCTCGGCTCATCTTGTTTTACCTTGATAGTATGTTAATCTGATACTCTTACTACTTGGTTGGCTTGCTCTAGGAAGGATCGAGGTACATAGGCATCCCACCTCCTATTGGGTCATGGTATCAGTGTATCGGGATACTGGGTCCGTGTGGTAGCGAGGTACTAGGATCCTGGATTCTTCCCTGGGTTGGTAGAAAGTGTACCTGGTCAATTTAGTGGTAGGGTACCAAGAGACTTTTCTATGATGTCTTTCTACCCCAAACATTCTCTGACGTGGATGGAAAATTCTTCTTTGAACCCCTGCCATTTTTGGCGGTTAACGTCTTTCATCCTAGATAAGCATTTAGTGTAACTTAGCATTAATTGCATAATTGAATATCATGATATTCACTTAGGTTGTTGATCTCCTTTGTTAGAATTAAGTACTGTGGCTAAGGTTGCTTCGTCCACGAGCAAATTGATCTAGGTTCACTATTAAAGGCACATTGGGTAGTAGTGGTGGGTTAGTGACCGTGTAGGGTTTGATGTGGTCAACCTAGGTTGTAAACACCATTACAAATTGTGGATTCGTGGATCGTGTGTGGCGCACATACCACCCCATGGTTTTTCCTTGTTGAAAGTTTCCAAGTAAAAATCAAGTGTTATTTAATTTCCTTATTTTACACTTGATTGTAGTTTTGACTAGATAAGGGTTTTTATTGAATATTGACTAATCAAGAAAAATTGGTAATTAACTTGATTAAAATATAATCACCCCTAGATATAATTAGGCATGCCATAATTGTTTCAATTAGTATCAGAGTAGATTCCTAGACATATTTAGGAGATTAGTGATTTTTGGTGTGTTTTGCATTTTGTGTGATTTTTGATTATTCATACACTTGCATTCATTTCATTCATTCGTAAACACTATGTAAGTGCCTCACTTTTGATTGGCATATCTCGTTGAAAAAATCACAATGGGGTTCAAACTTGTTAGGTGATACTCGCGTTTTCCGTCGTTGAAAGAATCGTGAGGATCAAAAGATTTTTTCTATGTAAAAGGGGTTTCCTACGCAATGTGCTCTAAACTAGCAAAAGACTAGTAAAGCGGCAAGTGAGGGTATCGTTCCGCAAGGAAGTGTGATTCATCAACCGTATCAAGTTCTAGAGTTTATTGTAAGCATGTAAATAGAATGCGAGAAGGTGAGAATGGTGTGTTTGAAATGTATGTACAATGCGGTGTGTATGTGAGTAGAGAATGGAAATGAAAATAAATAAAAACAAAGAGAATATGGAATGGTGAGAGTGGTGTTTAAAGTGATAAATAAAATGGTGGATAGGAGAGATGCATGAAAATGGTCACACAAGGTTTAACAAGTTCACCATACATAAGTGCAAAAATAGTTGGTTGTTAGACAATAAGGACATCCAATTTTAGTTAAGGGTTCGTTCTTGCCTCAATCCGATTTATACCCATTCATAAAGCTAACGGTTGAAGAGTGTGTTAGGAGCCTCTCAAACACGAAAATCTCAACCAACATATGTGAACACATTCTACAAACCGATGCTAAATTGAGTCCCAATATTAACACGATAATGTAAAGTGGCAACATTAGGTACAATGAATGTGGAAAGAGTGATTGTATCTCCAACCATAACTCATCTAGAGCCCCTAGCGTGAGAGATAGCTAAAGACCAATAATTGTAACCCTAACCATGACTCACCTAGAGCCCCTAGAGTGAAAAATAGCTAAAGTCCAATTGTTAACAAGAACAATGAACCAAACCCTTCTAATATGGCAATTTATAGGTTCACCCACTCTTCCTAGCTAATTAGCCAAGACTATGCATGGAGAACCCCTCCAAAGGCACAATCCTAACTCTAAGTCACTCAAACCCAACATGACATGTAATTTTGACCTTCCATCAACATACAAACACAAAATGGGATATTTGATTACAACTACTCCTAATTTACATTAATCTACTCCTAATCCCATCCATGAATACATATTAATTTCCAATCTCCATACACAAGCATTTCAAGATAAGAGATGTATCAATAAATAACAAGAGTGAATCAAAACACAAATTAGATATAAAAACAACCAACACATATATATTGAGCATAAATTAGGTTTACAAATATTCCTAAGTGGGGATTGCACATCTAAGAAAACAAGAAATACAAAGAGAATGAGATAAAAGAGAAAACCCAAGTGGAGAGCCCCTCCAAAATGTGCTAATCTTCTTCGATCCATGCTTGGCTCGAATTTGGTTCAAGGACCCTCCTTTCTCCTTGTAATCTACTCCTAGATGGATGGATAATGGGTAGAAGGTGTGATGGGGAGCATCCATGGAGGAAAAACCTCCATGGAAGCTCTAGAAAGCTTCTCTCTCTCTTATTTAGATGGAAGAAAATGAAGAAGAAGAGGAAGAAGAAGTGTGTGGGGAGTGGATTCTGGTGGGAGAGAAGAGAATAAGGTGTTTATATAGTGTTGGGAGGTTTGGGCTGAAGATTGGGGTGAAAGGATGAAACAGTCCCTGAAATTCGCCCAAAAAATGACTCTTTGGAGTGAATCGGCGGTTTGGTTCGGCGGCCAGGCCGCCGTTTGAAGTAGCCGTTTAGACCTGACAACATTTCAGCATTTCAGTATCGTGCACTGTTACAGAAATAGGCATAACTTCTTGTAAAAAGCTCAGAATCACAATTCGTAACATGTTCTAGAAACTAAACTTCCGGTGCTTTCCAAATATATAAAGATATTGCATGGTTCGATCTGAGCAGGAAGATATGACTCCCACAAGTTATATGTTCTGCACGAGCATTTACAATTTCTTCCGTTTTTGTCTCATTTTGCCTCCCAAACTAATCTTTAAGCTCAAAACCTTATTGTAGGGAATATGTACCTATACAAGGCTCAAACAAAACATTATATATAAAAATACACTCGAAAACGAGACAAACGATCGGAAATGGGGGACCTCAAGTATGTATAAAATAGTCCGATCATTAGGGTACCTTAGGATTGAAGAAACTCTACTCAAATGCTTAAGGACCTCAAAGAATACCATATACTTGTCTTGACTCTCAATTGAAGAGATTTAGATTGCACACACACACATCTCATTCATCTTCATGATTTGAATATCCTTGTGTGTATTTCTTGTTTGATTCTTGGATGACATGCACTCACTCCACACTTGCACATTTGCATTTAATTTTAGTGCATACCGCAGCCTAGGCACATTGCCTATGAAGCGGTCCACCCAGCATTAAAGTCCAGTGCCTTCATGTAAGACCTACCACGGCCTAGGCACCTTGCCTATGGAGTAGTCCACGCAGCGTTAAAGTCTAAAGACTTCACGCTTGGCTTACATCAACCTAGGCACCTTCCCTATGCAGCAGTCCATGCAGTGTAAAAGTCCAGAGACTTCACGCTTGGCGTATCGCGGCCTAGGCACCTTGCCTACGCAACGGTACGTGCAGCGGTCGTTGTGACCTTTCATTTTTCAAAGGCTAAAACGACACCATTTTTCTTGCATCTTTCTATAAATATGTTGCCTTGTCTTCTTAGACATTTTAGAGCTGAGATCTTGTGTTTTTGAAAGCAAAAAGAGTAACTTGCAAGATAAGAGAGAAAGAATTGATTTTTATCATTCAAAACACAAAAACCCATCTTCCACTCAAGGTTCATTCATCATCTAGCATCTTCTAGGTATGATTTCTCATGGGTTTTTCATTATGTCTCACATGACTTGTAGCTAGAACATCATATTCATCTTTCACATATTCTTACTTTTCAAGATTGCTTATTTATGACTTGACTAGTTTCAAGGTAGCTCATTTATGACTTGACTAGTTTCAAGATTGAATTTTTATTGTGTTTTGTGAGTTGTTTGTGAAAGCTATAGACTATAGAGTTTGATTTGCACATATAGCTAGGTTGTATGAATGTCATATAGCCACATGATATTTAGGAATGTCTCTAACATGTTCATCCATGCCTAGATAAGCTTAAATGTCTAACCTTGCATTTTAGTATCTTAAATATTGCATATATTCTCATTAAGTTGTGTTATCTCTTCACTTATAAAGTCAAGTCTAGTTTGCAAGTAAGGGACTAGATTCACTTTTGAAGGTCTACGGGTAGTAGTGGTGGATTAGTAACCGTATAGGGTTTGATGTGATCAACCTAGGTTGTAATCACCATTACAATTAGTGGATTGAGGTTCTTGTTTGGCGCATATAATAGCCCATGGTTTTTTCATGTGTGGGTTTCCAGGTAAAAATGAAGTGTCTTTTACTTTCCATATTTTTACACTTGATTTTAGTTTTTGACTAGTTGAGGTTAATTTTGTAATATTGACTAATATTGAAAATTGGTAAAAAGGGATTTAAATCTATTCACCCCCCTTCTAGATTATATTATTACTCGTTTATATTTATTTTCAGTTGGTATCAAAGCGGGTTCCTTAACATAATTAGGAGATTTCTTGCTCTTGTTAGAGTCTTTTGCATTTGTTCGCATTTTTTTTTTTTATGTCTTGTGTGTTTAGCTTGTTTGTTTACATACATATCATTCTCACCCAAACACAACAAGTAGAAATGGAATTGGAGGTAAGGGTGCTTCTAGCATAAGACCTCTCTTGCTCACCGGGGTCAACTACGCATCATGGAAAGCAAAATGGAAGCATATGTGTGCCAGATTCATGACCGGGCATGGATGGCGATTGAAGATGGGTACATACCACCTATGATGACTCCTATGGGAGGTGGAGAGGAAGTCCCTAAGCTGAAGGCACAATAGAGCCCCCAAGAGTTTAAGGCTTCAAAATGGAACAACAAGGCCATGCACGTAATCCTATGTGCCATAGATGACAACCAGTACAAAATCATTCAAACTATATGATAGCAAAGGAAGCTTGGGACATATTGGAGACGGTTCATAAAGGAACTGAGGTGGTTAAGGACTCCAAGCTCTAAGTCCTCCAAACACAATTTGAGACCATAAGGATAAAGGAGGATGAGTGCTTCAATGTGTTCCAAGTGAAGCTTATAGATATAGTGAATCAAAGTCACCAACTTGGTGATCCCTACTTGGATAAAAGAATCAAGTAAAAGATCATGAGATCGCTTCTCGAGAGGTTTGAATCTAAAGTGACGGTATTGGAAGAAAATAGTGACTACTCAAAGATGAAGCCAAGTGTAGTAATTGGAAGGCTCTTGGCCTATGAATCTAGGAAGGGTCCTACATCCACACCTCAAAAGAAGCAAAAGAGTCTTGCATTGAAGAGCATCAAGGTAGAGAATGATGAAGAAGACTTGGATGAAGAAATTGCCTTGATGACAAAGAAGTTCAAGTAATTTATGAGGTTTAAGAAGAAAGGGTTTGGCTCTAAGGGAAAGTTTGTGAATAAGAAGGCTCATTTCAAGAAAGTGGAGCAAACTCAAGAGAAAGACCATAAGAAGGGTGTCCAATGCTATGAGTGTAGTGGTTTTGGACACATTGCTCCCGAGTGTGCTAATTTGAAGAAGAAGAAAGGAAAAGCCATGGCGGTGACTTGGAGTGATAGTGATGACGAAGAAGAGGAAGATAAGTCTTCGGATGATGATGAAGATCAAGTTGCCAACTTCATTGCTTTCTCATCCTCTCACAATAGTAATGAGGTTATAAGTGATAAAGAAGAGGAAGAAGATAAGCAAGAAGAAGTAGATGAGAATGAATCAAATGGTGGGAGCCACTCATCAATGTCCAATTTTGAGTTTGATGAAGAGATGGACTATGATGACTTCATGAGATTCTTTGAGAACTCAAGATTGAAGAAGAAAAAGGAGATACAAAAGTTGAAAGGGGAGAAGCTTGAATTGAATTCCAAAGTGACTCATTTGAGCAAGGAAATAAGTAAAGCAAAAGAGATGGAAGAAGGATTGAAGATGGAGCTAGTCTTCGAATGAAGAATGCTTAAGGAAAGAGCTCATGGGAGCAAAAGGGTTGATTGTTAAGATGACTTCTGATGAGCCGCCGTTGTACTCACAAAATGATGTTTTAATTTGATCTTTTGAAAACCATTTTTTAGCCACTTAAAATTCTTTAAGATATAAATATTTACCTAGTGGTAAGCAAAGTTCGTTCCACAAGGAGATGGAGTAATATGTTTGATAAATTGACTAATCTTAAATGCAATAAAATTAATCATTGAATGTAGATAGTTGTGTGGTTTAATAAGCCACCAAATTTGCTACTAAAATAAACATACAAAAATGATAGGAAAAAGAGAAGACTCAACAATCTTGATTAGGGATGGCAATTAAACCCGAACCCGTGGGACCCGTCCGAACCCAACCTGCTTAAAGAGGGTTTGGGTTGGGATAATTATACCCGTGGACTGGTTTGGGTTTGAAAATTGTACCCATCACGGGTTTGGGTTCGGGTATGGATTTGGAAAAAATCCATACCCGAACTCGCATACCCACGAACAATAAAATTATATAATATTTTATTATTTAAAATATTATAAATTTAAACTCCAATAAAAACTTTTTAATTATATAGAGAATAAAATGTAAATATTTCAATTTATTAAGTGTTTTTATTCTTTAAAATTATAATATTTTATATATTTAAATAATATAGAAATAATTTTTTTTTAAAAAAACAATTGGTGGGTTCGCGGGTTTTACCTGTGGATCCGCTTGTTTCATGGGTTCGTGGGCAAGTTTGGGTGTCCCCCAAACCCGCGGGTAAAACCTGAACCCGAACCCGTTTATTTTCGCAGGTTTACGGGAGGGTTTGGTAGACACAAAATTTCACAGGTTTGGGTTTGGATTTGGATTTGGATTTTACCAAACCCGCCCGAACCCGCCCCATTGCCATTCCTAATCTTGATAAGAGAAACGGTGAAAACAATTAATAAGATGCTAGGTGATAGATCGAGTTAGTAGTGAGTGTGAGTAATGCCTTCAAAGCCTCATTAATGGACTAATCTCATAATGATAACCATTTGATTTCTAGGTTGTGTTTAGGTCATTACTATGAACACTAAACAACTTTCCACCAAGATGGCTAACTGATTAAGGAGATGGAGTCAAGGTGGGATTGGTTGGTTTCAAATAAAGGTTTAGACTAGTGTGATTGATATACCCTCCACTAGTCTATCCTAATCACTAAGTTCTTTAACCAATCAAGGGTGTCAATCCAAGATTAGTTTCACAACTACTTATCCCACATAAGAGTATGATCTACTAGTGATATACAGTGCAAATCATATAATATGTAGAATCTAAATATAAAGTGAATATAAAACATATAAAGATTCAATTACAAAAAACTTAAGCAAAATAACCACAATCACAAGTTCCTCAAATCTATCCCCTAGACTAGAGGTTTAGTTACACATAGTTACAATCTAATAAAAAGAAGTGATAAGTAAGGAAATCACCCTTAGGTCTTTTTCTTTATTGCTTGCTCCTTTTTTTCCTTAGGTTGGTCATTGTGCAAAGTGTGGTGGAAGAAGGATGTGTCTTGATAGATGGTGTCTAATGGTGAGTGACAAAGGTATTGAAATGAAGAGAATGGAAAGAGAAGAGTGATTGGGTGAAGTAATCAAGATGTTGTGTTGAGGTTTTGGATGGAAAAGGTAGTTCAAGATGAGAAAATGGAGGAAGTTGAAAGATGAACTATGGAAGAGAAAAACTAGATCTAAACTTTGTATTTTCGTCTCAATATTATGCTTCTATCCTTCTTCAAGTTGGAGAGCCAGAGTATTTATAGTGGCTCATGGACTTGTATTAATAACTGCTTGAAAAGATGATGTGGCTCGAATGTCGCTACTGTTAGGATTATGCTCAATAACAAGAGTATAATATTGTACTTGACAATCTAATCATATTAATAAAGTGATTTCTGTTTTAACAAAATTTTATAGCATTTATAATTATAATTGTCAAAGTAAATAATAATAAGGTCAAAAGACTATGAGAAAAGAAGAATTGTTCGTACATCTGGATATGTATGAGGTAGAAACAATTCTTTAGTTAGTCTTGAATAAAGTTCACAACTTAAGTTAAAGGTTGGGCACTTTTATCTTGTTAAAGTTGTAAAATTCTTTTGCTAGCATTTGAGTGGGATCAAATGTGTTATGTGTTAGGATTATGCTCAATAGCAAGAGTGTAATATTGTACTTGACAATCTTTTCATATTAATAAAGTGATTTCTGTTTGTTAACAAAATCTTATATAGCATTTATTATTATAATTGTCAAAGTAAATAATCATAAGGTCAAAAGACTATGAGAAAAGAAGAATTGTTCGTACATCTGGATATGTATGAGGTAGACACAATTCTTTAGTTAGTCTTGAATAACGTTCACAACTTAAGTTAGAGGTTGGACACCTTTATCTTGTTAAAGTTGTAGAATTCTTTTACTAGGGGTGGGATCAAATGTGTTATGATGAGTCTAAAATCATCGAAGGGTCTTCGAGTAAAAGAATCTAGTGCACTAGGTGCATTGAACTAGATTACAATGAAATTTTTTTTCTAGAACCGTCAATAGATAAAAGTCTTTTCATTATCAGGACAATCAGAGAGTCTATCTTAATCTTGAGATAAATGATGGACTTATGGTTGCAAGTGTTATCATTTGAGCTATCAATGAGTACGATTATATAGCATAGTCTATCCTCGATAGTTTGGTGATATTCATTTGTTAATCGATAGATGACTTCATTTATAGATATGGACATCGTGGCTCCATTTATTAAATGTGAGTATAATATCATCATATGGATGCTTTGTGGTTTTAGATATGAAATCTTAACGTTGAGTTTTCAATAGTGTCTATTGAAAGATGACTTCTGGACAAGTCATAATATATATCCAAGTTCAGAGTGTAGTCATATGAGTAAATATGGTAACTTGGAGAGCTATAGGCAGTCTATGAGCTTTTGGCGATTACTGATATTCTTCACGATGATTCACTATCTCCTATAAGATTGTCTAGGGTATGAATGAGAATCGTTTACTTATTCCATCTTTATTTAAGAGTGCAATTTTAGTTCTTTAGTGGAATGAACTAAAATTAATAGATTGAACCTAAGTGAATCATTTATTGACTGTGATTGGGTTATGTCTATTGGAGCTTAAATTTAGATAGGCCCGCCAAGATCACCAATCCACACGGACTAGCATGAATCACTTGATATATTCTACCAGACTGTTTATGGGTCCATTTAGAATTGTATTTAATATATTAAGAATATAATTTGCACATTATTTATTTAATGAGCTGTTTAATTATATTAATATATTAATGAAAGGCATGTGGGCTTTTTTCGTTTAGTAAGAATGAGTCTAGTTCAAATGTGGGTTTTTTTATTAAAGTCCAAATGGATTTAATAAAATATGAAAAACAATATATGGTTCATGTTATAGTCATGGGCGGCAAGGCTATTTTTTTAAGCCCATCATATTGTTTTATTTTATTATTTAATTAAATGGAAATTAAATAATATGTTAATTAATTATTTAATTAAGAAACAAATCTTTTTATGATTAGGAAGTATGTTTCCTAGTAGTATACTACTATTAGTAGTATATTATATACAAAAGACTTTATTTGTTTAGTCAAATTAGGAAGTCTTTTATATAGTCACAAATTCACTAAAGAGTTGGATTAGGGTTTAAATTCTAAGAAGTCTTTTATGGAAACACAAATCCTATTTGGAAAAGAACTTTGGTGATCACCTTGTTTTACAAGGCTAGAATTCGGCAACCCTAAATATACTAGGGCAAACAATTCGGTCCCTATATAACACAAGGGATGAATTTCGGCCAACCCTAGTTTTTGCCTTTGAAGAATTAATTTTCTTTTGCTAAAGTGGAAAAATAAAAATCCTACTCTAAGACTGGTGAGAGATTTCGGCCAAGAGGGGTTGTGAGAAAAGAATTGTTGTTATTTTGATAGTGCACTAGTGATCTTAACATCAAGAGATCTTGTGCACAATTTCGAATAAGGTTCACGTGAATTTCAATCTAACGATTATGAATTCAAAAGTGACCAGTACATTATTAGCAACCTTTTGGAGTTTGTTGTGACTAACAGAATCAGAAAAAAATTTTGTTGTCCATTCTCAGGTTCACAATTCAAAAGAAGGGAGACCACGCTTCTAGGTGATTCACTTTCGTGATCGGGTTTGGAAGATCTTGCGGATTACCATCGACGCTAGTCAATCGGATCACACGACAAAGGTATTTTATCTTTTCGTGTATATGTTTAATTAATTAAAGGGTTAAGGTTCAATATGGGAATTTTTTTAAAAAATATACTAAACTCTTTTTAGTCCCGCTTCCCCCGCATGCAAACGTTTTTCCCTACAATTGGTATCAGAGCCTAGTTGTACCCTATAATTGATTAACGTATATATACGTGAATCTATTTCTTTTTATTGTGATTATGCATGTTTAGAAAGAGATGGCACTCTAGGTATTCTCATATATAATTACATTGGTATGTATGGATTTATATATGTTATATGTTGATATAAAGTGAATTGTTATTGCTCGATTTTGATCCTAGAATTTCAATGTATTTTTTGTTTTGGAATTGTAACAAGAAGGGTGGCCTATTATCGTAACAATTTCCTTCTTGGTAGTTGCTAAGTTTTTTTTTTAGTGTACTAAAACTTAACTGCGGTATTTTTTTAATGTATTAAAAAATAGTGCAATATATTTTTTTTGTATTAAATACTGCAGTGATTAAAAAAAAAAAACTGCTGTATTTTATTGTTTAAATAAAGTTGTAATATATTCAAGCATCGAAGATTCGAAGACTTGAAGAAGAAAAAGCAACCGGAACGAGTTTGGGACCGTGCGCACCATAGCAACATGCACGCGTGCAAAATTGCACACAGCTGTGCATATTGGACTGTGGGTTGCGCATGGCAGCCCTTGTTAGGGTTGTGGAATGTGCACACCTATAGGGGCAGCCATGGTATGCTCAAGTGATCATTGGCCGCTTGAAGACTTGTTCGCCAAGAAAGGAGTTTTTGCATTCCAAACAAATGTAATTTACTTGCTTTTCTAGGATGGATCAAAATCGTGGCTGTTTACTTTGCGTAAATATTACAATATTTGTTATTGTTTGATAACATGTCATGTAGAATAGGAGTGCCACTCATATATCTCTTTTGGTATGAACATGCATTGAATGATTTAGGTATCTAATTGGCATCTAAATAACTTGGTAAATCATTCTATGAGATTTAATCACACGCCTTAAATAATTGAGTGGGAGAAGGTGTATTGCAAACACCTATGGCCTCCAAGGTTAGTTGAGCTATATTATTTTTTGGTAATACCCCTAAAGGGGCGTCCATGAATGGAATTTAGCAAGATACTTCCTTATAAGGATAGACTAGACAATTGACTCAAACGAAATCTACTCCCCAAGGAGGGATTTTCGTGAGGGAATACATTGAGGGTTGAAATCTTGGTAGTACACTCAATGTGGTTTTATTAATATCCTTATCCCAAGAGTTCTTGTTAATAAAATCACAAGGCTAAAATTGAAAACGTTGGTTGTTATGTTAACAATTAGGTGGGACCTAGTCCAACTAGTAAGTGGTGCGAACTCCCAAAGGAGGTGTAACATTTTTGGGTGTTGGATCGAACGATGAATTTTACGATTGAATTATATATATTTAATTCAAGATAAATATTCGAAAATGCTAAACAATGATTATTTACTTATATATATTTTTTGTTTTATTCAGAAATCATGATCCCATCCCTAATGAACATCCTGAAAGATAATACTTTTACTAGAGATAATTATGTCACATGGAAAAGGAAAATTGGGTTGTTGCTACAAGCTGAAAAACATAAATTTGTTCTGTCTACTCCTAAACCACCTGCTCTTACTAATGAATCTAGTGTTTTGCAAAGAGATGAGTATGAGCAGTGGAAGACTTCAGATGATATGGCTAAATGTTATATCAATAGCATTAAGGAATGAAGTCTGCTACTGATATAATGATGTCTCTAAAGGAGATACTGATATTCTTTATGAGGATTCACTATCTCTTATAAGATTGTCTAGGGTATGAATGAGAATCGTTTACTTATTCCATCTTTATTTAAGAGTGCAATTTTAGTTCTTTAGTGGAATGAACTAAAATTAATAGATTGAACCTAAGTGAATCATTTGTTGATTGTGATTGGGTTATGTCTATTAGAGCTTAAATTTATATAGGCCCGCCAAGATCCCCAATCCGCACGGACTAGCATGAATCACTTGATATATTCTACCAGATTATTTATGGGTCCATTTAAAATTGTATTTAATATATTAAGAATATAATTTGCACATTATTTATTTAATGGGCTGTTTAATTATATTAATATATTAATGAAAGACATGTGGGCTTGTTTCTTTTAGTAAGAATGAGTCTAGTTCACATGTGGGTTTTTTATTAAAGTCCAAATGGATTTAATAAAATAAGAAAAACAATATATGGTCCATGTTATAGTCATGGGTGACAAGGCTATTTTTTAAGCCCATTATATTGTTTTATTTTATTATTTAATTAAATGAAAATTAATTAATATGTTAATTAATTATTTAATTGAGAAACAAATCTTTTTCTGATTATGAAATATGTTTCCTAGTAGTATACTACTATTAGTAGTATATTAAATATAAAAGACTTTATTTGTTTAGTCAAATTAGGAAGTCTTTTTATATAGTCATAAATTCACTAAAGAGTTGGATTAGGGTTTGAATTCTAAGAAGTCTTTTATGGAAACACAAATCCTATTTGGAAAAGGATTGTGATGACCACCTTATTTACCAGACTAATTATGGGTCCATCTAGAATTGTATTAAAGCATGTGGACTTGTTTCTTTTAATAAGAATGAGCCTAGTTCACATGTGGCTCTTTTAATTAAAGGTCCAATGGATTTAATAAAATAAGAAAAATAATATATGGGTCTATCTTTGTGTATGGGCGGCAAGGCTTAAATAATAGTCTAATGTATTATTTTATTTTATTATTTGATTAAATGGAAATTTTTATTTGATTGATTAATTATTTAATTAAGAATCAAAATCTTTTTCTGACTAGGAAATATGTTTCTTAGTGTTATACTATTGGTAGTAGTATATTAAATATAAAAGACTTTATTTGGTAAGTAGATAAATAAGGAATTTATTTATCTAGTCAAATTAGGAAGTTTTTTATATAGTCACAAATACACTAAAGAGTTAGATTAGAGTTTGGAATTCTAAGAAAATCTACCTAGTGTTAGGATTTAGGTAAAAAGGCATAAATCCTATTTGGTAGAAGATTTCGGCAACAATATATGGCACTTGAATTCGTGCACCATGATATATATGGCAAGTAGAACTGAGATATATAAGGATATTATTTATGTGGCACTTCGCCAGATATATATATTATTTTATATGGCAAGAAGAAGTCCAATATATATATATAAATATATATATTATTCTTGCAAGAATAATTGGTCTAGGACTAATACTTTCTTGGGCAAGTTAAATTCGCCTAAAATATATATATTCTTTATATATTTTCAACTACTCAAAAACATATATATATATATATTCTTTGGATATTTTTGAACCCTAGGTCTTGGACTTGAGAATTTTTTCTTTTGCTAGAGAAAAATAAAATACATCTCTTAGACTAGTGTGATTATTTTCGGCCAAGAGGAATAGAGAGAAAAGTTTGTTCTTATTTCGATAGTGCACTAGTTACTTTGACATCAAAAGGTTTTGTGCACAATTTTGAATAAGGTTCACACGAGTTTCGATCTAACGATTATGAATTCAAAAGTGACCGAAACATTCTTTGTGTCTCTTGGAACTTTTTGTGACTAACGAAAAAGAAAAAGTTTTGTTAATATATCCATCCATAGGTTTACAATTCAAAGAGAAGGGAGACCACGCTCCTGGGTGATTCACGTTCGTGATTGGATTAGAAGATCTTCCAGATTACCATCGATGCAACATCAATCGGTTCACGCGACAAAGGTATGATATCTTTAGTATTATATGTTAATTAATTAGAGGGTTAAGGTTCAAAATATGGAAAAAATTTAAACTATACTAAACTACTTTTTCGCTTCCGCCGCGTGTATTTTTCCCTACAATTGGTATCAGAGCCTTAGTTGTACCCTTTAATTAATTAACGTATATATACGTGAATCTATTTCTTTTTATTGTGATTATGCATGTTTAGAAAGAGATGGCACTCTAGGTATTCTCATATATAATTACATTGGAATGTATGGATTTATATATGTTATATGTTGTTATATAGTGAATTGTTATTGCTCGATTTTGATTCTAGAATTTCAATGTATTTTTGTTTCGGAATTGTAACAAGAAGGGTGGCCTATTATCGTCACAATTTCCTTCTTGGTAGTTGCTAAGTTTTTTTTATTGTATTAAAATTAAGTGCAGGTTTTTTTTTATTGTATTAGAATATAGTGCAGTTTTTTTTTTTTTTTTGTGTATTAAATACTGCAGTGATTAAAAAAAAAACTACAGTATTTTATTGTTTAAATAATGTTGTAATACGTTCAAACATTGAAGATTCGAAGACTTGAAGAATTGGAAGTAACCGGAACAAGTTTGGGACCGTGCGCACCATAGTGACATGCATGCGCGCAAGATAGCACGCAGCTATGCATGTGGGGCTGTGTGTGCAAGTGCCATGGGCTATGCACAGCAGTCCTTGTTGGGGTTGAAATTCCCTTTAAAGCAATAGTGTTTTATACCTAGAGAGAGGGGGGGGGGGGGGGGGGGTGTATATGTATAGTTCCAAATTCTTCCAATATTCAAAAAATGCGGAATATAAAATTGAAATGAATACTTGAAATGATATAGCAATTGTATGGAAAGAATCAATACATGTGAAACATCAATATACAAGAGAATCAATACAAGTAGAATATGGAAGACAAAGAAATATAAAGCAAAAATGAGACACAAGTTGTTTTAACGTGGTAAAACCTCAAAGAGGAAACATCCACGGGTTGATACCACAACCACCGGCAAATCAAATCCACTATACGAAAATGACTTACACACTCAAAGCTATCAACAGTATGATATCCACTTCAAGCTATCAAATCCTAATCAACCCTCGGGCTAGTGATTCACAAAGCCTACTCTCTATCCAAGATGTGTCATACACCTCTAGATAGCAACTCCCTATCCAAGGCTGTCAAGCCTCTAGGAAGATTTCCTCGCTTAGCAATCTAGATCACTAGGATCCTAGTCAAGCTACCCAAGCTCAACCATCCGGAGTACACAACTCTTTACTAAGACTTTTGCTTGGCTATCCGGAACTCATTCCTAGCCAAGACTCCTTGCTCAAGACAAAGCTTCACTCATTTTGCAAGAGACTTCAGCCTATTACAAGGCATTGATCTAAGTTATACAAATGATGCAAATCACAATCATATAAAGCTAGATGATCAATCAAGCTCTATGAACATGCTTAGAGAAATTCTAGAATATGCTTTCAACACACAATCACAAAATCTATCTAGAAATCAAAGCATGTGAATCAATATGAACAAGGTATGAATATTAAATAAATCACACTAAAAACCTAGTTCTTAGATCATGAAATTAAACCTAGAAAATGTCATAAAGCACATCACATATATCATTTCTAGAATCAATTTCAAGTTTAATCAAGTTTAGCAAATATATGTTCAAGTGAAATCAAAAAGCTAAAACTCAATTAGCAAATGATCAACCACCCCTAGAATATGTTCTAACATCATTCTAAACACAAATCATCTATTAAATCGAAAGATTAAAGTGCAGATCAAAAGATGAAGTGAGAAGAAAAAGTTTAACAAACAATAATGAAACTCGGACTGAAGAACAGCTTGCTGCTAACAATCACGAACTCAAATGAATCTAAAAATATTTGGGGTTTGTAGCTCTCTTCAAGACCAACAATTTTGGCTTTTGGATCACTCAATTTCGAGTTCGTATGAGAGAGTTATAATCAAAATAAGAAAACAAAAATGTTGAAGAATTCTGTAGAAATCATGTTTTTCATTTTCTTCAAGTTGTTAAAAAATGGAGGGAAGGACGAAAGCTTTAAAAAGATTTCAAGGAGGGAAGATTCGAGCGAATTAGAAGCGACCACATCACCCTTCCCATGTGGGGCGCTTGTGGCCCATGGGACCAGAGGGCTTCTCTGGCCGTGGGTCACACGGCCTCCCCACGGGGTGGCCAAGGCTTGGCCTTTGGCCATGCAAACCCCTCTCGCGCACCTCCCACGTTTTTCGACCGTATTCGGGCCTTTGAACTCCGAATTCAAATCTATTTTTTGGATTACGAACTATGACTCCCTCACGCACAATGAAGACTATGAAACTTTGACAAAAGGTTGAGAATTCATCTTAGAAAACGACGATGAAGACAACTCAATGAATGAGAATGCGAAGTGGCATAACTACGTCGTATGGACTCGAAACTAAATGAATGAGTAACCCAAATGACTGGAAATCAATAAGGAATCAAATAAGATCAATTTCAAGTCCAAAATACAAGAAACACAAATAAATAAACACTATGCAACACAAGCATGCCATATCTAAGCGATAGTGAGAAAACATGCAATTCTACAAGATTGTCAACAATGAGATAAATGCATGTGCATACTAAATGTGTGTGAAAGTGTTATACCAAATGTTTGAACAATGACGCAGGGACACACATGTATGAATTGTGTGTGTGCGCGCTAACGTGTTGCAAGAGGAAGAAGAATTTTGATACCTTAGCATCCAAGTGTGTGATGTTCCCTTTGAAGACGAAATTTGCAAGAGATATTGCTTCTTCACCTTTTGAGACTTCTTTCTTCCAAGAATTATCTAAGCAACAACTAATACAAATAAAGAGAGTTTTGCAATGGAATCAAGCCAACACAAATAAAGGATTTTACAGGGGTTGTGGAGTGCGCATGCCCATAGGGGCAGCTGTGGGATGCTCAAGTGATCGATGGCCGCTTGAAGACCTGTTCGCCAAGAAAGGAGTTTTTTGTATTCTAAACAAATGTTATTTACTTGCTTTTTTAGGATGGATCAAAATCGTGTGTAAGATCCTTTAGTTGTATTGGCTTGATTCCATTACAAAACTCTCTATATTTGTATTAGTAGTTGCTTAGGTGTTTCTTGGAAGAAAGGAGCCTCAAAGGTGAAGAAGCAACATCTTGTGCAAATATCGTCTTCAAGAGGAACATCGCTTACTTGGATGCTAAGGTATCAAGATTCTTCTTCCTCTTGCAAGGCGTTAGCGCACACACACACAATTCATACATGTGTGTCCCTACATCATAGTTCAAACATTTAGTATAACACTTTCACACACATTTAGTATGCACATGCATTCATCTCATTGTTAACAATCTTGTAGAATTGCATGTTTTCTCACTATCGCTTAGATATGGCATGCTTGTGTTGTATAGTGTTTATTTATTTGTGTTTCTTATGTTTTGGGCTTGAACATGGTATTATTTGATTCCTTATTGAGTCCCGGTCATTTCAGTTACTCATATGTTAAGTTTCGAGTCCAAATGATGTAGCTACGCTACTTTTCATTCTCATTCATTGAGTTGTGTTCGTCGTCGTTTTCTGAGATGAATTCTCAACCATTTGCCAAAGTTTCATAGTCTTCGTCGTGCGTGAGGGAGTCATGATTCGTAATTAGAAAATAGATTCAAAATCGGAGTTCGAATGCCCGAATACGGCTGAAGAACGTGAGAGGTGCGCGGGAGAAGCTTGGTAGCCAAAGGCCATGGCAAGGCTTCCACGTGTGGAGGCCGTGTGCCACATGGCCCAGCCAGCTCTCTGGCCACATGTGGCACACGTGCCCCACACGTGGGCAAGGCTGGGTTGGCCTATTTTGTTAGACAAAAATGCCCTTCTTCCTTCTCCTTCAAATGACTTCTCTTCCCTCCATTTTCAAACAACTTGAAGAACATCAAATTGAAAATTCCGCAGATTTCTTCATGATTTTCATTTTCTTATTTTGATCATAACTCTCTCATACGAACTCGAAATTGAGTGATCCAAAAACCAAAATTGTTGGTCTTGAAGAGAGCTACAAACCCCAATCATTTCCATAGCCATTTGAGTTCCTAAGTTTCTGCTGTGCATCAATCTCAGTCCGAGATTTGAGTTTGTAAGTGATTTAACTTTTTCTTACTTTCATTGTTGATCATCTCTTTAATATTCTTATTTGATTGATGAAAGATAATATGTATGATGTTAATTCACATGCTAGGGTTATATGATTGATTGTTTTTGTTGAGTTTTAGTCTTGAATCTCATTTGAATATTTTACTAAAACTTGACATATCTTGAAATTGATTCTAGAAATAACATATATGTTGTGCCTTATGACATTTTCTAGGTTTAATTTCATGATCTAAGAACTTGGTTTTTTTAGTGTGATATATTGAATATTCATACCTTGTTCTTATTGATATACATGCTTTGATTTCTAGGTATTTTTGTGATTGATTGTTGAAAGTATATCCTAGAATGTATGTAAGCATGTTCATAGAGCTTGATTGATTATCTAGCTTTATTTGTTTGTAAGTGATTCATCTTCTTCTTACTTTCATTATTGATCATCTCTTTAAGTTTCTTATTTGATTGATGAAAAGTAATATGAATGATGTTAATTCACATGCTTAGGTTTCTAGATACATTTTGTGATTGAGTTGTGATAGCTTTATTCTAGATTCTCTAATTGCATGTTCATAGAGTGTGTTTGATCTACTTGCTCTATTTGTTTGTGATTGCATCATATTGCTTGTGTGCACTTCACTTAGATCATTGCCTTGTGAAAGGTTGAAGTCTCTTGTTAAGGTGAGTGAAGCCTTAATTTGAGAAAGAAGACTTGGCTAGGAAAGGATTCCGGATAGCCAAGCAAGAAGCCTTAGTTAGAATCAAGGTGATTCGGATAACTAAGCAAGAAGTCTTAGCAAGGAGTTTGATACTCTGGATGGTTGAGCTAGGAGAGCTTAACTAGGATCTCTTGATCTAGATCGCTAAGCAAAGAAATCTTCCTAGAGGTTTTTTAGTCTTGGATAGGAAGTTGCTCTCTAGAGGTGTAGGACACATCTTGGATAGAGAGTAGGTTTTGTGAATCACTAGCCCGAGGGTTGATTAGGATTTGATAGCTTGAAGTGGATATCATAGTGCTGATAGCTTTGAGTGTGTAAGTCCTTTTCGTATAGTGGATTTGCTTTGCCGGTGGTTGTGGATTCAACCCGTGGATGTTTCCTCTTTGAGGTTTTACCACGTTAAAACAACTTGTGTCTCATTTTCGCTTTATATTTCTTTATCTTCCATATGTTCACTTGTATTGATTCTTTTATATATTGATGCTTACATGAATTGATTCATATCATACAATTGTTATATCATATCAAGTGTTCATTTCGTTCTTATATTCTGCAATATTTGAATATTGGAAGAATTTGGCCCTATACCTATTCACCCCCCTTCTAAGTATAAAACACTATTGCTTTAAAGGGAATTTCATCGTGGTTATTTACTTTGCGTAAATATTACAATATTTGTCATTGTTTGATGACATGTCATATAGAATAGGAGTGCCACTCATATATCTCTTTTGGTATGAACATGCATTGAATGATTTAGGTATCTAATTGGCATCTAGATAACTTGGTAAATCATTCTATGGGATTTAATCACACACCTTAAATAATTGAGTGGGAAAAGGTGCTTGCAAACACCTATGGTCTCCAAGATTATTTGAACTTTATTATTTATTGGTAATCCCCTCAAGGGGCGTCCATGAATGGAATTTAGCAAGAAACATCCTTACAAGGATAGACTAGACAATTGACTCAAATGAGATCTACTCCCAAAGGATGGATTTTCATGAGAGAAAATATTAAGGGTTAAAATCTTGGTAATACACTCAATGTGGTTTTATTGATATCCTCCCAAGAGTTCTTGTCAATAAAATTATAAGGCTAAGATTGAAAACGTTGGTTGTTATGTAAACAATTAGGTGGGACCTAGTCTAATTAGTAAATGGTGCGAACTCCCAAAGGAGGCATAACATTTATGAGTGTTGGATCAAACGTTGAATTTTATGATTGAATTATATATTTAATTCAAGATAAATATTCGAAAGTGCTAAATCATGATTATTTACTCATATATAATTTTGTTTTATTAAGAAATCATGACCCCATCCCTAATGATCATCCTAAAAGATAAATACTTTAAATGATGATAATTATGTCACATGGAAAATGAGTCTTCTAGTTCTGTCTGGAAATAGATCTCTTTTATCCAAAGTGGGCGATAGGGATCTCACACAAAAAAGGTTCATTATAGTGGTAAAGAGCAGTGCATCCGGACAAGTAGCTCCCTCGCGATGTGATGCTAGCGGCACCAAAACTTGAAAGGAATGCCTCTCTTTTCTCAGGATGAATGCTCCTAACATTTTGTAATTTCTGAGAAGAATTTCCTAGAAATGACTACTTCCCCTTCTGTGAAATCCCCTTTATAACTAGAAGAATAAGCAAACGGGTTTTTCTCTGAAACACCTGCTTTCACACTGCCTGAAGTGCGCTACTTAATTAAGGTAAGGGGCGCACATCTAAGAGAAGAAAGCATCGAATCCTCTCTTTGCTATAGTTAAGATATCCCCTGCTGTTGAGAATCAGGTCGGGATGCCGTTGTTAGTGTGGTACCTCTAGGGCTGGCTGCTCTCGACCCCGGTAAATAAATGCTCTTCGAATTGCTTCCCCAGCACTGACTGACCTCTCTGGTCGGATGTTACAGTCGGAGCTTGAATCAGACCCCAAAAAATGCTGCAACCTTTGGCCTAGATATTTTATAACCTTCAGAACTCGAACCAGACCGAACTCGACCGTGTCTTAGCTCATATGAGAGCTAGATTTGCCTCAATTGTTTGTCTCTTACTTTTAGCTTTCCTCAAGCCGGCTTCCGCTATTTCAAGAGTTTGCATTATCTAGAAATAGAATACATGTTTTATTAAATAATATCGAAACACGCTAAACAAATTTCGAATAGATTAACGAATTGACTAATTAGGCATGGAAGGTCATACTCTACATTTTGGAATGGAATTCCGAATGTTCCGAATCTGTTCAAAATATCGCGACTTTGTGCTCGGTCGATTTTGAATGGTTTGAGAAACAATTAGCTGATCCGAGTCGAAAAATGAAAGTCAAGGTGGAATCGCCCTTCAAAATCGATTGGAATAATTTATTAATAAAGCAAAAGACTTGGGATGTCACCCTTGGAACTAAAACTGATAGAAAAAGGAATCCATTCTATGTTAAGAATGTTTGGGTAGACACAAATTGGGTTTTTGCTGCAAACTGAAAAACATAAATGTTTATCTTGATCAAATCATTCTTCTTATCCACCTTACTTAAGGCTATCTTCAAACTATCTTCAAGACACTTCACCTTAGCCAAAAGATCAATATAGGTAGGATTCTCACTTAAGTACACTTGATGATTTGTATCAACCTTCTTGTCCAACGAATCTTGACAAACATCCTTTATGATAGAGTGAGAGGCCATAAAGGCAACAAAGTTGCTCACTAGCTGTTCTTCACTAGAAGACTCATCACTTGAGCTCTCCTCATCACTAGAGTCATCATCTTCACTTCATGTGACCACTATAGCTTTTCCCTTCTTATCCTTCTTAGAATCACCATTTGGACAATCTGAAGCATAATGTCCTAACTTCTTGCACTTGAAGCATTTGACCTTTCAATTGCTCTTAACTTGACCACTCCTCTCATGAGGAAGAGTAAAGGATTTCTTGACTTCCTTGTCTCTTGAGTACTTGCCATTTGGCTTGGCTCATTTCCTCATAAACTTCCTAAACTTTCTAACCAATATTGCCATCTTCTCGTCATCATCACTACTACTAGCTTCTTTGACAACCTTGAGAGCTAAACCCTTATTCTTAGCCTTCGGTTTCATGCATGCCTCAAAGGTTTGAAGAGATCCTAATAGTTCATCTAAGCTAATGACGTCGACGTCTTTGCTATTTTCAATGGCAGTAACTTTGGCTTTGAACCTCTTTGGTAGAGATCTTAGAATATTCTAATTTAGCCACTCATCGGAGATAGGAGTACCAAGAGCTTGGCACTTGTTGGAAATGTCTACAAGGTTATACTAAACTTGACTAATTCGACAAAGTTGGTAATAATTGATTAACAACCTATCCCCCTAGGTTGTATTAGACACACTAAGTGGAATTTCAGCGTAGATACTAGAAGAAAGGTTAATTAATTTATGACAATATGGATAAATTAACCTCTTAATCAACTATTCAATTGAGAGGAAAATGATCTGAAAAAGATGTTAATTTATCAATTCATAAATAATAGAAAACTCTATTATAGATGGGAAAAAAAAAATTCCAGCAAAATTTTTAAAATCTTTAGCTCACTCAGCCCTCACGAAAATACGATCCATATCCAAGTCGAGTTTTCCATGTTCTTTCTACTAACTTAATTACAACATATATAACAACTAAATATCAAGAAAATAATTGCGATATATAGCAGAACCATGATATAATCACTCCATGGAACAATTAGTCATTAATCTACTAGCACATAAGATTCCCAATATCTACTGGTTTTGAAAACAAAATCCTGACACGATGTCTAATTTCTTTGCTAGCGACTGTCAAGGGCATCCTTCGACAGCGGATGACCAACGTAATCCTTTGACAGAAGCTTCTTCTTTTTATTGGTGTCGAGAAAATCCTCTTCTCTCATGCTGGCAGCTTCTTCTCAAGTGTGGCGCTCATTCGCCTCTCTCTCTCTCTCTCTCTCTCTCTCTCTCTCTCTATGTTTCAAATTTCAAAATTTGGAAAATGAGGAAAAAATGATTAGGGTTAAACACTCACTTAAGGACAATTTGGTATATTTACATTCCATATTAGTTAAAAACTAATGTTAATTCCGTAGGAGCCTTTTTGATTGGGAATGGGATCAATGGACCATGTTTTTGGCTGCACTTGATAGAATAAAGTTTCGAAGAGCTATTTCGGATTCACTTGCTTGGTCCTTGTGCCTAAACGGAGCTTTTACAGTGAGGTCTTTCAGAAGATGCATTGAAGACTTGATGTGTGAGTCTGATTCAGAGCTAGAGTCTATTTGGAGAGGGATTAGTCCTACGAAGGTTGAGTTTCTTGTGTGGCAATTGCTGAGAGGAAGGATAATGGTGAGAAGTTTGCTTCTAAGGTTTGGTGTTTTGTATTCTGATAGTAAGGAATGTCCAATTTGCAGCGGTTATGAAGAATCTTCTGAACATTTATTTTTACATTGTACGTGGTCTTGGTCTATGTGGTCTGCTTGTTTGGGTTGGTGGTCGGTTAAGGGCTGCAGCAGTTCAAATGTTAAGGAGTGGAGAAGAGGCTGGAAAGGTCTTTGCCCAAATCCCAAATGGGGAAGAGTTTGGGAGAATCTTTTCAATGCCATTGTGTGGACGATCTAGGAAGCAAGGAATGCAGTAGTTTTTAAAGTTATTAAGGCTGATCTTGTTTACTACATTAACTTGGTTCGTTTTAGAGTGGCTTGGTGGTTCAAACACCATGGGAGAGGCTCTTCAGAATCGATTACTACCATTATTGAGAACCTGCAGATTTGTTGTGTGGATACTAATGTTAGGAAGAAGTCAAGAAGGGAGGCTAGGACCCCTAACAATTGTGAGTCTCTGTTTTTTTAAAGTGGATGGTTCTTTTAGTAGGGAACTTGGTAGAAATGGGATTGGGGGGATCCTCCGTGATTCTAAAGGGGAGGTTTTGTGCTCTTTCTCAGCTTATGTTGGAAATGTTGATGCTCCCATGGCTGAACTTTTGGCTATCCTTAAAGCTTGCAATTTATGTGAGTTAAAAGATGTGTTGAAGAAGAGGAAAATCCGCATTGAGAGTGATTCTGTGGGGGCGGTCTCTTAGGTGAATGACAAAGATTTTGGAAATATAAATCTTGTTGATATAATATACGATATTCGCACGTGTTTGCATCTTATGTAGAACATATCGGTTCACCATATCTCCTGAGTGGAAAATTCTGATGCTGACAACTTAGCTAAGAAGGGCCCTTCTCCTATTTCGGAGGGGGAAGTTATTGATTGGAGGGTTGATTAGTGTGTTGAGTGTGTATTTTTTCTGGGTAGTTTCTATTGTTTCAGCTATTTTTGCTCGTTTTTGTTTTGGGTGGTTTGAGTTGTGGGGGCTGTCTCTTTTCTGGGTGCTTTCGTTTTGTGTGGCTTCTCTACATTTTGCTGTTGGTCCTAGGTTGGTTTGCTGTTTGTAATGCCTGTTGCGTTGGTCAGGAGGCTGTGTTTGCTGTGCTATTGTTCTTTTTCAATAAAATTTGCAGTTTACAAAAAATAAAAATAAAAATAAAATAAAATACCACCGCTTGTTAAGAAAGGAATTTCATGAATTTCATTTGGTTATAAATAAATGCCTCTCCAAAACATAATGGAGAATGAATTTCTAACAAACTCTATGGATACTATTGATCCATATATATTATAATTGATAAATTTTGATTATTTTGCAAAATAATATAATAAAACATAATTAATGTTTGACTATATTAATCAGCATTCTGTTATTTATTTATTTATGTTTTTTTTATATATATATATAATTTCTTTTATCAATTATAATGGATTTGTTTTGTTACTAATTTTTTTTTTGAAGTATTACAGGAAATATTACAATAGGATTGTCTTGCCGACATCAAACAATGCATGTGCAGCCCAAATATATACTCCTATAATGGGAAATAACTACTCCTACAACTCGGGAAGAAAACTCTTTACACATGCTTGTAAAATGTGTATGATGAGATTTGAACCCCTCACCACTTATGTAGAAGGAAAGTACACTACTAACTTTGCTAAGAGCTGATGTGTATAATGGATTTGTTTAGAATATACATTTTACACGGTATATCCCCCTTATTAAGTGTATCTTTTTTCTTAAATATTCAAAGGTTTGTTTTTAGATCAATAAAATTTCTTCATATCTAGCTTAAAAACAAAAAACAAAAAAAATTCTTCATATCTTTTAGGTTTACATAACAAAATTTTATTTTAGCCCACATCGCTGTTAAATCTTGGTTACATCTCTAAGGATATATAAAATAAATTGATTTATTTTTGTCACTTCGCTATCACTCATTAATTTATTTTATTTTCTCTCTTCCATCTCGTAATTTTTTTCCTCAATCTAATGTCTTAATTTTTTCTCTCTCATTATATATATAGTTGTATATTCTACTATATAGTAAATTAAGTGGTGTTTGCACCATCCCTTGCAAATCTAAAATCGATCTCCTCTTTAACATTTTAATTTGAGAGGTTGTTTATCATATCCAATGGAATTCAATTAAAGCAAGTCCAATCTTAAGCAACAAAGGTACCTAGCCATAAGATTAACATGAAAAATATAATAAAAAACTTCTATTCAAAAATGGAAAAATTGACAAAAATTGGAAAAGCAGGTTGAAATAGTTTGTTATGTTTTTGAGTGGAAATCTCGAAGAAATATATCACAATGCACTGCAACGGCAAATGCAACACCTTCCCAAATTGTGTTTTTCGATGTTTTTTTTTCAACAAATGACATAATGCAATTAATTTAAAATAAGATTTTACACCCTTGAAGAACAAGGGCGAGATTTGCCGATTTAAATTTTAATTTACACTCCATAAAGAAGACAAATTGTGAAAAAAGTGGGACTTGTTTGAAATATTCCCTTTCATTTTCAATTTGCTAATTTCAACTGTTAATTATAATCTTAATTTTTTTGACCGTTTTGATCGGTTTTAAGGATAAATAATATCTTATTATTATTATTATTATTATTTTTGGTATCGGGGATCCCCGAACTTCGTCTAGATGGCCGCAATGTAATTGCAATGAGTAGAACTAAGGACTTGAGTACAAACCCACACCTTGGACCACCAAGGCAACAGCCTTGGTGGTTAAGGACAAATAATATCATTACGTGTTAATATACTGAATCTCTTATTCAACAGCTATTTTTATCAATTAATTCTATCATTAATCTTTAGGGAAAATAAGTGAAATTAAGATGTCAAATAAATAAAAATTAACGGGAAAACTATCAATAATAATAGGAAACCAGTTATTCTTCTCCTTTTATATATTTTAAAGGGAAAGGAAAGCTGATTCCATCTACATAGGCCTGATTTATAAATGATTATTACATTAAATATATATGTATATATATGTAACTGTCTCCATTACACCTCTTATATCTTCCTTGTTGGTGGTGGAATTGTGTAGCCTGCAACAATCACATCATTAATATAAGTTTAGTACTTAGTAAGAAAATATATATATTTATAAACCTATTAAGGAAAATTACTATCCAAATAATTAGTTAACAGAGTATTTTAAAAGTATTTTTGATGAACTTTAAAGGAGGATTAGATATAAACATCAAAATGCAAAAGAGATTTTTGGTAAATTTTAAAAGTACGTTGAGACACTCACACTTGTATCATAAAATACACATATGGACTCACATAAAACAATGATATTAAACCAGAAAATTAGAAGAATTAAATCAAGGTGGGTTTCAACAATGGTGGCTTACTTCCACATTTGGTGCCAGGTGGAGGAATATGAGCACCACAAGTTCGTGCTACATAGACCACCTTCTTCATGCTAACAATCTTCTCAACAACAGGCGTTACATGGCTGCATACACAAGGGATATCAGCCGATTTCAAAACTGCACAACATTCCGATGATGGAGGACGTTGTCTGGGATCAGGGCGAACGTACTGCAGGCAGTGAAATACGAGTTGAGTGATTGTTTCCTCACAGTCAGCTGACACCCCATGATTGCCCAAAATTAGGGTTCCGGCGAACACCAACAAGGCTAGAGCAACAAATCGAGGCATTGCCATTGCCATTTTTTTGCTTTTCAATATTGGATGGTTATGTTGTTATGATAAACCTTTGATGGTGCTCAAGCGTATATATAGTATACAATGAAGGAGTAAGAACACGAGAGTAACGTTTTTTTGTATACAGGGATTTGAACTAGTTAATTAAATGACCACTTTAATTGATTGCCTAAAAAAAGTAAAATATTTCCTACAATTAATTTCGTTTTCCATATTTAGCCTATTTCATTAGTAAGTGAGAAATGAATCCATTAATGGGGGATATTATATTAAATTCCCTTTATCCAAAAAAAAAAAAAAAAAAACCATTAAATTCACAGATCGGTTACATTGTCGCTAATTTGTTAATGATCAACGAAATTAATGTCCTCAAAAATCTTACATCATTATATATGTCATCTCAACCCTATACTAATTTACACATACATATATGTAAGGGGATTTATTTTAAAAATTATATATTTAATAATAAATTTTGTAAACTTTTACCCCATAAATATTGTATTTTACTACATTATCCCTGTCAAAAAAAAAAAAATAAATAAATAAAATCTTACCCTTCCCCTAACCGACACAATATTTGACGCAATTTTATAGCTATTGGATTCTAAGATTTGGATGACTAGAATGTACAAGGACTACAACATCAAGAGCTAGGGTGGGTTCATATATATATATATATATAATTTTTCTATTATCAGTTCGTCCCGATATAAAATATATTAGGACGAAAAATGTAGACCATTAGATTTACATACTTTAATTATATCAGGACGAATTGACAGTAAAGACTATTGTTGACGGTGAATTTTGGATTTCCACGTTCAACAATTATATCTTAATTAAAACGAATAAAAAGAGAAATAAATCAATGCATACAAGACAAGTTTTACATGGAAAAACCCTTGAATGGGAAAAAACCACGGTGCCCTTTGAGGGTAGAAGAATAACACTATTGATTACTGTAGTTTTACACACTCAGATCTATCATACAATTGCCTTTTTCTCTCTCTAATGCCGAACACCTTTTCCATGGGATTTATGATCCTATTTATACTAGTTTAGCTAGGGTTTCCCTTGCCTACGCCGTGTTAATTAGGGAGTTCCTATTCTGATTTGTTCAAGGAATCTGGTGTTGTGGATGTTTTTAGGGTTCCTGTTCGAACTCTTCTTGTCAAGAACAGCCTGTGTCCTATTTGGAATAAGATTTGTAAGCGCCTCACTCTTTGATTGGCTTATTTCGTTGATAAAAATCACAATGGGGATCTATCTTGTAAGGGTAGCTTAGGATTGAAGTTTTTCTTCTCAATTGCTTAAGGACCTCATTGTGGATTTCAAGAGCTTCATGGAAGGTAACCACTTGATCATGACTCTTTATGTGAAGAGATCTAGTTGCACACACACACAACTCATGCATATCTTTTAATCTTGTATGTTGTGTGTTTTATATGTGTGCATTCTTAATTGTTGAATGTCTCTTCATGCATGTTTATTTGATTGCATCTAATTTATTGAAATGCCATAACATGATTAGGCATTAGGATGCAAAGTCATGAATTTTATTCATGCTTGTTTGAATTGATTGCATCTTATTCTATGATAATGCCATGACATGATAGGCATTAGGTTGCATTCAATTCCCACACTTGCACTTCATGTTTGTTAGCTTTTAGTGTGGTGTAATCCGTTTCCGTTTGTGTGATCGGAAACGTCCGCGCTTGCATGATGGTGTGCGTGTCTTAGCGCGATGGTTGACCACTTGAGAAGGTCTCATTCTTCTCTTGGATAAGTGTTAGATTTGGTTTGGTTGATTGGAGTAAAGTGTCTAGTTTCAAAAGATTGGATTTCAATGATTTAAATGATTTTCAAAACTGACCTCTGTATGGTCATGTGACCATAACTTTTTATACAAAACTTTAAAATGAGTTTTGAAAATTTCCGTACAAACTAGACACCCATACCTTTCCAACGGTATATTATTCGTAATATTTCATGACCGTTTGGATTGGTTTTGAAATCTCCAAAGTGACCACCAAAACAGGGCAACTATGTTGTTGTCCGTTTCTGACCTTTGGTCACTCAATTAGCCATAACTTTTGCTACAGACATTGAAATGTCATTCTATAAAAATGAGTAGAAAGTAGACATCCATACCTTTCCAACTATATATTATACGAAAGGTTTCGATGTTTTTTGGTCATGTTTCGGAGCGCTCGAATCTTGAGCTACTGCACTGTCGCGAGTACCGCGAAAATACCCATAGTTTTTCTAATTCTTCCAAAACGACATAGTTTCACTTGGGCACTATAGATACATATCTTTCTCATCATTTTGAGGTGTGAGCCACAAAATGAAACCCTACAGAAAGAGGCTCCATATTCTTGAGAGAGAAAGCACCAAGATTGCTTCTTTAACTCTCTAAACCCAAAACCCATCTCCATCTTGCATCATTCAACATCATTTGAGCATGGGTCTTCTTCAACACACATGGTATGATTTGTTGAACACTAATCTCATCTAATTTTAGTGTTTGTACTTATCAATTTTATCTCTTTTATTACTTGTATGTTCTTGAGTAATTTCTACATACATGATTGAGATTATGTGTTGATTGGGTTTATTTTAACATAGCTTAATTGATTAGGTCATTATTGCCTAAAAGCTATGCCATAAACATTCTTGTGTGCTTTATTGATAACTAGGTTGATAGATTGTGTTTTAATCAACTAGTTAATCCTTTGAATGTTTGTGGGTTATTTTTGATAGTTTTGTATCTAGGATTGGTTATCCTTTACTTAGCTAAAGTTGTATGCCATGTCATATAGCTATTTTCATATCTAGGATTGATTTTATTGTCATCATATAATCCTAGGTAAGCATCTAGAGTACCCTAGCTCTTATTACATATTTGGATATCATTGCATATTCACATAGGGTGTTGATCTCTTCGGAGAAGTAAGTCTTGTGTGATAGACCGGGATTAGGTCGTACACCGGGATTAGGTGGTCACATGAGCAAATTGGACTAGGTCCACTTTTACAGGCCTGCGGGTAGTGGTAGCGGGATATAGGCCGGGATTAGGCTGTCAAACCGGGATTAGGTTGTATACGCTATCACAATTAGTGGATTCGAGGTTCGAGTGTGGCGCACTATAATAGCCCGTGGTTTTTCGCTGTTGAGGGTTTCCACGTAAAAATCAAGTGTCGTTTATATTTCCGCACCTTATTACACTTTATTATTGTTTTGTGAATTGGGTTATATTTGTAATATTGACTAATCCAAAAATTTGGTAATAACGGATTAACAACCTTTTCACAAACCCTCTATGTCACGTTTTTAAAAGACACGCACGCGCATTTATTTATTTGTGAACTTTCAAGATTTATCTTCGTGCTTCGTATCTGGTCGAATCCTTGCTATAGAAGGTATACTGAAATAAGGTTGTTTCTTGATGGTGTAAATCCAGATGAGCAATTTAGGTTGGCGAACACAAATTTCTATCTTCTTGGTCTGCCTACTCTGGCGAGCATGCTTTTGATTTAGACTGATTCTAGATTAGGTGGCCAGCTGGCGCGCTTTTAGCCAATATTTCCCTTCGTTGACTGGTCTAAGAGTGACGTGGTTATACTTTGACCCGCCTGTTCTGTACATTCTGCTGACGTGTCCCTTGGCCGAATATACACATACAACAATACCCCCATAAATACTTCGAGCCGATCCAAAATAGGTTGGGCCCTCTAACTCCTTGGATTCTACGAGCAGTATTTATATATTTACTTGTGCCCTTTGGTTTTGTCGTTTTTGATTCTTTGTAGAGTTGTTTCCCTCTCTTTCCTTTTTTTTTTTTTAATTTTTTTAATTTTTTCAGATGTGTGCCAATTTCAATGTTTGAAGCTTCCATGACAAGCCTTTCATTTTTAGCCACAAGATTTCAAACATTTGGCTTTTAATATGACGTGGTAAAATGACAGCTTGCCTATTGAGTGTCCCTGTGATGCAACATGTTCATTGCTTGGTGGATGCTTTCTGTCACTGCCCTGTTCATAGACGGTTTACTTTATCAGCGCTGTTTTGTACTTATTGTTTTTCTTGAATTTTGAATTTCCCCTTTATAAGGATGAGACTGTTACATTGCCCACCACTTCCCTCTATTTCGCTTCGTTTCCTGTTCTCTTTCTGTAGAAAAAACTTCTCTAAGATCCTTTGAGCTTCCAATTCCGTGTCAAGTTTCTGGTGATTCTTCTTCTTCCTACGTCATGGTCTCCTGGGTTTATTCCAAGTTCTTGTTTTTCTGCACATTGGGGTTTTCTCGTTTGCTTTGAAGTGTTATTTTGCTGCAACCCCCCTCTTTTCTTCGTGGGAACATTTCTGGTGAGTTTTTATGGATCCTTCTCGACGCTCTTTTCTTTTTAACCAAATGATGCAAGCTATTGAGCTTGGCAACAAAGAGGTTGCAAATAAAATTGAATCGTATATGCATAATTTTGACCCAAATTTCCCGGTTCCAATTTCTCTCTATATTCCTACTGCTTTTGAGGCTAGTGCACCTGATTTTGCTTTCCCTTCATCTATTAATAGCGATTCTTCAGACATGGCAAGGACTCTAAGAACCAGTGGTGGCAGGCGGCAAGGCCCTAGAGTCCCTAGAGAGTCCTTGTTAGGCGTTCAGACAATGATTGACTCAGATGTTGAGGATCATCAACGTGACAGTTTACGCTTTGCTTTTGACCATCTGAGCGATTTCGACACCGAGGTAAATGTGATCGGCGATTAAGAACTTCGCCAGTACAAGAGGAGGTAGGATATTCCTGATTCTATTTTTCTTATACCTTCAGGCGAGCGGACCACGTGGAACCCATCGAGCAATGCCATTGCCATTTATGGGTCGATGTTGGGTTGTGGGGTTACTTTCCCCCTTCAACCGTTCATAGCCAGGTTCCTGGCCGATGCCATGCTTGCTCCTGCTCAGCTCGCACCGAACAACTATAGGATCTTGATGTGCTTGTGCTTGATATGGAAGACGATGGGTCATAGGTCGCCGACCCCTCGCGAGATCAGTCATTTTTACGTTTTGAGGCAGTCAGGCCATAGTGGCACTTATTACCTTTAGTCTACTACTGTGGAGAATTGGATCCCTGAAGGCTTGACCAATCTGGTCAAGTAGAGATTTCCAGTGATGAGAAGAAGAAGAAGAAGAAGGGCTTTATTTGGGGGTTCCCTTTTTAGAACAAGAGATGGAAGAACAGCTGGTTCTTCATTGGCGGCGAGTGGGGAAGGAACACACCTGCGGATACTCACCGTAATCTTCTGGCGAGGAAAGTTCTGAGACATTTCTGTCTCCCGATTCCTGGTCGAAGACTCTTCCTGTTTTGTGTAATCATGAGATAAAAATATGGCGGAGGCTGCTGTTATCGAGTTGGCCAAGAGAGGTCAAGAGTATCTTCTTGATGAAGCTAAGATGATTGCTTGCCACATCTTTTCATGTTTGTCCGCTAGGCGACGTCGTTGTAAGTCTTCCTTTTGGTTCCTTCATTTCAAACTTTTTATTGACCTGTGTTTAGTAACACTTTGTTTTTGTTTCGTAGTGAATGACTTTGACGTCGTTTGCTACGAACAGGCTTGAGTAGTAAAGAATTCTGAAGCTGTTAGTCATAGGCATGCTACGGGTTTGTCTAAAGAGGGAGTTGCACTGCCGGAGGGCGACGACTCTCAGGATAGCGAGGGGGAAGGTGGTGTTCCCACTCCTGTCGCAGATGAAGTCATTTAGCCTCATAGGGATGATATGGTTGTTCGAACGCTTACCCCCAGCCGTAAAGGAAAAAAGAAAGTTGGCGCTTCTGGGGTGAATGAAGAGGTTCCCCTTTTTGATGCCAATGTGCCTGAAGCCCTCGAGGACTCTTCTAGCGACTTAAACCTAAGAAATGGTCGGGGAAAGCGTCAGGCTGAGAGTACTCCTGAGCATGTTGTTCGTCCCGTGAAGCGGCCTTCAAGGGTGGTTCAATACGTGCTCTCGTCTGATGAGGAAGGCACCGGTGAGCTTGTACATGCCGAGGTTCCCCATGCTGGTGGAGTCAGTTCAGGGGTTCCTCCTGTATTTGATTAGGTTATAGATCTGACCCCTCGATCAGAAGGGGTTAGTGATACGAGGGCTACATTTCCTTCATCCGCTCCTTTTGCTTCTTCAAGTGTTAATGTGTAGGATCCTGCTTCTACTTTTGATAAATTTGGGTCATCAGCCCCTTCGACAGGTGTTGGCGCGTAGGGTATTGCTACATGGGCTGATGTCCCTAGGCACTCATCTTCTTCGAATGTTGGTGATAAAAATATCGCTGCTCAAACAGACATTCCTAGGCCATCGTCTGCCTCTGTTGCGGGTCCGAGAGATTCCCGTGAAGAGCCTCCTACCGCTCCAGCCAACCAAGGCAAGGGATCTAGCGTTGTTTCCTTGTCTGATTTTTCCTCTATCGAGCTCCTGAATCTTTTCATAAATAATGATGTTTATATCGGCAAGGGTTGGGAGCACGTAAAGGATAAATCGTGCAATAAAAAGATGAAATTCTTTTTCAACTGTCATTCTTTGGTAGGTTCTTCGACCTCCTCCTCCTTTTTCCTTTTTACTTACTATGTCACCTTTTAACTGTGTTTTTGTTCAGATGATGTCTGAAATGGCGGATAATTATAGACGCGGGAATGCAGTTTCGAAGGAGAATCAACGCTTGCGAGATCAAGTTTCCCGTTCGATGGTTGACAAACTTTCAGCTGAGGAGTCTCATGCCTAACAACTTACTCAGCTAAGGGAATCTGTTGATGGGTTCTTAGCTGCTCAGCTTGCCGCTGAAGAAAAGATATTCGCAATTGAAGAAGAGATTAAGCGCTGAGGGAGCAACTTTTTAAAAGTCAGGATGCGCTCGCTGCTCACATGGAGGCGGAAAGGCTGGCAGAAGAAGCTAAGGACAGGGTTGAGCAGGAGTCCGAAGACCTACGGAACCAGCAAGCTTCACGAGATGCTATTTTTAGTGACCCGAATGCCATTTTAGAGGTCGAAGCTGTTGACCATTTTAAGAGGTCTCCCGCCTATGATGTGCTTCTCCTTCGCGAGTTAGAGCGGGGTATGCGTCAATCGAAGAAGTTCTTCGCCATGAAGGATTACTCCAATGAAAAGGCCCTGAAGCGTTTTGACAAGTCCCTTAGACTACACATGAATAACGCTGTTGGCTTAATTAAGGAGCAAATAAAGCAGTGGAAGGCCCATTGTCGCTATACGAGGACGGAACCTCATCCTATGCATCTCGAAGTCCCCACCAAGCACACTTTCAACACTTACTACTCTGGTTGAAAGGGGAATTTCACTGGTTCTAGTAATGAGCCTGATTTGGGTCCCGTCTATGGCCGAGATTTTGGGTCTTTCATGCCTGAAGGGGATGAAGAGATTGTTTGGCCATATGAGGATGAGATAGACGATGAAGAAGACAATGGGGATAATCCGCCAGCAAGTGTTTGATTTTTGCTGATGTATTAGTTTAATCTGAAATTTTTGTAAATGTACTCGACATCTATTTATCCATTTTTTGTTCTGTGTTCAACTCCTTTTTGTTCGCTGAACTATTTTCATAAATTTCTCTTTTGTTCAGCTGATGTGCCGAGTTTTTGGCTCAGGATTGAAGCCTATTATTACTTAGCTTATTATTGCTTAGTTTTTGTTTTTCCTAGTATTTGTCAGGACGTGTCCGACCATACACCAGGTTTTTGTAAGCATACTGTTGGGACATCTCCCTCTTTTGCTTACTGTTTAGACGCTAATTTATTCGACCCCCAGCACTTATTTTTCAGGGTGTGTTTCCTACGTGTTGTTTGTTTGAATGCCTTTTTCGCATTTTCGAGGGGTTATGCCTCATTAATGGTGGCGACTGCCATCTTTGTGGCATCTTTTTCTAGCTTATGCTGTTATAACATGTTTGATCTCAGCCTACTATGATGTGAGGTATTCCCCCCATTTTTGTTCTTTTTCTAGTGCTTGTTGAGTTTAAATAACTCGTTTTGTGTGCACTGGCGAACGGTTCGTTATGGCTGATTGTGGTGTGGTTCAGTGAGGATACAAATTTTAGTAATAAATTACTCTTTATTGACTATCTCCTACAATCTTGGCATAAAAGATGAAAACTTCTAAATAGATAATATGAGGAAAGAAAAAATAACACAAAGAATTCTGGGGTAGAGGTATCATGGGTAATAGATCTTCAGATATTAGGTAATGCATGGTCGGGGTAGCTCACCGGCTCCGCTTTGGGCAATATGATATGCTCCATGGTCCGCTATGCCCGTGAAATGGTATGGCTCTTCCCATTTGTCCGTGAGTGATCCTGTAGATTTGTCTTTGGTTCCAGGTGCCACCCATTTTAGTACTAAGCCCCCGAGTGTAAATCTTCTAACTCGTACATGTGAATTGTAATACCTGGCTGCCCTATGCTGATAGGTAGCGTTTCTTATCTGAGTGTGTTCCCTTCTTTCGTCTAGCTCGTCTAAACCGTATTTTAACATATCAATGCTGAGTTCAGGCTGGAAGAGTTGTACCCTTGGCGAGGAGAACGCTGTTTCTACTAGGATAACTGCTTCAGTTTCGAAAGCCATGGAATAGGGCGTCTCTTCTGTTGAGCTTCTTTCCGTTGTTCGGTACGCCAATAACACCTGTGGTAATTTTTTCAGCCCAACTTCCTTTCTTGACAACGTGTTTGGCCTTCAAGTTATGCTTAATGATCTTGTTTACTGTCTCAGTTTGTCCGTTTGTCTGAGGATGAGCTGGAGAGGCATAGTAATTGTTGATTCCATATTTCTTGCACAATTCTCTGATTTTTTTGTTGTTGAACTGTGTTTCGTTGTCAGTGATGATGGTGTTTGGTATTCTGAACCTATACAAGATGTTCTCTTCCATAGAACTTGTAGTATTTGCTTCTGTTATATGCACTAGCGGCTCAACTTTTACCCATTTCATGAAATAGTCTACCGCCACAATGGCGTGTTTTGCTCCCCTAGGTGCTGTAGGCATTGGGCCAATCAAATCGATTCCCCACGTGGCCAATAGACATGGGGAGGTGATACTTAGTAGGCGCTCGGTTGGCAGGCGAATGTTGTTTGCAATCTTCTGGCATGTTTTACACCTTGTCGCTATTCTCTTTGCATCGGCGAACATTGTTGGCCTGTAGAATCCCTGCCTTAGTGCATTGTAGGCTAAGTTGATGCTTCCAGCATGGTTCCCACAACTTTAGCTGTGTATGTCTTTTAGGATTCCTTCAGCTTCTTCGGGTCCAACACACCTTTGTAGCACTCTCGAATACCCTCTTCTGTATAGCTCGACGCTAAGGACCGAATATCTCGTCGCTTTGTATCTTAATCGTTTGGTTTCTAGTGACTCACTTGGGAGGACGTCATTGATCAGGTATTCTTTTATTGGAGTCATCCAGTTGTTCGATTCGTTCATGATTACTCCCACTTCGATCTGTCCAGTTATGCTTGGTTGGAGTAGGTGTGCCATGGGGATGGTTTGGGGCTAGATGTTGATCATAGATGATGCCAATTTGGCTAGGATGTCTGCATGTTCATTTTATTCTCTTGGAATTTGCATGATCTTGCATTCTTTGAATCATCCCAACAATTCTTTTACCAGTTTCAGGTAAGCGATCATGCTTTCATCTCTTGCTTGGTATTCATTAAGTACCTGGTTGACGATGACTTGGGAATCGCTGAAAATTTATAATTCATTGACTCCTAAGGCTGAGCATACCTTTAATCCTACTATTAGCACTTCGGACTCGGCTTGGTTGTTGGTGGCTTTAAAATCAAAACGTAGGGCACATTCTACCGAGTCTCCTTCTAGGGTTGTGATTACTATCCCTGCCCTGCTGCCGTGCGTATTTGTTGAACCATCGACACGAAGTTTCCAATGGAAGTTTTTCTCTACTTGCTCTATCATCATTTTTGCTACCTCGGTATTCGGCTCAGTGAATTCTGCCACAAAATCTGCTACTGTCTGGCCTTTAATTGATGTTCTTGGGATGTATTCTACGTCAAATTCACTCATTTCAATGGCCCATTTTGTGAGTCTGCCCGACACTTCTGGTTTCTGTAAGATCAGTTTTAGAGAACAGTTCGTGCATACACCAATTTTGTATGCTTGAAAATATGGCCTTAATTTTCTTGCTGCTGTTATTAGGGCGAGCACCATCTTTTCAGCTGGTGAGTACCTTGTTTTAGCGAGTAACAGTGCTTTTCTTGTATAGTACACTGGTTTCTGGATCCCATCTTCTTGTCTTATTAGTACAAAGCTAGTGGCCGCCTCTGTGATGGACAGGTACAGGAATAACATTTCTCTTGTGATTGGTTTTGACAATAGCGGTGCTCGGCCATGATATTCTTTAAGGGCGAGAAAGGCTTGTTCTCAATCTTTATTCCATTCAATTCCTTTGCCTTTCTTGAGTGCTTTAAAAAATGGCAGGCATCGATCCGTTGATTTTGCTATAAACCTATTCAGCGATGCCAAGCATCCTGTGAGCTTTTGGACGTCCTTCAAATTTTTTGGGGAAACTATGTCAGCCAGTGCTTTGATCTTGTCAGGGTTCACCTTTATCCCTCTTTGATGCACCTGGTATCCGAGGAACTTACCAGATGGCACGCCGAACACGCACTTTGAAGGGTTCAATTTCATTCCAAACTTGGTTAATACTTCGAAGGTCTCTCATAGATCATCTACATGTCTGTCGACTGTGATACTCTTAGTTAGCATGTCATCGACATACACCTCCATATTTCTTCCTATTTGGCTAGCGAACATTCTGTGGACTAGCCGCTGGTATATTGCTCCAGAGTTCTTTAGGCCGAATGGCATGACGATATAATAATACAATCTTTGATCTGTGGTGAATGTTGTTTTGTCTTCATCTGATTTGTGCATCTTGATCTGGTTGTACCCTGAATATGCGTCTATGAAACTTAACAGCTCGTGTCCAGCTGTTACATCGACCAATTGGTCAATTCTTGGTAATGGGAAACTATCTTTAGGGTAGGCTTTGTTTAAGTCGGTGAAGCCTACGCATATCCTCCATTGATTGTTCTTCCTTTTCATGAGTACAACGTTCGACACCCACTCAGGGTATTTGACTTCTCTGATTGATCCTGCCGCGAGTAGCTTAGATATCTCTTATCTTATGGCTGCGCTTCTTTCAGGATTGAAGCTCTTCCTTTTCTATATCACCGGCTTGCATTCATCGTTTATGGCCAGATGGTGTGAGATTACATTCGCGTTGATTCTTGGCATGTCTTCATGGCTCTAACCAAAAATCTCTTTGTACTACTCTGCCAACCTCGCTCCAATCTTTATAGTTTTGTTGAGTTCCCTCTCATGTAGAATAACAGGCTCGGTGGGTTCTTCCTTTTCTCTATCGGCCTTGTCTCTTGGATCTAGTTCAAAAGTCTCGAGGTTTACTTCCCGTGTCCCTTTGTTGAGTTCAAATATGCCCAAAGTTTCCACTCCATTTTTGTCTGTAAAGATTGACAGGTTGGAGCCGCGAGCCATTTCCTGTGATCCCTTAGGTTCCCCAACTCTAAACTTTATTGGGAATTTTACTTTCAGCGCATGGGTGGATGTAACTGCCCGGGCTTTGTTCAGGAATGGTTGACCGAGTAGGGCGTTGTACAGTTAGTTGTAAATGTCAACAACAATGAAAATCCAGCAGGATAGTTCTTCGACAGGGCGCCGTTCCAAACCTTACGGGTAATTTTACGGTTCCCAAGGATCTTACTTCTGCACCTCCGAATCCTTTTAGGGGCATATTGAATGGTTCCAAATCTTTTCTGTCCAGTCAAAGCTCATCATACACCCTGGCGCTCAAAATGTCAGCTGAGCTTCCGTTGTCTATCATCACCCGGAGGACATCCCTATGGGCTATTTGGACCCCTACAACTATCGCGTCATTAGGCTTTGCATCAATTCCTTCCGAGTTCTAGGCTAGGAAGATTATCGGGTCGTGTCCCTCTCTTGCTTTCTTGTGGTTTTTCTGTACGGAGTTCACTTCCATGTCTCTGTTTTTATACATTACCTCTCGAACTTCTGACATTCTTTCTCTATTGATTCTGCCGGTGTGAGGCCCCCCAAAAATGGTATTTATTGCGGTATTTGGACTGCCTTTTCTTGGGCTTCTCCTTTCTTGTCCGTTTCCCCGGCGGCTATCTTAGCGAATGCTGTTTTGTCTCCTTTCAGGGTGAAATCCTTAAGGTGCCCCTCTCTGATTAGGCTTTCAATGTGATAACGTAACTGGAAGCATTTTGAAGTTTCATGCATGTGATCCTTGTGAAATCAATAGTATTTCGTTGTATCCCTTCGGGCATTGGCTGACTATTGTCATGGATATTTGGCGAGTCCCTTGTCTTCTTCTACATACAGTATGTCTTATTGTTCGCTAGTTAAGAGGGTGTAGTTACTATACTTGCCTCGGAACCTACTAGTTATGTTGCTACCTCGACTTTCCCTAGGTTGATTCTTCTGGATTTTCTCCTCTCTTTGGTGATCACGCGACTGACCCTTTATCCTGTCATCCTTGGATTCGGGCTTTGTGTCTGGTTTGTGACTATGTACGTAGCTACCCCCTTGTGCCACTTCTTCCTCTTCTGCTAATGCATAATCTCCAGCTATGTCCATCATCTCTTCATAAGTTTTTGGCCGATCTCTTCGTAAGTCAAAGGACAGGCGACCACTCTGCTACCGGTTGGTGAAAGCTGCTATGATAGCTACGTTACTTGCATTTTCTATTTGGGCGACCTCCTTCCCAATCTGCCCTAGTATTTCTTAAGCGACTCATTACTTTCTTGTTTCAAATTTGACAGGTGAGCTAGTGAGTTTCTTCTCTGCACGCTTCCCATGAATTGTCTTATGAATGCTTTGCTAAGGCGAGAGAAATTGTTAATACTTCTGGTAGGTAGGAGTCCAAACCACTTGGAAGCAAGGTCACCGAAGGTTTGTGGGAATGTCAGGCATAAGAGACCGTCATTGGATGCATATTGGGCCATGACATTACGGAATCTACGGATATGCTCTTTAGGGTCCCTGTTTTCCTTGTATAGCTTGATAGTTGGCATTCTGAACCTTTTTGGGAATTAGGTATGGGCGATATGGTCAACGAATGGGTTGTCTGACTCGTCATCCGAAGAAATATTATGTCCATATCTCCGTGACATTGCTGAGACCTTTTTCGATAGTTGTTGGAGGGTGACACTTCGGTGACCAGTTGGTTCCCCTTCCAGGTTGAGCCTGCTTTTGATTGTCATCCTCCGTTAACCACCTTCTCTACTATCAATACTCCCACCAATCTTTAGGTCATCTGTACTTTCGGACTATCTTTGTCGCGCCCTTTTTTATCGCAATCCTTTTCTTGGCTGGGGACTCCTGTCTTCTGATGAGATAGACCATCATCTTCGGCGGTTTCTGTTAGACGTGTTATCGGTGGCTGCTCTATATGTTCGTCCACGACTTCGTCTTTTTGGAAATTCTTCATATAGTAAACCTTTTCCTTTTTTTTGCCTTCTTTCTTCTAGGACTTCTGGTGGGTCCTTGGGTGCTTCCTCCATAGTTGGTTTTGCCTGGTGATCAAGCCAATATTGGTATGATTTTGGCCCTCATTTCTGATTCTTTTTGCTTGATTCTAGGGTATTTCCCCGTATTTAATGGTGTTAAAATGAGTATTTCAGGTTTTTCAGGTTTCGAGAGCAATTAGGATAAAGTGGAGGACTTGTGTGCAAAATGGCTCACAAATGGGAAGAAACAGGGCATTTTCGTCACTTAGACAAAAGGAGGTCGCTACATGGGCGCCATGGCGACAAAGGATTCTTCAAGTCATCAGAAGGTCACCATTTGGTCACCACTTAGGCGCCATGACGACAGAAAGTCTCCAAAAGCATCAGGTGGGTCGCCATGGCGACCTGCCTCTACAAATGGCGACCTCTCTCAAACAAGGCAAGGTCGCCACTTTTGGTCGCCATGGCGACCTTGATGTTGCAAGTGGCGACCTCTTCACATTTTGTGGGTCGCCACTTATGGTCGCTATGGCGACCTTGATGTGCAAGTGGTGACCTCCACACCATTTGCTCATGGTCGCCACTTGCTAGATGGTGAAAAAGATGGTTTTTATGGCGACCTTTGCATCTAACCGTTTTACGCACCCAGGGTCGCCATAGCGATCAAATAACGAACTTGGCGCCACATCAGCGAATCAAGCAGTTATCAGTATATGTCCAAAAGAGTGTATAAATAGAACGCCCCTCCATCTTCATCAGGATCAGATCCTTATAGAGAGAGCACGAATTTGCATCCTTGAGATCTAGCTTTTCTCATCCATGGCACACTATTCCTCATCCTCCATTTCTCTTCTTGAACTCATCTAATCCATCCAAACCTCAACACAAGCCTTGATTCCTTCCATACATCATTCCTATCCCACCATTTCTCCACCCAAATTCCTTTGTCACTTCCCACCAAAACACCCACATTCCAAGACATAGCCTCTACTTCCATTCCTTGCACTTAGGAGCTTAGAGGAGAAGAAGGATCAAGCTTAAAGAAGGTGACCCAAGGGTTATTTCCTTACTATTTAGTTCTTTTCATTTATTGTTATTGCAAATATGTGTAACTAAACCCCTAATCTAGGGGATAGATTTGAAGATCAATTGGTTGTGGGTTTAGCTTAGCTTGTAATGAATCTCTTATGTGTTTAATTCATTCAAATTAATAGATTCTATTTATTATGTAATTAACTTGTATATCACTTGTTAATTACAATCTTAAGTGGAGTAATTTGTTATATATTCATATGTGGATTGACACTCCTTGTGTGATTTAGAACCCATTGAATAGGATAGATTAGTGGTGGGTATATCAACCCCACTAATCTAAGCCTTTAGTGGTTAACATAATGAGATTGGTACATTAAAGTAGCTAATTAACATTGTAAGGATTCCCATTGTTGATTGGCTTATTTCGTAGACAAACCACATATTGGGGGTTTGAATTGTAAGGGTAGTTAGGTGATTGAAGATCATGTTCAAAGGCCCTTTTCAAGACCTCAAGGGAAGAAGCACTCCAAAGGTATAATTCTTAGTGTTTCTTGTAATGAAGAGAAATAGATGCACACACACACAACACTTGCATAATTCTTATTCTTGAATGTGTTGTGTCTTTATTGTGTGTATGCATGAATTGCTCATTTAATCTCTCTTCATTCTTGTCCATATGGGTGCATCTTGCTTGGAATTACACATCATATTTTTCTTTTTAGGAAACTCCATCAGGTGCGTTTTTGCACCCTGTTCTGCGGTCAAGGCCGCAGAAATAAGGGCGCAGAACAAGGATCAGAATTCATACTCTCTGTCCTCTTTTCTGCGCCCTTGGTTTTTGCGTTTAGGGGCCGCAAAATCTGTCAGGTGCATTTCTGCGCCCTTGTGTTCTGCGGTCAAGGCCGCAGAACAGGGCGCAAAATGGGCGTTCTTTTGCAAATTTTTTCAAAACGACGTCATTTCATCTAGGGGTCCTATATAAATATCATCTTCTTCCTTGCTCGTTTTTGTGAGCTCAAAATCAGACCTTAGAGTGAGAAACTCAAACCCTAGAGAGAGAAAGCTTCAATCTTGCTTCTTTAACTCTCCAAACCCAAAACCCATGTGCATCTAACATGTTTCATGCATCAATCTTCCATGGGTCTTCTTCATTTATGACTTGGTAAGTAGAACAAACTCAACATCTTCATTTATTGTTCTATCTTAGTCAAGACATGTCTTTTATTGCTTAGTTTAGCAAATCTTCACTTCTATTGCATATTTAGTGAAGTTATGACATGATTGGGTTTTGTTTGTGGTAGCTTACATGATTAGGATGATTTTCCCTAAATAGCTAACCCTAGAACATTCTTGTACAATTGGTTGATGATTAGGTTGATAGATTAATGTTTATTTATCTAGTCAAGCTTAATTGAATGTTCTTGTGGATTTAATTGACAATTATGTTGTTAGAAATTCTCTACAACTAATTGAGTTCACATGTTTGGACATGTTGACATTGTTTGATAGCTAGGATTGTTTGGTGATTGATAACATCTAGCTAAGCTTTATGATATGTCATTTAGCTTTTAATATCTAGGATTGATTTCATTGATATATCATCATTCTAGGTAAGCATATAGAGTTGCCTTGCTCTTGTTGCATTTTGAGTATTTCATATATTCACTTAGGTTGTTTTCTCTTCATTGAGAACTAAGTCTTGTGTTGCTTCCGGGATTAGGTTGCATAAATCACAAGCATTGGGACTAGGTTCACTTATACCGGGATTAGGTAGGTGTGTGATTACTTCCGGGATTAGGTTGTAATCGTTTTACACATTTAGTGGATTCGAGGTTCAAGTGTGGCTCACTTACATAGCCCGTGGTTTTTCCCGTGAGGGTTTCCACGTAAATATCAAGTGTCTTTTAATTTCCGCACCATATTACACTTGCTATTGTATTTTGACTAGTGGAGGGTATTTTCGTAATCTTGACCATTAACGAAAATTTGGTAAAATTGGGTAAAATCTATTCACCCCCCCTCTAGATTAATATTGAACACACCATAATTTGTTTCAAACATAACCCACATTCAATTGTTAATCGATCTATTCCCTAGCTATCTTATTAATTGTTTTCATCATTATTCTTATCAAGGTGTTGAGTATTTTATTTTTCATAACATTTTTGTTTATTTTCATTTTAGTAGTTAGCATTGGTGGTTTTAGAAACCAAACATCTATCAAACACTATGATTTATTTTATTGTTTAAAGATTAGTCAATTTATCTAATTAATACTCCATTCCTTGTGGAATGAACTTGCTCACTATTTTGCTATCAAATCATATTTTAAAAAGATTAACTGGTTTAAAAGAGTTATCAAAGAATCAACCAAAAACTATATTATTATTTTGTTGAGTACACAAACGACCTCATCAAAAATGGCGCCGTTGCCGAGGAATGGTAGCATTGATTACTTAGATTGACTTTTCTTAGTGTTTTATTAGTTTTGTTGAGATTGTTAGTTTAGTATTTTGTTTGTGGTTATTGATTTGTTCATAGTGCTGTTTTACTTTTTTTCTTTCCTTGTAGCTCTTTATCTATTCCTCTTTCAGGTGCTCAGTTTTATGCACGGTAGGAGATCTCTAGGTAGAGGAGTTCATCCACCACCAGAAGACACTAGCCGTGTGAGAGAATTCGATGCAATTCCGAGACAAACCATGAGTACCGAAGGGCAACAACCAAGAAGGGAGGACGAAGGCCCATTTATAGAGGAAATGACTGAGGAGACTCACACCAACCGTGGTCAAAGGATGACCATGGGGGAGTATGCCTTGCCGGATATTGGAAACCAAACCATTGCCTATCGTCTTAGACCTAGTGGCTAGGGGTTATGAGTTGAGGACAATGCATGTCAACCTTTTGCTGGCATTTCATGGGAAGCTCAATGAGGATTGTCTATAATTCATGAAGGAGTACAACGCAATCATTGAGACATTTCCCATTATGCGTCTCTCGCGCGAACAGTTGCAAATGCGGTGTTTCCAGTATTGTATTAAGGATGCGGCTATGACATGGCTAATGGGGCTTAGGCCGGGGTCATTGACAAGTTGGAGTCAAATTTGCAATGTGTTCTTCAATAGATTCTTTCCGGCTAGGAAAGCGAAGGAGTTAAAGGTAAAGATAGCAGACTTTTATGAGAGCGAAGGGGAGCCATTTCATGAGTCGTGGGAGAAGTATCAACGCCTTGTGGCCCAATACCCCCCTCACATGTTCACTGAGGAATATAAGGTGTCCTGTTTCCAAGGAGGTTTAACTCGGTTTTCTCAAGTGTTGGTGGATAACGCTTGTGGAGGTTCATATGACACCAAGACCGCCTCGGAGATCTATGACATTTATGAGATGTTGGCACAAAATTCACAACAAAGGAATGCCAATAGTATTCGAGGTGGGAAGTTCGATGTGAATGCAAGTACGGAAACTGCCATCAAAATCTCAAGGATAAACAAGAAGGTGGAGACCTTGACTTCTCATATTGAGAATATGGGGTTTCCGAAGGCGGGAGTGAAGTTGCTAGGAAGGCAAGAAGGAGGCTCTAGCGGGCAATTCAATGAGAACAAAGGGTTTGATGACACCTTTCAAGGTCAAGAGCAAGATGAGGTTCAAGCTATGGGATTTCAAGGACAAGGAAGCAATTCCTATTCTAACAAATATGCTCAACCATGGAGGAACCATCCAAACCTTTCTTGGTCAAACAACAATAACATTTTGAACCCGCCGCCAAGAAATCAACAACAAGGGACAAACAATCAAGGAGGTAGCTCATAAGGAGGTTACCGTCAAAATCAACAACAAGGGATGAACAATCAAGGAGGTAGCTCACAAGGAGGTTACCGTCAAAATCAACCACAAGGAGGAAGTCAATTGGGAGGCAACCGATGGAACAACAATGCTCAACCTAGCTCGTATCAACCTCACCGAAACATTGATGAAGAGATGAGAGGTATGATGCAAGGTTTCCAAAGAGCCGAGCATACCTTGACAAGTTTCATGCAAGCTAGTGGTCAAAGGTTTGGCAACCTAGAAGCATCTTTCGGGAAATTGGAGACCAAAATGAGGCAAATTGCCGAGGCCCTCCAAAAGCAAAAAACTGGGAAGTTTCCAAGCCACACCGAGCAAGCTAAGGAGGGGAATTTTGTTAAGAAAGATGGAGTTAGAGATGAGGCTATGTTGTTTGAAGAAGTATATGTTAGGAAAGTTGGTGATCCGAGAAGTTTTGTAATTCCCATATCAATAGGTGATAGTGGGGTGCTTAAAGGAGTACTTGATTTGAGAGCAAGTGTGAGTATGATGCCCCTATCAACTTATGAGAAGTTGGGCTTAGTAGGATTGAAACCAACCGGGAAGAAACTTATGCTAGCGGATCAATCCTCACTATCATCGATTGGTGAAATAAGGGATGTTCCAATTGTCATTGACGGAATAGTGGTGTTAACGGATTTTGTAGTCCTAGACATTGGTGGCAAGTCAAATGTTGTTAGGGAGTGGCAAGTTCTCCTCGGTAGACCACTCATGGCTACCGCTCAAATGAAAATCGATGTGTGCAAAAGGAGAGTTGTTATTCACTCATTTGAGAAAGATCTTGAGATTGATATCACCATATGCAATGATAACCTAAAAAGCATTGGGAGTTGCTATGTGGTGGAGGTGCAGCCACCAAAGTCAAAGGGTGGAAAAGTTTGTGATTTGGTGCAATTGTATGAGAAGAGTAGACAAGATGATGAAGTGGAGAGCATAGGTGACTCCGAGATTGAACGGCTCAAGAATGCCAACCAAGAGCTTATGCTTGAAGTAGAGGTGCTTAAGGCAGAGAAGTATGCTTTAGAGAAAAAGCTTGATGATTTAGCAAGGTGGAACCATAAACTTAAGAAGATCAATGTGGCTCTCACCATGGAGAATGAGGTGACGATGAAAGAGATTGAGGATTTGGCTAAGCTCACTTAAGAATTTGAGGAAGAGTCCTCAAGAAAGATAAGAAAGGCCCTCATGAGTGTAGATGCCAAGAACAAGGCACTTGAGGAGTTGAAAGAGGAATTGAGCAAGAGGGAGATGTCCTTGAAGGTTGCTAAGGTGAAGGAGTGTGACTATTTGGTGGAGATAGATCGGATGGATCAAGCCATCAAGAAACTCACCAATGACAGTCCCTCAAGGCCTCAACCTCCAATGCAAAAAGGGAGAACATCTTCATATCCTCTAACTTGTTATTTTTGTCATAAGAAGGGTCATATAAAAGCTAGGTGTTTTGAATTCTTGAAGCATGCTAATCATGATAGAACTAGACCTAGAATGAGATCTAACCATGTGAAGAAAATTTGGGTTAGGAAGGATTTGGTAAATCAAGTCTGGAATGAGTCTATGGGTCCACTTTGGGTAATCAAGAGGAAAATGAATGATTGCATAGTTGACTTGGGTGATGAGCATTACGGTTCCATTTCACATGTTAGGATGCGGTAGTATGGATTTGCATTTCTTTTTACATTTCATGCCATGAATAAAATGATTGTGTTTTAGTTTTGCTTGTTGTGTGTTTCTTTTGTTTGCTTTGTTTTTCTAATAAGTGTCCATCTATTCTTGCTAGTGGTTTGTATTGTGAGCTTATTTGTGTATTGTGTTTCACTACAGATTCTGATCAAAATGCACTCGGAAAAGGACTTCAAGTGACTGTCGCTGCAAATGGCGACCTCACAAGTGGCGACCTCACTTACAAGAGGAATTCAGGGCCGCCACTTACATGGTCGCCATGGCAACCATATGTTGCAAATAGCGACCTTCACAGACCTAGTGTGGTCGCTATTTGGTCGCCATGGCGACCTACTAATGTAAATGGCGACCACATGCAAATTGCCAAAATCCTTCTTGGTCGCCATTTGGTCGCCATGGCGACCAAGAGACACAAATGGCGACATAGGGCGTTCAAGCTATAAGTGTACAACTCAAATGGAACGCTGCTCACAATCACAATTCTCCTTCTTAAACTCTCTCAATTCCTAAGCCGTGGCACGCATGTAATCATCAAACCCGGTAAGCAATCACTCTAGTTCTTCAAGTTTTCCATTCAAATCCTTCCTACATTGCATCTAGATACATTAAGGGTGGTTTTGAGTTTGATTTGAAGTGAATAGTGCATAGGATTAGAGTTTTGTGTGGTTTTGATTCATATAGAAGTGATTGAGGAAGTGTGGTAGTAGTTTTGATTGATTGTGGTGCATTCGGAGAGTGTCGGATTGGTGTAGAAGCGCCGTTGTGCTGCCGGATTTTTGACAGAATTTTCAGTCTCTAATTGTTTGATATGGCTCCTAAGATGAAATTGCCAAGCAAGGGGGGTAAGGGTAGCAAGGCCCCCACTCCTAAAAGGAAAGTGGTCTTAGAATGCAAGCTAAACAAAAATTTTCAGGATAGATTGGAGACGTTTACTGAAAAGAAGATATAGCCTGAGAAGGGAATTGATCTAGATAGTTTAGTGAATACCCCAATTCTAACAACAGTTAATGATTTGGGATGGGGAGGATTAGCAGCCACTCCTCCGCACTATAGTGAGAGTTTGGTGAAGGAGTTTTATGCGGGAATGAATCCCGGGGAGTACATAAGGGGTGGTCCCATTCTAGTGAGAGGGGTTCCGGTTTATCTGAACGCAACAGACATTAACATCTACTTTGGGACAACCCTATTGGATTTTAAGGGATTACGTGAACAGATGGTGGAAGGGATCACCACAAATCCCTTGTATGTGAAGAATTCAGTGGAGCTTGCAAACACCATGACCATCAATCCTATGACTATTTGGATGGCAAAGAGATTCCCTCTCAGGCAATCGAATTTGAAGATTAAACCCGTTTTTTGGCACATATTCCTCAATTCGTCACTCAGGCCAGTTTCCCATAGATCCATAGTTCCATTTGAGGGGGCTAGGATTTTGCACAGTATCATTGAGAGGTTGCCTATTGATGTGGGAATTATAGTGAAGATGGAGATTCAGAGGATTGGGAGGAATGAATCAGAGGCAGACATCCTCCCTTTTCCTTGTTTGATCATAGAGGCTTGCAAGTTGGCAGGTGTAGATATATCTGGGGACATACTTAAGCCCCCCATGTCAGATATGGACTTGACCACTTGGCGACGCTTGATGATAAAGTGTGGGGAGATACCAACTGGTGGGAAGCATAGGAGAGTGCAAAGTTCAGAGGCTGGTACTTGTGTGGGGGCAGAGTTTGAGAGGATTGTCTCCGATGAAGACCGTTTTGATGATGATGAGGATGAGGAGATTCCTGTTGTTGATGATCCGAGGCAGCCCTTAGGTCTTTGGATTTTGGATGGCGTAGAGCGCATCATGGGCACTCAGACCGGTGATTTCAATATTCTTCATGCTGATAATCTTGTGATAAAGGAAAGGCAGAAGGCCTTAGAGGACAGACAGCTGAAGTTGGAGAGTCTGATTCAGGATTTGAGTGAGACAGTGATCACAGGATTTACAGACCTCTGCCATGATATGAGGCTCACCCCATATGTCAGGAGGCCGAAGAAGCCTCCTACAGGGACTCCACCTGTTCCCGCTGCAGCTTCAGGACCCAGTATAGAGGAGCCTGACTTTGTTTTTCAGACCGTATAGTCTTCTACTGAGGAGGCAGCGCAGTTGGAGAAGGCTATGACCAGTTCCATGGTGGATCAGGGGCCCCGCTATACGGGGGGACCTCCCATTGATAAGGCGGCTGCACATAGGAGATGAAGAGAGGAGCAGTCTAGGAGAGCGGCCATAGCAAAGGAGCAGAAAAGGAAGGACCCGAAAGGGAAGGGTAGAGTTGAGCATGATGAGGAGGATGATTCGGATTAGTTAGCATCCTAGCATTTCTAGGATTTATTTTGGACTCCCATCATTTGCATCTTCTATCACTTTATTTGGACATTGCTAGCATTGTGTTTTTACATTTGGACTATTTCATTGGATATTTTAGTTTGATTTATGCTTATTTGCATTTCTTTTCTTTTTGCTCTATATTTTTTGTTATTGCCTTTATTTTGTTTCCGCATAGAATAAGGGTGTGGATTGGATTTTGGTAGTGGATTTAGGATAGTTGTGCCTTATTGATATATGTTGATTGCTTGGATTTTGTGAATGGATGGATAATAGGGCAACATGCCGAATTATGATATCATTTGTGATTGCTTTTGCTTTTTGGATTATTGCTTGAAATTTGTCGGGTTGCGTTTGTTTTGTTTATTTGTACTACCCATGAACATTGAGGACAATGTCCAATTTAGGTTTGGGGGTGCATTTGCGCAACGCCATGGTGCTTATTGTGCTTGGTTTTCAATTTGTGTGCCAAATTTTTCAAAAATTTTTACGATATTGCCATATTTGAGCATGCTTTGCTTGTGGAGATTGTTATTTACATGATGTAGTGAGTGTTAGGATTATGCTCAATAGCAAGAGTATAATAATGTAATTAACAATCTTATTCATATTAATAAAGTGATTTCTGGTTTAAACAAATATTATAGCATTTATAGTTGAATATTATAATTGTTAAAGTAAATAATCATAAGGTCTAAAGACTATGAGAAAAGAAGAATTGTTCATACATCTGGATATGTATGTGGTATACACAATTCTTTAGTTAGTCTTGAATATGGTTCACAACTTAAGTTAAAGGTTGGGCACCTTTATCTTGTTAAAGTTGTAGAATTCTTTTGCTAGCATTTGAGTGGGATCAAATGAGATATGATGAGTCTAAAATCATCGGAGTGTCTTCGAGCAAAAGGATCTAGTGCACTGGGTGCATTGAACTGGATCACAATGAAATACTTTATCTATAACCGTCAGTAGATAAAAGTAATTTCATTATCAGGACAATCGGAGAGTCTATCTTAATCCTGAGATAAATGATGGACTTATGGTTGCAAGTGATATCATTTGAGTTATCAATGAGTACGATTATATCGCATAGTCTATCCTCGATAATTTGGTGGTATTCATTTGTTAATCGATAGAGGACTTCATTTATAGATATGGACATCGTGGCTCCATTTATCAAATGAGAGTATAATATCATCGTATGGATGTTTTGAGGTAATTGGATATTAAATCTCAACGTTGAGTTTTCGATAGTGTCTATTGAAAACATGGCTTCTGGACAAGTCAAAATATCCAAGTTCAAAACGTGGTCATATGAGTAAATATGGTAACTTGGAGAGTTATAGGCGGTCTATGAACTCTTGGCGATTACTGATATTATTCACGAGGATACACTATCTCCAATATGATTGTCTAGGGTAAGAATGAGGAAGCATCTTCCTTTTCTGTCTTTATTTAAGAGTTCAATTTTAGCTCTTTAGTGGAATGAGCTAAAATTAATAGATCGGACCTAAGTGAATCATTTGTTGATTGTGATTAGGTTATGTCTATTGTAGCTTAAATTTAGATAGCCCGCCAAGATCCCCAATCCACACGGACTTGCATGGATCACTTGATATATTCTACCGGACCAATTTAGGGTCCATCTAGAATTGCAATTTAATATATTAAGAATATAATTTGCACATTATTTATGTAATGGGCTGCACAATTATATTTATATATTAATGGATGACATGTGGGCTTGTTTCTTTTAGTAAGATTGGGTCTAGTTCACATGTGGGCTTTTTATTTAAAGTCCTATGGATTAAATGAAATAGGAAAAATAATATTTGGCCCAATACACATATGGGGCGGCAAGGCTATATATTAACCTAAAATATTATTTTGTTTTCATTATTTAATTAAATAAGAATTAATTAATTCATTAATTAATTATTTAATTAAGATACAAATCTTTTCTCATTAGGAAATATGTTTCCTAAAGGTATACTATTGGTAGTAGTATAATTAAATAGAAAGACTTGTTTGACAAGGAAATAAATAATTAGTTTTATTTATTCAAACAGGAAGTCTTTTTATTTTAGTCAAATATGAGAATAAAAAGATTTATGAGTTTGATTAGGTTTTGGAAATCTTTTCTAAATAGGAATTAGGGTGCAATTCAAACTAATTAATTTTGTTTGGAAATTGCGGCAACCCTAATTAATTTAGGAAGAGAATTCGGCCAACCATAAAAAGAAAGAAGAAAAATTTCGGCCACCTATATATGTATACATATAATTTTCGGCCAGCTCTAGTGCTAAGGTGCAGAATTTTTTCTTCTTCTTCTTCTTAACTCATAGATAGAGAATTTATTCAACTAAGACAAAAGAAAAAGGAACAAAGATTATTCTTTGATGGTGTACTATTTGCTTAATCATTGATAAGCTTGTGTATACAACATCGATCAAGGTTCACGCGAGTTTCGATCATTAGATTGAGAACTCAAAAGTGACCGGAATAATCTTAGGTTTCTTTTGATTGTTTTTGTGACTAACGAACAAGAGAGAAAAGTTTGTTTAATCCAATCATAGGTTTGCAATTCAAAGAGAAGGGAGACCACGCTCCTAGGTGATCCACGTTCGTGCTAGGATTGAAGATCTTGCGGATTACCATCGACGCAAGTCAATCGGATCACGCGACAAGAGGTATTAAATTTTTATTACTTCTTTATATATCTTTAATTAATCAAAAGGGTTTAAGGTTCATAAAATTGGAAAAATTTTAAAAGCTACTCAAAACTATTTTTAGTCTCGCTTCCGCTGCGGGTACGTTATTTTTCCCTACAATTGGTATCAGAGCCTAGGTTGAACCCTTTGAATTAATTAACGTATATATACGTGGATATATTTCTTTTTATTGTGATTAAACATGTTTAGAAAGAGATGGCACTCTAGGTATTCGCATATATTATTACATGTGATGTATGGATTAATATATGTTTTTTATGTGGATTGTTATTGCTCGATTTTGGCTCTAGATTTTCAATGTATTTTTTGTTTCGGAATTGTAACAAGAAGGGTGGTCTATCATCGCCATAATTCCTTCTTGGTAGTTGCTAGTTTTTTTTTTTTTATGTATTAAATAGCTGCAGTTTTTTTTGTATTAAAAAAAATTTAAGTGCAGTATTTTTTTCTGCAGTATTTTAGTGCAGTATTTTTACTGCTGTGATTAAAAAAAATAAAAATATATATATATATATATTTTCTGCAGTTATTTTTTTGTTTAAATTAAATTGTAACACGTTCTACATCGAAGAATTGAAGACGTGAAGCAACCGGAACCGAGAACGAGCACCGTGCGCACCCTAGGAGTGGATTGGGCTGCGCGTGGCAAGCCCAAAGCTTGGTGGGCTGCGCATGGCAGCCATGCAAAGCCTTATGGGCTGTGCATGGCAGCCCCTTTGTGGGGTGGTGGGCCGTGCAATCCCAAGGGTGGAGGCCGAAGGATGAGCGTATGGTTGATGGGCCACTTGAAGATCTTGTATTCCAAATTCATTGTAATTTACTTGTTTTTCTAGGATGGGCCAAAATTGTTGCTATTTATTTTATGCTTAAATATTACAATATTTGTTATTGTATGATAACATGTCATATAGAATAGGAGTGCCACTCATATATCTCTTTTGGTATGAACATGCATTGAATGATTTAGGTATCTAAATTGGCATCTAGATAACTTGGTAAATCATTCTATGGAATTTAATCACATGCCTTAAATAATTGAGTGGGAGAAGGTGTTTTTGTAAAACCTATGGCTTCCAAGATTAGTTGAGCTTAATTATTTTATGGTAATTCCCCAAAGGGACATCCATGAATGGAATTAAGCAATATACTTCCTTACAAGGATAGACTAGACAATGGACTCAACGAGATCTACTCCCAAAGGAGGGATTTTCGTGAGAGAAAATTGAGGGTCGATATCTTGGTAACACACTCAATGTAATTTTATTGATATCCTCCAAAGAGTTATTGTCAGTAAAATTGCAAGGCTAAAATTGAAAACGCTGGTTGTTATGTTAACAATTAGGTGGGACCTAGTCTAACTAGTAAATGGTGCGAACTCCCAAAGGAGGCGTAACATTTATGGGTGTTGGATCACCGTTGAATTTTTTGATTGAGTTATTAATTTAATTCAAGATAAATATTTAAAAGTGCTTTATAATGATTATTTACTTATATATGTTTTGTTTTCATTCAGAAATCATGACCCCATCACTTATGAACATCCTGAAAGATAACACCTTAACTGGAGATAACTATGTAACATGGGAAAGGAAAATTGGGTTGTTGCTGCAAAGTGAAAAACATAAGTTTGTTCTAACCACTCCTAAACCACCTGCTCCTAATATTGAATCAAGCATAGTGCAAAGAGATGAGTATGAGCAGTGGAAGACTTCAGATGATATGGCCAAATGTTATATTATGGCCACTATCTCCGACGTGTTGCAACAGCAGCATGAAAGAATGGAGTCTGCTGCTGATATAATGATGTCTCTAGAGGAGATGTTTGCTATGAAGTCCAGGACGACTAAGAGAGAGGCAGTGACTGCTTTTATGAATCTTAGGATGAAACCTGGACAGGCTGTAAAGGATCACATGATGTAAGTCATAGCACATCTCAACATTGCTGAACTGCATGGCGCTGAGATAGATGGTGAGACAAAGATTGATATGGTTGTCAATTCATTGTCAGATTCCTTTGATCAGTTCAAATTGGACTACACTTTGAACAAAAAGGAATACACCTTACAGAGCCTGATGCAAGATGTTCAAAGTGCTGAAAAGATCCTTGTAAAAGGCAAAGGTCAAGAGATTCATGTGGTTGGTAAAGTTGCTACTGTTAAGGCCCGTCAAAAGGTCAAGAAACAACAGAAGAAAAAGCAACTTGGGCCGACCAAGAAGGAGACCAAGAAAGTAACCAAAATCAAAGGGAAATGCTTCCTTTGTGGTGAAAAGGGACATTGGAAGAGAAATTGCCCAAAGTCCCAGAACAAGAAGGAAGAAGGTAATTTGAATTATCTTGAAACATGTTTTTTGGCTGATTCTACAGATTCTTGGATCATAGACTCAGGAGCCACTAATCATGTTTGTTATTCCTTGCAGGGGTTCCAAGAAAGGAGAAGGCTGAATAAGAATGAGATCAATTTGCGCTTGGGCAACGGAACGTTAGTGTCTGCAAGTGCAGTGGGAGATATTAGAGTTTGTTTGGATTCTAGAAGGCATTTAGATTTAATAGACGTTTATTATGTACCTCAATTCAAGAGGAATTTAATTTCAGTTTCTTGTTTGAATAAATTTGGATATTCGGTTACTTTTAATAAAGTTTTTATTATTAGTAAGAATGACAAAGTTATTTGCAAAGGTACATTGGAAAACGGTCTATACTTCTTGCATAGAAATATCTCTCACTCGTTAGACACAGAAATAACTGAACCTGATCATAAAAGAGTTAAATTATCAAAAGATGAAACCTACCTTTGGCATTTACGCTTAGGTCATATTAACCTTAATAGGATTAAAAGATTGGTAAGTGACGGACTTTTGAGTGACTTAAAGGTTGATGATCTACCAACTTGTGAATCTTGTTTGGAAGGTAAAATGACCAAAAGGACGTTCTCTGCCAAAGGTGCCAGAGCCTCTGAATGTTTAGGATTGATACACACTGATGTATGTGGACCTATGAGCATTCAAGCTAGAGGTGGATATGAGTACTTCATCACTTTCACAGATGATTACTCAAGATTTGGCTATTTGTATCTCATGCGACATAAGTCGGATGCTTTTGACAGCTGAAGTGGAAAATCAGCTTGAGAAACACATAAAAATCTTGAGATCTGATCGTGGTGGAGAATATCTATCTGGTGAGTTTCAGCAATATCTTATTGATAATGGGATAGTTTCTCAGTTTTCTGCACCTGGTACACCTCAACAAAATGGGGTAGCAGAAAGGAGAAATAGAACTCTTTTGGATATGGTTAGGTCTATGTTGAGTTATTCAACACTTCCTATTTCTTTCTGGGGATATGCTCTACAAACTGCAATATACATTCTAAACCATGTACCATCTAAGTCTGTTCCTAAAACACCGCATGAGTTGTGGACTGGGCGCAAGCCTAGTTTACGACACTTAAGGATATTTGGATGTCCTGCGCACGTGTTAAAAGGAAAGACAGAAAAGATGGAGTCCCGTTCAGAAACATGTATATTTGTAGGGTATCCGAAAGAAACTAAAGGATATTATTTTTATAGTCCTTCAGATCTTAAAGTATTTGTTTCGACAAATGCTAAATTTCTGGAAAAGGACTATATGAATGATTTTGTGCCTAAAAGTAGAATTGTCCTGAATGAGATGTCAGGAGATGCAATTCCACGAGAGGTTACACAAACTAACCCAATTGTAAGTTCCGATCCAACACAAGGTCAACAACCTACCATTCCTCGTCGTAGTGGGAGGGTTAGAACACAACCCGAAAGATACATCGGTCTGGGAGAATCTGTAGAGAATCTCCCGGACGACGATGATCCCTATACGTACAAGGAAGCTATGGAGGATGTTGATAGTCGCCATTGGCAAAAGGCAATGCAATCCGAGATTGAATCTATGTTCAATAACAAAGTCTGGTCCCTTGTAGACTTGCCTAAAGGGATAAAACCCATTGGGTGCAAGTGGGTATACAAGAGGAAAAGAGGTATGGATGGAAAGGTGGAAACCTTTAAAGCTAGAATGGTAGCTAAAGGGTATACACAGAAAGAAGGTATCGATTACGAGGAAACCTTCTCTCCTGTGGCCATGCTTAAATCCATTAGGATACTCTTATCCATTGCATCATCTTTAGATCTAGAGATTTGGCAAATGGACGTCAAGACAGCTTTCCTTAATGGAAGTCTTGACGAAAGCATCTACATGATGCAACCAGAAGGATTCATTGAAAAGGGCCAAATGGAAAAGGTATGCAAGTTGCAGAAATCCATATATGGATTAAAGCAAGCATCCAGATCCTGGAACATAAGGTTCGATCAAACTGTCAAAGGTTTTGGATTTATTCAGAATCTTGACGAACCTTGTGTATACAAGAGGATTAAGGGCGACAAGTTGGTTTTCCTAATTCTTTATGTTGATGATATACTACTCATCGGAAACGATGTAGGTGTATTGACATCAGTAAAAGAATGGTTAGCAAAACAATTTGATATGAAGGACTTAGGAGAAGCAAGTTTTATTCTAGGTATCCAAGTTATAAGGGATAGAAAGAATAGAACGATTGCATTATCCCAAGCTTCATACATAGACAAAATCTTGTCTAGGTTTTCCATGCAAGATTCCAAGAAAGGTATGTTACCTTTCAGACATGGAATCAAGCTTTCTAAGGAACAAGTTCCTAAGAATGAGCATGAAGAGCAGTTCATGAGTAGAGTTCCATATGCCTCGGCAGTTGGAAGTCTCATGTATGCAATGCTCTGCACTAGACCAGATATTTGTTTTGCTGTTGGCATAGTTAGCAGGTTTCAATCGAAGCCTGGCCCTGATCACTGGACGGCAGTCAAGCATATTTTCAAGTATCTCAAGAGAACGAGAGATAATATGCTTGTATACTCTGGAGGGGATTTGATTCCCGTTGGGTATACAGATTCTGATTTTCAATCGGATTCTGACTCCAAAAAATCCACATCAGGGGCTGTGTTTACTATTGGAGAAGGAGCAGTTATATGGAGGAGTATCAAGCAATCTTGTATTGCTGATTCCACCATGGAAGCTGAGTATGTTGCTGCATGCGAGGCTGCCAAAGAGGCTGTTTGGCTCCGTCAATTCTTGATTGACTTGGAAGTGGTTCCTAGTGCGAATAAGCAGATCACTATCTACTGTGACAACAGTGGAGCAGTGGCTAATTCGAAAGAACCAAAAAGTCACAAGAGAGGTAAACACATTGAAAGGAAATATCATCTTTTAAGGGAGATTGTTCAAAGAGGTGACGTGACGATTACCAAAATCGCGTCAGCGGAAAATCTAGCAGATCCCTTCACAAAGGCTCTACCTCAGAAGAGTTTCGATGGGCACCTAGAGAATATGGGCTTGAGAGATATGACACATTTGCTATAGCGCAAGTGGGAGATTGTTGGGATTATGCTCAATAGTAAGAGTGTAATAATGTAATTAACAATCTTATTCATATTAATAAAGTGATTTCTGGTTTAAACAAATATTATAGCATTTATAGTTGAATATTATAATTGTTAAAGTAAATAATCATAAGGTCTAAAGACTATGAGAAAAGAAGAATTGTTCATACATCTGGATATGTATGTGGTAGACACAATTCTTTAGTTAGTCTTGAATATGGTTCACAACTTAAGTTAAAGGTTGGGCACCTTTATCTTGTTAAAGTTGTAGAATTCTTTTGCTAGCATTTGAGTGGGATCAAATGAGATATGATGAGTCTAAAATCATCGGAGTGTCTTCGAGCAAAAGGATCTAGTGCACTGGGTGCATTGAACTGGATCACAATGAAATACTTTATCTATAACCGTCAGTAGATAAAAGTAATTTCATTATCAGGACAATCGGAGAGTCTATCTTAATCCTGAGATAAATGATGGACTTATGGTTGCAAGTGATATCATTTGAGTTATCAATGAGTACGATTATATCGCATAGTCTATCCTCGATAATTTGGTGGTATTCATTTGTTAATCGATAGAGGACTTCATTTATAGATATGGACATCGTGGCTCCATTTATCAAATGAGAGTATAATAACACCGTATGGATGTTTTGAGGTAATTGGATATTAAATCTCAACGTTGAGTTTTCGATAGTGTCTATTGAAAACATGGCTTCTGGACAAGTCAAAATATCCAAGTTCAAAACGTGGTCATATGAGTAAATATGGTAACTTGGAGAGTTATAGGCGGTCTATGAACTCTTGGCGATTACTGATATTATTCACGAGGATACACTATCTCCAATATGATTGTCTAGGGTAAGAATGAGGAAGCATCTTCCTTTTCTGTCTTTATTTAAGAGTTCAATTTTAGCTCTTTAGTGGAATGAGCTAAAATTAATAGATCGGACCTAAGTGAATCATTTGTTGATTGTGATTAGGTTATGTCTATTGTAGCTTAAATTTAGATAGCCCGCCAAGATCCCCAATCCACACGGACTTGCATGGATCACTTGATATATTCTACCGGACCAATTTAGGGTCCATCTAGAATTGCAATTTAATATATTAAGAATATAATTTGCACATTATTTATGTAATGGGCTGCACAATTATATTTATATATTAATGGATGACATGTGGGCTTGTTACTTTTAGTAAGATTGGGTCTAGTTCACATGTGGGCTTTTTATTTAAAATCCTATGGATTAAATGAAATAGGAAAAATAATATTTGGCCCAATACACATATGGGGCGGAAAGGTTATATATTAACCTAAAATATTATTTTGTTTTCATTATTTAATTAAATAAGAATTAATTAATTCATTAATTAATTATTTAATTAAGATACAAATCTTTTCTCATTAGGAAATATGTTTCCTAAAGGTATACTATTGGTAGTAGTATAATTAAATAGAAAGACTTGTTTGACAAAGAAATAAATAATTAGTTTTATTTATTCAAACAGGAAGTCTTTTTATTTTAGTCAAATATGAGAATAAAAAGATTTATGAGTTTGATTAGGTTTTGGAAATCTTTTCTAAATAGGAATTAGGGTGCAATTCAAACTAATTAATTTTGTTTGGAAATTGCGGCAACCCTAATTAATTTAGGAAGAGAATTCGGCCAACCCTAAAAAGAAAGAAGAAAAATTTCGGCCACCTATATATGTATACATATAATTTTCGGCCAGCTCTAGTGCTAAGGTGCAGAATTTTTTCTTCTTCTTCTTCTTAACTCATAGATAGAGAATTTATTCAACTAAGACAAAAGAGAAAGGAACATAGATTATTCTTTGATGGTGTACTATTTGCTTAATCATTGATAAGCTTGTGTATACAACATCGATCAAGGTTCACGCGAGTTTCGATCATTAGATTGAGAACTCAAAAGTGACCGGAATAATCTTAGGTTTCTTTTGATTGTTTTTGTGACTAACGAACAAGAGAGAAAAGTTTGTTTAATCCAATCACAGGTTTGCAATTCAAAGAGAAGGGAGACCACGCTCCTTGGTGATCCACGTTCGTGCTAGGATTGAAGATCTTGCGGATTACCATCGACGCAAGTCAATCGGATCACGCGACAAGAGGTATTAAACTTTTATTACTTCTTTATATATCTTTAATTAATCAAAAGGGTTTAAGGTTCATAAAATTGGAAAAATTTTAAAAGCTACTCAAAACTATTTTTAGTCTCGCTTCCGCTGCGGGTACGTGATTTTTCCCTACAATTGTTTGCTAGTGTTTGGTTTAGATTAACATCATGCCATTTAGGGTGTCATTGAACAAAATGCGTTAATCTTTTTCTCTTAATGTTGAGTGAATTATCAAATTTGTTTGAAGGCTAAGAATTAATAGTGGAGATTCCCGTGAGGATCACAAACACAGCCTGTAAAAAGCATACATTGAGTTGAAAAAAATTCACTCTTTAAACACTCACTCTCAAACACTCGTACAAGCATGTATTGGTCTCAGTTGCACGAAATGTTGTTTGCCATAGAATACTATGGTCTGCTTGTGGATGCTTTTTTTTGCCTAGTGGACAAGCCTTTAGAAATGATTTTAGGCGATGCATGTGAAAACCACTATTGGCCTAAACACTTCCAACCAATGTGAATATGTGTGCTCCTAAGCCCCTTTGAAGCCAAACACATTTTAAGCCTTTCACTCATGAACCACATCTACATAAACCTTATAGCCTTACAATAATTGACCTTCCTTGACCAAATGATTTACTAAGGCTTAGGAAATCAATGTAAAATGTTGAACTTGAAAATGTAAGGTGTGTACCTAGGCATGTAAATGTGTGCAAAGAATCTTGCAAAGCAAGAATGTTTGAAAAGAAAAATTGAAAGAAAACAAAAGCTTGAAAAGAGTGTGAAAAGAAAAGAAAAATGAAAAGCATGAAAAGAAAAGAATTGGCAAGCAAAGAAAAGCAAAGAAAAAGAGAACCAAGAAATTAGGCACAATTGGCTTAGAAAAGAAAGAAAAGCAAAGAAAAAGAGAACCAAGAAATTAGGCACAATTGGCTTAGAAAAGAAAGAAAAGCAAAGAAAAAGAGAACCAAGAAATTAGGCACAATTGACCTAGAAAAGGAAGAAAAGTAAATGAACTACTCAACTTGAAAATAAGAGTAGCATGCACATGTAGAATTGTGAGCCTGGACACCTTGAATTGTGATCAATATGTGTGAAACTCGTGGAACTCCTAATTAGAATGTATGCCTTAGTGTAATCATTGGGTTCCTTGATATCCATCTTCCCATTCTTTCTTTCCCATGACCTTAGGCCCCATTACAACCAAAGAAAAGACCTTCATGATCTTTAGGATTGTCCATTTTGTACGATTTGGTTGATGCATGTTCTTTCTAATTCATGGCTTGCAATTCCATTCATGAGACCATTTTTCAGGAAATTGCATTTTTAATGATTATCATGTGCAATCAATTAGATGCCATAACATGAATTCATATTGCACATGAATGATATTGAGTGAACCTAGGAGTCTTAGAGAAAAGAAGAGAGAATCTGGTGAGGTTTAGTATCAAAGTGAATTACATTCTAAACTAAATAGCACCTTTGCTTTGAAGCTTTGGCATTTTGAATGTGAGATCGCATTGCGTACAATCATATCTAAGGGTGACACATTTTTAATCTTTACTTGACATACTCTTACATGTTGAAGTCCTCACTATGACATAACTGTTTTAATCTTTTCATTTTGGCTTCGCATATTGACCATAAGAAAGTATAACCTTTGAAATATCTCAATGCATGTCTTTGGGGGTTGCTTGTGATTGTTTTGCTCAAGGACTAGTAAAAGATTGGTTTGAGGGTATTTGATCAAGCCAATATTGGTATGATTTTGGCCCTCATTTTCGATTCTTTTTGCTTGATTCTCGGGCAATTCCCTGTATTTAATGGTGTTAAAATGAGTATTTCAGGTTTTATCAGGTTTCGAGAGCAATTGGGATGAAGTGGAGGACTCGTGTGCAAAATGGCTTACAAATGGGAAGAAACAGGGCATTTTCGCCACTTAGACAAGAGGAGGTCGCTACATGGGCGCCATGGCAACAGAGGATTCTTCAAGTCTTCAGAAGGTCGCCATTTGGTCGCCACTTGGGCGCCATGGCGACAGAAAGTCTCCAAAAGCATCAGGTGGGTCGCCACTTGGGGTCGCCACTTGGGGGTCGCCATGGCGACCTACCTCTACAAATGGCGACCTCTCTCAAACAAGGCAAGGTCGCCATGGCGACCTTGATGTTGCAAGTGGCAACCTCTTCACATTTTGTGGGTCGCCACTTATGGTCACCATGGTGACCTTGATGTGCAAGTGGCGACCTCCACACCATTTGCTCATGGTCGCCACTTGCTAGATGGCGAAAAAGATGGTTCTCATGGCAACCTTTGCATCTAACCGTTTTATGCACCCAGGGTCGCCATAGCGACCAAATAGCGAACTTGGCGCCACATCAGCGAATCAAGATGTTATCAGTACATGTCTAAGAGAGTGTATAAATAGAACGCCCCTCCATCTTCATCAGGATTAGATCCTTAGAGAGAGAGCACGAATTTGCATCCTTGAGATCTAGCTTTTCTCATCCATGGCACACTATTCCTCATCCTCCATTTCTCTCCTTGAACTCATCTAATCCATCCAAACCTCAACACAAGCCTTGATTCCTTCCATACATCATTCCTATACCACCATTTCTCCACCCAAATTCCTTTGTCACTTCCCACCAAAACACCCACATTCTAAGACATAGCCTATCCTTCCATTCTTGGCACTTAGGAGCTTAGAGGAGAAGAAGGATCAAGCTTAAAGAAGGTGACCCAAGGGTTATTTCCTTACTATTTACTTCTTTTCATTTATTGTAAATATGTGTAACTAAACCCCTAATCAAGGGGATAGATTTGAGGATCAATTGGTTGTGGGTTTAGCTTAGCTTGTAACGAATCTCTTATGTGTTCTATTCATTCAAATTAATAGATTCTATTCATTATGTAATTAACTTGTATATCACTTGTTAATTGCAATCTTGAGTGGAGTAATTTGTTATATATTCATATGTGGATTGACACTCCTTGTGTGATTTAGAACCCATTGAATAGGATAGATTAGTGGTGGGTATATCAACCCCACTAATCTAAGACTTTAATGGTTAACATAATGAGATTGGTACATTAAAGTAGCTAATTAGCATAACCCACATTCAATTGTTAATCGATCTATTCCCTAGCTATCTTATTAATTGTTTTTATCATTATTCTTATCAAAGTGTTGAGTATTCTATTTTCATAACGTTTTTGTGTATTTTCATTTTAGTAGTTAGTATTGGTGGTTTTAGAAACCACACATCTATCAAACACTATGATTTATTTTATTGTTTAAAGAATAGTCAATTTATCTAATTAACACTCCATTCCCTGTGGAACGAACTTGCTCACTATTTTGCTATCAAATCATATTTTAAAAGGATTAAGTGGTTTAAAAGAGTTATCAAAGAATCAACCAAAAACTATATTATTATTTTGTTGAGTACACAAATGACCTCATCACCTGGGCATTGGGAGTTGTAACATGGACTTTCGATCGCAGCCTCCTTAGCGGAAGGTTTTCGGTTGTGCTGGTTGTCAACTCATAGGGAAACGAAACTCCTAATCCTATAGGGAGCGAGAGTCCGATTTTGTTGGCTTTGCTGACTAAATTCAACAGTGCAGTGTGAAAGTGTTGTAGAGTTTTCGGGTTGGTTATCCTAGTTCCTGGTGTCACTGTTGAATGCTCCCCTGTTACTGCGGCTGCTTCGAGGACCCGATCGTTGCTGGGGATTTCATCTCTGTCACTGTGGTTGCTCATGTTGTACCTGTTTGTAAGGGTTCTTCGAAGTTTCTTGTATTCAGCCCCCTTCTTCTAGCATCAATTATTGAAGGTGAATTTTGGATTGCCACACTCAACAATTATATCTTAATTAAAACGAATTAAAAGAGAAATAAATCAATGCATGCAAGACAAGTTTTACATGGAAAAACCCTTTAATGGGAAAAAACCACGGCGCCCTTTGAGGGCAGAAGAATGACACTATTGATTACTGTAGTTTTACATGCTCAGATCTCTCATACGATTGCATTTTTCTCTCTCTAATGTCGAACCCTTTTTCCTTGGGATTTATGGTCCTATTTATACTAGTTTAGCTAGGGTTTCCCTTACCTACGCCGTGTTAATAGGGGAGTTCTTATTCTGATTTGTACAAGGAATCTGGTGTTGTAGATGTTTTTTGGGTTTGTTTCCTGTTCAAACTCTTCTTGTCAAGAACAGCTTGTGTCCTATTTGGAATAAGATTTATCTTCATGCTTTGTATCTGGTCGAATCCTTGCTGTAGAAGGTATACTGAAATAAGGTTGTTTCTTGATGGCGTAAATCCGGATGAGCAATTTAGGTTGGCGAACACAAATTTCTATCTTCTTGGTCGGCCTACTCTGGTGAGCGTACTTTTGATTTAGACTAATTCTAGATGAGGTGGCCAGCTAGCACGCTTTCTAGTCGATATTTCCCTTCGTTAACTGGTCTAAGAGTGACATGGTTATACTTTGACCTGCCTGTTCTGTACATTCTGCTGACTTGTCCCTTGGCTAAATATACACATACAACAACTATATATATATATATACACAGTAATTTTCAAGTCAGCACCCCCTCATTGTATTGTAGGGAAAAATACCGTATAGTACACGCAGCAGAAACGAGACTAAAAATAGAGTTTAGTATATTTTAAAAATTTTCCCATATTGAACCTTAACCCTTTAATTAATAAACATATACATCAAAAGATACCGTACCTTTGTCGCGTGATCCGATTGACTATGCGTCGATGGTAATCCGCAAAATCTTCCAATCCGATCACGAACATGAATGACCTAGGAGCGTGGTCTCCCTTCTCTTTGAATTGTATACCTGAGAATGGACAACAAAACTTTTCTGATTTCTGTTAGTCACAAAAATTCCAATAGATTGTTAAGAATGTCCCGGTCACTTTTGATTTCACAATCGTTAGATTGAAACTCACGTGAACCTTATTCGAAATTGTGCACAAGACCTCTTGATGTAAAGATCACTAGTGAACTATCGAAATAAGAACAATTCTTCTCTCAATCTCTCTTGGCCGAATTTCACACTAGTCTAAGAGTTGGATTTTATTTTTCTCTAGCAAAAGAAAAAAAACTCTCAATTCCAAGACCTTAGGGTTGCCGATTCCAAAGTTACAAAAACTATGGTGGCTGGATCCATAGTTACAAAAACTATGGTACCGAATTCTTTCCCAAAAACTATGGTTCCGAATTCTTTCCCGAAACTATGGTTCCGAATTCTTTCCCTAATCCAACTCTTTAGTGAATTTGTGACTATATAAAAGACTTCCTAATTTGACTAAACAAATAAAGTCTTTTATATTTAGTATAATACTAATAGTAGTATACTACTAGGAAACATATTTCCTAATCATAAAAAGATTTGATTTTTAATTAAATAATTAATTAACACATTAATTAATTTCCATTTAATTAAATGATAAAATAAAACAATATAATGGGCTAAAAATTAGCCATTGCCGCCCATGACTAGAAATTGGGCATACATATTGTTTTCTTATTTTATTTAATCAATTTGGACTTTAATAAAAAAGCCCACATGTGAACTAGACCCATTCTTACTAAAAGAAACAAGCCCACATGTCTTTCAATAATATATTAATATAATTAAACAGCCCATTAAATAAATAATGTGCAAATTATATTCTTAATATATTAAATACAATTCTAAATGGACCCACAAATAGTCCGGTAGAATATATCAAGTGATTCATGCAAGTCCGTGCGGATTGGGGATCTTGGCGGGCTATCTAAATTTAAGCTTCAATAGACATAACCTAATCACAATCAACAAATGATTCACTTAGGTCCGATCCATTAATTTTAACTCATTCCACTAAAGAGCTAAAATTGAACTCTTAAATAAAGATAGAAAAGGAAGATGTTCCTCATTCATACCCTAGACAATCATGTGGGAGATAGTGTATCCTCGTGATTAATATCAGTAATCGCCAAAGAGTTCATAGACCGCCTATAACTCTCCAAGTTACCATATATACTCATATGACCACATTTTGAACTTGGATATTTTGACTTGTCCAGAAGCCATGTTTTCAATAGACACTATCGAAAACTCAACGTTGAGATTTAATATCCAATTACCTCAAAACATCCATATGATGATATTATACTCTCATTTAATAAATGGAGCCACGATGTCCATATTTATAAATGAAGTCCTCTATCGATTAACAAATGAATATCACCAAACTATCGAGGATAGACTATGTGATATAATCGTACTCATTGATAACTCAAATGATATCACTTGCAACCATAAGTCCATCATTTATCTCAGGATTAAGATAGACTCTCCGATTGTCCTGATAATGAAAAGACTTTTATCTACTGACGGTTATAGATAAAGTATTTCATTGTGATCCAGTTCAATGCACCCAGTGCACTAGATTCTTTTGCTCGAAGACACTCCGATGATTTTAGACTCATCATATCTCATTTGATCCCACTCAAATGCTAGCAAAAGAATTCTACAACTTTAATAAGATAAAGGTGCCCAACCTTTAACTTAAGTTGTGAACAACATTCAAGACTAACTAAAGAATTGTGTCTACCACATACATATCCAGATGTACGAACAATTCTTCTTTTCTCATAGTCTTTAGACCTTATGATTATTTACTTTGACAATTATAATATTAAACTATAAATGCTATAAGATTTGTTTAAACCAGAAATCACTTTATTAATATGAAAAAGATTGTTAATTACAATATTACACTCTTGCTATTGAGCATAATCCTAACAATCTCCCACTTGCGCTATAGCAAATGTGTCATATCTCTCAAGCCCATGTTCTCTAGATGCCCATCAAAACTCTTCTGAGGTAGAGCCTTTGTGAAGGGATCTGCTAGATTTTCTGCTGATGCGATTTTGGTAATCGTCACGTCACCTCTTTGAACAATCTCCCTTAAAAGATGTACTTTCTTTCAATGTGTTTACCTTTCTTGTGACTTCTTGGTTCTTTTGAATTAGGCACTGCTCCACTGTTGTCACAGTAGATAGTGATCTACTTATTCGTACTAGGAACCACTTCCAAGTCAATCAAGAATTGGCGGAGCCAAACAGCCTCTTTGGCAGCCTCGCATGCAGCAACATACTCAGCTTCCATGGTGGAATCAGCAATACAAGATTGATTGATACTCCCTCCATATAACTGCTCCTCCTCCAATAGTAAACACAGCCCCTGATGTGGATTTTCTAGAGTCAGAATCTGATTGAAAATCAGAATCTGTATACCCAACGGGAATTAAATCCCCTCCAGAGTATACAAGCATATTATCTCTCGTTCTTAAGATACTTGAAAATATGCTTGACTGCCGTCCAGTGATCAAGACCAGGTTTCGATTGAAAACTGCTAACTATGCCAACAGCAAAACAAATATCTGGTCTAGTACAGAGCATTGCATACATGAGACTTCCAACTGCCGAGGCATATGGAACTCTACTCATGAATTGCTCTTCATGCTCATTCTTAGGAACTTGTTCCTTAGAAAGCTTGATTCCATGTCTGAAAGGTAACATACCTTTCTTGGAATCCTGCACGGAAAACCTAGACAAGATCTTGTCTATGTATGAAGCTTGGGATAATGCAATCGTTCTATTCTTTCTATCCCTTATAACTTGGATACCTAGAATAAAACTTGCTTCTCCTAAGTCCTTCATATCAAATTGTTTTGCTAACCATTCTTTTACTGATGTCAATACACCTACATCGTTTCCGATGAGTAGTATATCATCAACATAAAGAATCAGGAAAACCAACTTGTCGCCCTTAATCCTTTTGTATACACAAGGTTCGTCAAGATTCTGAATAAATCCAAAACCTTTGATAGCTTGATCGAGCCTTATGTTCCAGGATCTGGATGCTTGCTTTAATCCATATATGGATTTCTGCAACTTGCATACCTTTTCCATTTGGCCCTTTTCAATGAATCCCTCTGGTTGCATCATGTAGATGCTTTCGTCAAGACTTCCATTAAGGAAAGCTGTCTTGACGTCCATTTGCCAAATATCTAGATCTAAAGATGCTGCAATGGACAAGAGTATCCTAATGGATTTAAGCATGGCCACAGGAGAGAAGGTTTCCTCGTAATCGATACCTTCTTTCTGTGTATACCCTTTAGCTACCAATCTAGCTTTAAAGGTTTCCACCTTTCCATCCATACCTCTTTTCCGCTTGTATACCCACTTGCACCCAATAGGTTTTATCCGTTTAGGCAAGTCTACAAGGGACCAGACTTTGTTATCGAACATAGATTCAATCTCAGATTGCATTGCCTTTTGCCAATGGCGACTATCAACATCCTCCATAGCTTCCTTGTATGTGTAGGGATCATCGTCGTCCGGGAGATTCTCCACTGATTCTCCCAGACAGATGTATCTTTCGGGTTGTGTTCTAACCCTCCCACTATGACGAAGAATGGTAGGTTGTTGATATTGTGTTGGATCGGAACTTACAATTGGGTTTGGTTGTGTAACCTCTCGTGGAATTGTATCTCCTGACATCTCATTCAGGACAATTCTACTTCTAGGCACAAAATTATTCATATAGTCTTTTTCCAGAAATTTAGCATTTGTCGAAACAAATACTTTAAGATCTGAAGGACTATAAAAATAATATCCTTTAGTTTCTTTTGGATACCCTACAAATATACATGTTTCCGAACGGGACTCCATCTTTTCTGTCTTTCCTTTTAACACATGCGCAGGACAACCAAATATCCTTAAGTGTTGTAAACTAGGCTTGCGCCCAGTCCATAACTCATGCAGTGTTTTAGGAACAGACTTAGATGGTACATCGTTTAGAATGTATATAGTAGTTTGTAAAGCATATCCCCAAAAAGAAATAGGAAGTGTTGAATAACTCAACATAGACCTAACCATATCCAAAAGAGTTCTATTTCTCCTTTCTGCAACCCCATTTTGTTGAGGTGTACCCGGTGCAGAAAACTGAGAAACTATCCCATTATCAATAAGATATTGCTGAAACTCACCAGGTAGATATTCTCCACCACGATCAGATCTCAAGATTTTTATGTGTTTCTCAAGCTGATTTTCCACTTCAGCTTTGAATGCTTTGAACATGTCAAAAGCATCCGACTTATGTCATATGAGATACACATAGCCAAATCTCGAGTAATCATCTGTGAAAGTGATGAAGTACTCATATCCACCTCTAGCTTGAATGTTCATAGGTCCACATACATCAGTGTGTATCAATCCTAAACATTTAGTGGCTCTGGCACCTTTGGCAGAGAACGTCATTTTGGTCATTTTACCTTCCAAACAAGATTCACAAGTTGGTAGATCATCAACCTTTAAGTCACTCAAAGGTCCGTCACATACCAATCTTTTAATCCTATTAAGGTTAATATGACCTAGGCGTATATGCCATAGATAGGTTTCATCTTTTGATAATTTAACTCTTTTATGATTAGGTTCCGTTATTTCTGTGTCTAACGAGTGAGAGATATTTCTATGTTAAAAGTATAGACCGTTTTTCCAATGTACCTTGGCAAATAATTTTGTCATTCTTACTAATAATAAAAACTTTATTAAAAGTAACCGAACATCCAAATTTATTCAAACAAGAAACTGAAATTAAATTCCTCTTGAATTGAGGTACATAATAAACGTCTATCAAATCTAAATGCCTTCTAGAATCCAAATAAACTCTAATATCTCCCACTGCACTTGCAGACACTAACGTTCCGTTGCCCAAGCGCAAATTGATTTCATTCTTATTTAGCCTTCACCTTTCTTGAAACCCCCGTAAGGAATAACAAACATGATTAATGGCTCCAGAGTCTACGATCCAAGAATCTGTAGAATCTACCAGAAAAACATGTTTCAAGATAATTCATATTACCTTGTTCCTTCTTATTTTGAGACTTTGGAAAATTACTTTTCCAATGTCTCTTTTCACCACAAAAGAAGCACTTCCTTTTGATCTTGGTTACTTTCTTGGTAAGCCCAAGTTGCTTTTTCTTCTATTATTCCTTGACCTTCTGACGGGTCTTAATAGTAGCAACTTTACCAACCATATGAATCTCTTCTAAAGACATCATCATATCAGCAGCAGACCCCATTCCTTCATGCTGCTATTGCAACACGTATGAGATTGTAGCCATTTGGCCATCTCATTAGAGGTCTCCCACTGCTCATACTCGTCTCATTGCATCACATTAGATTCATTAGTAGAAGCAGGTGGTTTAGGAGTAGTTAGAACAAAATTTATGTTTTTCAGCTTGCAGCAACAACTCAATTTTCCTTTTCCATGTGACATAACTATCTCCAGTTAAAGTGTTATCTTTCAGGATGTTCATTAGGGATGGGGTCATGATTTCTTAATAAAAAAAAATTATATATAAGTAAATAATCATTATAAAGCACTTTAAATATTTATCTTGAATTAAATAAATAACTCAATCATAAAAATTCAACGGTGATCCAACACCCATAAATGTTACGCCTCCTTTGGGAGTTCGCACCATTTACTAGTTAGACTAGGTCCCACCTAATTGTTAACATAACAACCAGCGTTTTCAATTTTAGCCTTGCAATTTTACCGACAAGAACTCTTGGGAGGATATCAATAAAATTACATTGAGTGTGTTACCAAGATATCGACCCTCAATTTTCTCTCACGAAAATCCCTCCTTGGGGAGTAGATCTCATTTGAGTCCATTGTCTAGTCTATCCTTGTAAGGAAGTATATTGCTAAATTCCATTCATGGACGCCCCTTGGGGGATTACCAATAAATAATTAAGCTCAACTAACCTTGGAGGCCATAGGTGTTACAAAAACACCTTCTCCCACTCAATTATTTAAGGCGTGTGATTAAATCCCATAGAATGATTTACCAAGTTATCTAGATGCCAATTTAGATACCTAAATCATTCAATGCATGTTCATACCAAAAGAGATATATGAGTGGCACTCCTATTCTATATGTCATGTTATCATACAATAACAAATATTGTAATATTTAAGCAAAAATTAAATAGCAACAATTTTGGCCCATCCTAGAAAAACAAGTAAATTACAATAATTTAGGAATACTAGATCTTCAAGTGGCCCATCAACCATACGCTCATCCTTCGGCCTCCTCCCATGGGCGTGCACAGGCCACAACCCCACAAAGGGGCTGCCATGCGTAGCCCATAAGGCCACACAAGGCTGCCGTGCGCAGCCCACTATGTAATGGGCTTGCCATGCGCAGCCCAATCCACTCCTAGGGTGCGCACGGTGCTCGTTCTTGGTTTCCGTTGCTTCACGTCTTCGATTCTTCGATGTAGAACGTATTACAACTTTATTTAAACAATAAAATACTGCAGCAATATTTTTTTTTTTTTAATTACTGCAGTACTTTTTACAAAAAAAAAAAAAAAAAAAAAAAAAAAAAAAAAAAAAAAAAAAAAAAAAACCTGCACGAAATAATAGAAAAAACTGCAGTAAAAATACTGCACTTAAATAAACAAAAGAAATAAAAACTAGCAACTACCAAGAAGGAATTATGCGATGATAGACCACCCTTCTTGTTACAATTCCGAAACCAAAATTACATTGAAAATCTAGGACCAAAATCGAGCAATAACAATCCACATAAACAAATATAAATCCATACATCAACATGTAATTATATATGCGAATACATAGAGTGTCATCTCTTTCTCAACATGCATAATCACAATAAAAAGAAATAGATTCACGTATATATACGTTAATTAATTAAAAGGGTTCAACTAGGCTCTGATACCAATTGTAGGGAAAAATACCGTATAGTACACGCAGCGGAAACGAGACTAAAAATAGAGTTTAGTATATTTTAAAAATTTTCCCATATTGAACCTTAACCCTTTAATTAATAAACATATACATCAAAAGATACCGTACCTTTGTCACGTGATCCGATTGACTATGTGTCGATGGTAATCCGCAAGATCTTCCAATCCGATCACGAACGTGAATGACCTAGGAGCGTGGTCTCCCTTCTCTTTGAATTGTATACCTGAGAATGGACAACAAAACTTTTCTGATTTCTGTTAGTCACAAAAATTCCAATAGATTGTTAAGAATGTCCCGGTCACTTTTGAATTCACAATCGTTAGATTGAAACTCACGTGAACCTTATTCGAAATTGTGCACAAGACCTCTTGACGTAAAGATCACTAGTGCACTATCGAAATAAGAACAATTCTTCTCTCAATCTCTCTTGGCCGAATTTCACACTAGTCTAAGAGTTGGATTTTATTTTTCTCTAGCAAAAGAAAAAAAACTCTCAATTCCAAGACCTTAGGGTTGCCGATTCCAAAGTTACAAAAACTATGGTGGCTGGATCCATAGTTACAAAAACTATGGTACCGAATTCTTTCCCAAAAACTATGGTTCCGAATTCTTTCCCGAAACTATGGTTCCGAATTCTTTCCCTAATCCAACTCTTTAGTGAATTTGTGACTATATAAAAGACTTCCTAATTTGACTAAACAAATAAAGTCTTTTATATTTAGCATAATACTAATAGTAGTATACTACTAGGAAACATATTTCCTAATCAGAAAAAGATTTGATTTTTAATTAAATAATTAATTAACACATTAATTAATTTCCATTTAATTAAATAATAAAATAAAACAATATAATGGGCTAAAAATTAGCCATTGCCGCCCATGACTAGAAATTGGGCATACATATTGTTTTCTTATTTTATTTAATCCATTTGGACTTTAATAAAAAAGCCCACATGTGAACTAGACCCATTCTTACTAAAAGAAACAAGCCCACATGTCTTTCAATAATATATTAATATAATTAAACAGCCCATTAAATAAATACTGTGCAAATTATATTCTTAATATATTAAATACAATTCTAAATGGACCCACAAATAGTCCGGTAGAATATATCAAGTGATTCATGCAAGTCCGTGCGGATTGGGGATCTTGGCGGGCTATCTAAATTTAAGCTTCAATAGACATAACCTAATCACAATCAACAAATGATTCACTTAGGTCCGATCCATTAATTTTAACTCATTCCACTAAAGAGCTAAAATTGAACTCTTAAATAAAGATAGAAAAGGAAGATGTTCCTCATTCATACCCTAGACAATCATGTTGGAGATAGTGTATCCTCGTGATTAATATCAGTAATCGCCAAGAGTTCATAGACCGCCTATAACTCTCCAAGTTACCATATTTACTCATATGACCACGTTTTGAACTTGGATATTTTGACTTGTCCAGAAGCCATGTTTTCAATAGACACTATCGAAAACTCAACGTTGAGATTTAATATCCAATTACCTCAAAACATCCATACGATGATATTATACTCTCATTTAATAAATGGAGCCACGATGTCCATATCTATAAATGAAGTCCTCTATCGATTAACAAATGAATATCACCAAACTATCGAGGATAGACTATGCGATATAATCATACTCATTGATAACTCAAATGATATCACTTGCAACCATAAGTCCATCATTTATCTCAGGATTAAGATAGACTCTCCGATTGTCCTGATAATGAAAAGACTTTTATCTACTGACGGTTATAGATAAAGTATTTCATTGTGATCCAGTTCAATGCACCCAGTGCACTAGATTCTTTTGCTCGAAGACACTTCGATGATTTTAGACTCATCATATCTCATTTGATCCCACTCAAATGCTAGCAAAAGAATTCTACAACTTTAACAAGATAAAGGTGCCCAACCTTTAACTTATGTTGTGAACAACATTCAAGACTAACTAAAGAATTGTGTCTACCACATACATATCCAGATGTACGAACAATTCTTCTTTTCTCATAGTCTTTAGACCTTATGATTATTTACTTTGACAATTATAATATTAAACTATAAATGCTATAAGATTTGTTTAAACCAGAAATCACTTTATTAATATGAAAAAGATTGTTAATTACAATATTACACTCTTGCTATTGAGCATAATTCTAACATGTATTACTATCAGCACCTTTTAATGAAAGTCATTAGATTTAAAAGATGTTTTGACAAGTGCATACAACTGAGTCAAAGCATTTAAATCCAATGGATTTCATTAAAAGGTGCTGATAGTAATACAATGAGCGGGTGCTGACTTGAAAATTATTATACATATATATAATGGTTCTCTCATAAGGGATCCCTTATTTTAATTTCGGTAAAGACCTCGATAAAATCATATCGATTTCTATGAATTTTAATCTGATTGTTTTTTGGTAAATGATAAGTTCAATGAAATCTACCTATTAATAAAATTTAAGAATTTTTCAAGCACTACAACTATTTATCTCGATTTTGTTAAATATGAAGGCATTGGAAAATGGGCGAAATATAGGAAAATTCAAGAAAAATAGTTATAATGTTTGAAAAATTCTTAAATTTTATTCATAAGTAGATTTCATTGAACATATTGTCCAAAAAAAATAAATTCAGATCAAAATTCATAAAATAATGTGATTTCATCAAAGTCCTTACCGAAATTAAAATAAGGGATCCCTTATGAGAGAACTACTATATATATAGTCTTTCTATTGTCAGTTCGAACTGATATAAAATATATTAGTTCCTTGTATGTGGGCCATTAGATTTAAAAGATGCTTTGACAATTGCATGCAGCCAAGTCAAAACATTTAAATCCAATGACCCACATGTAAGAAACTGACTGACAAGAGAAATATATATATATATATATGGGGTAAAATCCATGGCCCCATTTTTTTACACAATTTTTGACACAACTTCTTGGCCATGGGATCTTGCTACTTTGAACGGACAAGATTTAATCTCTTTCATCTTTATTTATTAAATGCAATCATTGTCTCTCACATGTTTAATACTTTATTTCTCCGAAATATTATTATTTTATTTAATTATCTGACCTTATTTAATTTTCTGTCTTTTATTTGTTTCACTCTTCAATTTTTAAAATCTTTCATTTCTCTGTCTTTATTTTCTTTCTCTTTCATTGGATTAGCATCAACTAATTTTTATCATCTTCAAAAATATCAAAACACTTTGAATTGGAAGACTTATTAACAAAATGCTCACGGTTTATCTATGTTTTTTTTTTTCTATTCTTCGAATTTTTATATTTATTTAATTATTTTTGTTATATTGTATCTTCTTGTTTTCAAGAATTTGGTTTGGAATTGTTTTTCATCTATTTGGATAAATTATTGACATTAAAAAAATAAAAATCTAAATCAGTAGTAAAAAAAACGTTTTTCTTTTTCCATTTAAATTATTGTATTATTGTATTGCCATGATTTATTTTATATATTGAATTTTATATAGGCTGTTGAAACAACTCAAGAAAATATTGGTAAAACATGTAGTGCAAAAAAGAATGCAATAGACTTAAAAGCACTAGATGTAGGGATGTTTTTTTTTTTTTTTGAAACAATAGATGAAGCTAGAAATTACTGTGAAGATTATGGTCGACAAGAAGGATTTTGGATTTGGACATGATCTTCATCTAAGACTAGATTGGGTTCAAATGAGGTGACTAGTAGGAAATTTCTGTTTTTAGATGAAGTAAATTGAGAAATAAGAATAGTAAAAAAAAAAAAAAAAAAAAAAAGGATTTTAGTGACTGAAAAGTGAGAGTGAAAGTCACATTGAAAATATTCTGGTTTTAGGTAAAGAAAAAAGTAATAAATAAATAAATAAAAGACATAAAATTAAATAAGGTGAGAGAATTTAATAAAATAATAAAATTTTGGAGAGATAAAGTATTAAATAGATAAGAGACAGTGATTGCATTTAATAAGTAAAGATAAACAAAATTAAATCCTATCCATTCAATGAAGCAAGATCCAATGGCCAAGAAGCTGTGTCATAAATTGTGTAAAAAAATGGGGTCATAGATCCTGCTCCTATATATATAATACCCATATGTAAATTTACCAAAACAACATTTATAATTTCAATATTTTTAGCATCACAAATATTACTAACTAATAAAGACTTTTATATTTATGAGGTTTTTGACAAATGAAAATGTTCAAAACATCATGGAGAATTAATTTCTAACAAACTTATAATGTTTTATTTATTTATTTATTTATTTATTTTTTTACCAATTATAATGTATTTGTTTAGAATATACATTTTACATGGTATGTCCCCCTTACTAAGTATGATAGAAATGCAATCTAACAATTCTAGTTAGCAAGATGTCTAAATGTACATACATGTAGACTTAGCTAGATGTGAAAAGTGTAACCTAACATGCTAGCTATTAATCAATCCCAATCAAACACCATGACTTCACTAAATATGCATTTAAGTAGAAGTCTTTGCAATAAATATGGAATAAAATAGGTGTCTTGGCAAACAAGAACAATAAAACAAGACGGATATTTGTTTCAACTTACCAAGTGATGAAAACCTATGAGTGAAACAAATAACACGGTGTGATCTAATAATAATCTAGAGGGGGGGTGAATAGATTTTACCAATTTTACCCAATTTTTGCGTTTAGTCAATTTACGAAAATGCCCCAAACTAGTCAAAACAAAAACAAGTGTAATATGGTGCGGAATTATAAAAGACACTTGATATTTACGTGGAAACCCTCACGGGAAAAACCATAGGCTGTATAGTGCGCCACACTCGAACCTCGAATCCACTAAATGTGAAATGATTACAACCTAATCCCGATCAATAATCATCACACCTACCTAATCCCGGTATAAGTGAACCTAGTCCAATTGCTTGCAATCTAAGCAACCTAATCCCGGAAGCTACATGCAAGACTTACTTCTCAATGAAGAGATTACAACCTATGTGAATATAAAATGATATTCAATGAGCAAATAAAGCTAGGTAACCTTAGATGCTTATCTAGGATGATTAGATAACAATAAATGCAAGCCTAGATGTCAATAGCTAAATGACATGTCATAAAGCTTAGCAAATCATAGATAAAAATAACCTAGATGTTGCTATCAAAATACATCACTCAAACATGTCAACACAACAATCTCTATTTTATATCTAGAATATATTCTAAGAGCATACAAATAATATAAGAGATTTCTTTGATAAATAAAACACTAAGCTTAGATGAGATTAGTGAAGAACATACCAAAGCAAGTGTGTTGAGCAAAACCCATGCAAGCAAGCATCCTAACTATGCTAGAAAATGCTAGATGATATTTTGATGCATATGAGAATGGTTTTGAGTGTATAAAAATGAGTTCTTGATTGTTTTTCTCTCAAGTTTCTCTTTTTGAACTTTAGGGTTCTTTTGAATCAGAGAACTGAGATAGAGAAATGAGAAAGTATGATATTTATAGTCATCAAGAACAGGGCAAGTGAAAAGACAATTTTGCCCTTGAAATCACCGATCGGCAGTTTCATTCTGCGGTCGTGGCCGCAGAATGTAACCGCCGAATTGAACCCGAGAAGTAGGGGATCATTCGGTGACCAGATTCGGCGGTCAATCGAAACCGCCGATCAAAACCCAAAAAGAAACCGACCTAAAATATCTAATTCGGCGGTTTCAATTCGGCAGCTAGGCCGCCGATTAAACCGCCGAACAGAACCCGAGAAATAATAAATGCATCAGGTCTAATTCGGCGGTTTCGATTCGGCGGTCTGGCCGCCGATCAAACCGCAGAACCAATCCAGAGATCTCTGGAATCAAACGGCGGTTTCCATTCGATGGTCAGGCCGCCAATCAAACCGCCGTTTCACCACTGAAGGTGAAACCAAGGGAGAAGCCAAGGGCATTCTCTGAAGGTGATCTTCGCGCAAACCCAAGCACATAATCGTGCAAGCGTGGACGTTTCCGAACATATTCGGGAAACGAATTACAAGACACAAACAAACACACAACAAGATATAATCAAACAAAGTGCTAGTGTGTAATGTGACATTGAAGAGAATGCACACAAATGCAAGTATGCTAAGTGTGTGTGTGCTTCTAGATCTCTTCAAAGAAAACTAAGCACTAGAAATATAACTTTGGAGTGCTTGTCACCTTGAGGTCTTGAAGAGGGCCTTCGATGTTGGTCTCCAATCACCTAATCTACCCTTACAATTCAAACCCCAACTTGTGGTTTGTCCACGAAATAAGCCAATCAATAATGGGAATCCTTACAATGAGACCATGCTAGAATGATGCTTGATGATACTTAGATGCTCATGGACTTTGAAATTGGAGACTTAAAAACACAATCTTGGTTGTTTCTTTCTTAAGGAACTCTATGTAGGGAAAAAATATACCCGCAGCGGAAGCGAGACTAAAAAAAAAGTAGTTTGAGTAGCTTTTAAAAATTTTTCCTTTTATGAACCTTAAACCCTTTTAATCAATTAAATATATATAATATATATAACAAAAGATTAATACCTCTTGTCACGTGATCCGATTGACTTACTTCGATGGTAATCCGCAAGATCTTCAATCATAGCACGAACGTGGATCACCTAGGAGCATGGTCTCCCTTTCTTTGAATTGCAAACCTGTGATCGGATATGACAAACTTTTCTTTTATTCGTTAGTCACAAAAACAATCAAAAGAAACCTAAGATTATTCCGGTCACTTTTGAGTTCTCAATCTTAAGATCGAAACTCGCGTGAACCTAGATCGATGTAGTATTCACAAGCTTATTGATGAATTAGCAATAGAATACCATCAAAGAATAATCTATGTTTCTTTTTGTTTTAGTAGAATAAAAGCTATCTTTCTATGAGTTAAGAAGAAGAAGAAAAATAAAATTCTGCACCCCCAAATTCTTAGTCTGGCCGAAAATTATAAGTTTCCTTATATATGTGGCCAAAAATTTTCTCTTCCTTTTTGCACTAGGGTGGCCAAAATCTCTAGTCCAAAATAAACTAGGGTTGCCGCAATCCTCTACCAAAAAGGAGTTTGAATTGCACCCTAATTCCTATTTTGTTTTAGACTTCCAAACCCTAATCAAACTCATAAATCTTTTATTCCTTATTTGACTAAAATAAAAGACTTCTTATTTGATTAAATAAATAAAATTAATTATTTATTTCCTTGTCAAACAAGTCTTTTAATTTAAGTATACTACTACCAATAGTATACCAATAGGAATCATATTTCCTAATCAGAAAAGATTTGTTTCTTAATTAAACAATTAATTAATAAATTAATTAATTCTTATTTAATTAAATAATGAAAACAAAGTAATATTAAGGTTATTTAACCACCTTGCCGCCCCATATAATAATATTGGGCCAAATATTATTTTCTTATTTCATTAAATCCATAGGACTTTAAATAAAAAGCCCACATGTGAACTAGACCCATTCTTACTAAAAGAAACAAGCCCACATGTCATCCATTAATATATAAATATAATTGAGCAGTCCATTACATAAATAATGTGCAAATTATATTCTTAATATATTAAATGCAATTCTAGATGGACCATAAATTGGTCCGGTAGAATATATCAAGTGATCCATGCAAGTCCGTGTGGATTGGGGATCTTGGCGGGCTATCTAAATTTAAGCTTCAATAGACATAACCTAATCACAATCAACAAATGATTCACTTAGGTCCGATCCATTAATTTTAACTCATTCCACTAAAGAGCTAAAATTGAACTCTTAAATAAAGACAGAAAAGGAAGATGTTTCCTCATTCATACCCTAGACAATCATATTGGAGATAGTGTATCCTCGTGATTAATATCAGTAATCGCCAAGAGTTCATAGACCGCCTATAACTCTCCATGTTACCATATTTACTCATATGACCACGTTTTGAACTTGGATATTTTGACTTGTCCAGAAGCCATGTTTTCAATAGACACTATTGAAAACTCAACGTTGAGATTTAATATCCAATTACCTCAAAACATCCATATGATGATATTATACTCTCATTGAATAAATGGAGCCACGATGTCCATATCTATAAATGAAGTCCTCTATCGATTAACAAATGAATATCACCAAACTATCGAGGATAGACTATGCGATATAATCGTACTCATTGATAGCTCAAATGATATCACCTGCAACCATAAGTCCATCATTTATCTCAGGATTAAGATAGACTCTCCGATTGTCCTAATAATGAAATTACTTTTATCTACTGACGGTTATAGATAAATTATTTCATTGTGATCCAGTTCAATGCACCCAGTGCACTAGATTCTTTTGCTCGAAGACACTCCGATGATTTTAGACTCATCATATCTCATTTGATCCCACTCAAATGCTAGCAAAAGAATTCTACAACTTTAACAAGATAAAGGTGCCCAACCTTTAACTTAAGTTGTGAACAATATTTAAGACTAACTAAAGAATTGTGTCTACCACATACATATCCAGATGTACGAACAATTCTTCTTTTCTCATAGTCTTTAGACCTTATGATTATTTACTTTGACAATTATTAAACTATAAATGCTATAAGATTTGTTTAAACCAGAAATCACTTTATTAATATGAAAAAGATTGTTAATTACAACATTACACTCTTGCTATTGAGCATAATCCTAACAATCTCCCACTTGCGCTATAGCAAATGTGTCATATCTCTCAAGCCCATATTCTCTAGGTGCCCATCGAAACTCTTCTGAGGTAGAGCCTTTGTGAAGGGATCTGCTAGATTTTCTACTGACGCGATTTTGGTAATCGTCACGTCACCTCTTTGAACAATCTCCCTTAAAAGATGATATTTTCTTTTAATGTGTTTACCTCTCTTGTGACTTCTTGGTTCTTTCGAATTAGCCACTGCTCCACTGTTGTCACAGTAGATAGTGATCTGCTAGATTTTCTACTGACGCGATTTTTGTAATCGTCACGTCACCTCTTTGAACAATCTCCCTTAAAAGATGATATTTTCTTTCAATGTGTTTACCTCTCTTGTGACTTCTTGGTTCTTTCGAATTAGCCACTGCTCCACTGTTGTCACAGTAGATAGTGATCTGCTTATTCGCACTAGGAACCACTTCCAAGTCAATCAAGAATTGGCGGAGCCAAACAGCCTCTTTGGCAGCTTCGCATGCAGCAACATACTCAGCTTCCATGGTGGAACCAGCAATGCAAGATTGCTTGATGCTCCTCCATATAACTGCTCCTCCTCCAATAGTAAACACAGCCCCTGATATGGATTTTCTCGAGTCAGAATCTGATTGAAAATCAGAATCTGTATACCCAACGGGAATTAAATCCCCTCCAGAGTATACAAGCATATTATTTCTCGTTCTCTTAAGATACTTGAAAATATGCTTGACTGCCGTCCAGTGATCAGGACCAGGTTTCGATTGAAACCTGCTAACTATGCCAACAGCAAAACAAATATCTGGTCTAGTACAGAGCATTGCATACATGAGACTTCCAACTGCCGAGTCATATGGAACTCTACTCATGAATTGCTCTTCATGCTCATTCTTAGGAACTTGTTCCTTAGAAAGCTTGATTCCATGTTTGAAAGGTAACATACCTTTATTAGAATCCTGAATGGAAAACCTAGACAAGATCTTGTCTATGTATGAAGCTTGGGATAATGCAATCGTTCTATTCTTTCTATCCCTTATAACTTAGATACCTAGAATAAAACTTGCTTCTCCTAAGTCCTTCATATCAAATTCTTTTGCTAACCATTCTTTTACTGATGTCAATACACCTACATCGTTTCCGATGAGTAGTATATCATCAACATAAAGAATCAGGAAAACCAACTTGTCGCCCTTAATCCTTTTATATACACAAGGTTCGTCAAGATTCTGAATAAATCCAAAACCTTTGACAGCTTGATCGAACCTTATGTTCCAGGATCTGGATGCTTGCTTTAATCCATATATGGATTTCTGTAACTTGCATACCTTTTCCATTGGGCCCTTTTCAATGAATCCTTCTGGTTGCATCATGTAGATGCTCTCGTCAAGACTTCCATTAAGGAAAGCTGTCTTGATGTCCATTTGCCAAATCTCTAGATCTAAAGATGCTGCAATGGATAAGAGTATCCTAATGGATATAAGCATGGCCATAGGAGAGAAGGTTTCCTCGTAATCTATACCTTCTTTCTGTGTATACCCTTTAGCTACCAATCTAGCTTTAATGGTTTCCACCTTTCCATCCATACCTCTTTTCCTCTTGTATGCCCACTTGCACCCAATGGGTTTTATCCCTTTAGGCAAGTCTACAAGGGACCAGACTTTGTTATTGAACATAGATTCAATCTCAGATTGCATTGCCTTTTGCTAATGGCGACTATCAACATCCTCCATAGCTTCCTTGTACGTATAGGGATCATCGTCGTCCGGGAGATTCTCCACTGATTCTCCCAGACCGATGTATCTTTCGGGTTGTGTTCTAACTCTCCCACTACGACGAGGAATGGTAGGTTGTTGACCTTGTGTTGGATCGGAACTTACAATTGGGTTTGGTTCTGCAACTTCTCGTGGAATTGTATCTCCTGACATGTCATTCAGGACAATTCTACTTCTAGGCACAAAATCATTCATATAGTCCTTTTCCAGAAATTTAGCATTTGTCGAAACAAATACTTTAAGATCTGAAGGACTATAAAAATAATATCCTTTAGTTTCTTTTGGATACCCTACAAATATACATGTTTCCGAACGGGACTCCATCTTTTCTGTCTTTCCTTTTAACACATGCGCAGGACAACCAAATATCCTTAAGTGTTGTAAACTAGGCTTGCGCCCAGTCCACAACTCATGCGGTGTTTTAGGAACAGACTTAGATGGTACATCGTTTAGAATGTATATAGCAGTTTGTAAAGCATATCCCCAAAAAGAAATAGGAAGTGTTGAAGAACTCAACATAGACCTAACCATATCCAAAAGAGTTCTATTTCTCCTTTCTGCAACCCCATTTTGTTGAGGTGTACCCGGTGCAGAAAACTGAGAAACTATCCAATTATCAATAAGATATTGCTGAAACTCACCAGGTAGATATTCTCCACCACGATCAGATCTCAAGATATTTATGTGTTTCTCAAGCTGATTTTCCACTTCAGCTTTGAATGCTTTGAACATGTCAAAAGCATCCGACTTATGTCGTATGAGATACACATAGCCAAATCTCGAGTAATCATCTGTGAAAGTGATGAAGTACTCATATCCACCTCTAGCTTGAATGTTCATAGGTCCACATACATCAGTGTGTATCAATCCTAAACATTTAGTGGCTCTGGCACCTTTGGCAGAGAACGTCATTTTGGTCATTTTACCTTCCAAACAAGATTCACAAGTTGGTAGATCATCAACCTTTAAGTCACTCAGAGGTCCGTCACTTACCAATATTTTAATCCTATTAAGGTTAATATGACCTAGGCGTAAATGCCATAGATAGGTTTCATCTTTTGATAATTTAACTCTTTTATGATCAGGTTCCGTTATTTCTGTGTCTAACGAGTGAGAGATATTTCTATGCAAGAAGTATAGACCGTTTTCCAATGTACCTTTGCAAATAACTTTGTCATTCTTACTAATAATAAAAACTTTATTAAAAGTAACCGAATATCCAAATTTATTCAAACAAGAAACTGAAATTAAATTCCTCTTGAATTGAGGTACATAATAAACGTCTATTAAATCTAAATGCCTTCTAGAATCCAAATAAACTCTAATATCTCCCACTGCACTTGCAGACACTAACGTTCCGTTGCCCAAACGCAAATTGATTTCATTCTTACTCAGCCTTCTCCTTTCTTGGAACCCCCATAAGGAATAACAAACATGATTATTGGCTCTAGAGTCTACGATCCAAGAATCTGTAGAATCTGCCAGAAAAACATGTTTCAAGATAATTCGCATTACCTTGTTCCTTCTTATTCTGAGACTTTGGGCAATTACTTTTCCAATGTCTCTTTTCACCACAAAAGAAGCACTTCCTTTTGATCTTGGTTACTTTCTTAGTCTCTTTCTTGGTAGGCCCAAGTTGCTTTTTCTTCTATTATTCCTTGACCTTCTGATGGGTCTTAATAGTAGCAACTTTACCAACCATATGAATCTCTTCTAGAGACATCATCATATCAGCAGCAGACCCTATTCCTTCATGCTGCTGTTGCAACACGTCGGAGATGGTAGACATTTGGCCATCTCATTAGAGGTCTTCCACTGCTCATACTCGTCTCATTGCATTAGATTCATTAGTAAGAGCAGGTGGTTTAGGAGTAGTTAGAACAAAATTTATATTTTTTCAGCTTGCATCAACAACCCAATTTTCCTTTTCCATGTGACATAATTATTACCGGTTAAAGTTTTATCTTTCAGGATGTTCTTAAGTGATGGGGTCATGATTTCTTAATTAAACAAAACATATATAAGTAAATAATCATTATAAAGCACTTTAAATATTTATCTTGAATTAAATGAATAACTCAATCATAAAAATTCAACGGTGATCTAACTCCCATAAATGTTACGCCTCCTTTGGGAGTTCGCACCATTTACTAGTTAGACTAGGTCCCACCTAATTGTTAACATAACAACCAGCGTTTTCAATTTTAGCCTTGCAATTTTAATGACTAGAACTCTTGGGAGGATATCAATAAAATTACATTGAGTGTGCTGCCAATCGACCCTCAACTTTCTCTCACGAAAATCCCTCCTTGGGGAGTAGATCTCGTTTGAGTCCATTGTCTAGTCTATCCTTGTAAGGAAGTATATTGCTAAATTCCATTCATGGACGCCCCTTGGGGGGATTACCAATAAATAATTAAGCTCAACTAACCTTGGAGGCCATAGGTGTTACAAAAACACCTTCTCCCACTCAATTATTTAAGGCGTGTGATTAAATCCCATAGAATGATTTACCATGTTATTTAGATGCCAATTTAGATACCTAAATCATTCAATGCATGTTCATACCAAAAGAGATATATGAGTGGCACTCCTATTCTATATGACATGTTATCATACAATAACAAATATTGTAATATTTAAGCATAAAATAAATAGCAACAATTTTGGCCCATCCTAGAAAAATAAGTAAATTACAATGAATTTGGAATACAAGATCTTCAAGTGGCCCATCAACCATACGCTCATCCTTCGGCCTCCTCCCTTGGGATTGCACGGCCCACAACCCCACATAAGGGGCTGCCATGCGCAGCCCATTAGGCTTTGCAAGGCTGCCGTGCGCAGCCCACCAAGCTTTGGGCTTGCCATGCGCAGCCCAATCCACTCCTAGGGTGCGCACGGTGCTCGTTCTCGGTTCCGGTTGCTTCACGTCTTCGATTCTTCGATATAGAACGTGTTACAATTTAATTTAAACAATAAAATACTGCAGTTATAATAATTTTTTTTTTTTAATTCACTGCAGTACTTTTTACAAACAAAAAACTGCACAATAATTAAAAAAACTGCACTAAAAACTGCACTAAAATTAAATAAAAAAAAATAAAACCTAGCAACTACCAAGAAGGAATTATGGCGATCATAGACCACCCTTCTTGTTACAATTCCGAAACCAAAATTACATTGAAAATCTAGGACCAAAATTAAGCAATAACAATCCACATAAAACATATATAAATCCATACATCACATGTAATTATATAAGCGAATACCTAGAGTGTCATCTCTTTCTAAAACATGCATAATCACAATAAAAAGAAATCGATCCACATATATATACGTTAATTAATTAAAAGGGTTCAACCTAGGCTCTGATACCAATTGTAGGGAAAAAATATACCCGCAGCGGAAGCGAGACTAAAAAAAAATAGTTTGAGTAGCTTTTAAATTTTTTTCCTTTTATGAACCTTAAACCCTTTTAATCAATTAAAGATATATAATATATATAACAAAAGATTAATACCTCTTGTCGCGTGATCCGATTGACTTACGTCGATGGTAATCCGCAAGATCTTCAATCCTAGCACGAACGTGGATCACCTAGGAGCGTGGTCTCCCTTTCTTTGAATTGCAAACCTGTGATCGGATATAACAAACTTTTCTTTTATTCGTTAGTCACAAAAACAATCAAAAGAAACCTAAGATTATTCCGGTCACTTTTGAGTTCTCAATCTTAAGATCGAAACTCGCGTGAACCTAGATCGATGTAGTATTCACAAGCTTATTGATGAATTAGCAATAGAATACCATCAAAGAATAATCTATGTTTCTTTTTGTTTTAGTAGAATAAAAGCTATCTTTCTATGAGTTAAGAAGAAGAAGAAAAATAAAATTCTGCACCCCCAAATTCTTAGTCTGGCCGAAAATTATAAGTTTCCTTATATATGTGGCCAAAAATTTTCTCTTCCTTTTTGCACTAGGGTGGCCGAAATCTCTAGTCCAAAATAAACTAGGGTTGCCGCAATCCTCTACCAAAAAGGAGTTCAAATTGCACCCTAATTCCTATTTTGTTTTATACTTCCAAATCCTAATCAAACTCATAAATCTTTTATTCCTTATTTGACTAAAATAAAAGACTTCTTATTTGATTAAATAAATAAAATTAATTATTTATTTCCTTGTCAAACAAGTCTTTTAATTTAAGTATACTACTACCAATAGTATACCAATATGAATCATATTTCCTAATCAGAAAAGATTTGTTTCTTAATTAAACAATTAATTAATAAATTAATTAATTCTTATTTAATTAAATAATGAAAACAAAGTAATATTAAGGTTATTTAACCACCTTGCCGCCCCATATAATAATATTGGGCCAAATATTATTTTCTTATTTCATTAAATCCATAGGACTTTAAATAAAAAGCCCACATGTGAACTAGACCCATTCTTACTAAAAGAAACAAGCCCACATGTCATCCATTAATATATAAATATAATTGAGCAGCCCATTACATAAATAATGTGCAAATTATATTCTTAATATATTAAATGCAATTCTAGATGGACCCTAAATTGGTCCGGTAGAATATATCAAGTGATCCATGCAAGTCCGTGTGGATTGGGGATCTTGGCGGGCTATCTAAATTTAAGCTTCAATAGACATAACCTAATCACAATCAACAAATGATTCACTTAGGTCCGATCCATTAATTTTAACTCATTCCACTAAAGAGCTAAAATTGAACTCTTAAATAAAGACAGAAAAGGAAGATGTTTCCTCATTCATACCCTAGACAATCATATTGGAGATAGTGTATCATCGTGATTAATATCAGCAATCGCCAAGAGTTCATAGACCGCCTATAACTCTCCAAGTTACCATATTTACTCATATGACCACGTTTTGAACTTGGATATTTTGACTTGTCCAGAAGCCATGTTTTCAATAGACAATATTGAAAACTCAACGTTGAGATTTAATATCCAATTACCTCAAAACATCCATATGATGATATTATACTCTCATTTAATAAATGGAGCCACGATGTCCATATCTATAAATGAAGTCCTCTATCGATTAACAAATGAATATCACCAAACTATCGAGGATAGACTATGCGATATAATCGTACTCATTGATAGCTCAAATGATATCACCTGCAACCATAAGTCCATCATTTATCTCAGGATTAAGATAGACTCTCCGATTGTCCTAATAATGAAATTACTTTTATCTACTGACGGTTATAGATAAAGTATTTCATTGTGATCCAGTTCAATACACCTAGTGCACTAGATTCTTTTGCTCGAAGACACTCCGATGATTTTAGACTCATTATATCTCATTTGATCCCACTCAAATGCTAGCAAAAGAATTCTACAACTTTAACAAGATAAAGGTGCCTAACCTTTAACTTAAGTTGTGAACAATATTTAAGACTAACTAAAGAATTGTGTCTACCACATACATATCCAGATGTACGAACAATTCTTCTTTTCTTATAGTCTTTAGACCTTATGATTATTTACTTTGACTATTATTAAACTATAAATGCTATAAGATTTGTTTAAACCAGAAATCACTTTATTAATATAAAAAAGATTGTTAATTACAACATTACACTCTTGCTATTGACCATAATCCTAACACTCTATTCTTTCTCTCAAGGGAGTCAATAAGCCAGAGTTCGTGAAGAACAAGTATAGACATGAGCAATGAATAGGGGACATCAAAACTATCAAGTTTTGAGCACAAAAGAATTTTTGCATTCCCAATGTCACGGTATATCAAGACGACAATTGGCCATGACGAAGGCAACTGAAACGACGCCAAGATGTCGTGGTCCCTTTTTTGTGGTGGTCCATGACGACACATGGACCGTAAAAATCATTGGTGAAAGACTTCGCGCCTATTGTCGCGGATCACCATGACGACACAACAACCGCAAAAACCACTGAAGTTTTTACAAACATTTTTCGCGGCGGTTCAAGGCGGCACTTGGACCATGAAATCCTTTAGAAAGGAATGTCACGCCCATTGTCGTGGTCTAAGATGACACTTGGATCGTGAAAACCACTGGAAATATTTTGCACGGTTCACCATGACAACACCACAACTGGGACAATAAGAAGTAAGAAGCTTTCTCATGTGGTCAAACACACTAACCTATATGCAATGTGTATAAGTGTGTGAATTGTGAAATACACACATAATTGACAATTAAAGACACAAATGAATGTCATGCGAGTGTGAGTGTGTGTGCACCTAAACTCTTCAAGAGTATAATTCAAGTGTTATACCTTTATATCTCTTCACTCTTGAAGCTTTGAGTAAGTTGTAGGGTGCATGATCATGATCAAGTCCAATCCTAAATCTACCCTTACAACATTAACCCCAAGTAATGGTTTATCACAAAAATAAGCCAATCACAAATAAGGAACTTACAATCTCCCCTTTTGGCTATTTCAATGACAAAACCAATCCTCATGAAAATTGGAAAAAAAAAAAACTATTGTCTACAAAGTTTACTAAATTACAAAGAGACAACAATTAAAAAAAAAAAATCTTCAAGGTCTTCAATATCTTGTAGTAAAACATACCTATGAGACACAAGAAGCAAACAACTTTTTCCAAAACAACAAGCACAAGTGATGTTAAAAATAAGCAATGCAATGTACACATGCTCCCCCTAATTGGGTTACTCTCTCTTAAAAATAGCTAACCTTCTTAACTGCTCGAGAATTTACCAAAGAATAAATACTCCTCCTAAATCCCAAGACTTCTCCCCTGTTTTGTCATGAGATAGGCAAAGAAATTCCCCACAACGGGTTGCCTTAGCAAAGAAAACTACAAGCAAGCCAAAATGCATAATCATATAGACATACTTTATGCAGCTCAAAAGATTGAGAGAGATTCACAAGATTTTATTCTAGAAAAGGTATGTGTGTGTGTGTGTGTGTGAAAGTTGCTTGACATGTAAAACAAGTACTAACAAGCTCATGCATGAAAATTAATCAAAGCAACAATCAACATGATTTCCAAATGAAGTTAAGCCAATTTAAACCCTGTTGTTATGATGAGAAGACATATATCCAAGCATTTGTGCGCAAAGTGAACTAATCACATCAAAAAATATATCATCTTTTATTCATTGCAAGACACATCATCAATCAACGGTTTTGAGGTCTTATCACACCCACAACATCAACAATAATCCATCCTTTTCTGTTTTTCTCCTTTAAGCCTAAGATACATGTATTTTTGTTTTTCATGCATAAGTAACTCTCTTGATGACTTATACTAGGTTTCAAATAAGTAGCATTTTCCTACATTGGGCTGCTGCACGTCATGTTGCTTTTTTTTTTTTGAAATAAAATGTACAACATAACAGACTAAGACACAAGATAGGGAAAAATACAACTTAGGCAACCATTTTGCCATAGAAACTCCTCCTTAGAGGACAAAGCCAAGGAAGCAAGGTTATGGGCCACTATATTCCCATCTTTGGAAATGGAGAGACATTTTTGAACCTTAACCACCTTAAATAAGGCTTTAACATCAGCGATGACAAACTCAGAATCTCTAACATTTGTTAAATCTCAAGAAACTTTGGAGACCGAGGCATCCACCTCAACACAAGAGATCATCAGCTGCAACTTTATAGCAAGGAGAAGACCCTCCTTTAGAGCTACTAGCTCACCTATCTCAAGGGAGAAATTGCCCAGCAATGGATTGGATAAAGCTGCCACAATCCAGCCCTTATCGTCTATAATAACAGCCTCAATGCCACACACCGCACACCATTTTTAACACTGGTGTCTGTATTTAGCTTCAGGTGGTTAGCTTGGGGAGGGGACCACAATGACGGGGCTTTAACAGCGACATGGACAGTCTTTAAAGCACAGCAAGCTACCTGGTATTCCTTTAGAGAGCACAGCCGACCGTCCACAATGTTAATGTCAAGCCGGCTCTTGTTTTTGTGAACCACATCATTTCTGACCTGCCACAAACCCCAAAGAATCATTCACAGAAATTTCAGTGCTTTAACCTTTACAATACTAGCCAGACCCCTCAACACATCAACATAGCATAGGATACTGTACACGGATGGAGCGTCAAACCAATCAGGTTGTGGAGCAGGGATCATCCTAACCGATCCTGAAGGGATCGAATGTAGTCATTGTTTTAGGTTTGAGTTCAATGCTACCAACAATGACGTAGAGTATGCAGCCTTGTTAGTAGGGATGAAGGCAACCGAAGAATTGGGTGCGGATTTCCTCCTGGTTATGAGTGATTCGCAACTGGTAATTAACTAGGTATCCGGACAGTACCAGGCGAAGGGTGAGAACATGGTAGCATACCTCGAAAAGGTTCAGAAAGCAATGACAAGGTTCAAAGGAGTAAAGATGGAATAGATTCCCCTAGATAAGAACCACCGAGCTGATGTTTTGGCCAAGATTACTTCAACTGGAGGACAGGCACTACTAAGATGGTATCACTCCAGTTGATTCCCCGATCCAACATAGCCAGAGGAGAAATATTGAACACGGTCGACCGGCTTCCTTGCTAGATGGATCCTATAGCTAACTACCTCTAAAATGAAAGTCTTCTAGAGGATCCAGATCAGGCGTGCAAACTCAAAAGGACTACAACCCGGTATTGCTTGGTTAATGGGTACCTTTATCGCAAAGGAAAGTCCCTTCCATTACTGAGGTGTTTACATCGGGATGATGCAAAATAAGCACTCAATAAGGTGCACTCGAGGGACTACGACAACCACGTATCAGGGGAGACCATAGCTTATTAGGTACTTAGAATGGGCTACTTCTGGCCTACCTTACATTAGGATGTGAAGCAATTTGCATGGTCTTGTGAACCCTACCAAAAGACAGCAAACCTCAACCACTTACCTTTGAAAAGATTATCCTTAATTCGTACACCCTACCCATTCACCATTTAGGGGGTAGACCTCATCGGACCACTCCCGACCGTTCCTAGTTAAGCCAAGCATGCCATAGTGGTAGTAGACTACTTTACTTGGTGAGTAGAAGTAGAGTTCTTTACCTGGATAACTGAGGCAAACACCACGAGCTTCATCAAGGAAAACATTGTATGCCGTTTTGGGACCTCAATGGCCATAATAACTAATATGGGTAAGCAATTTGACAATAACAACTTTAGGGAGTTTTGTGAAGTGCGGGGTATCAACCTCCGTTTTGCTTTAGTGGCCCATCCTCAGACCAATGGATTGGTGGAAGCTACTAACAAGACCATCAAGAAGCTCTTGAAGAAGAAGATTCAACAGAATAAGGGAAAATTGGCTTAAGAGTTCCCAAATGTGTTGTAGGCATACCGAACTACCAAAAGGACCGCTACAAGGGAAACCCCCTCCTCACTGGCTTTTGGAATAGAAGTAGTCCAACCCATTGAGCACAAATTGACATCTTTCAGGGTCCAGCACTTTGAACCTGAAAACAATAAAGCAAAACTAAGAGCCAGCCTGGACCTTCTCGAGGAGAAGTAGGATAAAGATGTGGAACGAGTTGCAACCTATCAGAGTATGATTGCCCCGATACTTTAACAGAAGATTGAAGACTAGGAATTTTAAAGAGGGGGACTTGGTCCTCAGAAAAATAACTTAGAATACACAGAAGAGGTCTGATGGGGTACTAGCCCCTAACTAGGAAGGACCTTACCTGATAAAGATGGTAGTTCGTGGTAGAGCCTACAAGTTAGAAAACATGGATGGCTACCCTATAGACCACACATGGAACGCTGATCACCTTAAGAAGTTCTATCCATGAAATTTGAAGATATAGTTTATTTTGACCGGTATTACTCTAATTATGTACCCCGAATTTGCTTCGTATCGCCTAAAAATTTAATAAAGAAGTCAGTTTTTCTCCTACATGTTTCTCCTTGGAAATTTCACCTTTGATCACCTCAAGATTGGTCAAGCCAAAAGTGGTATGATTTTGGCCCTCATTTCTGACTCTTTATGTTTGATCTCGGGCATTTCCCCATGATTAATATTGTAAAATCGAGGTTTCAGGTTTTCTTAGGTTTCAAGATCATTTGGGAAGAAGATGAGGACTTGGGGTGCAAAAAGACTCACAAATAGCTGAAACAAGGCATTCTCGCTATTTGAGCAAGAAGAGGTTGCCCTATGGTCGCCATGGTGACAGAGGAATTATTCAAAGCATCAGAGGTTCGCCCCAAGGTCGCCACTTGGTCACCATGGCGACAAAGGATATTGCAAAGCATCAGGTGTATCACCACTTGAGGTCGCCATGGCGACCTACACTTGCAAATGGCAACATCCCAAAATCTGACGTAGGGTCACCATTTGCTCTAGGGCGACCTTGAGTGGCAAATGGCGATCTCATTAGAAAATGCATTGGGTCACCACTTGCTCTAGGGCGAAAAAGATGACTTTCATGGCGACATCTGCATCTCAGAAGCTGTAACTGTTTTACGACCCAAGGTCGCCATAGCGCCAAAATGGCGACATTCACGCTACATCAACGAATCAAGCAGTTATTAGTACATGTCGAAGTGCCAATATAAACACTGAGCCTTTTTATCTTCAGCAAAAATCCTAACACAATTTATAACATGAATTCACCAAGTTTAGATCTAGATTTTCTCCTCCATTGTTCATCTTTCATCATCCTCCATTTCTCTACTTGAAATTACCTTTTTCCATCCAAACCTCAACACCAAACCTTGACTACTTCCCTAAATCATTCCTCTCCTACCATTCTCTACACCCAAATTCCTTTATCACTGACCATTAGACACCTATACATCTTGACACATCCTCTTCTCCCACTCCTTGCATTAGGAGCATAAAAGGAAAGGAAGGATCAAACATTAAAGAAGGAGGCCCAGGGGTGATTTCCTCATTTATTACTTGCTTTCCATTTTATTGCTACTATGTGTAACTAAATCCCTAATCTAGGGGATATATTTGAGGAACATTTGGTCATGGGTATTTGCTTTAGCTTTGTAATGAATCTCTTTATGTGTTCTATTCATTTATTCATTAGATTTTATTCACTATGTGATTGACTTGTATATCCACTTGTTAATTGCAATATTGTTTAGTGTAATATGTTATGCAATCATTCTTGGATTGACACCCTTGTGTTATTAAGAACCCAATTAATAGGATAGATTAGTGGTGGGTATATGAACCCCACTAATCTAAACCTAAATTGGTTAACATAGAGAGATTGGTCCATTAAAGTGACTTAAAAGGCATTACCAACACCCATTTGCTAATCAATCTATTCCCTAGCATCTATATTAATTGTTTACATCATTTATCTTATCAAGGTTGTTGAGTTTTCTATTTTTCATATCACTTTTGCATTTTCATTTTTAGTAGTTAACTTTGGTGGTTTATGAAACCACACATCTATCACACTATATGATTTACTTTATTTTGTTTAAAGATTAGTCAATCTATCTAACGTAGCACTCCATATCCTTGTGGAACAAACTTGCTTACCACTTGCTATAAATTCATACCTTTAAGGATTTTAAGTCGCTTAAAAAGGGTTTTCAAAAGAACAAATTAATTACATCATTTTTGTGAGACGGCTCATAAAAAATTGGCGTCGCTACCAGTGATTGGTAGCGTTTGTTACATAGATTGACTTCTCTTTATTGTTTACATTTCCATTAGATTGTTTATGTTGTTAAGTAGTGTCAGATTTTAGGTTTCATTGGAATTCTTTACGTTGTAGTGTTGTGTTGTTAAAATTTTAGGAAATGGATCCTCTTGCTGAACAAATGGCAAATTTCAGTAAAGGAATGACATCATTTGCCACAAGAACCTCAAGGGGATTGGAAACACAAGTAAGAGAAGCCGAGGGGATGAAATTTCATGAAGAAGGAATATAGGATGAGATAAGGAGGAACCTTCAAGATACTCAAACAACCTATGAGAAGCTACTGAATGGATTTATGGAAGCCAGTCAAGAGAGGTTCTCGAAGCTAAAGGAATCGATTAACAGACTTGAAAGGCACGTAGGAAGGATTGCGGACAAGGTGTTAAGTAGAGAGATGGTAGGCTCAAGTGATTCACTCAACCTCGGTAGTTGAGAAGTGGCAGAATAGTGAACAATGGGAGAAATGGGGGAATCACTGATGGGAGCAATAACTCACTTATGGAAGGGAATGTTGAAAAAATAGGAGTGCCGGTTAGGGAGAACACTGAAAGAGAATGAATTCAAATTCCGGATGAAATGGAAACACCTCAGGTGAATCTTAGCACCAACAAGCTTCCTAGCCCCAGCTTTCCAAAGGTACCATATCCGGGAAGGTTGAGGAAGGATAAAATGGAGCAATCATTCAAAGATATCTATGATGTGCTCTCTAAGGTGACTATCAATCTACCTCTTCTAAATGCAATTCAGAAGATACCGGCATATGGAAAGTTCTTTAAAGAGTTGAATAAAGAGAAGTACAGGTTTAGGCCAAAGAATCAAGAGAGGCTTGATGAGAACGCAAGTGTAGTCATTTAAAAGAGACTTCCTCCGAAGATAAAAGACCCGGGAAGCTTCATCATTAGTATAACAATTGGTGAAGAGGGACAAGTGAGGGTTATGCTTGATCTTGGAGCAAGCATCAACTTGATGCCCTTCTCAATTTACAAGAAGTTGGGTTTGAATGAGCTAAGGCCAACAAAAATGTCTATAATTTTGGCGAATCAATCGGCTAGGTAACCTAGAGGGATAGTTGAAGATGTCTTTATCCAAGTTGATAAGTTAATCATTATGGTGGACTTCGTAGTACTAAATATGGAGATAGTTCCTGATGAAAAAGACTATTTAATCCTTTTGGGACGTCCTTTCAAGGCTACGGCAAAGGAGGTGATAAATGTGCACGAAGGGAAGTTGACCTTGAAGGTCCTTGATGAAGTTGTGGAATATAAGGTATTTGAGTCTTTAGCTTATCCAATTGGAACGCATGATTGTTATAGTGTGGATATTATGGATGACATTGAGGAAGAGGCTAATATGAAGGTGTTTTTTCAAAAAGGAGTGGATGAATTGATCACTAAAGATGATGGCATAAAGAATGGCTTAGGAAGTTCAAAGGAGGATTTGGTTGAAAAACACATGAGCAACAAAGATGAACTTCCCCCTCAAAAATTAGAATTAAAAGAGCTTGCTTCAAACCTAAAGTATGCATTCCTAAATGATAATGGAAATTTTTCGGTCATCATTGCGGCAAACCTAGCCCAAAGAGAAGAGCAAGGATTGCTTGCAATCTTGAGAAAATACAAAAGGCAATAGGATGGACCCTAGACGACATCAAGGGAATTAGTCCGACATTGTGTATGCATAAGATCCTTTTGGAAGATGACACAAAACCGACTAGGGAGGCGCAACATAGGTTGAATCATATTATGTAAGTGGTAGTCAAAAATGAGGTGTTAAAGCTCTTAGATGTTGGTATCATCTACCCAATCTTGGATAGCAAGTGGGTGAGCCCTATACATGTGGTGCCAAAAAAGTTCAGAATCACGGTAGTGAAGAATGAGCAGAATGAGTTGATTCCTCAACGGTTACAAACAGGATTGAGGGTGTGTATCGACTATAGAAAGTTGAATACAAGCACTCGGAAAGACCATTTTCCTCTCCCTTTTATCGACCAAATGTTGGAGCGCCTCGCAGGATATATCAATTATTGTTTTCTAGATGGCTATTCCGGTAACAATCAAATAGCCATAGCTCCTGAAGATCAAGAGAAGACTACATTTACATGTCCGTTTAGCACTTATGCTTATAGGAGAATGCCCTTCGGGGCTATGCAATGCGCCAGCCACCTTTCAAAGATGCATGACCTCAATTTTCTTAGATATGGTAGAAGACATTATAGAGATTTCCATGGATGACTTTTTAATATTTAGGGCTTCATTTGATGAGTGTTTGAAGAACCTATCCTTGGTACTCCAAAGATGTGAAGAGACAAGTCTAGTGCTTAATTGGGAAAAATGTCATTTTATGGTAAAAAGTGGTATAGTTTTAGGCCATGTGATTTCAGAAAAAGGTATTGAGGTTGATAAGGCAAAAATAGAGGTGATGAAGAGTTTGCCTCCTCCTGAATGGTAAAAAATATTAGATCATTCCTTGGTCACGCGGGGTTCTATAGGCGGTTCATAAAGGATTTCTAAAAGATTTCAAGACCATTGTGCACTCTTCTTCAAAAGGAGGTGTAATTTAAGTTCAATGAAGGGTGTACCATTACTTTTAAGATTTTGAAGGAAGCACTAACCACGGCCCCCATCATCATGCCACCATAATGGAGTCTCCCCTTTGAACTTATGTGCGACGCTTCTGACTATACAATAGGAGTAGTTTTGGGGTAGCATGTAGAGAAGCTCCCACATATCATTTATTATGCGTCACGAACTCTTAATGATGCTCAATTGAACTACTCAACTACGGAGAAGGAGCTTTTGGCTATAGTATTTGCTTTGGAAAAATTTAGGCAATACTTGGTGGGTGCTAAAGTTGTGGTATACACGGATCATGCTGCCATCTGGTATCTATTACATAAAAAGGATGCAAAGCCTAGGTTGATTAGGTGGATACTACTTTTGTGAGAATTCGACCTCGAAATTAAAGATAAGAAAGGGTATGAGAACGTGGTGGTGGATCATTTGAGTAGAATAACTTAAGGAACCCTTGAAGAGGAAGACATGATACCCTTAAGAGAAAGTTTCCCCGATGAACAATTATGGGTGGTACAAGATAAAGACCCATGTTATGCGGACATAATGAATTTTTTAGCATCAAATGTGATTCCTTCGGAATTGAACCCACAAACTAAGAAAAGATTCGTTGCTAGTACTCGATTTTACTTTTGGGATGAGCCGTACTTGTTTAAGCGTGGTCTAGATCAAGTTATTAGAAGATGCATCTAAGAAAATGATCAAGGAGAGATACTAAAATTCTATCATGAAAGCAAGTGTGGAGGGCATTATAATGGAAGGAAGACAATGATGAAGATCCTCCAATGCGGGTTCTATAGGACAACTTTGGCAAAAGATGCCTATGAGTTTTGCTTGAAGTGTGATAGATGCCAAAGGTTGGGGAACATTGGAAAAAGGGATGAGATGCCATTGAATAGTGAGCATGTTATTGAATTATTCGATGTATGGGGGATAGATTTTATGGGGCCATTCGTCACATCCCAGGGGTATAATTTCATCTTGGTGGCGGTAGACTGTGTGTCTAAGTGGGTTGAAGCAATCCCTACAAGGACAAACGATAGCCATGTGGTTGTTGGGTTCATCAAAGAAAATATCTTTGCTAGGTTTGGGCTTCCTAGGGCAATAATAAGTGATGGTGGAAGTCACTTTTGTAATAGAATTTTGACAACCTTGTTAAAGAAGTATGGGGTTAGACATAAGGTGGCAACCCCTTACCCTCCTCAAACTTCGGGACAAGTGGAGGTGAGTAACCGACACATCAAACAAATTTTGGAAAAAACGCTCAATGGGAGTAGAGATTGGGCCAAACTAAGTGACGCATTGTGGGCGTACATGACAGATTACAAATCTCCAATAGGAATGAGTCCCTTCCGGATAGTATTTGGAAAGGCTTGCCATTTGCCGGTGGAACTAGAATATAATGCCTTATGGGTTATTCGGAAGTTAAATCTAGACCATGACAAAGTCGGAGAGGAAAGGAAGCTCCAACTTAGTGAACTAGAAGAGTTTCGGTTAGAGGCATATGAAAGCACAAGGCTTTACAAGGAGAAGACTAAGTTCTACCATGACAAGAAGCTTAGAAGAAAAGACTTCCATCCAGGAATGTTCGTCCTACTGTTTGAGTCCCGTTTGAAATTGTTTCCGGGAAAGGTTAAATCAAGATGGACGGGACATTATAGAGTTGTGCAAGTGTTTGCTCATGGTGCCATTGAGATTGAAAGCTTGAAGAAGGGCAAAAGGTTTAAAGTGAATGGCCGCCGGTTGAAACTTGAAACCATATAGGGGAGGAGACCCAACTTAGGAGTCCATTTCGAACGAGGAATTGACCAATCCGCTCGGGTAACAATTGTTCTTCCCTCTTTCTTGTTAGATTTTATTTTCATACATTTTTAGCTTAGCATTTCCTTATCTTTTGTTTTCTTCTCTTTACTGCTCTTATTTCGTTTTTGCTTAGAATAAGAGTGTGGTTTGGATTTTGGTAGAGGATTTAGGACATACGTGCTTCATTGATATATTTTGATTGATTGGATATTGTGCATGTTAGGATGAGAAGGCAATATGCCGAATTGTTGATATAAATTGTATATTGCCTTTGCTTGATGAATTCTTGCTTGAGATTTGTTGAGTTGCGCTTTTGAAAATCTTCTACCTCCTATGAACATTGAGGACAATGTCCAATTTAGGTTTGGGGGTACATTTGTGCAACACTATTTTGCTTGATTTTAAAATATTGTGCCAAATTTTTCAAAATTTTTCAAAATTCTTGTGATAATGCCATATTTGAGCATGCTTTGCTTGTTGAGATTGTTCTTTACATGATGTAGTGAGGAATTGTGCATCTTTGCCATTGTTTGGTTTAGATTAACATCATGCCACTTAGGGTGTCATTGAACAAAGTGCGTTAATCTTTTTCTCTTAATGTTGAGTGAATAATTAAAATTTGCTTGAAGGCTAGGAATTAATAGTGGAGATTCCCGTGAGGATCACAAACATGGCCTTTAAAAAGCATATTTCGAGTTGTCAAAAATTTCACTCTTGAAACACTCACTCTAAACACTCATACATGCATGTATTTGTCTCATTTGCACTAAAATGTTGTTTGCTATAGAATATTATGGACTGCTTATGGATGCTTTATTTTGCTTAGTGGACAAGCCTTTAGAAATGATTTTAGGCAATGCATGTGAAAAACCACTAATTGGCCTAAAATACTTCCAACCCATCTAAATGTGTGTGCTCCCAAGCCCCTTTGAAGCCAAACACGTTTTAAGCTTTTCATTCATGAACTACATCTACATGAACCTTATAAGTCTTAAAATATTTACTTACCTTGACCTAATGATTTACTAAGGCTTAGGAAATCAATGTAAGATCTTGTACTTGAAAATGTAAGGTGTGTACCTAGGCATGTAAATATGTGCAAAAAGTCTTGCAAAGCAAGAAAGCTTGAAAAGAAATGGAAAAGCTTGAAAAGAAAAAGAAAGCTTGAAAAGAAAGGGAAAAGCTTGAAAAGAAAATGAAAAGAAAAGAAAATAAAAAGTATGCAAAGAAAAGAATTGGCAAAGCAAAGAAAAAGAGAACCAAGAATTAGGCACAATTGGCCTAGAAGAGAAAGAAAAGTAAAAAGAACTACTAAATACGAAAATGAGAGTAGAATGCACATGTAAAATGGAAAGCTTAGATGCCTTAAGTGTGAACAATATGTGTAAAGCTTGTGGAACTCATAATTATAAATGTATGCCTTAGTGTAATCATCAAGTTCCTTGATTATCCATTGCCCCATTCTTTGTTTCACCATCACCTAAGGCCCCATTACAAAAAAAAAAAAAAAAAAAATGACCTTCATGATCTTTAGGATTGTCCATTTTGTGAAATTTGGTTGATACATGTTCTTTCTAATTCATGGCTTCCATTCATGAGACTTACTTTTAAGAAATTGCGCTTTTAATGATCTTCATATGCAATCAATTAGATGTCCATAACATGAATTCATATTGCACATGTATTTTTGAGTGAAACCTAAGAGTCTTAGAGAAAAGAAGAGAGAATCCGGTGAGGATTAGTATCAAGGCGAATTACATCCTAAACCGAATAGCACCTTTGCTTTGAAGTTTTGGCATTTCGAATGTACGATCACATTACGTACAATCATATCTAGAGTGACATGTTTTTAATCTTTACTTGACATTCTCTTACATGTAGAAGTCCTCACTATTGCAAAATTGTTTTAATCTCTTCATTTTGGTTTCGCATATTGACCATGAGAAAGTAAAAAGCCTTTGAGATATCTTGATGCATGTTTTTGGGGGTTTGATTTGTGATTGTTTTGCTCGAGGACTAGACAAAGATAGGTTTAGGAGTATTTGATCAAGCCAAAATTGGTATGATTTTGGCCCTCATTTTCGACTCTTTATGCTTGATTCTCGGGCATTTCCACGTGATTAATATTGTAAAATCAAGGTTTCAAGTTTTCTTAGGTTTCAAGGGCATTTGCAAAGAAGATGAGGCACTATGGTCGTCATGGTGACAGAGGAATTATTCAAAGCATCAGAGGTTCGCCCCAAGGTTGCCACAAGGTCGCCATGGCGACAGAGGATATTGCAAAGCATCAGGTGTGTCGCCACTTGAGGTCGCCATGGCGACCTACACTTGCAACTGGCGACATCCCAAAATCTAACTCAAGGTCGCCATTTGCTCTAGGGCGAAAAAGATGACTTACACAGTAACATCTGCATCTCAGAAGGCATAATCGTTTTACGCCCCAAGGTCACCATAGCGACAAAATTGCGACATTCACGCCACATCAGCGAATCAAGTAGTTATCAGTACATGTCCAAGTGCCAATATAAATACCGAGCCTCTTCATCTTCAGCAAAAATCCTAACACAATTTAGAGCACGAATTCACTAAGTTTAGATCTAGATTTTCTCCTCCACTATTCATCTTTAATCATCCTCCATTTCTCTACTTGAACTTACCTTTTTCCATCCAAACCTCAACATCAAACCTTGACTACTTCCCTAAATCATTCCTCTCCTACCATTATGTACACCCATACATCTAGACATATCCTCTTCTCTCACTCTTTGCATTAGGAGCATAAAAGGAAAGGAAGGATCAAGCATTAAAGAAGGAGGCCCAAGGGTGATTTCCTCATCTATTACTTGTTTTCCATTTTATTGCTACTATGTGTAACTAAACCCTTAATCTAGGGGATAGATTTGAGGAACATTTGGTTATGGGTATTTGTTTTAGCTTTGCAATGAATCTTTTTATGTGTGAAACAAATTAAGGTGTGTACGATAAAAGTTTATTTGAGGGGGGGGGGGGGGGGGTGAATAGATTTTATCTGATTTTACCCAATTTTTCGTTAATATGCAAGTGTAATATGGTGCGAAATATTAAATAACACTTGATATTTACGTGGAAACCCTCATGAGAAAAACCATGAGCTAATAAGTGAGTCATACTCGAACCTCGAATCCACTAAATGTGAGAAAGATTACAACCTAATCCCAGAAGTAATCACACACCTACCTAATCCTGGTATGAGTGAACCTAGTCCAATTGCTTGTGGTTTACGCAACCTAATCCCGGAAGCTACACAAGTCTTACTTCTCAATGAAGAGATAACAAGCCTATGTGAATATATGAATACTCAAAATGCAATAAGAGCTAGGTAACTCTATATGCTTATCTAGGATGAAAATATTGCAATTAAACAATCATAGATATCAATAGCTAGATGACATGTCAAAAAGCTTAACTAAACATAGATTAGAAAACCTAGATAGTTATCACAATACAACACTCAATCAATATATCACAAACAATCTCTTATCTTGTATTTAGCATATTATCTAAAAACATACAAGTAAATAAAGAGATGCCTCAATATGAATCACACTAAAATTAGATGAGATTAGTGAAGAACATACCAAGAATGATGTGACAATGCAAAAGCATGCATGGATGTTCCTAGATGAACTTGATGAATCAAGGGGAATGCTTTGAGTGTTTAAAGGTGAGTTCTTGATGATTTTTTTGTCAAGTGTCTCTCTTTTTGCTTTAGGGTTCAAAGGAGGCAAAGAACAAATATTAGAAACAGAGAAGATGGTATATTTATAGGAATCAAGAACAAGGCACATGAAAAGAAGAGTTACCCCCTGAAATGCATGATCGGCAGTTTCATTCGACAGCCAGGCAGTCAAACATGACCGTCGAATTGGTCCCGAGAGAAACAGAGGAGCAACGGCGGTTTTATTCAGTGGTTTCGAAACCATCGAATCAACCGCAGCATCAAACCCGAGATATTAAATGCATCAGGTATGATTAGCGGTTTCTAATCGACGATCGCGGCCACCGATCACAACCGCAGAATCAGACCAGAGACCTCTGGACTAAAACGACGGTTTCATTAGGCGGCCAGGGCCACAATCTAACTGCCGATTCACCAAAAGTGGTAAATCCAAGGAGAAAGCCAAGGCAATCTCCAAGAGCGGTCTTCACGCAAAACCAAGCACACTTATGTGCAAGTGCGGACATTTCCAAACATCTACAGAGAACGAATTACAAGACACAAACACATAACAAGATACAATTCATAAAAGTGTATGTGTGAAAGTGACATGTGAAGAGAATGCACACATACGCAAATATGCTAAGTGAGTGTGTGCTACTAAATTTCTTCAATGAAAAATAAGCATTAGAGATATACCTTTGGAGTGTTTGACACCTTGAGGTCTTGAAAAAGGGCTTTGAGCTTGATCCTTAATCACCTAAGCTACCCTTACAAGTCAAACCCCAACATGTGGTTTGTCCACGAAATAAGCCAATCAATATGAGAATCTTTACAATCTCCCCCTTTGGCTATTTTGTGACAAAACCACCACTCACATTGATCCTCACAACATAATATAAGCTACAGGATTTCAACGATAATATACATTACAAAGAGATATATAAAAAGCAAAAAAAACAAATAAAAAATTCAAGTCTTCAATCTCTTGTAGAATTATCAACCCTTCAAAATAAAAAATTACATTTTCGAAAGCAAGTGTATGTGAGAAGATCAAGTGACAATAAACAAGCATTTACATTTACGTAATTTAAGCACAACATCATGCAAATATTCATGCAATGTATGTGAAAGCAATGCTCCCCTTCAAATGGTTACTCCCCCTTAAAACATAAACTCCCCAATGTGCACAATTGCTATTACAATTAGCAACTCCCCTTACCCCATCCTACTCCCCCTTTTTGTCATGATATAGGCAAAGGAGTAGTCCCCAACTGGGTCACCTTAGCAAAGAGAGATAATAGCATACTAGATATTTGCATAATCATATAAGCCACTTTATGCACTCAATTAATTGAAGAGAAATAAGGAGATTTATTTGATTGGAAATGCGTGAATTAAAAATGCTTTGCATACAAGACTTGTTGCATTCAAGTCCAACATACAATGGTATTTGACAAAACAAAAAACAAAGGTTTCCAATAGAATTAAAACCAATTTTACCATTTGTCTTGAGAAAAGCAAGGATATAGAAATTTCATTGGTTTCAATTTTAATAACAATTATATCCAACTTTATAAGCAAAACATGGCATGAGCAACTTTGCACCCTATTTGATTTTTCTGGGTATTAAACCCATATGATAGTAGCCATGTTCAACAAATAAAGAAAGAGAGACATTTGGATTGAAACATCCTTTGAATGGATATAAGATCCTTTATCATTTTTAGTCTCACAAGCTTTTTCACACATTGTTTTGCATTTAAGAAATTGCAATAATCAATTCATGCTTTTTCAATTTAGCATGTCATTTGAATTTCATGCTTTTCATATGTCATTAGCATGTCAATTAAGAATCATCATGTCATGGAGAAAATTATAGGTCATTCAAATCGTACTTCCTATGTAAATTTCCTAGACCAAAAATGCATATTTGAACATAAATATGAAATGGATTGTAATGCTAGCATGGTTCACATTTATTGAGATAAAAACATATATACGTATGTGCAACCAAGCTTACTTCAAGCAATTAATAAAGAAGCATAAGATCTTTCAATTATTTTGCATGCATCAAGTATGCAATAAGCTCTCTTTGCTTGAGTTCCCCATATGGGGTCAATTACAAAAACTCATCACTCTACAAGACATATCCCAATAGATCTACTAAGAGTTTTAAATTGAGTAGCATCTAAGGGTTTTGTAAATAAGTTCGCTAGTTAATCATTAGTACCTACATGTTCAAGTACTATGCATTTATTCTCAACTAGTTCTCTAATGAAATGATGGCGGATGTCAATATGCTTAGTTCTAGAGTGTTGTACTGGATTCTTGGAAATATTAATAGCACTCATGTTATCACAAAAGAGAGTAAGTGTACCTTGGTTGAATCCGTAGTCTACTAGCATTTGCTTCATCTATATGAGTTGTGTGTATCCACTCCTCGCGGCTATGTACTCAGCCTTTGCCATGGATAAGGAAATTGAGTTTTGCTTCTTACAAAACCAAGAAACAAGGTTGTTTCCAAGGAAGAAGCAACCACCCGATGTGCTTTTCCTATCATCACAATTTCCTGCCCAATCTGCATTACTAAAGCCTACAAGACTAGCATTAGTGTCAAACGAGTACCAAATCCCATAGTTGGAAGTCCCATTCACATAGCAAATGATTCTCTTGATGGAAGAGAGTTGGGACTCCTTGGGATCCGATTGGTACCTAGCACACACACCCATACTAAAGGATATATCGGGCCTACTTGCAGTCAAATAAAGCAAGCTTCCTATCATGCCCCGATATAGAGTTTGGTCCATACTTTTTCCACTAGCATCCTTGCTAAGCTTCAAAGTGGTACTCATGGGTGTATCACAATGTTTGGCTTTTTCAAGACCAAACTTCTTCACTAGGTTTTTGGTATATTTGGCTTGGGTTATAAAGATCCCATCATTCAATTGCCTAATTTGCAAACCTAAGAAGTAACTAAGCTTACCAACAAGACTCATCTCAAATTCATGAGGCATAACATCAACAAATTGTTGGACTTTGGTGTTGTTGGTGGAGCCAATGATCGAACCAAAATTGGTATGATTTTGGCCCTCACTTTCTTCTCTTTTTTCTTGATTCTTGGGCAATATCATATGATTTAATGGTGTGAATTAAGTATTTTTAGGTTTTTATAAAGTTTAGAGGCATTGGAGTAATATTGGTGGCAAAAGGGGCTAAAATTGTAAAAAGTGTGTACAGATCATTCATCTTCAAAGAGGCATATCTATCTCCTTAGATCAAACCACATTTCCAATTATATATATTCAGAAACCTCTGGAAGTCTACTTTCCAATGGTTTTTACGGATTGTGATTTTGATTCTTTTACAAAAAGTTATGCCCATTTTAGTAACTGCTACGCATTCCCTGTTGCCACGGCGACCCTAGAGCGACGCCATGGTGAACTCCACTTTCTAGAAGCAACAAATGGACGTTTTTCAAGCCATTTTTTAGGTGTATTCTTGTCCTTTCATGCCCATTTCATACCCTAGCTTTTCTAACATATAAATACACCATTTTATGCTAAGAATTGACAACTCTTGAAATCTCTTGACAACCAAGAAACCTCCTTTCTCCACCACTCATAATCCTACCATTCTCCTCTCCAATAAACACCTAGATTACTCCACATAAATCATTCCTCTCTTTACATTTTCTCCATCCATTTCCCTTGTCACTTTCCATTTGACTCCACCTATCTAGACACCTCTTCAACACCCAATATTTGCACAAGACTCAAGCAAGGAAGCTTAAGGAAGGATCAAGCTTATAAGAGAGACCCAAGGGTGATTTCTCTCCATTTTACTTCCTTTCTTTGTTTGTGATTATGTGTAATTAAACCCCCTTTCTAGGGGAATGATTTGAGACACTTTTGGACAATGATTATTTATTAAGGCTTTCAATATTTTGTTTGCATAATTAGAGTTTTATTTACTTTTTAATTAGATCTTGCACTTATGTGATTAAATGAGTATTGACACACTTATTGATTATAATATGTTGTAGGATAATTTGTGATAAAATTGATTAAGTTATTGACACACTTGATTGATTATAGCACATAGTGAATAGGATAGGCTTTTGGAGGGTAGGCCTACCACAATTGCCTAGGTCATTCGATCGTCACTAACTGATCCCACCGTGACCCCCTCTCCTTAATCGGTTAGGCATTGCGATGGGAAGTTGTTTAGGGTTCATAGTGACGGTCTAAACAATACTTTTGAATGAGATCAGTCCTTGATTGTGTGAATAATGCATTAATGAAGCCATTGATGAATTGCTCAAAGTCCATTAGCTACTCTATCATTTCCCTAGACTCCCAATTAATTGTTTAATCCATTTTCTTATCTAGGTTGTTGTTATTGGATTCATATCTATTCATATTCTATTTACATTTTATTGCTTTTATTTTTCCATGTATATTTGATGGTTTCTTAAACCATACACCATTTAAACTTCCATGATTTATTTTATTTGCATTTTTAGATTAGTTAAATAATTAAACTAATTACTCTAATTCCCTGTGGAACGAATCCTACTTACCACTTTACTAATTTTCTATCTAAGTGGATTTTTAAGTGGTGAAATTGGTTTTCAAAACGATCACATTTAAAATATTATTTTGTTGAGTACACAACGAAAGCTCATCAACCAAACACTATATCATCAACATATATTTGAGCTATAAAAAGCTCATCATTGTCTTTCTTGATTAATAGTGTCTTGTCAACACTACCCCTTGTATAGTCATTGTTGACAAGAAATTGAATGAGGCACTCATACCAAGCCCTCGGTGCTTGTTTTAACCCATACAAAACCTTTTTGAGGCGATAGACATGGTTAAGGTGGTGTGCATCCACAAACCCCTTTGGTTGCTTAATAAACACTTCCTCTTGCAAGAAGCCATTGAGGAAGGCACTCTTGACATCCATTTGGTGTAATTTGAACTTGTGCACACAAGGGATGGACAAGAGAAGCCTAATAGACTCTAAACAGGCAACGTGAGCAAAAGTCTCCTCAAAGTCGATACCCTCAATTTGAGAGAACCCTTGTGCAACAAGTCTTGCCTTGTTACGCACAATGTTGTCATCCTCATTAGATTTGTTCCTATATATCCATTTTGTGCCTATGACATTAGTGGTCTTAGGCCTAGGAACTAGAGTTTAAACCTCATTCCTTTCGAATTGGTTTAGCTCTTCTTGCATGGCAAGAACCCAAAATTCATCATTTAAGGCTTCATCAACCTTTTTAGGTTCTATTTGAGAGGTGTAGCATGTAAAGCTAATAAGATTAGCTAGTTGACGTTTAGTCCTAACACCCTCATTAACATCTCCAATAACATCATCTTTGTTATGGAGTCTTCTAACACATGGAGCGGGTTCATTAGAGTCCAAGTTAGGAACTCTATCAATAGGTTGTATGTCATTATCAACAACATTAGATGTCTCAACATTAGGAGACACACCAACCTTCTCCAAAGGAGAATCATCACCAAAAATAACCTCCTCCTTATGATTACTAGATTTGAGCCTTGTATCATCAACGACAACATTGGATGATTCCATGACGGTTCAAGTCTTCTAGTTGAAAACTCTATAGGCTCTACTATTTAAGGCATAGCCAAGAAAGATACCCTCATCACTCTTAGCATCGAATTTGCCACGTTGATTACGATCATTTAAAATGTAGCATTTACTTACAAAATAGTGAAAGTAGCTAACATTTGGCTTTCTACCTTTCCATAACTCATAGGAGATATTTCTAGTTCCGGGCCTAAGGAAAACTCTATTTCCTTTATATCAAGCCGTATTGATAGCTTCAGCCCATAGGTTCATAGGCACATTGTTGCTAATCAACATCACACGGGCCATCTCTTGGAGGACCCTATTCTTCTTCTCAACAACTCCATTTTGTTGAGGTGTCCTAGGAGCCGAAAACTCATGGGAGATGCCAACACTATTGCAATAGGTTTCAAACATGGCATTCTCAAATTCTCTCCCATGGTCACTTCTAATCCGTTTTATGTTTTTTATGTTTGCGTTCATTTCATTTTGAATTTTAGTATAAAACATTTTGAACTTATCAAAAGTTTTAGATTTTTCTCTAAGAAAACATGTCCATGTGAACCTAGAGAAATCATCCACACAAACAAAAATGTATCTCTTTCCACCTAAGCTCTCGGTTTGCATAGGATCCATAAGATCCATATGGAGAAGCTCTAGAGGCTCCTTCGTAGAGAGATACTTGCCCTTTTTGTGCATGCTTTTAGTTTGTTTTCCTTGTTGGCAAGGTCCACAAACACCATTGGCTTTCTTCTCAAGCTTAGAGAGGTCACGCACACAATCGAACTTGCCTAGGATTCATAAATCCCGAAAGTTCATGTGGCCAAGTCTTTCATGCCACAACTCAACTTGCTCATCCATGGACACATTGTTTGAGACTATTCTAGCTTCAAGACAATAGCAATTGTCGCTAGATCTCATACCTTTCAACAAGGTTTGTTCATCGGGCTTTAGGATAGAGCAATTATCTTTGCTAAACAAGACAGAATATCCTTCATCACTTAGATGAGAAATTCTTATCACATTGGCTTTCAAGCCATTAACAAACAAAGCATTGGATAAGGAGGGTAATCCGAGAACGGAAATGGTTCATTTCCCCATGACTCTCTTTTTGGATCCATCACCAAATGTGACACATCCTCCTTCCTCCATAACAAGAGTCTCGAAGAAACTATTGTTTCCGGTCATGTGCCTAGAGCACCCACTATCTAAGTACCACAAGTTAGAAGAATTAGCCTTTAACGCAATTTGAGCAACAAGGCAAACATTTTCATTCTTTCTAACCCACATAGGTAAGACATTTTTCTTCCTAGTGGTCTTGGGTATATGGGTTCTAGATGTCCTAGAATCATGCACATCAAAATTATCATTTCTAGTAACATGTATCATGGTTCTATTCTTTTTCTTCTCAATCATGCTTCTAGTTTTGCACATTTTAAAATAACGAAAGCACTTTGGTCTAATATGACCATCCAAACCACAAAAATGATAAATAGGATCGAAATAAGGAATCATACCATGTCCTTGTGCTTGCATGGGAGCCTTCTCTTGTCTTTGTGGTTGTCTTGGTTGTTGATTAGGATTTCTCCTCCTTTGTTGTTGACCAAGACTTGGTTACATCCGAGGTTGATCTTTCATGATTGACCTGATCGAACAAAAATTGGTATGATTTTGGCCCTCACTTCCTTCTCTTTTTGCTTGATTCTCGGGCAATATCCCATGATTTAATGGTGCGAATTAAGTGTTTTCAGGTATTTATAAAGTTCAGAGGCATTGTAGTAATATTGGTGGTAAAAGGGGCTGAAATTGTAAAAAGTGTGTGCAGATCATTCATCTTCAAATAGGCATATCTCTCTCTTCAAATTGAACCACATTTCGAATTATATATATTCGGAAATCCCCGGAAGTCTACTTTCTAGTGGTTTTTACGGATTGCAATTCCGAGTTTTCAACAGAAAGTTATGCCATTTTTTGTAGCTGCTGCGCACTCCCTGTCGCGCCATGGCGACCCTATAGCGCGCCATGGCGACCTCCACTTTCTAGAAGCAGCAAAATGGACGTTTTTCAAGCCATTTTTTAGGGGTATTCTTTTCCTTTCATGCCCATTTCATACCCTAGCTTTTCTAACATATAAATACACCATTTTATGCTAACTTTTGAACAACTCTTGACCATCAAGAAACCTCATTTCTCCACCATTCATTTTTTCTCCATTTTCTCTTCTACCTAAAACTTAACATCTAGATTACCTCACCTAATCATTCTTTTTCTTCCCATCTTCTCCACAAATCTCCTTAGTCACTTCCCATTTGACTCCACCTATCTAGACACCTCCTCATCATCCACTCTTTACACAAGGAGCATCAAAGGCAAGGAAAGGATTAAGCTTACAAAAGGAGACCCATGGGTGATTTCCTAATCTTTTACTTGCCTTCCCTTTGATTGTAATATGTGTAATTAAATCCCCTTTCTAGGGTTTTGATGTGAGAATATTTGGATTGGGATTTGCTTAAGCTTTTATATTTTAATCTCTATTTGTGTTCTATTCATTTTATAATTATATTCTTTGCATTATATAATTGACATGTATACCCACTAGTTGATTATAATCTTGTTTAGGATAATTTGTTATATAATCTTGATTGGATTGACAACCTTGATGGATTGAGAACATAGTGAATAGGATAGATTGTCGGAGGGTATATCAACCGCGATAATCTAAGCCGTTAATTGTAACTAATCGATCCCACCATGACCCCCTCTCCTTAATCGGTTAGGCATTGTGGTGAGAAGTTGTTTAAGGTTCATAATAATGGCCTAAACACATTTTAGAAATCAATTGGTTAACATTTATAAGATCCGTTCACTAAAGTAGCTTGATAAGCATTTCCCGTAATTCATTTGTGATCCCATTAATTCCCTAGCTATTCTCTTAATTGTTAATTCCATTTATCTTATCTAGATTTGTTAAGTATTCTTTTATTAGTTTATTAGGTTTATTTTTCATGTATGTTTGATGGCTTGACAACCCATTCACTCATCCATATTTTTATGATTTATTTTATTGCATATAGATTAGTTAATTTATTCAACTAATCACCTTAATTCCCTGTGGAACGAACCCTACTTGCCACTTTACTAATTTTCTATCTAAGTGGATTTTTAAGTGGTTAAAAAAGGTTTTCAAAACGATCACATTTTAAATATCATTTTGTTGAGTACACAAACGATGCTCATCATGACCTTCCCTTTTTAAGCCATTTGGTGAGGAATTTTGGCTTAAGGTTGCCTTCTTGGCACCACCTTAACTTGTGCACTCTTAGAGCATTGTCCTAGATCCATCTTCTTTCTAGAAGTGTGCACCGATGAAGCTTCCTTATTGCCCAAGCCCTTAACAAACACGGTCTTCATAGAGGGGGAGGTCTCCTTACCATCTTCAAATCTGAGACCTCTCTTGTCACACAGACTCTTTCGCAACACAAAGTATGTGATCTAATTTTTCGGTGCTAGATGTCATCCATTGTAGGGAAAAATACGTGCATGCAGCGGAAGCGAGACTAAAAGAGAGTTTAGTATATTTTAAATTTTTTCCATATTGAACCTTAACCCTTTAATAATCAAACATACATACGAAAAGATGAAATACCTTTGTCGCGTGATCCGATTGACTAACGTCGATGGTAATCAGTAAGATCTTCCAAAACCGATCACGAACGTGAATCACCTAGGAGCGTGATCTCCCTTCTTTGAATTGTGAACCTGAGAATGGACAACAAAAACTTTTCTGGTTCTGTTAGTCACTACAATCTCCAAAAGGTTGCTAAGAATGTTCCGGTCACTTTTGAATTCACAATCGTATGATTGAAATTCGCGTGAACCTAATTTGAAAGTGTGTACAAGATCTCTTGATGTTAATATCACTAGTACACTATCGAAACAAGAACAATTCTTTTCTCACACCCCTCTTAGCCGAATCACTCACTAGTCTTAGAGTAGGATTTTTTTTTTCATTTTAGCAAAAGAAAAATAATTCTTCAAAGGCAAAAATTAGGTCTGGCCGAAAATCAACCCTAGTGTTATATAGGGACAGAATTTTTGCCCTAATTTATTTTAGGGTGGCCGAATTCTTACCTTGTCCAACAAGGTGATCACCAAAGTCCTTTTCCAAATAGGATTTGTGTTTCCACAAAAGTCTTTTTAGAATTCAAACCCTAATCCAACTCTTTAGTGTATTTGTGACTATATAAAAGACTTCCTAATTTGACTAAACAAATAAAGTCTTTTATATTTAATATACTACTAATAGTAGTATACTACTAGGAAACATATTTCCTAATCAGAAAAAAATTTGATAAATTAAATAATAAAATAAAATAATATAATGGGCTAAAAAATAGCCTAGCCGCCCATGACTAAAACTTGGGCCAAATATTGTTTTCTTATTTTATTTAATCCATTTGGACTTTAATAAAAAGCCCACATGTGAACTAGACCCATTCTTACTAAAAGAAACAAGCCCACATGTCTTTTATTAATATATTAATATAATTAAACAGCCCATTAAATAAATAATGTGCAAATTATATTCCTGATATATTAAATACAATTCTAAATGGACCCACAAATAGTCCGGTAGAATATATCAACTGATTCATGCAAGTCCGTAAGGATTGAGGATCTTGGCAGGCCTATCTAAATTTAAGCTCCAATAGATATAACCCAATCACAATCAACAAATGATTCACTTAGGTTTAATCTATTAATTTTAGTTCATTCTACTAAAAAACTAAAATTGCACTCTTAAATAAAGATGGAATAAGTCAACGATTCTCATTCATACCCTAGACAATCATATAGGAGACAGTGAATCCTTTGAAGAATATCAGTAATCGCCAAGAGCTCATAGACCGCCTATAGCTCTCCAAGTTACCATATTTACTCATATGACCACACTTTGAACTTGGATATATATTATGACTTGTCCAGAAGTCATCTTTCAATAGACACTATTGAAAACTCAACGTTAAGATTTAATATCCAAAACCACAAAGCATCCATATGATGATATTCTACTTACATTTAATAAATGGAGCCACAATGTCCATATCTATAAATGAAGTCCTCTATCGATTAACAAATGAATACCACCAAACTATCGATGATAGACTATGCTACATATGTAGGAACCCAGGTTTACAGATTGCGCAGCTGAAAGGTTTTTAAAATTTTTTTATACAATCATCAAATAAACCTATTTGTACAGTAATAATCAAATGCAATAAGAAGGAGATGAAATTAATTCATACCAACGTTTGTAGGCTCCTTCTTCTTTTCGATCCGCTTCCTGATTTGAACCACAAGATCTTCCTCGCTATGACCCGGGATTGGTAACGGCGTGTGGACGCGTTACGGTACTCAGGAACAAGGAGGATGAAGAGACGCGTGAAGGACAACTCTTGTGCTTTGTGTATTGTTGAAGTTCGGCCATCCTTCTTTTCAAAACAAAAAAAAAAAAAAACAAAAAAAACAAAAAAATTCTTTCTTATAGTTTTTAGTTGGCCGCACCCCTGTTTCTCTTTTTTCACTTTTTGCAATTTCACTTTTTGCAATTGCTTGTGTGATGATACTTGTTAATAGTATCTGATACCACTCTTAAATCAAAAAATTAAAATAACATATATATCATATATATATATTAAACTTAAATTAATTAATAAAATCTTTTTAGATATCGAATATCTTTTAAAGATATTAATTAATTTATTTGATTTAATTTGAATTCAAAACTCTTTTAAATTCAAATTTAAATATGTAATTAAATGAAAATAAAATAATCAAATTATTTTTTTTCTTCATTCAAAATTAAATATCAATCAACACCCTCCATCTAATGATTAATTACACAATTAAATAATCTAATTATTTAATTAACATAATCATTAATATTCATTAATTGAATAATCACATTATTCAATTAATTCCCGAATAGACACGTGTTACTTTTGTAACACAATTAATTGGACAATCCAATTAATTAACCGTGACCTTTGTTACCTAAATCGATCTGGCTAGCAAGGGGACCTAATGGACCCACAGTATTTTGAGCTCCAATAATCCTTAGAAATAATTAATTAAACTCTTTAATTAATATTTCATGATTATTAACTTCGGTGTTATTCCACTAAAAACCCAAAGCTGCACTCTCTCAACTGTAGACGTTTTTACACAAAACAATAACTCTTGGTGTCCATCGATATAGCTATTACATATGGTATGATCCTCCACAGATAGTTCATAATTAGAGCTAGGTCATAATGTCCGTTATACCCCTCTAATTATATCTTTCAATTGAGTACCATTGATTCTTTAATGAACAATAAATTCTACATTCCTTACAGAATTAGGAGAGCACTCATATTGTTCAAGCCTCGAATCAACCCTTAAGGGAACTACTATCTACTTCTCACAAGAAGGAGTGGATTCCACTATTGTGTGCAAACCTTCCCAGCCACAAGCCAAACTGCGATCCCAACATACGGAGCATATTGATCGGGAATGCAACTCCGACCTCACCCATGGTATATCAAAGACCACGATTTAACCTGAAGGAGTCGATAAGACACTCAGGATTAAGATCACCCACATATAGCCATCATTAGTTGATATATATGAATCTCATCATGTAACGGATCTTGGTGAGAGATTCATATAGATCGTGGCCCAGTCCTATATGATCACATCATACAAGGTGCCTTCATTCTCATATCACCATTTGAATGATCCCGGATAAGATCACTGTATATTACAGAATGGACCGCAGCTATAGATTAACCACAAATAAAGTACCCAACTTTATTTGCTATCTACGAACTCTTTAGATTGCTCGTTTCAAACTGAATCCATCTGTATATGACATTCATATACTCAGTTTGAAAATACATCTGGCAATCTTGGATGTTAAGTACACATGCTATATATAAATGTATGAGACAATTTGAATGAATAAACTACTTCTTTTATTTCTTGTTCAATTCACATTTACAAACTACAAGCTTTAGGGCAAAAACCCCAACAATATAATCGTACTCATTGATAGCTCAAACGATAACAGTTGCAACCATAAGTCCATCATTTATCTCAGGATTAAGATAGACTCTCCGATTGTCCTGATAATGAAAAGACTTTTATCTATTGACAGTTCTAGAAAAATGTATTTCATTGTGATCCAGTTCAATGCACCCAGTGCACTAGATTCTTTTACTCGAAGACCCTTCGATGATTTTAGACTCATCACAACACATTTGATCCCACTCAAATGCTAGTAAAAGAATTCTACAACTTTAACAAGATAAATGTGCCCAACCTTTAACTTAAGTTGTGAACGTTATTCAAGACTAACTAAAGAATTGTGTCTACCTCATACATATCCAGATGTACGAACAATTCTTCTTTTCTCATAGTCTTTTAACCTTATGATTATTTACTTTGACAATTATAATAATAAATGCTATATAAGATTTTGTTAACAAACAAAAATCACTTTATTAATATGAAAAGATTGTCAAGTACAACATTACACTCTTGCTATTGAGCATAATCCTAACAATCCTTGTCATTGATTTCTTAGCTTCATCAAGCTCCCTCTTCAAACCTTCTTCATTCCTCTTAGATAATGCTAACTCCTCTCTTAGCTTATCTTCTTTCTTCTTAAGGCTTTCCACTTCTTCACTTAAGTGGTCATTATGAGATGAAAGCTCAAGATTTTCTTCTCTCAACATTTTGATCTTTTCAGTGGTTTTCATCTCTAAACCTTTAAACTCCTTGAGATATTCAACTAAAGCTTCTTTCTCCACATATCCATTAGTGGAGTTAGAGTCGGAGTCATCTTCACTAGAGTCACTTTCCCTTTGACTCTCTTCCTCTTTTTCACTACCATTTTTGCTCTTGTGGGAGGAGGCAAAAGCTAGGAAGTTAGCCATAAGATCTTCATCATCCGAAGACTCATCTTCTTCATTGGAGTCATCACTACTTCAACTCAAAGTGGCGGCCATCACCTTTCCCTTCTTCTTTTCCTTGTGATTTGCACATTCGGAAGCAAAGTGACCTATGCCGCCACACTCAAAGCAACGGACCCCTTTCCTTTCGGTCTTTTCTTGCCTTGGTTCAAACTTCTTAAAAGGACCTTTTTTCTTCAAGTCTTGGCCTCTCAAACCAAATCCCTTCTTCCCGAACTTCATAACCTTATTGAATCTTTTCACAAATAAGGCCATGTCTTCGTCCGAGTCATTCTTTACCTCATTTTCATCCTTAGATGCTTTCAAAGCAATTCCCTTTTGCTTTTTAGGAGGAATGGAGCTAGGAGCCTTAATAGACTCGTAAGCGAGAAGTCTTCCCAATAACCTCGCTCAGCTTCATATCCTTAAATCTACTATTTTCTTCTAAAGCCGTTACCTTAGACTCAAACCTATCGGGGAGAGATCTCATTATCTTTTGTTTGATCATTCTATCCGAATAAGGGTCACCAAGTTGATGACTTTGGTTGAGTATGTCCATCAACTTGATCTCGAAGTCGTTGAAACACTTATTTTCCTCCATCTTGAGCAACTCAAAATGAGTTTGGAGGACTTAAAGCTTGGAGTCCTTCACTACTTCGGTTCCCTCGTGTGCAACTTCTAGGATATTCCACGTCTTCTTAATGATCCTAGTGTTTTGAATCAACTTGTATTGATTCTCATCCATTGCACATAAGATGGCATACATTGCCTTCCTATTCCATTTTCAAGCCTCAAACTCTTGCATGCTCTATTGTGCCTTAGGCTTCAATACTTCTTCTCCTCCACCCATGGGAGACATCATAGGTAGATCATATCCATCTTCAACCGCCATCCTAGCACGGTCATGAATTTGACATATGTAGGATTCCATCTTTCCTTTCCATGAGTAATAATTCAAGCCGGTGAGAAGAGGAGGTCGCATGTTAGAAGCTCTCTTATTGTTGCCACCATTTCCACTCATTGTGTATAATGAATGAAATGAAATGTATGCAAAATGTATGAATGAACAAAACTCACACAAATGCAAAACACACCAAAATGAGCAAGGATCACCTAAGTATATCTAGAAACCTGCTCTGATACCAATTGAAACAAATTAAGGTGTGTACGATATAAGTCTAGAGGGGGGGTGAATAGATTTTATCCGATTTTACCCAATTTTTCATTAATAGACAAGATTATCAAAATGCCCCTAACAAGTCAATATAAAATAGCAAATGTAATATGGTGTGGAATATTAAATAACACTTGATATTTATGTGGAAACCCTCACGGGAAAAACCACAGGCTAATAAGTGAGCCATACTCGAATCTCGAATCTCGAATCCATTAAATGTGAGAAAGATTACAACCTAATCCTAGAAGTAATCACACACCTACCTAATCCCGGTATGAGTGAACCTAGTCCAATTGCTTGTGGTTTACGTAACCTAATCCCGGAAGCTACACAAGTCTTACTTCTCAATGAAGAGATAACAAGCCTATGTGAATATATGAATACTCAAAATGAAATAAGAGCTAGGTAACTCTATATGCTTATCTAGGATGAAAATATTGCAATTAAACAATCATAGATATCAATAGCTAGATGACATGTCAAAAAGCTTAGCTAAACATAGATTAGAAAACCTAGATAGCTATCACAATACAACACTCAATCAATATATCACAAACAATCTCTTATCTTGTATTTAGCATATTATCTAAAAACATACAAGTAAATAAAGAGATGCCTCAATATGAATCACACTAAAATTAGATGAGATTAGCGAAGAACATACCAAGAACGATATGAAGATGCAAAAGCATGCATGGATGTTCCTAGATGAACTTGATGAATCAAGGGGAATGCTTTGAGTGTTTAAAGGTGAGTTCTTGATGATTTTTCTCTCAAGTGTGTCTCTTTTTTGCTTTAGGGTTCAAAGGAGTCAAAGAACAAATATTAGAAATAGAGAAGATGGTATATTTATAGGCATCAAGAACAGGGCACATGAAAAGACAAGTTTGCCCCTGAAACGCACGATCGGTGGTTTCATTCAACTGCCAAGCCACCGATCATGACCGTCGAATTGGTCCCGAGAGAAACAGGGGAGCAACGGTGGTTTCATTCGACGGTTTCGAAACCGACGAATCAACCACAGAATCAAACTCGGGATATTAAATGCATCAAGTATGATCGACGGTGTTTAATCTGCGGTCGTGGCTGCCGATCACAACTGTAGAATCAGACCAGAGACCTCTGGACTAAAACGGTGGTTTCATTCGGCAGCCAGGGTCGTCAATCTAACCGCCGATTCACCAAAAGTGGTGAATCCAAGGAGAACGTCAAGGCAATCTCCGAGAGCGGTCTTCGCATAAAACCAAGCACACTTATGTGCAAGCGCAGACATTTCTGAACATCTATGGAGAACGAATTACAAGACACAAACACACAATAAGATACAATTCATAAAAGTGTATGTGTGTAATTGACATGTGAAGAGAATGCACGCATTTGCAAATATGCTAAGTAAGTGTGTGCTACTAAATCTCTTCAATGAAAAATAAGCACTTGAGATATACCTTTGGAGTGCTTGACACCTTGAGGTCTTGAAAAGGGCCTTTGAGCTTGATCCTTAATCACGTAAGCTACCCTTACAAGTCAAACCCCAACATGTGGTTTGTCCACGAAATAAGCCAATCAATATGAGAATCTGTACAATGTGTTCTATTCATTTATTCATTAGATTATGTTAACCGCCAAAATTGGCGAGGGACCAAAGAAGAATTTTCCACCTCAACACAAGAAGCAGGTGCGAACACAATCCGGATACCTCGACAGAGTGGAACCCGATTGGCCCAAGTATGAACCTCCTTCAGCGGGATCCACCCCGCCAGCGTCTTAACTCACAACAAGGACCAAGCCCGGTTATGGCCAGGCACCCTAGGGACCCCGCATCGTCCCATCAACACTACTTCCTATGGATCCCGCAGCAGCCCGACATGAAGTGCTGCAGATCATCCTGTAACAAAGTCAGCCATATATCCCCCTACTACCGTCAGAAGAACGCTTACTAAATAAAGGCAGCTCGCTAAGTAAAAGCACACTATGAAGCAAGATTCTAGCTCCAAGAACTCAAAAAAGCCACAAAGATCTAATAAAAACGTCGCCGTATAAAAGGATTATACTCCCTCCCGCCAAAGGATCCAATTTTTAAACAAGTCAACACAATAAGAGTCCAATTAGGAAGGGAAGAGATTGAGTCCTCCTAGAAAGGAAAGACTGAATCCTGGACGTAAAGAACTCCGAGATTACCTCCTAAAAAGAAGAGGATCCTGCAGTTGCCCAAAACCCTAAACCGAGATTTTAGGAGTGCATAGCAAGCAAGCAAGACCTATATATACAACAGTTTCTACAAGAAAAGAGAGCAAAGGACCCTAGACACTACTTATCGACGGGCACAGTTCTTCCACCACCATCGTCTCCATCGTCGAAAATATGATCCATGCTCCATTGTAATCTAAATCAGAAATAGGTCACGTATTGTAATGAGAAGAGACAATCCAATAAAACTTATTGTCGATTAGTTTGATATACATTATTTAGTTCTGACTTCGATAGGGATTTAGTCGGTATCGAACTACTTGATACCCCTCCGACCAGGGTCAATCTTGATCTTGGTCCCTTTAAAGTTGTTATTTGGAATCCTATCTCGATAACGATTTTCAGGTAACATATTCTATTCACTATGTGATTGACTTGTATATCCACTTGTTAATTGCAATATTGTTTAGAGTAATATGTTATGCAATCATCCTTGGATTGACACCCTTGTGTGATTAAGAACCCAATGAATAGAATATATTAGTGGTGGGTATATAAACCCCACTAATCTAAACCTAAATTGGTTAACATAGAGAGATTGGTCTATTAAAGTGGCTTAAAAGGCATTAGCCACACATATTTGCTAATCAATCTATTCCCTAGCATCTATATTAATTGTTTACATCATTTATCTTATCAAGGTTGTTCAGTTTTCTATTTTTCATATCACTTTTGCATTTTCATTTTTAGTAGTTAACTTTGGTGGTTTCTGAAACCACACATCTATCACACTATATGATTTACTTTATTTTGTTTAAAGATTAGTCAATCTATCTAACGTACCACTCCATATCCCTGTGGAACGAACTTGCTTACCACTTGCTATAAATTCATACCTTAAAGGGTTTTAAGTGGCTTAAAAAGGGTTTTGAAAAGATCAAATTAATTATATCGTTTTTGTGAGCACACAACAGCTCATCAAAGACCAAGAAAGGCCACATGGTATCTTGCTACCTTGGAAAAGGTCCACCTCTCTCCAAGAAGGATTTGGTGCTAAAGTGGCCTTAGTTGCCAACCAGACCAAGGATTCGGATTCGAGGCCTTGTTGCTCACCACATCCTCAAGACTAGGAGAACCTATATGGAACTCTTGAAGCCTTGGACGGAACCCAATCTCTCTAAGGAAACCTGGTGCTAAAGTGCTCTTAATTGCCTACCAGGATAGTTCACCACAAGGACCGGGATTCCTTGTATAGGAATGCCAAGTACCTTGGTTCATCTAATGAAAAACTCAGTGCTAAAGTGGCATTAGTTACCTACCAGGACAGTTCGCTACAAGGACCGGGATTCCTTGTACAGAAATGCCTGGTACCTTGGTTCGCCTAATGGGAAACCTAGTGCTAAAGTGGCCCTAGTCGCCTACCAGGACAGTTGGCCACAAGGACCGTGATTCCTTTTATAGGAATGTTTGGTACCATGATTTGCTTGATGGAAAAGCTTGTCCTAAAATGTCCTTAGCTGCCTACCAGGATAGTTCACCAAAGGACCGAGATTCCTTGAACAGGGTTGCCTAGTACCTCGACTTGCCTTGTGAAAATCCTAAAGTAATCTCAATTACCTACCAATATCGATTCAAGACCAAGATCCTTTATGAAGGAGATACCTAGTACTTTGGCTTATATTATTCAAGTTCGGGTCCTAAAACAGTTTTGGTCACCCACAAGGATCAATCCTCTTTATCGGGATCAAACTAGACTTGGCGCATAGTACCTATAAAGCTCCTATCATTCTTACAAGGGGATTACCTACCAGACTATTCCAGAAGATGGAAAAGGTTTGAAATCATCCTGGATGAAATGAAGACTTAGTCAACATCAACATTTCAAGCATGTTCTATCCAGGTTATGCGAAGAGTATCCAGATACCAAGTACTACTAGCATTCCAAGTAAGTTTTATTTGGGTTATATGCAAGCATTCAAGCACAAAGTTCTACCAGGATCTAATATGAACAAGAAAGGTAGTATACTTGTAAAAAAAGAAAAGAATTATCATTTATCAAAAAGAGAGCCCAACCTCCATTTCCGGGCTACAAAAAAAAAATATACATGAAGATAAATAAATACATCATGTCATTCCAGCATCTTTCTTTTATACTATCTCTTGACTTGGGTCTGTTGCATCAGTACTCTGGACCCCCTCTGTCCCAGCAACCCCTAGATCAATCAAGGCCTCTCTAGCTTCTGGTACCTCGGGTACTGTAGGAGCCTTTACCTCCCTCACTGGCTCGGATTCAAGCTCAACAGGATCCTCTGTATCCCGTATTTGGTAATCTTGGTGGACAGCATGAACATGTACATGAAGTTCCTATAGGAGGGAAGGATCCGGGATAGTTTCTGCTTGAAGAGGATCCACCAGGACCGGGATAGCGTCTGAGAGCTAAGCAACCTTGGCCATGATCTGTTCCTGGTTCCAGCCAAAGGTAGCCTGCAGGTCGAAAGGAGGAGGAAGGGCTTGAGTAACCTCATGGGAGGCAAAGAAGTACCAATCTCCAAATGAGGCATCCATTTTGACCTCTAGAGCCTGCACCATATACCTCAGGTGACGGTTTTCCTCATGAAGCAGGGTCTTCTCCCCTCTTAGACCATCCCTCTCGTCGCAACGGCATAGTGACCTAAGTGTCTCTATATCCAGGGCACGTTTCAACCACTCTGAGTCCACCAAGGCCTTTTCCCTGCCCCTCTCAGCCTTAATCAAAGGCTTGTTCAGAAAGTCTATGCTCTTCTCAGACCGAGCTAGGTTATTCTTGACATCCTCCAATTTTGCCCTAGCAGCAATGTTCGCTTCCTTGAAAGCTGTCACCTGCTGTCCCATTGCCAATGTAAATTTAAAAGCCTATAAAAAAGGGAAAAGTAAGTACCCCTCCTCGAAATTACTCCAAGTAAAGAGGGAGACCAAGACTCATACCTCAGCAAGAAGGGAAGCCTCATTTGTGACCACAAGGTCCACATGCATGGAAGTCATAGCCTTCAGAACACCACCAGGGCATGCATTTGCAAATTAGGATAGTACCTCATCCTGGCTGTTATCCCCCGACTGTGATCCCGATGGCTGATCAGCAAAAAGAGTGGCCATGGTACCATCATCCCTCTCTTTGTCTACCTTGAGTCGATGCCTAGTAGGAATAGTTAGAGGAGGAGGAGGAGGAGGAGGAGGATGAACTGTTTGTGAAAGTTTAATTGTAGGAGCAGCTAGAACCTGCTTCTAAACCAGACTAGAAGAACCTCGGATCCTGGCAGCTCTTGCAGCCATCTTGCTCACGGAGAAGCATGCCAAAGGCATGGTAGGGAGTGGAGCAAGAGAACGTAGAGGAGACCTCGCTGAAGCTGGAGGTAGGATTACAGCAAGCTGGTTGGACCGAGATGGGGCACTGGTAACTGTACCAATAGGAAGAACAGGAGATATGACCGGAGAAGTCCCTTGGAGCTCTGATCCTAAAGAAATATGAGGGGAAGCTGGTAGAGCTACTGTTAATACTATAAAAAAAGTTAGCGTACCTGGCAGGAAGATTAATAAAGTAGGAAAGAGCTTGGAGAAAGAAATTACATACGGGGATAAGCAAGGGAGATCTTGAGGTACCGGTCTACCTTGGCACCTTTATAGGGATCGGCAGAGGGATACTTAATATTCATATAGGATCGGGCCAGGATTTTCTTCGGGATGTCCTTGGACTCTACAGAAATATTCCACATATCCCACTTTTCCTTCCCACGGAAATGAGTGGGAACTGGGTACTCAGTCCCACTAATATGCACCGAGTGGCCCCAATCTCCTCCTACCACGATCCACCCATCACGCCAAGGACAATTGTATTTCGTGTTTGCTCTAGGAACCGAGAACTTCAAGGAGTTACTCGCTCTTAAATAGAATTGGCCAATGGGACCCATTGTCAAGGACACCATTTGAAACACATACCGGATCTCGTCGAAGCCTGATTCCCTCACCATTTTATCTATCTCACGCTGCTCTCTCCAGAGCACCAAGAACCCTGTTAGGTGCATCCAGAACCTTGGTGAAAGCTGTAGTGGAGCGAGTTCAAAAGCGTGAAGCGCCCTACGAAGAGTGGGGTAGAGAGGTAGCCTGACCCCGCACTCAAAAGCAGCCACATGAATGGGGAAGTGGCCTTTAGGATGAGAATATACATCGTAACCCCAAAGTGGAAGAGAGAGGGTGATGGCATTAGGAATCTGGTATTCTTTCCTTAAGTGCACAATGGTTTCAATAGTGCTGACAAAGTCAAGGACAGTCTGACCTTCAAGAGGAAGGGAAAGAATCCCATCATGGGTATCTCTAGTTGGGACACCCTCCTGTTCAGCATCTTCATCCTCATCGTCTATAATTTCTACCAAGCTACCGGGCTTGCTACTGAAGCCTGACCTAATTACAGTGTTCCTATTAGAACAGCGGCGCTGGAATGGAATAGAACTTTCCATGGCATTATCTCCACCGTGTTCCCTCATCCTCTTAGAATTCAATTAAGAACTCTCAATTGAATCGTTCTTCTCTAGGTTGAGAAGTTCATCAAGGCTATTAGCAGGAGTTGGTGGACTTGCCATTACAGAAATGGAAGGAAGAAAAAGAAGAAGAAGATTCTTCGAAATTCTTGAAAGAAGGAAGGCTCAGGAAAAGAAAGTAAGTTCTTGCTTTTAAAATTTGAATCGGTATGAATAAAGTAAGAAGGATGAGGCTATTTATAGAAAAAGGTGGGTGGTTACCGGAATAGAAAAGGAAACAGTGATTAATAACTGGAGACGTGAGAGTGATGGTTTCGAGAAAATCTCGCCAAAAAATAGTCCATTCAAACAAGCACACCACTCCTTGCCTGACATGTGGATCATTCATTAAATGCAAGAGTGCCAAAGAAGGAATTCCTCCTAGACAATTGAAACCAGCTAGGTAGGATGGGTAAAATCCTTCAAGTGTTCCAGGTATCCTGACTCCAACCCCAACTAGATACCAGTGTTCAAGTCAGGGGGGACTTCTGTTAACTGCCAAAAAAGGGCAGGGGTCCAAAGAAGAATTTTCCATCCATGCCAAGAGTATTTGAAGTAGTAGGACACTACAGGGAGTGTCTAGCTACCCCGGGAAAAAGCTAAACTGGAATGTCCAGATATACCTTCTACAAATCCACATCAAGGTCAGGGATACCTAGATCCCTATGTACCAGGAAACATGGAAGTCAAGGTCCTAAGGACCCCACTACTGCATTATCTCGGTACCCCGATACTGAATTGTACTGGTACCCCGATACCCCGATACTCAAGGAATACTAGTACCACGGTCCAGTAAGAAGCAGGATACCCAGATACCCAGATACCCCGACCCCTCCTAGAACAAGTCTACCAAACAGTGGGGACCAAGGTAACAAAGGAGTTTTTAATACATCAGAAGAAAGGACTGATACATCAGGGAACCAGAACCATGCTACAGAAAGAACAATATGCGCCAACATTTGAATACAAAGAGAGTTGACTTCTCCCGCCATCTATGAACTTCGTTTTAAATGCGATTAGTCAACTCTATCAAGTTCACTAAGAAAGGAAACAAATCACTTGATTAAGGGATAATTCTCACGCCGAAAACGATGCCACCATCAATGTCCCATTTGATTGCCTAATTGATTGATTGATTGATTGATTGATTACCAGAGTAATGAGCAAGAAAAGGGACCTATAAATACTACAAGACTCTCGAAAGAGAGGGATCAGATTTTAAATCCACATCCCTACAGCTTTTCCACTTATCGACTAGCACGAGATCACCATCGCCAACTGTGTCAGAAACCTCCGTATATAAATACTCCAAAAATCTCTACTGTATCATTTAAATTGTGTATCATTTATCAATAAAACAACATTATTCTTTTATCTCGATGAGATATACATTGTGTTAATTGGAATTTGACCCATTTAATATTTTCTTGCTAACATAAACATATGAGTCATGTTAATTGAATGTGTAAGTTTCTCAAAGTTTGATTGGCTTATTTCGGTGACAAACCACGATTGGGGTTTGAATTGTAAGGGTAGCTTAGGTGCATGATGATCAAGCTCAAAGGCCCTCTCATGTCCTCAAGATGATAAGCACTCTAAAGGTATATTTCTAGTGCTTAGTTATTCATTGAAGAGATTTAGTTGCACACACTCACTACAATTGTTTGCATATGTATGTTTTACTCTTGTGTGCATTCTCTTCACATGCCACATTTCACACTTGCACTTTGTTGTTGTATTTGATTGTGTGTTAGTGCGTCTAGTAATTCGTTTCCCAAATGTTATTCAAAAATGTCCGCGCATGCACGATGGTGTGCTTGGGTAGCGTGATGATCGCCTTCGGTGAATGCTCTTGGCTTCTCCTTTGGTTTCACCAACTATGGTGAAACGGCAGTTTTGTAAGATCCGTTATTTGTATTGGCTTGATTCCATTGCAAAACGCTCTATATTTGTATTAGTAGTTGCTTAAGTATTTCTTGGAAGAAAAGAGCCTCAAAGGTGAAGAAGCAACATCTTGTGCAAATATCGTCTTCAAGGGGAACATCGCTTACTTGGATGCTAAGGCATCAAGATTCTTCTTCCTCTTGCAAGGCGTTAGCGCACACACACACAATTCATACATGTGTGTCCCTGCATTGTTGTGCACCATTTATATAACACATTCACATGATTTTGTATGCTCATGCATTGAACTCAAATGCTCATACATTTTAGAGTTGCATGTTCTAGGACTATGTCTAGGAAATGGCATTCATATGTGAAATTGTGTTTGTATGTTTGTGTTTCTTGTGTTTTGGACTTTTAATAGTGCTTAATTGATTCCTTATTGAGTCCCGGTCATTTCGGTTACTCATACGTTAAGTTTCGAGTCCAAACGATGTAGCTACGCTACTTTTCGTTCACATTCGTTGAGTTGTGTTCGTCGTCGTTTTCCGAGATGAATTCTCAACCATTTTTCAAAGTTTCATAGTCTTCATCGTGCGTGAGGGAGTCATGGTTTGTAATCCGAAAACGGATTCGAATTCGGAGTTCGGATGCCCGAATACGGCTGAAGAACGTGAGAGGTGCGCGAGGAGGTCGCTTGGCCAAAAGCCAAGCAAGGGGTGGCCATGTGTGGACCACGTGTGCCACACGGCCAGAGCTCCTCTCTGGCCACGTGTGGCACACGCTGGCCACACGTGGACTGGCCAAAGTCCCCCAAAAATTTGGACAAGTTTGCCCCTCATCTTCCCTCCTCAAATGATCTCTCTTCCCTCCATTTTTTCATAACTTGAACATTCACCAAATCTGATTTTCTGCAGAATTGTTCATGATTTTGATTTACTTACTTTGATCATAACTTCTTCATACGAACTCGAAATCGAGTGATTCAAAAGCCAAAATTGTTGGTCTCGACGAGAGCTAAAACCCCAAGCATTTTCAGAGGCATTTGATTTAGTGATTTTTCACAGCACTCTGATTTTCAGTACAAGGTCATTAGTTGTATGTGATACTTCTTCTCTTGCAATTTCATTTGATCATCTCTATGATTCTTTCTATTTGATTGTTGAAATATGTTGAGAAGTATGTTAGATCATATGCTAGGGTTGTATGATTGATTAGTTAATTGAGTTTAGCTTTGTGATTTCTCTTAAACACATTTTTCCTAAACTTGAGATTGATTGAAATTGATTCTAGAAATTGTTTTTTATAATGTGCTTCATATTATCTTCTAGGCTCAATTTCTTGATATAAGAACTAAGATGTTTGTGACATATATTGAATATCTTAATCTTGTTCTTATTGTTTTGACATGCTTTGATTTCTAGATAGATTTGTGATTGTGTGTTGATAGTATATTCTAGATTATCATTAAGCATGTTCATAGAGTGTGTTTGATCTACTTACTCTATTTGTGTGTGCTTGCATCATTTGCATCACCTAGATCATTGCCTTGTAATAGGTTGAAGTCTCTTGTCAAGGTGAGTGAAGCCTATTTGACTTGAGCAAGAAGACTTGGCTAGGAAAGGTTTCTGGATAGCCAAGCAAGAAGTCTTAGTTAGAATCAAGGTGATTCGGATAACTAAGCAAGAAGTCTTAGCAAGGAGTTTGAATACTCTGGATGGTTGAGCTAGGATAGCTTAACTAGGATCTCTTGATCTAGATTGCTAAGCAAAAAAATCTTCCTAGAGGCTTTTTAGTCTTGGATAGGAAGTTGCTCTCTAGAGGTGTGGGATACATCTTAGATAGAGAGTAGGCTAGGTAATTCACTAGGCCTTTGAGAGGTGATTAGGATTTGATAGCTTGAAGTGGATATCATAGTGTTGATAGCTTTGAGTGTGTAAGTTCTTTTCATATAGTGGATTTGCTTTGCCGGTGGTTGTGGATTCAACCCGTGGATGTTTCCTCTTTGAGGTTTTACCACGTAAAAAACATTGTGTCTCATTGTTGCTTTACATTTCCTTATCTTCCATATGTTCTCTTGTATTTATTCTCTTGTATATTGATGCTTATATGAATTGATTCATAATATACAATTGCTATATAATTACAAGTATTCATTTTCATTCTTATATTCTGCATCTTTTTGAATAGTGGAAGAATTTTGGGACTATACCTATTCACCCCCCTCTAGGTATAAAACACTAAACTTTAAAGGGAATTTCAAGTTTGATCGGCGGCCATGACCGCCGAATGAAACCATCATTCAATTCTAGAAGTTTATGGAATGATTTTACGATTACGATCAGTTGTTTCCAACTGTCGTTCGAATTAAAATATCTCGGTCTCGAAAACGGTGGTTTGGTGGCGGTCATTAAACCGCCGATGATCCCCTGTTCTCTCGAGATCAATTCGGCGGTTGAATTGGTGGTTTTGAAACCACCGATTGGCAAGTTTCAAGGGCAATCTCGTATTTTCACCATGCTTTTCATTGGCCTTTATAAATACATCACTTTCTCATCTCTCTGAACCAACTCTTTCAATATCAAGAACCCTAAAGTCTAAAGAGAGATTTGTGAGAGAAAAGGCAATCAATATTGCTCATTTAAACACTCAAAGCCATTTACATATGCATTAAACTTCATCTAGCATCTTCTAGCATATCTAGGATGCTTGCTTGCATGGGTCTTGCTCAACACACTTGCTTTGGTATGTTCTTCACTAATTTCATCTAATCGTAGTGTTTTACTTATCAAGGCATCTCTTTAATTACTTGTATGTTCTTAAATTATAATCTTATATACAAGATAGAGATTGATGTGTTGTTTTGATTGAGTGTTGTATTGTGATAGCTAAACTTAGGATTGCTTAACCTATGTTAGCTAAGCTTTATGACATGTCCTTTAGCTATTGATATCTAGGCTTGATTTTATTGTCATCTTATCATCCTAGATAATCATATAGGATTCCCTAGCTCTATTTGCATTTTGGATATCATATATATTCACATAGACTATTTTATCTCTTCATTGAGAACTAAGTCTTGTGGCTAAGGTTTCTTAGGCCACAAGCAATTGGACTAGGTTCACTTTTACAAGCCTGCGGGTAGTAGTAGCGGGTTATAGACAGTGAAAGGTTGAGGTCAACCTAGGTTGTAAACGTTATTACAATTAGTGGATTTGAGGTTCGTGTGTGGCGCACATAACAGCCCGTGGTTTTTCCTTATTGAAGGTTTCCATGTAAAAATCAAGTGTTACTTAAATTCCACACTTTACACTTGATTTATTGCTTTAACTAGTTTGGGGTATTTTAGTAACATTGACTAATCTCAAAAATTAGTAATAATAGTTTCCCCTCTAGATAGTTTAATACACATTGTGCATTATTAGTTTCAGAATGAAATAACTAATTCTTTTATTAATGAATTTATAACATTTACAAATTAAAAGCTTTGGGGCATAAATCCCAACAATCTCCCACTTGCTCTAAAGTAGGTGAGACATATCTCAAAATCCCAGACCCTCTAGGTAAACTTTAAACACTTTAGCTATTAAGGTCTTTGTAAATGGATTGGCACGATTATCCTACGATGCGATCTTGGTCATGGTCACATATCCTCTATGCATTATCTCTCAGATGAGATGATACTTCCTTTCTATATACTTTCCTCTTTTGTGGCTTCTTGGTTCTTTGGAATTACTAGTCACTACACCACTATTATCACAATAAAGTGTCATGGGCTTATTCAAATATGGAATTGTTGGGGATTTTGCCGTAAAGCTTGTAATTTGTAAATGTGAATTGAACATAAATAAAAGAAGTAGTTTATTCATTCAAATTATCTCATACATTTATAATAACATGTGTACTTAACATCCAAGATTGCTGGATGTAATTTCAAACTAAGTATATGAATATCATATACGGATGGATTCAGTTTGAAACGAGCAATCTAAAGAGTCCGTAGATAGCAAATAAAGCTGGGTACTTTATTTATGGTCAATCTATAGCTAAGGTCCATTTCGTAATGTACGGTGATCTTATCCTAGATCATTCATATGGAGATATGAGAATGGAGGCACCTTGTATGATGTGATCATATAGGACTGGGCCATGATCTATATGAATCTCTTACCAAGATCCGTTACATGATGAGATTCATATATCAACAAATGATGGCTATATGTGGGTGATCTTAATCCTGAGTGTCTTATCGACTCCTTCAGGTTAGATCGTGGTGTTTGATATGCCACGGGTGAGGTCGGAGTTGCATTCCTAATCAATATGCTCTGTATGTTGGGATCGCGGTTTGGCTTGTGGCTAGGAAGGTTTGCACACAATAGTGGAATCCACTCCTTCTTGTGAGAAGTAGATAGTAGTTCCCTTAAGGGTTGATTCGAGGCTTGAACAATATGAGTGCTCTCCTAATTCTGTAAGGAATGTAGGATTTATTGTTCATTAAAAAATCAATGGTACTCAATGGAAAGATATAATTAGAGGGGTATAACGGACATTATGACCCAGCTCTAATTATGAACTACCTGTGGAGGATCATACCATATGTAATAGCTATATCAATGGACACCAAAAGTTATTGGTTTGTGTAAAAACGTCTACAGTTGAGAGAGTGCAACTTCGAGTTTTTAGTGGAATAAAACCGAAGTTAATAATCATGAAATATTAATTAAAGAGATTAATTAATTATTTCTAAGGATTATTAGAGCTCAAAATACTGTGGGTTCATTAGGTCTCCTTGCTAGCCCAATCGGTTTAGGTATCAAGGGTCACGGTTAATTAATTGGATTGTCCAATTAATTGTGTTACAAAAGTGACACATGTCTATTCGGGAATTAATTGAATAATGTGATTATTTAATTAATAAATATTAATGATTATGTTAATTAAATAATTAGATTATTTAATTGTGTAATTAATCATTAGATGGAGGGTGTTGATTGATATTTAATTTTGAATGAAGAAAAGATAATTTGATTATTTTATTTTCATTTAATTAATAATTTAAATTTGAATTTAAAAAAGTTTTGAATTTAAATTAAATCAAATAAATTAATTAATATCTTTAAAAGATATTCGATATCTAAAAAGATTTTATTAATTAGTTTATGTTTAAAAAATATATATATATTTGATATATGATTTTAAAAGGGAGATTGATTTTGTATTAGATACAAAACGAAATACAACACCAAAAGAAGAAAAAGAAAGTGGTGCGGCCAAAGAAAAAAAAAGTTTTATTTTATTTTATTTTATGATATGATTTCATCCTAGGTTGGCCGAATTCTCCATACACAAAGCAGGAGTTGTTTTGTGTTGTTTCTTCTACCTCTATACAGGTTCCTGAATACCGTGATGCGCCCACACGCCATTGCCAGTTCCGGGAGATAGCGAGGAAGATCAAGTGGTTCAAATCACGAGTAGATCGTATTAAAGTGAAGGAGCCTCCTACGTAGGTATGAAATAGTTTCTGCTCCTTCTAATTGTTTTCGATTATTACTGTACAAATAGGTTTATTTGATGATTGCATTTTAAAAAAAAAAATCTTTCTGTTGTGCAATTCTGTAACCCTAGGTTCCAACAGGAACAACTTCCAGATCACTCAAGAACTTACGTAACCATATAACCTCTTTAGATACTTCACAAGCTGCTACATATTCAGCCTTCATGGTGGACTCAGTAATACAAGATTGCTTGATACTTCTCCACACTATGGCTCCAACACCAAAGGTGAATATTGACCCAGACATGGATTTCCTTGAATCCCTATTTGCCTGAAAGTCAGAATCAGTATATCCTAACGGGATCAGATACTGTTCAGAATATACTAACATATAGTTTCTTATTCTCTGAAGATACTTGAGAATAAGCTTCACAGAAACCCAATGATCAAATCTTGGGTTAGACTGGAATCTTCTAGCTACTCCCACTATGAAGCAAATGTAATGTCTCGTGTACAACATAGCATACATGAGACTGCCTACTGCTAAAGCTTATGGAACTTGTCTCATATCCTTAATTTCTTGAGATCTCTTAGGACACTGTTCCTTAGACAAGTGAACTCCATGCCTAGAAGGTAGATTATCTTTCTTGGAGTTCTCCATTGAGAATCACATAAGAATCTTATCAATATACAATGCTTGAGACAATGCTAATAGTTTGTTCTTTCAATCCCTTATTAATTAGGTCCCTAGAATATAAATTGTAGGGAAAAATATACCCGCAGCGGAAGCGAGACTAAAAAAATAGTTTAGTAGCTTTTAAAAAATTTTCCTTTTATGAACCTTAAACCCTTTTAATCAATTAAAGATATATAATATATAACAAAAGAATAATACCTTTTGTCGCGTGATCCGATTGACTTACGTCGATGGTAATCCGCAAGATCTTCAATCCTAGCACGAACGTGGATCACCTAGGAGCGTGGTCTCCCTTTTCTTTGAATTGCAAGCCTGTGATTGGATTAAACAAACTTTTCTCTTATTCGTTAGTCACAAAAACAATCTAAAGAAACCTAAGATTATTCCGGTCACTTTTGAGTTCTCAATCTTATGATCGAAACTCGCGTGAACCTTGATCGATGTAGTATACACAAGCTTATTGATGAATAAGCAAACAATATACCATCAAAGAATAATCTATGTTTCTTTTTGTTTTAGTAAAATAAAAGCTCTCTTTCTATGAGTTAAGAAGAAGAAGAAAAATAAAATTCTGCACACCAAAAACTTGTTCTGGCCGAAAATTATAAGTGTCATTATATATGTGGCAAAATTTCTTTCTTCCTTTCTCACTTAGGGTGGCCGAAATCTTTAGCCAATAATGGGTTAGGGTTGACGCAATTCTCAAACAAAAAAGGGAGTTTGAATTGCACCCTAATTCCTATTTAGTTTAAGATTTCCCAATCCTAATCAAACTCATAAATCTTTTATTTCTTATTTGACTAAAATAAAAAGACTTCTTATTTGATTAAATAAATAAAATTAATTATTTATTTCCTTGTCAAACAAGTCTTTTAATTTAAGTATACTACTACCAATAGTATACCAATAGGAATCATATTTCCTAATCAGAAAAGATTTGTTTCTTAATTAAACAATTAATTAATAATTTAATTAATTCTTATTTAATTAAACAATGAAAACAAAATAATATTCAAGGTTAATTAGTCACCTTGCCGCCCCATATAAAATATTGGGCCAAATATTATTTTCTTATTTCATTTAATCCATAGGACTTTAAATAAAAAGCCCACATGTGAACTAGACCCATTCTTACTAAAAGAAACAAGCCCACATGTCATCCATTAATATATAAATATAATTGAGCAGCCCATTACATAAATAATGTGCAAATTATATTCTTAATATATTAAATGCAATTCTAGATGGACCCTAAATTGGTCCGGTAGAATATATCAAGTGATCCATGCAAGTCCGTGTGGATTGGGGATCTTGGCGGGCTATCTAAATTTAAGCTTCAATAGACATAACCCAATCACAATCAACAAATGATTCACATAGGTCCGATCCATTAATTTTAACTCATTTCACTAAAGAGCTAAAATTGAACTCTTAAATTAAGACAGAAAAAGAAGATGTTTCCTCATTCATACCCTAGACAATCATGTTGGAGATAGTGTATCCTCGTGATTAATATCAGTAATCGCCAAGAGTTCATAGACCACCTATAACTCTCCAAGTTACCATATTTACTCATATGACCACGTTTTGAACTTGGATATTTTGACTTGTCCAGAAGCCATGTTTTCAATAGACACTATCGAAAACTCAACGTTGAGATTTAATATCCAATTACCTCAAAACATCCATATGATGATATTATACTCTCATTCGATAAATGGAGCCACGATGTCCATATCTATAAATGAAGTCCTCTATCGATTAACAAATGAATATCACCAAATTATCGAGGATAGACTATGCGATATAATCGTACTCATTGATAACTCAAATGATATCACTTGCAACCATAAGTCCATCATTTATCTCAGGATTAAGATAGACTCTCCGATTGTCCTGATAATGAAATTACTTTTATCTACTGACGGTTATAGATAAAGTATTTCATTGTGATCCAGTTCAATGCACCCAGTGCACTAGATTCTTTTGCTCGAAGACACTCCGATGATTTTAGACTCATCATATCTCATTTGATCCCACTCAAATGCTAGCAAAAGAATTCTACAACTTTAACAAGATAAAGGTGCCCAACCTTTAACTTAAGTTGTGAACAATATTCAAGACTAACTAAAGAATTGTGTCTACCACATACATATCCAGATATACGAACAATTCTTCTTTTCTCATAGTCTTTAGACCTTATGATTATTTACTTTGACAATTATTAAACTATAAATGCTATAAGATTTGTTTAAACCAGAAATCACTTTATTAATATGAAAAAAAAATTGTTAATTACAATATTACACTCTTGCTATTGAGCATAATCCTAACATAAATTGCGTCTCCCAAATCTTTCATTTGGAATTGGTTAACAAGCCAGCCCTTTACCTCTAATAATGTTCCTACATCCTTCCCACTGAGTATAATATCATCTGTTAGGATTATGCTCAATAGCAAGAGTGTAATAGTGTAATTAACAATCTTTTTCATATTAATAAAGTGATTTCTGTTTTAAACAAATCTTATAGCATTTATAGTTTAATAATTGTTAAAGTAAATAATCATAAGGTCTAAAGACTATGAGAAAAGAAGAATTGTTCATACATCTGGATATGTATGTGGTAGACACAATTCTTTAGTTAGTCTTGAATATCGTTCACAACTTAAGTTAAAGGTTGGGCACCTCTATCTTGTTAAAGTTGTAGAATTCTTTTGCTAGCATTTGAGTGGGATCAAATGAGATATGATGAGTCTAAAATCATCGGAGTGTCTTCGAGCAAAAGAATCTAGTGCACTGGGTGCATTGAACAGGATCACAATGAAATACTTTATCTATAACCGTCAGTAGATAAAAGTAATTTCATTATCAGGACAATCGGAGAGTCTATCTCAATCCTGAGATAAATGATGGACTTATGGTTACAGGTGATATCATTTGAGCTATCAATGAGTACAATTATATCGCATAGTCTATCCTCGATAGTTTGGTGATATTCATTTGTTAATCGATAGAGGACTTCATTTATAGATATGGACATCGTGGCTCCATTTATTAAATGAGAGTATAATATCATCATATGGATGTTTTGAGGTAATTGGATATTAAATCTCAACGTTGAGTTTTCAATAGTGTCTGTTGAAAACATGGCTTCTGGACAAGTCAAAATATCCAAGTTCAAAACGTGGTCATATGAGTAAATATGGTAACTTGGAGAGTTATAGGCGGTCTATGAACTCTTGGCGATTACTGATATTAATCACGAGGATACACTATCTCCAATATGATTGTCTAGGGTATGAATGAGGAAGCATCTTCCTTTTCTGTCTTTATTTAAGAGTTCAATTTTAGCTCTTTAGTGGAATGAGCTAAAATTAATGGATCGGACCTAAGTGAATCATTTGTTGATTGTGATTAGGTTATGTCTATTGGAGCTTAAATTTAGATAACCTGCCAAGATCCCCAATCCACACGGACTTGCATGGATCACTTGTTATATTCTACCGGACCAATTTAGGGTCCATCTAGAATTGCAATTTAATGTATTAAGAATATAATATGCACATTATTTATATAATGGGCTGCACAATTATATTTATATATTAATGGATGACATGTGGGTTTGTTTCTTTTAGTAAGAATGGGTCTAGTTCACATGTGGGCTTTTTATTTAAAGTCCTATGGATTTAATGAAATAAGAAAAATAATATTTGGCCCAATGTATATATGTGGGGCGGCAACATGCTATAATGGCATTTAATATTATTTTGTTTCATTATTTAATTAAAAAAAGAATTAATTAATTAATTAATTAATTGTTTAATTAAAGTAACAAATCTTTTCTAAATAGGAAATATGATTCCTATTTGTATACTATTGGTAGTAGTATAATTAAATAGAAAGACTTGTTTGACAAGGAAAATAAATAATTAATTTTATTTATTTAATCAAATAGGAAGTCTTTTTATTTTAGTCAAATAAGGAATAAAAGATTTATGAGTTTGATTAGGTTTTGGAAATCTTTTCTAAATAGGAATTAGGGTGCAATTCAAACTAATTAATTTTGTTTGGAAATTGCGGCAACCCTAATTATTTTAGGAAGAGAATTCGGCCAACCCTAAAAAAAGGAAGAAGAGAAATTTCGGCCACATATATATGTACACATATAGATTTCGGCCACCACTTTAAGGACTAGGGTTTTTGGTGCAGAATTTTCTTCTTCTTCTTCTTCTCAACTCATAGTTAGAGATCTATTATTCTACTAAAAACAAAAGGAACATAGATTATTCTTTGATTGTATTCTAGTTGCTTATTCATCAATAAGCTTGTGAATACTATATCGATCTAGGTTCACGCGAGTTTCGATCATAAGATTGAGAACTCAAAAGTGACCGGAATAATCTTAGGTTTCTTTAGATTGTTTTTGGGACTAACGAATCAAGAAAAGTTTGTTTAATCCAATCACAGGTTTGCAATTCAAAGAAAGGGAGACCACGCTCCTAGGTGATCCACGTTCGTGCTAGGATTGAAGATCTTGTGGATTACCATCGACGCAAGTCAATCGGATCACGCGACAAGAGGTATTAAACTTTTGTTTATTTTTATATATCTTTAATTAATCAAAAGGGTTTAAGGTTCATAAAATTGGAAAAATTTTAAAAGCTACTCAAACTATTTTTTTTAGTCTCGCTTCCGCTGCGGGTACAATTTTTCCCTACAATTGGTATCAGAGCCAGGTTGAACCCTTTTAATTAATTAAACGTATATATACGTGGATCGATTTCTTTTTAATTGTGATTATGCATGTTTAGAAAGAGATTGCACTCTAGGTATTCGCATATATAATTACATGTGATGTATGGATTTATATATGTTTTTATGTGGATTGTTATTGCTCAATTTTGGCCCTAGATTTTCTATGTATTTTTGGTTTTGGAATTGTAACAAGAAGGGTGGTCTATCATCGCCATAATTCCTTCTTGGTAGCTGCTAGAATTTTATTTTATGTATTAAAAATTGCTGCAGTTTTTTAATGTATTATTTATTATAATGTGCAGTATTTTTTTACTGTCATATATAAAAAAAAAAAAAAAAATTTCTGCAGTAATTTTATTTGATTAAATTAAATTGTAAACACGTTCTACATCGAAGAATCGAAGAAACGAAGCAACCGGTACCGAGAACGAGCACCGTGCGCACCCTAGGAGTGGATTGGGCTGCGCATGGCATGCCCGAAATCCAGTGGGCTGCACACGGCAGCCTTGCCACCAAGAGTGCTGCGCACGGCAGCCATGCAAGGCCCATGGGCTGCGCATGGCAGCCCCTTACGTGGGGTTGTGGGCCATGCAATCCCGTGGAGGGAGGCTGGAGGATGGGCTTATGGTGATGGGCCACTCGAAGATCTTGTATTCCTATATCAATGTAATTTATTTGTTTTTCTAGGATGGGCCAAATTGTTGCTATTTAATTTATGCTTAAATATTACAATTTTTTGTTGTTGTATGATAACATGACATATAGAATAGGAGTGCCACTCATATATCTCTTTTGGTATGAACATGCATTGAATGATTTAGGTATATAAATTGGCATCTAGATAACTTGGTAAATCATTCTATGGGATTTAATCACACGCCTTAAATAATTGAGTGGGAGAAGGTGTTTTTGTAACACCTATGGCTTCCAAGATTAGTTGAGCTTAATTATTTTATGGTAATTCCCCAAAGGGACATCCATGAATGGAATTAAGCAATATACTTCCTTACAAGGATAGACTAGACAATGGACTCAACGAGATCTACTCCCAAAGGAGGGATTTTCGTGAGAGAAAATTGAGGGTCGATATCTTGGTAACACACTCAATATAATTTTATTGATATCCTCCAAAGAGTTCTTGTCAGTAAAATTGCAAGGCTAAAATTGAAAACGCTGGTTGTTATGTTAACAATTAGGTGGGACCTAGTCTAACTAGTAAATGGTGCGAACTCCCAAAGGAGGCGTAACATTTATGGGTGTTAGATCACCGTTGAATTTTTATGATTGAGTTATTCATTTAATTCAAGATAAATATTTAAAAGTGCTTTATAATGATTATTTACTTATATTAATTTTTGTTTAATTAAGAAATCATGACCCCATCACTTATGAACATCTTGAAAGATAAAACTTTAACCGGTAATAACTATGTCACATGGAAAAGGAAAATTGGGTTGTTGCTGCAAGCTGGAAAAATATAAATTTTGTTCTAACTACTCCTAAACCATCTGCTCTTACTAATGAATCTAATGCAATGAGATGAGTATGAGCAGTGGAAGACCTCTAATGAGATGGCCAAATGGCTACCATCTCCGACATGTTGCAATAGCAGCATGAAGGAATAGGGTCTGCTGCTGATATGATGATGTCTCTAGAAGAGATTCATATGGTTGGTAAAGTTGCTACTATTAAGACCCGTCAGAAGGTCAAGGAATAATAGAAGAAAAAGCAACTTGGGCCTACCAAGAAAGAGACTAAGAAAGTAACCAAGATCAAAAGGAAGTGCTTCTTTTGTGGTGAAAAGAGACATTGGAAAAGTAATTGCCCAAAGTCTCAAAATAAGAAGGAACAAGGTAATTTGAATTATCTTGAAACATGTTTTTCTGGTAGATTCTACAGATTCTTGGATCGTAGACTCTGGAGCCACTAATCATGTTTGTTATTCCTTACGGGGGTTTCAAGAAAGGAGAAAGCTGAATAAGAATGAGATCAATTTGCGCTTGGGCAACGGAACGTTAGTGTCTGCAAGTGCAGTGGGAGATATTAGAGTTTGTTTGGATTCTAGAAGGCATTTAGATTTAATAGACCTTTATTATGTACCTCAATTCAAGAGGAATTTAATTTCAGTTTCTTGTTTGAATAAATTTGGATATTCGGTTACTTTTAATAAAGTTTTTATTATTAGTAAGAATGACAAAGTTATTTGCAAAGGTACATTGGAAAATGGTCTATACTTCTTGCATAGAAATATCTCTCACTCGTTAGACACAGAAATAACGGAACCTGATCATAAAAGAGTTAAATTATCAAAAGATGAAACCTACCATTGGCATTTACGCTTAGTTCATATTAACCTTAATAGGATTAAAAGATTGGTAAGTGACGGACCTTTGAGTGACTTAAAGGTTGATGATCTACCAACTTGTGAATCTTGTTTGGAAGGTAAAATGACCAAAAGGACGTTCTCTGCCAAAGGTGCCAGAGCCACTGAATGTTTAGGATTGATACACACTGATGTATGTGGACCTATGAGCATTCAAGCTAGAGGTGGATATGAGTACTTCCACAGATGATTACTCAAGATTTGGCTATGTGTATCTCATGCGACATAAGTCGGATGCTTTTGACATGTTCAAAGCATTTAAAGCTGAAGTGGAAAATCAGCTTGAGAAACACATAAAAATCTTGAGATCTGATCGTGGTGGAGAATATCTATCTGGTGAGTTTCAGCAATATCTTATTAATAATGAGATAGTTTCTCAGTTTTCTGCACCTGGTACACCTCAACAAAATGGGGTAGCAGAAAGGAGAAATAGAACTCTTTTGGATATGGTTAGGTCTATGTTGAGTTATTCAACACTTCCTATTTCTTTCTAGGGATATGCTCTACAAACTGCAATATACATTCTAAACCATGTACCATCTAAGTCTGTTCCTAAAACACCGCATGAGTTGTGGACTGGGCGCAAGCCTAGTTTACGACACTTAAGGATATTTGGATGTCCTGCGCACGTGTTAAAAGGAAAGACAGAAAAGATGGAGTCCCGTTCAGAAACATGTATATTTGTAGGGTATCCGAAAGAAACTAAAGGATATTATTTTTATAGTCCTTCAGATCTTAAAGTATTTGTTTCTACAAATGCTAAATTTCTGGAAAAGGACTATATGAATGATTTTGTACCTAAAAGTAAAATTGTCCTGAATGAAATGTCAGGAGATACAATTCCACGAGAGGTTACACAACCAAACCCAATTGTAAGTTCTGATCCAACACAAGATCAGCAACCTACCATTAATCGTCGTAGTGGGAGGGTTAGAACTCAACCCGAAAGATACATCGGTCTGGGAGAATCTGTAGAGAATCTCCCGGACGACGATGATCCCTATACGTACAAGGAAGCTATGGAGGATGTTGATAGTCGCCATTGGCAAAAGGCAATGCAATCTGAGATTGAATCTATGTTCAATAACAAAGTCTGGTCTCTTGTAGACTTGCCTAAAGGGATAAAACCCATTGGGTGCAAGTGGGTATACAAGAGGAAAAGAGGTATGGATGGAAAGGTGGAAACCTTTAAAGCTAGATTGGTAGCTAAAGGGTATACACAGAAAGAAGGTATCGATTACGAGGAAACCTTCTCTCCTGTGGCCATGCTTAAATCCATTAGGATACTCTTATCCATTGCAGCATCTTTAGATCTAGAGATTTGGCAAATGGACGTCAAGACAGCTTTCCTTAATGGAAGTCTTGACGAGAGCATCTACATGATGCAACCAGAGGGATTCATTGAAAAGGGCCAAATGGAAAAGGTATGCAAGTTGCAGAAATCCATATATGGATTAAAGCAAGCATCCAGATCCTAGAACATAAGGTTCGATCAAGCTGTCAAAGGTTTTGGATTTATTCAGAATCTTGATGAACCTTGTGTATACAAAAGGATTAAGGGCGACAAGTTGGTTTTCCTGATTCTTTATGTTGATGATATACTACTCATCGGAAACGATGTAGGTTTATTGACATCAGTAAAAGAATGGTTAGCAAAACAATTTGATATGAAGGACTTAGGAGAAGCAAGTTTTATTCTAGGTATCCAAGTTATAAGGGATAGAAAGAATAGAACGATTGCATTATCCCAAGCTTCATACATAGACAAGATCTTGTCTAGGTTTTCCATGCAGGATTCCAAGAAAGGTATGTTACCTTTCAGACATGGAATCAAGCTTTCTAAGGAACAAGTTCCTAAGAATGAGCATGAAGAGCAATTCATGAGCAGAGTTCCATATGCCTCGGCGGTTGGAAGTCTCATGTATGCAATGCTCTGCACTAGACCAGATATTTGTTTTGTTGTTGGCATAGTTAGCAGGTTTCAATCGAAACCTGGTCCTGATCACTGGACGGCAGTCAAGCATATTTTCAAGTATCTTAAGAGAACGAGAGATAATATGCTTGTATACTCTGGAGGGGATTTGATTCCCGTTGGGTATACAGATTCTGATTTTCAATCAGATTCTGACTCCAGAAAATCCACATCAGGGGCTGTGTTTACTATTGGAGGAGGAGCAGTTATATGGAGGAGTATCAAGCAATCTTGTATTGCTGATTCCACCATGGAGGATGAGTATGTTGCTGCATACGAGGCTGCCAAAGAGGCTGTTTGGCTCCGCCAATTCTTGATTGACTTGGAAGTGGTTCCTAGTGCGAATAAGCAGATCACTATCTACTGTGATAACAGTGGAACAGTGGCTAATTCGAAAGAACCAAGAAGTCACAAGAGAGGTAAACACATTGAAAGGAAATATCATCTTTTAAGGGAGATTGTTCAAAGAGGTGACGTGACGATTACCAAAATCGCGTCAGCAGAAAATCTAGCGGATCCCTTCACAAAGGCTCTACCTTATAAGAGTTTCGATGGGCACCTAGAGAACATGGGCTCGAGAGATATGACACATTTGCTATAGCGCAAGTGGGAGATTGTTAGGATTATGCTCAATAGCAAGAGTGTAATAGTGTAATTAACAATCTTTTTCATATTCATAAAGTGATTTCTGTTTTAAACAAATCTTATAGCATTTATAGTTTAATAATTGTTAAAGTAAATAATCATAAGGTCTAAAGACTATGAGAAAAGAAGAATTGTTCATACATCTGGATATGTATGTGGTAGACACAATTCTTTAGTTAGTCTTGAATATCGTTCACAACTTAAGTTAAAGGTTGGGCACCTCTATCTTGTTAAAGTTGTAGAATTCTTTTGCTAGCATTTGAGTGGGATCAAATGAGATATGATGAGTCTAAAATCATCGGAGTGTCTTCGAGCAAAAGAATCTAGTGCACTGGGTGCATTGAACAGGATCACAATGAAATACTTTATCTATAACCGTCAGTAGATAAAAGTAATTTCATTATCAGGACAATCGGAGAGTCTATCTCAATCCTGAGATAAATGATGGACTTATGGTTACAGGTGATATCATTTGAGCTATCAATGAGTACGATTATATCGCATAGTCTATCCTCGATAGTTTGATGATATTCATTTGTTAATCGATAGAGGACTTCATTTATAGATATGGACATCGTGGCTCCATTTATTAAATGAGAGTATAATATCATCATATGGATGTTTTGAGGTAATTGGATATTAAATCTCAACGTTGAGTTTTCAATAGTGTCTGTTGAAAACATGGCTTCTGGACAAGTCAAAATATCCAAGTTCAAAACGTGGTCATATGAGTCAATATGGTAACTTGGAGAGTTATAGGCGGTCTATGAACTCTTGGCGATTACTGATATTAATCACGAGGATACACTATCTCCAATATGATTGTCTAGGGTATGAATGAGGAAGCATCTTCCTTTTCTGTCTTTATTTAAGAGTTCAATTTTAGCTCTTTAGTGGAATGAGCTAAAATTAATGGATCGGACCTAAGTGAATCATTTGTTGATTGTGATTAGGTTATGTCTATTGGAGCTTAAATTTAGATAGCCCGCCAAGATCCCCAATCCACACGGACTTGCATGGATCACTTATTATATTCTACCGGACCAATTTAGGGTCCATCTAGAATTGCAATTTAATGTATTAAGAATATAATATGCACATTATTTATATAATGGGCTGCACAATTATATTTATATATTAATGGATGACATGTGGGCTTGTTTCTTTTAGTAAGAATGGGTCTAGTTCACATGTGGGCTTTTTATTTAAAGTCCTATGGATTTAATGAAATAAGAAAAATAATATTTGGCCCAATGTATTTATGTGGGGCGGCAACATGCTATAATGGCATTTAATATTATTTTGTTTCATTATTTAATTAAAAAAAGAATTAATTAATTTATTAATTAATTGTTTAATTAAAGTAACAAATCTTTTCTAAACAGGAAATATGATTCCTATTTGTATACTATTGGTAGTAGTATAATTAAATAGAAAGACTTGTTTGACAAGGAAAATAAATAATTAATTTTATTTATTTAATCAAATAGGAAGTCTTTTTATTTTAGTCAAATAAGGAATAAAAGATTTATGAGTTTGATTAGGTTTTGGAAATCTTTTCTAAATAGGAATTAGGGTGCAATTCAAACTAATTAATTTTGTTTGGAAATTGCGGCAACCCTAATTATTTTAGGAAGAGAATTCGGCCAACCCTAAAAAAAGGAAGAAGAGAAATTTCGGCCACATATATATGTACACATATAGATTTCGGCCACCACTTTAAGGACTAGGGTTTTTGGTGCAGAATTTTCTTCTTCTTCTTCTTCTCAACTCATAGTTAGAGATCTATTATTCTACTAAAAACAAAAGGAACATATATTATTCTTTGATTGTATTCTAGTTGCTTATTCATCAATAAGCTTGTGAATACTATATCGATCTAGGTTCACGCGAGTTTCGATCATAAGATTGAGAACTCAAAAGTGACCGGAATAATCTTAGGTTTCTTTAGATTGTTTTTGGGACTAACGAATCAAGAAAAGTTTGTTTAATCCAATCACAGGTTTGCAATTCAAAGAAAGGGAGACCACGCTCCTAGGTGATCCACGTTCGTGCTAGGATTGAAGATCTTGCGGATTACCATCGACGCAAGTCAATCGGATCACGCGACAAGAGGTATTAATCTTTTGTTTATTTTTATATATCTTTAATTAATCAAAAGGGTTTAAGGTTCATAAAATTGGTAAAATTTTAAAAGCTACTCAAACTATTTTTTTTAGTCTCGCTTCCGCTGCGGGTACAATTTTTCCTTACATCATCTACGTAAAGGACTAGGAAAACTACTTTCTTGTCAATGATCTGCTTGTAAACATAAGGCTTTTCGACGTTTTACTCGAAGCCATAGGTTTTGATAGCAGTATCAAACCTAATGTTCCAAGATCTAGATGCGTGCTTTAGTTCATAAATTGACATTTGCAACTTGCAAACCTTTTGCTCTTCATTTTGGGACACGAATCCCTCTGGTTTCATCATGCAGATGCTCTCATCAAGATTGTCATTCAAGAATACAGTTTTGACGTCCATTTGCCAAATTTCATAATCGAAATGGGCTACAATGCAGACGAATCATTGCATAGAAATAAACATAAGTATTTTATTCGGGCAAGGTCATTCACTTTAATTATTTAATTATTTATTAATATTTTCTTTTGGTCAATCGTTGAATTGAATAAAATCAACTGAAACGGGAATCATTCTAGAAAGCATCTTTCTTTTTCTTTTTTAATCACACACCGTGTAAATTGTGATACTATGATACTATGATACTATGTGCTAATAATATGATACTAAATAAAAAGTCATAAAAAAACTTTGTGTTTTGTTGAAGTCAAAAAAAGACAAAAATAACAAATTGAAAAAAATAAAAAAATAAAAACTAATAAATAACGGAGCAATACCGATTTATTGGAAGAGGATCGGCATTGCTCCGTTATTTTCAAAAACTCGTATACATGAAGATCGAAATCTTATCCATTTGTAGAAGGAGCTTCAATAGCAGCTAGGTCTAGAGGGAAATTATGAGCATTACGTTCATGCATCCTTAAACATAGCCATCGACGAGAAGGTCTCTTTAAAATCGACCCCCTCCTTTTGGCTATAACCCTTTGCCACTAGCCTTACCTTAAAGATCTCTACCTTTCTGTCTACTCCTCTCTTTCTCTTATACCCTATGAGTTTTTTCACATCAGGTAAGTCTACAAGTTCCCAGATCGAGTTGCAGTACATGGACTCTATCTCGAGATTCATGACTATAAGTCATTCTTCTTTGTCAGAATCTTCCATTGCATGTTTAAATGCCAATGGATCGTCCACACTATAATTAGACACCCTATGCCTCTCCAATACCTAAATAGTGATAAGGTTGTCGTATAACCCTCCCACTATGTTTAGGTGGTAATGTGATCTGGCTAGGAACCGTCTGACTATCAGACGTTAATGGAACAACAACTTTGTCAACAACTTTTGTTGACTTATCACTGGTCGAACCATGTTTCAATTCATTTAATACAATTTTATTCATATAGTTTTCCTCAAGAAACGTTGCGTTTGTCGATACAAACACTTTGTTTTCTTGTGGACTATAGAAGTATCCTCCACTAGTCTCTTTTGAATATCCTACGAATAGGCATACTTGTGAACAAGGTTCCAACTTTCCACATTTGTTCTTCAGTACATGTACTGGACACCCCCATATGCGAAAATGTCACAAACTAGCTTTATGACCATTCCACAACTCAAGAGGAGTCTTAGGAACATATTTGGATGGAACTACATTCAATATATAGGCTGCAATTTGTAGTGCATATCCCAAAAAAAAAAATTGGTAATAATGAGAAACTAATCACAGACATGTAAAATGTCAATCTCTAACTGACTTAAAGATCCACCTTTTATTAGTCTATCTATCCTATCAAGGTTGATGTGGCTAAGTCATAGATGCCATAGATATGTTTCATTATTTAGAGAAATCTTTTGTCGTTTTGTTTTAGGTTTTTCAACTTTAAACAATTCATTGTTAAGTGTTGATGTATGAAATGATGGTCTCAAAACATAAAAGTTATTTTCAATCAAACCAGAACAAATATTCAATCTATTTCTAGAAACAATAACTGATTTACTATTAAAAGAAACTGAATATAAACGTTCCAATAATCTGAATAAAGAAATCAAATTCTTTGAAAATCCAAGAATGTAATAAACATTATTTAAAGAAAGAAAACAACTATTAAATTGAAGTCTGACTTCTTCCACTGCTTTTGCTGAAACAACATCCCATGTTCCAACATGTATTGAGAAGGCCGCATTATCTATCTCTGTCCAAGAATCAGTCATTTGCAAAAAAGAACAAACATGGTTAGTTGCCCCTGAATCTACTATCCAAGGTGAAGACTCATCTTCCACTAAACATTATTCAATGACAAGTAAATCTGATTTACCTTTCACTTTCTTTTTCTTAGAGAGCTCCTCGAGGTACTGTGGTCAATTCCTCTTCCAATGTCTAACCTTGTCTCAATGGAAATACTTCCCTTTTGCTTTGTCGGTTATGGTGCTCTTCTTCTTACTTTGGACTTGCGTTTTCTTGGGCTTAGCCTTTGCCTTGCTGGCAGACTTTTTCCTCTTCGTAGATCCAAAAGAAGATGATTCAGCAACATCTGCCTCACTAGTCTTACTTTTGTTGTCCTTAGTCATGGACTCAAAAGTTGTGAGCTCATTAAGCAACCGAGTCAGAGTGAACTTCAACTTTTTCATCCCATAGTTGCTTTTGAACTGATCAAAGCTCTTTGGAAGAATTGTCAGTATGATGCTCACTTGGCTAGGCTCATCTATGGCCCTACCATTGACTTCAACTGTATTGAAATGAGACATCATGCTCAGGAGATGTTCCTAAACTAATGCTCCCTTATTCATAGGAGAAATCATTACGGAACGAACAACTTCATGTCACTTTTGCCTAGAAGGTTGCCTAAACATGGCCTATAATGACTTTTCATCTCATATGCTATAGTCATTGCTTCGTGCTTTGAAATAAGCACATCGGTCATGCTAGCTAACAAATAAATGCGGGCATTTTCATTATCTGAAATCTATTTTTCGTGGGCCTCACAAACAGTTCGTGCTGCGTTGGGTGCAAACTGCAGAGGACAATCCTCTGTATGCATAAATTTTAGGTCTTTGGTGACCAAGATTGCATTAATGTTGTTTTTCCATTTTGCATAATTATCCCTGGTTAATTTTTTCATTGGCAGGTATTTGACGTAAAACATAAGACATTGCTAAAAAAACATAAATAAAAATAAATTCATTCACTCATACATTTAAATCATATGTAAAGTATCCGGCATATAGTTAAACATGATGTATGAACACGTTTAATGAACAAGAAAAAAATCCCTAAAAAGGTTACTATGCCACAACAATCCAACATACCACAAGCAAGTGCCGCCTTAGGGTCGGTCAAGTACTTGCATGTTGGATCGAGACATTCTCAATTAAATGATATACCAGAATAACTCTTTATTCTTATATTATTTAACCATCGTTTATTTTAGTCAAGATTTTAATTAACTATTTAATTTAAATCCTTGTGAGTGTAACCCATTATTTTAGATCTCATGAATTTAACTTGAGAGTTGTTACCTTAGGCTCAGTCAATTCCAAAATACATCTAGAAATTCTATCCATTAGGAAGTTAACCTTGGTATTGACTCTTATGGAGACCCTCCTTAGGGAGGACGAAAACAAAGCAGTCTCTAGGCCCCACTTGAATCTCATAGTGTTAAACTAATGATGGAGACTGCGGGATACAATATTATATATCCATCTCCCATTCACTATTTATGGTTAGGGTTTTCTAATGCACCTAGATGAACCTAGACTAAATGGCTAAGAAGAATCTAGCTCTTTTAGGTTATGTTACTAGAATCTTATCCTATTAACATTTAATAATAAACCAGATTTTTAACTATTAAAAACTAATTTATTATTCAAATTCTAATCTATGTACTATTTTAATAGTACATAGATTAGAATTAAATGTAAGAATTACCAAGTTTTAACTTTAAAACTAAAAACACGTTATGGGGGTACAATTATTATTAAGACCTTAATCAAATTAATCTTAATAATAAGTTGGGCTTTACTAATCTAACTAATTAAACTCTTTAATGAAAGATTAGTAATTAATGATAATTACCAAGTTTTTACTCTTAAAAACTAATCTCATTATTAATAGCCATTTATGTGATTATTCAATTTTAATCATATTAAAAATAATAAACAACATAAGTATAGGCACTTCTAATCTATATGGCATAAGTATGCATGACAATGCTTTAATCATCTCATAAATAAAACATACATGAGTTGACTGAGTACGATGAGCTATCTAACCTATAAAAAATAAAATAAAATAAAAAATCTAATTACAAAAATTAACCCAAGGCATTCCTTGGTTTTCTTGTAATCTCTCTTTTCTTCAAGTCCATCTTCTTATATCTTATGGGCTTTTAATCAAGTCCAACTTGATTAATCCTTTTTTTTTTTTTTTTAAGTGATCCATCTCATGAATCAAAAACTAAGGCCTAAATGTTACACTAACATTTATCGGAGGCCCAAAGTGTTTAAAAAAACATATCGGCCCATACATGCTTCCGAATACACAACCCTAATGTCACGAACACTCGGCCTTGCGCTTTCACACGTATCCATCATTCACACGAAGGAGCTGTCCGTACCCTTTGCACGAGCAAGGTGCGCCAAAGCGCATGAAACTAATATTACGCGTATGTCTAATACAATCTACATGTGGGTGAATGGGTTGTTAATCGATTATTACCAATTTTTCGATTAGTCAATGTTAACATATAAAGACCCATAAATGATAAATGACTTAAATGCATATGGGTGAGGATTAGAGAGTCAATCAATGAAGCTTAAAGAGCTTCTCTCTCAACTAGGTGTTAGAGATTTTCTAACAACCTAATTGTCAACACAACAACACATAAACATTCAAAAGCTTAACTAGTTGATTAAAAGACAATCTATCAACCTAGTCAACAATAAATCACACAAGAATGTTTATGACTTAGCTTTTTAGGCAAAAATGACCTAATCAATTAAGCTATCAAAATACAAACCCAATTATGTCATCATTCATTAATAAATGCATTCAATAAAAGATTTCTACAAGTCATATGCAATAAAAATGAACTCTTGGACTTTAAGAACAATAGACAAAGATGAAATATTTGTTCTTACTTACCAAGTCAAGATTGATGAAGACCCATGTATGATTGATGCAATGGATGCATGAGGTTTGGGTTTGGAGAATCAAAGAAACAAGCTTGAAGATTTCTCTATAGAGGAGCTCCAACCTTTCTCTAAAATCTAATATTTTAAGCTCTCAAAGGGCCAAGAGAGGTAAAAGATTAATATATATGCTGCCCTACACAAAATGACATCTTTTTGGCCATAGACAACAAAAACCCATCAAAAACCACTCTAAAAGCCACAACTGTCATGAGAGCAGTTTCCACTGGTGAGCTAACCAACAACACCTCCAGATTTGAGTGACCCGAAACATGACCAAATGACATTGAAACATTTCATATAATATACCATTGGAAAGGTATGGAAGTATACTTTCTACTCCAATTTACAAAACAAGATTTGGATATCTGTAGAAAAAGTTATGGTTAATTGAGTGACTAAAGGTCAGATTTAGATAAAAATAGAGTTGCCCTGTTTTAGAGATCTATTTGGAGATTTCAAAACCAATCCAAACAGTCATGAAATATTACGAATAATATACTGTTGAAAAGATATGGGTGTCTAGTTTGTACATAAATTTTCAAAACTCATTTTGAAACTTTTTATAAAATGTTATGGTCACAAGACCATGCAAAGGTCAGTATTGAAAACACTTGAAAAATTGAAATCCAATCTTTTGAAACTAGACACCTTACTCCATTGAACCACACCATATCTAACACTTATCCAAGAGAAGAGTGGGACCTCCTCAAATGGTCAACCATCACGCTAAGACATGCACACCATCGTGCAAGCGCAGACGTTTCTCTGATTACACAAACGGAAACGAATTACATCACACAAAACCACACTTAGATCTAACAATGAAGTGTAAGTGTGATAGTGTAAAGTATGCACATAAATAAGCAATTAGAACACAAGTGCAAGATGAACAAAGCATACATGTAGTGTGTGTGTGTGTGCATCTAAACTCTTCAAGAGGCAAAGTCAAGGGAATATACCTTTCGCTCTTAAAGTCATGGAGATGCTTGGAAGTTTTCCATGATAATCATCAAGAAGACCTAATCTACCCATTACACAATCATCCCCAATGTGGTATGTCATGAAATAAGCCGATCACAAAATAGAGATCCTTACAGCGCGCAGCCCTTGCTTCTGCGTATGCCGTGCAGAGCACAACCCTTGCACGTGCGCCAACCATGCACGACACCCATGTTTTGCACAAGACCAGTGCAGCTAGTTGCACCAAAATGTGCACCATGCGCATAGCAACCCTTGCCTTGCACAAGACCAGCGCAGCTGGTTGCCATGCGTGCAGTAGCCCTTGCATATACATGTGCGACTGCCGAGCTATTCCTTCTTTCTTCATGTGTTCTCGAATCATCTTCTTCATACAATGTTACAAAATCATATCACAACAAAAGAAATTTACATAGAACGATTACATCCGAAAAAAAGGATAAAATTAATTATTACAACCCGGAAAAAAATTAACTAAACTCATTGTACCATATAATTAACGATCAACCATGTTTATATAAAAAAATATATATAAACATCATACGACCCTAGATTATGCCTACACATATCATACATATCAAAAAAAAATTGAAAACTATTTAACATATTCTTGTAAATCAAAAATTGGCTCTAATACCAACGGAAAATTCAAGAGTTAAGATCGATAGGTTATAAATTTTTTATCATCTTTGGACCTTTTTGTATACACGAACATGAGGAAGAGATTTGTTTTCATACCTTTGAAGAACACTCCTCATTTTCTTTTCCATCCTTTACCATTAAGCCTTCTGAGCTATGTCCTGCGATCTAGCAATTGTGTGTGTGGGCACGTCACGAATTCTGGGAGCAATTGAATGGAAGCTTGTGAGATCCAGAAGACAACCCTTTGTCTCCTCTTGTGAATTCGGACAAGGTAGGGAGAAGAAAAAAATTCTTTTTTCTTTTCTCTCTTATGTTGCCGCACCACTCTTGTCTCTCTAGGCTTTCAGTTTTACTTTTCCTGTTAAGTATATCCTATATACTAGAATCCAAGGGTTTAGTAAACCAAGTCAAAATAGGATTATAAATCCTTTTTAATTCAGTCACAACCAAGGTTTTTGAACCTTTGACCTCTTTAAGGCAAATAAAAATAATCTCTTACTATTTTATTCTTTTGCTCTTGTCAAGGTTTGAAACCGAAATCTCCAAATAACAATTAATAATTCTTAATTACTAATATGTCAATTCAATAATAATATTATTTTATAATATTTAATTAATCAAACAAATAATATATTAATTAAATAATCATATCATTTAATTAATTCCCAGAATATATTTAAGTTACTTTCGTAACATAATTAATTGGACCATCCAATTTTTCGTGAGCCTTGTTACTATCAATCGTAAAGGGTTAGCAAAGGGACCTAACGGACCCACAGTTTTGAGCTCCAATAATACTTAAAAAAATGAATTAAACTCTTTAATTAATATTTCACTATTATTAACCTCGGAGTTATTCCACTAAAAACCCAAGGTTGTACTCTCGTAACTGTAGATATTTTACACAGCCAAATTATCAGTGTCCATCGATATAGCTATTACATATGGTATGATTCTCCACAAGTAGTTCATAATTAGAGCTAGGTCATAAAGTCAGTTATACCTCTCTAATTATATCATTTCATTTAAGTACAAAAATTCTCTAATGAACAATTATATCCTTTGTTCCTTTATGGAAGAAAGAGAGCGCTCTTAATCGTTCAAATCATGAATCAGCCCTTAAGGGAACTACAATTTACTTCTCGCAGGATTGGATTCCTTTATTGTGTGCATACCTTCCTAGTCACAAGCCAAACCGTGATTCTAATATACGGAGTAATTGATCAAGAATGCTACTCCGATCTTACCTATGGTATGTCAAGAAACACGATCTAACTTGAAGGAGTAAACAACATACTAAGGATTTAGATCATCCATATACAACCATCCTTTGTCAATATGTATGAATCATTTCAACTAACGGATCTTAGTGATAGATTCATATAGATCATGGCCCAGTCCTATATGATCACATCATATAAAGTGCCTCCATTCTCATATCACCATATGAGTAGTCTAGGATAAGACCACTGTACATTACGGAATGGACCGCAGTTGTAGATTAACCATAAATAAAGTACCCAACTTTATTTGCTTTCTACGGACTCTTTAGATTGAATGTCTCAAAATGAATTCCTCTGTATATGATATTCATATAATCAATTTGAGATTACATTTAGCAATCTCGGATGTTTAGCACATATAATATAAACATATGAGTCATGTTAATTGAATGAAATAACTACTTTTTTTATTAATGAATTTATATCATTTACAAATTACAAACTTTAGGGCATAATTCCCAACACACACAATGTTATTTTTTCTAGTTTACAGTCCACAAAAAAATGACATCACATGAACATATGAAATGTATGGATCAAATACACTCCACGAAGAACTAGACTTCGGCATTAAAGAACACAAAATAAGGTTGCCTAGTTCTTAACATGAACAAAACCTAGAGCATGTAAAACACCAAAAACATGCCAAATCCAGTGAAACAAATTATGGTGTGTTCAATATTAATCTAGAGGGGGGGTGAATAGATTTTATTCAATTTTACCAAATTTTCGTTAATGGTCAAGATTACGAAAATGCCCTTTACTAGTCAATATAAAATAGCAAGTGTAATATGGTGCGGAAATTAAAAGACACTTGATATTTACGTGGAAACCCTCACGGGAAAAACCACGGGCTATGTAAGTGAGCCACACTCGAACCTCGAATCCACTAAATGTGTTAAACGATTACAACCTAATCCCGGAAGTAATCACACACCTACCTAATCCCGGTATAAGTGAACCTAGTCCTAATGCTTGTGATTTATGCAACCTAATCCCGGAAGCAACACAAGACTTAGTTCTCAATGAAGAGAAAACAACCTAAGTGAATATATGAAATACTCAAAATGCAACAAGAGCAAGGCAACTCTATATGCTTACCTAGAATGATGATATATCAATGAAATCAATCCTAGATATCAAAAGCTAAATGACATATCATAAAGCTTAGCTAATCAAGATTCAACAAGACCTAGATAGCTATCACAATACAACACTCAATCATATTCATCACAACCAATCTCTATCTTATATCTAGCATGTGAACATAAATCATACAATAAGATAAAGAGATAACTTGACAAGAAAGAAACTAAACTTAGATGAAGTTAGTCAAAATCTTACCAAGAAAGATGTGATGATGCAAAACCATACATGGATGAGTCCTAAATGGTCATGAATGATCCTAGATAAACTTTGATGATCAAAGGAAATGGTTTGAGTGTTTAAAGGTGAGTTCTTGATGATTTTTCTCTTGAAAAATGTTCTAAGAGAAAAGTATGAGATTTGGAACTCTTGAAAACGACCTAGTAATGAAAGAGGCATATATATAGTGTGCCAAAGTGAAGTGGTGTCGTTTTGAAAAAAATGCAAAAGACCGCTGATTCTGCGCCCTTGATTCTGCGGCCTTGGCAGCATAACACAAGGCGCAGAAACACACTTGACGCTTTTGCGGCATGATTCTGCGGCCACGGACCGCAGAACACAAGGGCGCAGAAATGCACCTGCCAAATTTTGCGGCCCCTAAATGCAAAAATCAAGGGCGCAGAAAAGGGACCAGAGAGTATGAATTCTGGACCTTATTCTGCGGCCTCATTTCTGCGGCCTTGACCGCAGATCAGGGCGCAAATTGCACCTGATGGAGCATCCTAAAATCTAACCATGCTATGCAATACTAAGCAAGATGCAACCAAATAAACATGCATGAAGAGAGATGATATAGGCAATAATGCATACACAAAATAAATACACAACACATTCAAGAATGAGAATTATGCAAGTGTTGTGTGTGTGTGCATCTATTTCTCTTCATTGTAAGAAACACTAAGTATTATACCTTTGGAGTGCTTCTTCCCTTGAGGTCTTGAAAAGGGCCTTTGAGCATGATCTTCAATCACCTAACTACCCTTACAATTCAAACCCCCAATATGTGGTTTGTCTACGAAATAAGCCAATCAACAATGGGAATCCTTACAATCTCCCCCTTTGGCTATTTCGTGACAAAACCACCACTCACATTGATCCTCACAAGATAAATGAAACTACGGGAAATTCTACATTACAAATTACAAAGAGATAAGAAAATAAAACTTCAAGTCTTCAATCTCTTGTAGAATAACCAAACCTTCAAAACAATTAGATTACACTTCCAAAGCAAGTGTATGTGAGATGATCAAGTGAAAGAAAAACAAGCATTTGCATATGAATCTTTTAACCACAATATCATGCAATGTATGAGTATGCAATGCTCCCCCTCAAAGGGTTACTCCCCCTCAAACCATAAACTCCCCATATGCACAATTGCTACAACAATTAGCAACTCCCCTTACCACATCCTACTCCCCCTTTTTGTCATGATATAGGCAAAGGAGTAGTCCCCAACCGGGTCACTCATAGCAAAGAGAGAAAGAAGCATACAAGATAATGCATAGTTAAATAAGCCACTTTATGCACTCAATTAATTGGAGAGAATCAAGGAGATTTAGTTTTATTGAAAATGTGTGAAATAAAAATGCTTTGCAAACAAGACATGTTGCATTCAAGTCCAAAATACAATGGTATTTGGCAAAGCAAATGACAAAAGTTTCAAATAGAATTCAAACCAATTTTACCATTTGTCATGAGAAAAGCAAGAATATAGAGAATTTATTGATTTTCATTTTTAACAACAACTATATCCAACTTTATAAGCGAAACATGGCATGAGCGACTTTGCACCCTATTTGATTTTTCCGGGTATGAAACCCGTATGATAGTAACCATGTTCAACAAATAAAGAAAGAGAGACTTTGAATGGATACATGATCCTTTATCAATTTTAGTCTCACTAGCTTTTTCACACATTGTTTTGCTTTTAAGAATATGCAATCATCAATTCATGCTTTTTCAACTTTGCATGGCATATGAATTTCATGCTTTTCATATGTCATTAGCATGTTATCAAAGAATCATCATGTCATGGAAATAACTATAGGTCATTCAAATCATACTTCCTATGAAAATTTCCTAGTCCAAAAATGCATGTTTGAACATAAATATGACATGGATTGAAAACAAAGCAAGGTTCACACTTATTGAGATAAAAGCATATATACATATGTCCAACCAAGCTTACTTCAAGCAATTAAAAGAGAAGCACAAGATTTTTCAAATAATTTGCATGCATCAAGTATACAAAAAGCTCTCTTTGCTTGAGTTCCCCTTATGGGGTCAATAACTAGAACTCATCACTCCACAAGACATATTCCAATAGATCTACTAAGAGTTTTAAATCGAGTAGCATCTACAGGTTTTGTAAACAAGTCGGCTAGTTGATCATTTGTACCTACATGCTCAAGTACAATGCATTTATTTTCAACTAGTTCTCTAATGAAATGATGACGGATGTCAATATGCTTAGTTCTAGAATGTTGAACCGGATTCTTGGAAATATTAATAGCACTCATGTTATCACAAAAGAGAGTGAGTGTACCTTGGTTGAATCCGTAGTCTACTAGCATTTGCTTCATCCAAAGGAGTTGTGTGCATCCACTCCCCGCGGCTATGTACTCGGCCTCCGCCGTGGACAAGGAAATTGAGTTTTGCTTCTTGCAAAACCAAGAAACAAGATTGTTTCCAAGGAAAAAGCAACCGCCCGATGTGCTTTTCCTATCATCACAATTTCCGGCCCAATCCGCGTCACTAAAGCCTACAAGACTAGCATTAGTGTCAAATGAGTACCAAATCCCATAGTTAGAAGTCCCATTCACATATCGAATGATTCTCTTGACACAAGAGAGATGGGACTCCTTGGGATCGGATTGGTACCTTGCACACACACCCACACTAAAGGATATGTCGGGCCTACTTGCGGTCAAATAAAGCAAGCTTCCTATCATACCCCTATAAAGTGTTTGTTCTACACTTTTACCACTAGCATCTTTGCTTAGTTTCAAAGTGGTGCTCATGGGTGTGTTACAATGTTTGGCTTTCTCAAGACCAAACTTCTTCACTAGGTTTTTGGCATATTTGGCTTGGGATATGAAGATCCCATCACTTAATTGCCTAATTTGCAAACCTAGGAAGTAACTAAGCTCACCAACAAGACTCATCTCAAATTCATGAGACATAACATCAACAAATTGTTGGACTTTGGTGTTGTTGGTGGATCCAAACACTATATCATCAACATATATTTGAGCTATAAAAAGCTCATCATTGTCTTTCTTGATGAATAGTGTCTTGTCAACACTACCTCTTGTGTAGTCATTGTTGACAAGAAATTGAGTGAGGCGCTCATACCAAGCCCTCGGTGCTTGTTTCAACCCATAAAGAGCCTTCTTGAGGCGATAGACATGATTGGGGTGGTGTGCATCCACAAACCCTTTGGGTTGCTCAACAAACACTTCCTCTTGCAAGAAGCCATTGAGGAAGGCACTCTTAACGTCCATTTGGTGCAATTTGAACTTGTGCACACAAGAGATGGACAAGAGAAGCCTAATGGACTCTAGGCGGGCAACGGGAGCAAAAGTCTCCTCAAAGTCGATACCCTCAATTTGAGAGTACCCTTGTGCAACAAGTCTTGCCTTGTTACGCACTATGTTGCCATCCTCATCGGATTTGTTCCTATATATCCATTTTGTGCCTATGACATTAGTGGTCTTAGGCCTAGGAACTAGAGTCCAAACCTCATTCCTTTCGAATTGGTTTAGCTCTTCTTGCATGGCTAGAACCCAAAACTCATCATTTAGAGCTTCATCAATCTTTTTGGGTTCTATTTGAGAGGTGTAGCATGTAAAGCTAATAAGATTAGCTAATTGCCTTCTAGTCCTAACACCCTCATTCACATCTCCAATAACATCCTCATTGTTATGGAGTCTTCTAACCCATGGAGTGGGTTCATTAGAGTCCAAGTTAGGAACTCTATCAATAGGTTGTGTGTTCTTATCAACAACATTAGATGTCCCCACATTAGGAGTCACAACAACCTTCTCCAAAGGAGGATCATCACTAAAAATAACCTCCTCCTCATGATTACTACACTTGAGCCTTTCATCATCAAATACAACATTAGATGATTCCATAACACTTAGAGTTTTCTTATTGAAAACTCTATAGGCTCTACTATTTAAGGCATAGCCAATAAATATACCCTCATCACTCTTGGCATCAAATTTGCCAAGTTGATCTCGGTCATTTAAAATGAAGCATTTGCTTCCAAATGTGTGGAAGTAGCTAACATTTGGCCTCTTGCCTTTCCATAACTCATAGGAGGTATTCCTAGTACCGGGCCTTAGAAAAACTCTATTTCCTATATAACAAGCCGTGTTGATGGCTTTGGCCCATAGATTCCTAGGCACATTGTTGCTAAGCAACATCACACGGGCCATCTCTTGAAGGACCCTATTTTTCCTCTCAACAACTCCATTTTGTTGAGGTGTCCTAGGAGCCGAAAACTCATGGGAGATACCTATACTATCACAATAGGTTTCAAAGGAAGCATTCTCAAATTCCCTCCCATGGTCACTTCTAATCCGTTTTATGCTTTTAATGTTAGAATTCATTTCATTTTGAAGTTTAGTACAAAGCATTTTAAACTTATCAAAAGTTTCGGATTTTTCTCTAAGAAAATATGTCCATGTGAACCTAGAGAAATCATCTACACAAACAAAAATGTATCTCTTTCCACCCAAGCTCTCGGTTTGCATAGGACCCATAAGATCCATGTGGAGAAGCTCTAGGGGCTCCTTGGTGGAGAGATACTTGCCCTTTTTGTGCATGCTTTTAGTTTGTTTTCCTTGTTGACAAGGTCCACAAATACCATTGGCTTTCTTCCCTAGCTTAGGGAGGCCACGCACACATTCAAACTTTCCAAGGGCCCGTAGATCCCGAAAGTTCATGTGGCCAAGTCTTTCATGCCACAACTCAATTTGCTCATCCTTGGACACATTGTTTGAGACTATTCTAGCTTCAAGACAATAGCAATTGTCGCTAGATCTCATACCTTTCAATAAGGTTTGTCCATTGGGCTTTAGGATAGAGCAATTATCTTTGCTAAACAAGACGGAATATCCTTCATCACTAAGATGAGAAATGCTAATCAAATTGGCTTTCAAGCCATCAACAAGTAAAGCATTAGATAAGGAGGGTAATCCAGGAACGGAAATGGTTCCGTTCCCTATGACTTTCTTTTTGGATCCATCACCAAAGGTGACATTTCCTCCTTCCTCCATAACAAGAGTCTCAAAGAAACTCTTGTTTCCCGTCATGTGCCTAGAGCACCCACTATCAAGGTACCAAAGATTAGAAGAATTTGCCTTTAAGGCCATTTGAGCAACATGGCAAACATTTTCATTCTTTCTAACCCACTTAAGAACAACATTTTCTTTCTTAATGGTCTTTGGTACATGGGCTCTAGTTGTCCTAGGATCATGCAAATAAATCATATCATTCCTAGGAACATGCATCTTGGCTCTAGTCTTTCTCTTCTCAATCATGCTTCTAGTACTACACATTTTAATATATCGAAAGCAATTTGGTCTTATGTGACCATTAAAACCACAAAAGTGACAAATGGGAATGAATTGAGGAATCATACCTTGTCTTTGAGCTTGCATAGGAGTCCTCCCATGTCTTTGTGGTTGAGAGGGTTCAATCCATCTTCTTTGTTGAACCGGTCTATCTTGCTTCCAATATTGGACTTGCATGATTGGCTTCTTCCCTTTTTGAGCCAATTGATAAGGAATGTTGGCTTGAGGTTGTCTCCTTGGTGCCATCTTCACTTGTGCACTTTTTGAGCTTTGTCCTAGATCTATTTTCTTCCTAGGAGTGTGCACCGGTGAGGCTTCTATGTTGCCCAAGCCCTTAACAAACACGGTCTTCTTAGAAGAGGTCTCTTGACAATCTTCAAACCCAAGACCTCTCTTGTCACATGGACTCTTTCCAACACCAAGCATGTGATCTAATTTTTTGGTGCTAGAGTCCATCCTAGTAAGTGACTTCTTAGCTTCAACAAGCTCCCTCTTCAAACCTTCTTCATTCCTCCTAGATAAAGCTAACTCCTCTCTTAGCTTATCTTCTCTCTTCTTAAATCTTTCCACTTCTTCACTTAAGTGGTCATTATGAGATGAAAGCTCAAGATTTTCTTCTCTCAACATCTTGATCTTCTTAGTGGTTTTCATCTCTAAGCTTCTAAACTCCTTAAGGTATTCAACTAACACCTCTTTCTCCACATATCCATTAGTGGAGTTAACATCGGAGTCATCTTCACTAGAATCGCTTTCCCTTTGACTCTCTTCCTCCTTTTCACTACCACTTTTGCTCTTGTGAGAGGAGGCAAAAGCTAGGAAGTTAGCCATGATGTCTTCATCATCCGAAGACTCATCTTCTTCATTTGAGTCATCACTACTTCCACTCCAAGTGGCGGCCATCACTTTTCCCTTCTTCTTTTCCTTGTGATTCGCACAATCGGGAGCAAAGTGACCAATTCCACCACACTCAAAGCAACGGACCCCTTTCCTTTCGGTCCTCTCTTGCCTTGGTTCAAACTTCTTGAAGGGACCCTTTTTCTTGTCTTGGCCTCTAAAACCAAATCCCTTCTTTCCAAACTTCATGACCTTATTGAATCTTTTCACAAATAAGGCCATGTCTTCATCCGAGTCATTCTTCACCTCCTTTTCATCCTTTGATGCTTTCAAAGCAATTCCCTTTTGCTTTTTAGGAGGAGTAGAGATAGGAGCTTTCCTAGACTCGTAAGCAAGAAGTCTTCCAATGACTTCGCTCGGCTTCATATCCTTATAGCCACTATTTTCCTCTAAAGCCGTCACCTTAGACTCAAATCTATCGGGAAGAGATCTCATAATTTTCTGCTTGATTCTCCTATCCGAATACGGGTCTCCTAGTTGATGACTTTGATTCACAATGTCCATCAACTTCACTTGGAAGTCATTGAAGTGCTCATGCTCTTCCATCCTAATGGTCTCAAAACTAGTTTGGAGAACTTGTAGTTTTGAATCCTTGACCACTTCGGTTCCTTCATGAGCCGTCTCTAGGATTTCCCATGCCTCTTTGGCAATCCTAGTAATTTGAACCAACTTGTATTGGTTCTCATCCATGGCACATAAAATGGCATGCATTGCCTTCCTATTCCACTTAGAAGTCTCAAACTCTTCATTAGTCCATTGTGCCTTAGGCTTGAGAACTTCTTCTCCACCACCCGTGGGAGTCATCATGGGAGGAGCGTATCCATCTTCAATGGCCATCCATGCCCTATCATGGATTTGGCATAGGTATGCCTCCATCTTTCCCTTCCATGAGGAGTAGTTATCACCGGTGAGGAGAGGAGGACGCGTGCTAGAAGCACCCTCGTTGTTGCCACCGTTTCCACTCATTGTAAATATGAATGAAATGAAATGAATGCAAAATGTATGAAAGAACAAAAATCACACAAATGCAAAACACACCAAAATGAGCAAGGATCACCTATGTATGTCTAGGAACCCGCTCTGATACCAATTGAAACAAATTATGGTGTGTTCAATATTAATCTAGAGGGGGGGTGAATAGATTTTATCCAATTTTACCAAATTTTCGTTAATGGTCAAGATTACGAAAATGCCCTTTACTAGTCAATATAAAATAGCAAGTGTAATATGGTGCGGAAATTAAAAGACACTTGATATTTACGTGGAAACCCTCACGGGAAAAACCACGGGCTATGTAAGTGAGCCACACTCGAACCTCGAATCCACTAAATGTGTTAAACGATTACAACCTAATCCCGGAAGTAATCACACACCTACCTAATCCCGGTATAAGTGAACCTAGTCCTAATGCTTGTGATTTATGCAACCTAATCCCGGAAGCAACACAAGACTTAGTTCTCAATGAAGAGAAAACAACCTAAGTGAATATATGAAATACTCAAAATGCAACAAGAGCAAGGCAACTCTATATGCTTACCTAGAATGATGATATATCAATGAAATCAATCCTAGATATCAAAAGCTAAATGACATATCATAAAGCTTAGCTAATCAAGATTCAACAAGACCTAGATAGCTATCACAATACAACACTCAATCATATTCATCACAACCAATCTCTATCTTATATCTAGCATGTGAACATAAATCATACAATAAGATAAAGAGATAACTTGACAAGAAAGAAACTAAACTTAGATGAAGTTAGTCAAAATCTTACCAAGAAAGATGTGATGATGCAAAACCATACATGGATGAGTCCTAAATGGTCATGAATGATCCTAGATAAACTTTGATGATCAAAGGAAATGGTTTGAGTGTTTAACGGTGAGTTCTTGATGATTTTTCTCTTGAAAAATGTTCTAAGAGAAAAGTATGAGATTTGGAACTCTTGAAAACGACCTAGTAATGAAAGAGGCATATATATAGTGTGCCAAAGTGAAGTGGTGTCGTTTTGAAAAAAATGCAAAAGACCGCTGATTCTGCGCCCTTGATTCTGCGGCCTTGGCCGCAGAACACAAGGCGCAGAAACACACTTGACGCTTTTGCGGCATGATTCTGCGGCCACGGACCGCAGAACACAAGGGCGCAGAAATGCACCTGCCAAATTTTACGGTCCCTAAACGCAAAAACCAAGGGCGCAGAAAAGGGACCAGAGAGTATGAATTCTGGACCTTATTCTGCGGCCTCATTTCTGCGGCCTTGACCGCAGATCAGGGCGCAAATTGCACCTGATGGAGCATCCTAAAATCTAACCATGCTATGCAATACTAAGCAAGATGCAACCAAATAAACATGCATGAAGAGAGATGAAATAGGCAATAATGCATACACAAAATAAATACACAACACATTCAAGAATGAGAATTATGCAAGTGTTGTGTGTGTGTGCATCTATTTCTCTTCATTGTAAGAAACACTAAGTATTATACCTTTGGAGTGCTTCTTCCCTTGAGGTCTTGAAAAGGGCCTTTGAGCATGATCTTCAATCACCTAACTACCCTTACAATTCAAACCCCCAATATGTGGTTTGTCTACGAAATAAGCCAATCAACAATGGGAATCCTTACATCCAGGATTTTATTCATGTTACTAAAAGCTTGAAAATATAGCATATTCATAAAGCACATATTCAAGACTTTAGAACTAAAACAAAAAATATTAGAATCATGAGATATGATCAATAAGATCCTCTAGCAATCATTTAGAGCACATATTCACAAATCAATCAATTAAATCCTAATAGGCTCTCAATATACAATTAATTGTGCTAATCCTAAATATGTTCAACTAAAGAGTTATAGCGCATGTAAAGGCTATCAATCATTCAAATACACTCAATTAAAGCACAAATAGCCCTAGATAATACACTAGTCACAATACAACTCACAAGCATGTGAAAACACAGGTTTTAAGAAAAACCTAAATCACATAGAAATCTCTAATTAAACACAACTAGCTTATAATTGAAGCTCTATCTCTTAATAGCATTTTTTAAAGTAACGTACACATAAATGAGAAGAAGACCCAAAGCATTTGATCATTTTAAAGAGCAAAACACAAAGATATTCAAATACTGACAACTTGTGTGCAGTCACGAAATCGGTGTGGAACCACCACAAAACTTTAAAAAATGAATTAAAGGTTGATTGGAGATGATAAAGGACTTTAATATGAAGATTCTCTAACTTGAATCACTCAAATCGGATAAGAGATGAGTTATGAGTGAGATATGGTGTTAGGAAGTTGAGAGAAAAATCTGGAAATTTTCTGCACAGTAGTTTTTTTTTTTTTTTTTTTTAAATGAAATGAGAGGGAGAGGAAATATTTAAAGGAAAAATGGTGGGAAGTGAGGTGGAGTGACATGGATCTCAGGTGGCAAGAAACACCTCTCCACGTCAGCTCCTGTTGGTTGCCAAAAAGGCAAACAAAAATAATAAAAACCTTGCAAGCGCACAAATCGTAAACAATAGCAAAACAGTTAAGTAAGGTTTGTTCCCAAGAAGAATTAATTGCCTACTAAAATAATAAGTTTATATCTATGACACTCTAGAACTCTAATCTAACTAAAAATATAAAAACAAAGACTCCAACTCACACACACGAATAGGGGGAGGGGGGGTTTGAATTGATTAATAAAACTAAAGAAAAATAAGTAAACAAGAAATAAAACACATCATAAAATCTAATTAGGAAAACATATGGAAAAAACACTAGTTTGGACATTCTATCTACCACTAAATAATTATCCAATCCATCGACAATAATGAAGGTAAAGATGTGTTAGGTTTTTGATTTTTGTTGGCATGTATTCCATATCAAAACGGTGTTTCTCTTGTATTAATTTGTGGTCTTAAGAATAATGATTCAAAGCTTCAAAGAAAAACTCGGCTACAGTTTATGCAGGATGGTGTCTTGAAAAGGGGAATAAGCTACATTGCTCATCAAATGTATAATTGACCTCATTCCTCTTACAAGGCAAAGTCACACACACACATGACATTCATTTGTGTCCCTGCATAGTTATACACTATTTGTATAACACATTCACACACTTGACAAAGTATGCACATGCATTAGATTTAATTTAACAAACATTGTGAAATTACATGTTCTAGGACTATCTCTAGGAAATGGCATAGTTGTGTGACCTTGTATTTATTTGTTTATGTTTTATTATTTTTGGGCTTGAACATGAACTCATATGATTCCTTATTGAGTCCTGGTCATTTCGATTACTCATTCATCAGGTTTCAAGTCCAAACTAAGAAGCTACACTACTTTACGTTCTCATTCGTTGAGTTGTCTTCATCGTCGTATAACGAGTTGAATTCTCAACCTTTTTGTCAAAGTTTCATAGTCATCTTTGTGCATGAGGGAGTCATGGTTTGTAATCCGAAGATGAATTCAAATTCAAAGTTTGGAGGCCCGAATACGGCCGAAGAATACAAGAGGAGCGCCAGGGAAGCAAGCATTGGCCAATAGCCAAGCTTGGTTGGGCACGTGAGGAGGTCGTGAGCCTCACAGCCTCACCACCTCTCTGCCCCTTGAGGCTCACGCACCTCTTATGGGGTACTGAGGTGGCTTCACGTGATTGGCTTCCCTTTCCTTCTCTTTCATCCTTTTTAAATTCCTCAATTCCCTCTCATTTTTATTCAAAGAAGAAAAAATTGAAAAACACATGTGCAGAATTTTCTCTTCAAACTTTCTCATGTTTTAGACACCATAACTTTCTCGTTCGGATAATGAATTGAGTGATTAAAGTTGGAGAAGTTTCATAATCAAGTCCTCTACCTTTTCCAAGTGCTCTTGCAGCTGTTTGATTGAGTTTTATAGTGGCTCTACCCACAAAACTGAACTAGCTTGTGAATCATAGGTATTTGACTTATCTTTGCTTCAATTACCTTGGGGTTTCTTCTTCTATATATATGTGCATGTATGATGAATGCTATTGAGAAAGATAGCTTCATAATCAAACCTAATCAAGTCTAATTAGAGACATATGTGAACTAGTTTTCTAGGATTCTAGGTTTTCACATGTTTGAGAGTTGTATTGTGATTAGTTTGATATCTAGGGTTATTTATGGATTGATTGATTCATTTTATGATTAATAACCTTGACATGTGCTTTGATCCTCTAATTGAACAAATCTAGGATTAGAACTTATGATTTTGTATTTATAGCATAATAGGATTTAATTGATTATTCATTATATCCTTACTCTAAATGTTGGCTAGAATATTCATTGAACACATTTTGTGATTGTAGCATTTTTGTGTATGTTTCTAATATCTTGAATATGTGCTTCATGTATATGATTGATTCAAGTGTTAGATGTGTGAATGAAACTTTGAGCCATATATGTTAGGTGTTTTCACATGCTTTAGGTTTTAATTCAAGTTTTGTATCTAGACTATTTTGACTTGTGTTCTCACATGATTAAGTCTAGTTTGCATGGAATATATTGATCACATGTTCTATGTTGAATTGCTTGTTTGCATCATTTGCACTCATGGATCACACTTAGGAAGTCCCTGTAAAATGCATGAAGTCTTGACTAGGACAAAGTGTTCGGATAGTCAAGCACAGAAGTCTTGGTTAGGATAAGAGGTCCGAATAACTAAGCAAGAAGTCATGGCTATGATCGGGAATGTCCGTATAGCTATGTATTGAAGGCTCTCTAGATGCATGAGTGCCTTAAATAGGGAATTAGCTATATTATTGGTAGGCCTGGGTGTTTTGATAGACATAGACTCCAATAGAAAGTGGTACATGGGATGTGTATGCACTCTTGAGGAATTTCTAATCTGTTAGGATTATGCTCAATAGCAAGAGTGTAATATTGTATTTAACAATCTGTTTCATATTAATAAAGTGATTTCTGGTTTAAACAAATATTATAGCATTTATAGTTGAATATTATAATTGTTAAAGTAAATAATCATAAGGTCTAAAGACTATGAGAAAAGAAGAATTGTTCATACATCTGGATATGTATGTGGTAGACATAATTCTTTAGTTAGTCTTGAATATGGTTCACAACTTAAGTTAAAGGTTGGGCACCTTTATCTTGTTAAAGTTGTAGAATTCTTTTGCTAGCATTTGAGTGGGATCAAATGAGATATGATGAGTCTAAAATCATCGGAGTGTCTTCGAGCAAAAGAGTCTAGTGCACTAGGTGCATTGAACTGGATCAAAATGAAATACTTTATCTATAACCGTCAGTAGATAAAAGTAATTTCATTATCAGGACAATCGGAGAGTCTATCTTAATCCTGAGATAAATGATGGACTTATGGTTGCAAGTGATATCATTTGAGTTATCAATGAGTACGATTATATCGCATAGTCTATCCTCGATAATTTGGTGATATTCATTTGTTAATCGATAGAGGACTTCATTTATAGATATGGACATCGTGGCTCCATTTATCGAATGAGAGTATAATATCATCATATGGATGTTTTGAGGTAATTGGATATTAAATCTCAACGTTGAGTTTTCGATAGTCTCTATTGAAAACATGGCTTTTGGACAAGTCAAAATATCCAAGTTCAAAACGTGGTCATATGAGTAAATATGGTAACTTGGAGAGTTATAGGCGGTCTATGAACTCTTGGCGATTACTGATATTATTCAAGAGGATACACTGTCTCCAATATGATTGTCTAGGGTATGAATGAGGAAACATCTTCCTTTTCTGTCTTTATTTAAGAGTTCAATTTTAGCTCTTTAGTGGAATGAGTTAAAATTAATGGATCGGACCTAAGTGAATCATTTGTTGATTGTGATTAGGTTATGTCTATTGAAGCTTAAATTTAGATAGCCCGCCAAGATCCCCAATCCACACGGACTTGCATGGATCACTTGATATATTCTACCGGACCAATTTAGGGTCCATCTAGAATTCCATTTAATATATTAAGAATATAATTTGCACATTATTTATGTAATGGGCTGCTCAATTATATTTATATATTAATGGATGACATGTGGGCTTGTTTCTTTTAGTAAGAATGGATCTAGTTCACATGTGGGCTTTTTATTTAAAGTCCAAAGGATTAAATGAAATGAGAAAATAATATTTGGCCCAATAATATATATGGGGCGGCAAGGAGGTTATTTAACCTTAAATATTATTTTGTTTTCATTGTTTAATTAAATGAGAATTAATTAATTTATTAATTAATTATTTAATTAAGAAACAAATCTTTTCTCATTAGGAAATATGATTCCTAAAGGTATACTATTGGTAGTAGTATAATTAAATAGAAAGACTTGTTTGACAAGGAAATAAATAATTAATTTTATTTATTTAATCAAATAGGAAGTCTTTTTTTTTTTGGTCAAATAAGAGAATAAAAGATTTATGAGTTTGATTAGGGTTTGGAAGTCTTAAACAAAATAGGAATTAGGGTGCAAATCATACTCCTTTTTGTAGGAGGATTTGCGGCAACCCTAGTTATTTTTGGGGAAAGAATTCGGTCACCCTAGGGTAAAAAGAAGAAGAAATTTGGCCACCTATATAAGTCCTCTTATAGAGTTCGGCCACCCCCTAAGGCTTGAGTGCAGAATTTATTTCTTCTTCTTCTTCTTAACTCATAGAAAGAGATTTTTTATTCTACGAAGGCAAAAAGGAAACATAGATTATTCTTTGAAGGTGTACTATTTGCTTAATCATTGATAAGCTTGTGTATACAATATCGATCAAGGTTCACGCGAGTTTCGATCATTAGATTGAGAACTCAAAAGTGACCGGAATAATCTTAGGTTTCTTTTGATTGTTTTTGTTACTAACGAACAAGAGAAAAGTTTGTTTAATCCAATCACAGGTTTGCAATTCAAAGAAAAGGAGACCACGCTCCTAGGTGATCCACGTTCGTGCTAGGATTGAAGATCTTGCGGATTACCGTCGACGTAAGTCAATCGGATCACGCGACAAGAGGTATTAATCTTTTGTTATATATATTATATATCTTTAATTAATCAAAAGGGTTTAAGGTTCATAAAATTGGAAAAATTTTAAAAGCTACTAAAACTATTTTTTTAGTCTCGCTTCCGCTGCGGGTAGATTTTTTCCCTACATAATCTTCCAACGATGTTGGTTAGACATGGACTCTAATATATGGTGGTTTCGCATCATTGAGGGATTTCTTATCTACCAATAGGGATTGGGTAGACATAGACTCCAATAGAGAATAGATCATAGGTTGGTCACTTTTGAGGAATTTCTAATCTATCATCCAGTATATGTAGTTCCCAATGGCTGTAGTTTAACCCATGGATGTTTCCTCCTTGGAGGTTTTACCACGTTAAAAAATCTCTTGTGTTAATTCTTTCTATCTCTCTCTCTCATATTTTTATATGTGTATGTTTTAATCTTGTTGCTCATTATTCACTTGTGATGTATTTGGAAACAAGATTGTGTTAAGTGTGATATGTAAGCAAATCATTTAGATCATAGTTGTGTATATAATTCTTTTGTATATTAAATATTGATTCATTTGTGTATAATTGTATTTTGATTCATACTTGTAACACATTGAATATTATTTGATATACAAGTATTTTTTATTAATGAGTTTTTAATGTAATTCTTTATTGATGAGTTTTTAATGTTATTCTGCCTCTTGATTTTTGTTGATGTATGGACAATGCTTTAATGATCACATGGTTATCTTGTCTATACTTGTATGTAAGGTTTATGTGTTGTAATATAAGCTACCTTGAGGAACAAACTTGAGTTTGCTTCAAGGGATTGAAAAAGAAGTAAAAACCTATTCACCCCTAGGTATGCTTTAGGTAATTTAACTACGTTTGTACATTTCAATTGGTATCAGAGGCAGTTGTCAGATGGCTCTTGACGAGATCTAGATTGTACTCTCGTGTGAATTGCTTAGGTTTTTGAAGTATGGTTTTATAAGATGATATTATGACCGAATGGGCTTCAAACTCTAGGCCTCCTCTTCTCAGGGGTCACAACTAAAGGTTTTGGAAATTAAGGATGAGGGCTTACATTTGCTCTATTGATGAGAGAGCTTGGATGACCATGGAAGAATGTTATCTCTCTCCCAATAAGAGACATGAGAATGGAACCATTGTTTCCAAGCCTATGAGTGAGTGGTCTACTAATGAGTTTGAGTTAGCAAAGTGGCATCATCGAGCGGTGAATGCTATTTTTAGAGGTGTGGATAGTAGGCAATTTTCCTACATCCAAAACTTAGAGACCGTAGATGAGGCATGGGATACTCTCCAAATCACCAATGAGGGGACTAAAGCAGTGAAAAAGTTTCGGCTTCAAATGCTCACAACTCAATTTGAGACATTGCAAATGTGTGAGGAAGATAAGTTCGATGACTTTCAATTCAAGCTATTAGACATCGCTAATCAATGCCAAGCCCTTGGGGTTCCTATCTCTGGTGAGAGGCTAAATTGGAAGATTCTAATATCACTACCAAAGAGGTTCAAAGCTAAGGTAACAGCCATTGAAGAGAGCAAGGATGTAGACATCATAAGCATAGATGAGTTGCTAGGTTCTCTTTAAACCTTTGGGGCATGCATGAAACCTAAGGCTAAGAACAAGGGTTTAGCTTTCAAAGTCGTTAAAGAAGCTAGTAGTGAGGATGACGAGTGTAGGGAAAAATACCGTATAGTACACGCAGCGGAAGCGAGACTAAAAATAAAATAGATTTAGTAGCTTTTAAAAAATTTTCCTTTTATGAACCTTAACCCTTTTAATCAATTAAACATATATATTATCTAACAAAAGAAGAATACCTTTTGTCGCGTGATCCGATTGACTTGCGTCGATGGTAATCCGCAAGATCTTCAATCCTAGCACGAACGTGGATCACCTAGGAGCGTGGTCTCCCTTTTCTTTGAATTGCAAACCTGTGAATGGACAAAACAAACTTTTCTTTTCTTTGTTAGTCACAAAACAATCAAAAGAATACTAAGATTATTCCGGTCACTTTTGAGTTCTCAATCTAATGATCGAAACTCGCGTGAACCAAGATCGATGTTGTACACACAAGCTTATTGATGAATAAGCAAATAGTATACCATCAAAGAATAATCTATCTCTCTTTTATGTTTTTAGTAGAATAATAATAATCTTTCTATGAATTGAGAAGAAGAAGAAAATAGAATCAAGCACCAAAAACCCTAAAGTGGCCGAATTCTATAAGTCCACATATATAGGTGGCAAAATTTTCTTTCTCTCTTTCTATTAGGGTGGCCGAAAATAATAACCTAAAAGGGACTAGGGTTGCCGCAATACTCAAGCCAAAAAGGAGTTTGTATTGCACCCTAATTCCTATTTAGTTTAAGATTCCCAAACCCTAATCCAACTCATAAATCTTTTATTCTTTTATTTGACTAAATAAAAAGACTTCTTATTTGATTAAATAAATAAAATTAATTATTTATTTTCTTGTCAAACAAGTCTTTTAATTTAAGTATACTACTACCAATAGTATACCTTTAGGAATCATATTTCCTAATCAGAAAAGATTTGTTTCTTAATTAAACAATTAATTAATAAATTAATTAATTCTTATTTAATTAAACAATGAAACAAAATAATATATTAGGTTAATTAATTCACCTTTGCCGCCCCACGCCAAGAGTTCATAGACCGCCTATAACTCTCCAAGTTACCATATTTACTCATATGACCACGTTTTGAACTTGGATATTTTGACTTGTCCATAAGCCATGTTTTCAATAGACACTATCGAAAACTCAACGTTGAGATTTAATATCCAATTACCTCAAAACATCCATATGATGATATTATACTCTCATTTGATAAATGGAGCCACGATGTCCATATCTATAAATGAAGTCCTCTATCGATTAACAAATGAATATCACCAAACTATCGAGGATAGACTATGCGATATAATCGCACTCATTGATAACTCAAATGATATCACTTGCAACCATAAGTCCATCATTTATCTCAGGATTAAGATAGACTCTCCGATTGTCCTGATAATGAAATGACTTTTATCTACTGACGGGTTATAGATAAAGTATTTCATTGTGATCCAGTTCAATGCACCCAGTGCACTAGATTCTTTTGCTTGAAGACACTCCGATGATTTTAGACTCATCATATCTCATTTGATCCCACTCAAATGCTAGCAAAAGAATTCTACAACTTTAACAAGATAAAGGTGCCCAACCTTTAACTTAAGTTGTGAACAATTTTCAAGACTAACTAAAGAATTGTGTCTACCACATACATATCCAGATGTACGAACAATTCTTCTTTTCTCATAGTCTTTAGACCTTATGATTATTTACTTTGACAATTATAATATTAAACTATAAATGCTATAAGATTTGTTTAAACCAGAAATCACTTTATTAATATGAAAAAGATTGTTAATTACAATATTACACTCTTGCTATTGAGCATAATCCTAACAACGAGAATATGGCTTTATTGGTTAGAAAGTTTAGGAAATTATGAGGAAAGGTGCCAAGCCAAGTGGCAAGTACTCAAGGGATAAGGAAGTCAAGAAGTCATTTACTCCTACTCATGAGAGGAGTGGTCATGCTAAGAGCAATCGTAAGGTTCAATGCTTCAAGTGTAAAAAGCTTGGACATTATGCTTCAGAATGTCCTATTTTATATTGAGAAGGACAAGAAGGGAAAAGCTATGGTGGCCATATGGAGTGATGATGATGACTCTAGTGAAGATGAGAGCTCAAGTGATGAGTCCTCTAGTGAAGAAGAGCTAGTGAGCAACTTTGTTGCCTTCATGGCCTTTCACTTTACTCTAGAGGATGTTTGTCAATATTCTTTGGACAAGGAGGTTAATCCAAATCATCAAGAGTGTTTAAGTGAGAATCCAACCTATATTGATCTTTTGGCTAAAGTGAAATGTCTTGAAGAGAATTTAAAAATAGCCTTAAGAAAGGTGGATTAGAAGGATAATTTGATCAAGTTACAAGTGGATGAGTTTGTATCAACAACTCGGAGGCTCTTGGTGAAAAGAAGGCTCTTGCCAAGAAGCTTAGAGAAGTTGAAAGGATTGTTCTTAAGAGGGATAAGATAATCTCTAGTTTGACCTTAGGAGGCTCAAGCGACTTGTTAGTTAAGGAGAAGCTCATAGAAGCATCACTTGCTACAAGCGAGGAAAATGTTATTGTTAACAAGAAAGCTCCTAAGAAGAGGCATTCCAAGACCAAGAACAAATTAAAGAACAAGGTACCCCTTGAAACTCCCATTTGTGCTTCTCTAACTCCAGAAGGTAAAATCTCTTCTTTCGTTCCCATATGCCAATTTTGCAATACCATAGGTCATATCAAGCCCAAGTGCTTTAAATACATTGAATATTGCAAAGTAGGAAATGCATCTAGGGATAATGAGATTGAACTTCATTTTAAGCATGCTAAAGCTTTTGAATATGAAAAGCATGATAATGTCACAAAGCATGTTAAGAATGTTTGGAATGTGAAGAAAGTAAACCTTGCAAAATTTGACAAAGTAGGTGTTGCTAGTAATGTTGAAAAGAAGAGTATCAATGATATTCTTGTGAATCAAGTGGTAGAAGAACTTTTTTCTAGATTTAACATTGTTGTCAATAAGAATCTTGATAATGTTTGTGTAGGTTCACCCAAGACAAAGTTTGTCAAGGGTGAGTGCTCTTACCAATAATGTAAGTTGCACATGTGAGTTAGCTTTAAGATTAGTGTTATGTTGTTAAGAAACTTAGCTTGTTTGCTTTGTATCTCTATAACTTGACATGAACTTAGCTATCTCACATTGTTTTTATGATAGTCGAAATCAATTGATTAACTTTTGAGAAGTTGTTCATGAAATTTATATGGTTACAATCATGTTAAGACTTTTGGAGAAAGTCATTTTTTTGTTGTTTGAGTTGAAATGCATAATCTTTAGTCTCTTGGATCGACACACCATTAACTTATTGTCATGAGGACAAACAAGCCAAGAGAAATCATAAAAAAGGGTGAAGGCATTACATTTGATAAAAATAGCTTGCGAAGGTATCTCTATATCACATTGCTTGCTTACTTAAATTTTCATCTCTCAACTCATTATTTGTACCACTTCATGAAGCATGTCATGTTAGAGATCTAGTATAGTATTTATATGGTCCTCCTTGACATTTGCTCTTTTAAGATCTTTTGGTGATAATTGTTCACATTGATCTTAATCATGATGTGTGTTATTGTTTGTATGATTGTTGAGTGGCATGTTTTGAAAAAATATGCTTCATATTCTTTGAAAGCTACTCTATTGAGAAGTAGAGACCTTAATTAAGTCTCTTTACTTGCTTTTTGATCATGTGCTTTTAAGCCATAAAACTTGGTTTCAAAAATACACTTTGCTGCTCTTGTATGCTTGGTCAAGTATGCTGAGTTAGATAGATGTAAGTTTTGGACACTCTTGAAGTCCTAGGACTAGTACGTTTAAAGATGACCTTTGGATGGTATCCATTTGCTTCGGCAATATAGAACTCAACTAGCACCCTCATAGAAAGGGCTACACACGTTGGTTGTGTAGCCGCCCAATGTAAGAAAGGGCCACGCCATTGTGATGAGTGAAAGCCGCTATGAGGTGTATATGTTTATGTTAGAAAAATCAAAGTAGTGTTGAAAAGAATCATTTAATATATATATATATATCTCTGATTGAAGCCTAAAACAAAACAAAACGGTTTTATAGAGTATAGTTGAATAATCAAATTAGCTCGGGTTGTCAAATAAAAATGGAATGACAAGCCACATGCACACACAACGCTCACATGTTGAAATCTATTCTCTTTAAAAGCAAAATTTCAGATGATAATCGGTTTGACCATTTTATGGAAAGGCTTAAGATGAATAGATGTTGAAAATGTTGCATGTTTGATTATCAAAGTACTTCTTTTCATATACTTGAAGCAAAATTTTCACACATTCACATTTGCTTATTTGGTATTTTGATACTCTAGCAATTTTTGAAGAAATATGAGAGTGACTGAAAATCTTGGTGTAACTCTCATTGTTATTTGAAGCTTATTTGAAAATCTATTAAAATTGCTTGGTGATGTGATTGTGTGGCTATTTTTGTGAACAATTGTCTATCTAGATTTTAGATAGGGCATTTATCAAGGGGGAGCATTACATGCTAAATTTTTGTTCTCTTTTGTGAGATGTTCACATGTTCTTCAAAAATGTTGTTTGTTGGCATTATTCATGTTTTTGATAAATCTTTAAGATGCTATGCTAATTCTTGATATGCATATTGATTTGTTCAAAAATGATGTTTTTGCCTTTGTATTTGTTTTTGGTCACTAACTTGCTTTGATGTTTCCACTCATGTTTGTTTTTCGTGTTTGATACAATAAACAAGGATATGGGGAAATCCAAGAAAGTTGGGAATAACATCCTTTCTAAACCCATAGACAAACCTAATCCTTCTTCTTCTTCCAAGATTGCCAAAAATAACAAGTTGAAACTTTTGGAGATTTTTGGGCGCAAAAAGATTATTCAAGAAAAAGGTATGGATTTGGATTCTTGTAGTGGTTATTATGTCCATAAGGTCATTGTTGAAAGAAAATGGAGTACTTGGATTAACATGCTAGGAATAATGAATGAAACCATGGTTAGCGAATTCTATCATGAGTATAAGGAAAGTACTTCTCTTGAAAATGCCTTGTTGGATTTGAAAGGTGTTGTCTTTATAGTCAACTCAAGGATCTTGAGTGAGTTTCTAGAGTTACCCTATGATATTGAGTCGGATTTTCTTGATGTTGATGTCTTGGAGAACCTCAATGAGATGGGTAGAACTCTTTGTGACAATGATGATTTTGAGTGGGGAAAATGAGCTTTTATTAGGCAATGTGAGTTGTCTAAGGTTAGTGCTGTAAGGATTCCCATTATTGATTGGCTTATTTCGTGAACAAACCACAAGTTGGGGTTTGAATTGTAAGGGTAGATTAGGTGATGGAAGACCAACATCAAAGGCCCTATTCAAGACCTCAAGGTGGACAAGCACTCAAAGGTATACTTCTTGTGCTGAGTTTTCATTGAAGAGATTTAGAAGCACACACACACTTAGCATACTTGCATATGTGTGCATACTCTTCACATGTCACATTACACACTAGCACTTTGATTGATTATATCCTATTGTGTGTTTGTTTGTGTCGTGTAATTCGTTTCCCGAATATGTTCGGAAACGTCCGCGCTTGCACGATAATGTGCTTGGTTTTGCCCGAAGATCGCCTTCGGAGAATGCCCTTGGCTTCTCCTTTGGTTTCACCATCATTGGCGAAACGGCGGTTTGATCGGCGGCCATGACCGCTGAATGAAACCGTCGTTTGATTCCAGAAAGCTCTGGATTGGATCTGCTGTTACGATCGGCGGTCAGGCCGCCGAATCGAAACCGCCGAATTAGACCTGATGCATTTATTATTCTCGGGTTTGATTCTGCGGTTTAATCGGCGGCCTGGCCGTCGAATTGAAACCGTCGAATCAGATATTTTAAGGTCGGTTTCTTTTTGGGTTTTGATCGGCGGTTTCGCTTAACCGCCGAATATGGTCGCCGAATGATCCCCTGCTTCTCGGGTTCAATTCGGCGGTTACATTCTACGGCCACGACCGCAGAATTAAACCGCCGATCGGTGATTTCAAGGGCATTTTGGTCTTTTCACTTGCCCTGTTCTTGATGCCTATAAATATCATATTTTCTCATATCTCTAACTTAGTTCTCTGACTCTAAAAGAACCCTAAACTTGAAAGAGAGATTTTTGAGAGAAAATCAAATCAAGAACTCATTTTTACACACTCAAAACCTTTCTCATATGCATCTAAATATCATCTAGCATTTTCTAGCATAGTTAGGATGCTTGCTTGCATGGGTTTTGGTCAACACACATCCTTTGGTATGTTCTTCACTAATCTCATCTAAGTTTAGTGTTTTATTTATCAAAGAAATCTCTTATATTATTTGTATGCTCTTAGAATATATTCTAGATACAAAATAGAGATTGTTGTGTTGACATGTTTGTGTGTTGTATTTTGATAGCAACATCTAGGTTACTTTATTTATGATTTGCTAAGCTATTTGACATGTCATTTAGCTATTGACATCTAGGATTGCATTTATTGTTATCTATTCATCCTAGATAAGCATCTAAGGTTACCTAGCTTTATTTGCTCATTGAATATCATTATATATTCACATAGGTTGTAATCTCTTCATTGAGAAGTAAGTCTTGCGTGTAGCTTCCGGGATTAGGTTGCTTAGATCGCAAGCAATTGAAGTCTTGTTGTGATAGACCAGGATTAGGTGGTCACACAAGCAATTGGACTAGGTTCACTCATACCGGGATTAGGTAGGTGTGTGATTATATACCGGGAGTAGGTTGTAATCGTTTAACACATTTAGTGGATTCGAGGTTCGAGTGTGGCGCACTATACAGCCCGTGGTTTTTCCTGTGAGGGTTTCCACGTAAATATCAAGTATCGTTTATAATTCCGTACCATATTACACTTGTTATTGTATTGACTAGTTTGGGGCATTTTCGTAATATTGACTTAACGCGAAAATTGGGTAATATCGTTAAAATCTATTCACCCCCCCTCTAGATTGATATTAATTTATTAGAACACACCTCGAGTTTTATTTGTTTCAAGTGCTTTTTGGCATCTCTTTGTATGTGTCAATCCTGTTGGATCTTCTAATGCTACCGAACTAAACAAAGAGAAGATCAAGATTGTGTATGCCTTAGTGACTAACAAACCCATAAACCTTGGTGAAGTGCTTATAGAACATATTGAGATTGCGGCTTGTTCAACTCGTTTGGACAAGAAGTTGGCATTTTCGAGGTTTATCTCTCATTTGTGTTTGGCTAAAGGATTGAAGAATCAAGATGATGATGTGCTACTTCTTCCCTTAGAGAACTTTAGTGATAAACGTATGGCTACCATGTCATATAAGGAAAAGAGAAAGTATTATGATACATTTATGTTTTTTAATGAATCTTATGATTCAAGCCTTGTATCTAGCACAACTATTCTTCCAAAGTGAGCTATGCAATTGAAGAGTGAGGTTGAAGAGTCAAGAAGGATGATTGAGGCATCACAAAGGAAAATTGAAGAACTCTATGCTAAGGTAGTGCTACAAGATGTGAAGATCAAAGAATTGGAAAGCAAAGCATCTACTACAAAGCATTATATGAGATCATCAACTCGCACAACATTCCTTGGTGGCACAATTGGCTAGAAATGGTCTTGAGATATATTTTCTTATTCTTTCTTTTCGGCTTCATATCATGTCAAAAAAGGAGAGAAATGTGGGGAGATATATGATAGTTTCTAGCTCGCTTAGTCTTTTTTTTTTTTTTTTTTTTTTTTGTATTTGGTATCAAGTTTGAACTTTATGGCATGTAATATTTTTTGTTGATCTTGGCTAGAATATTTTGTTGGATAGCATGTATTAAGGGGGAGCATACATGATCCATTTGAACTTTAAATGTTTTATTTTCTTGCCAAAGAATGTATATTGCCATATGTGTTGTCTCTTGGATATTCTTGTGCTTTCAAGTTGAATTTAGGTGACATCAAGAGAAGACCAAGACGATGTTCAAGACTTGTGGTTGAAAATTTGTCTAGAAATGTGTAACTCATTGTGACCAATTTTCTTTGTAATTGTTTTAGTATATGTACATGGGTTTTATCATGGAATTTACTGAAGGGGGAGATTGTTAGGTTTTTGGTTTTTGTTGGCATGCATTCCATATCAAAACGGTGTTTCTCTTGTATTAATTAGTGGTCTTAAGAATGATGGTTCAAAGCTTCAAAGAAAGACTTAGCTACGGTTCATGCAAGATGGTGTCTTAAAAAAGGGGAATAAGCTACATTGCTCATCAAATGTATAATTAACCTCATTCCTCTTACAAGGCAAGTGCACACACAGACATTGCATTCATTTGTGTCCCTGCATAGTTTTACACCATTTGTATAACACATTCACACACTTGACAAAGTATGCACATGCATTAGATTTAATTTAACAAACATTGTGAAATTACATGTTCTAGGACTATCTCTAGGAAATGGCATACTTGTGTGACTTTGTGTTTATTAGTTTATGTTTAATTGTTTTTGGGCTTGAACATGATCTCATATGGTTCCTTATTGAGTCCCGGTCATTTCAGTTACTCATTCATTAGGTTTCGAGTCCAAACTAGGAAACTACGCTACTTTATGTTCTCATTCGTTGAGTTGTCTTCATCGACGTATACCGAGTCGAATTCTCAACATTTTTTCAAAGTTTCATAGTTGTCCTTGTGCATGAGGGAGTCACGGTTCTTAATCCGATGACAAATTCGAATTCAGAGTTTGGAGGCCCGAATACGGCCGAAGAATACGAGAAGAGCACGAGGGAAGCAAGCATTGGCCAACAGCCAAGCTTGGTTAGGCGCGTGAGGAGGCCGTGAGCCTCACAGCCTCACCACCTCTCTGCCCTGTGAGGCTCATGCACCTCTCACGGGGTAGTAAGGTGGCTTCACATGATTGGCTGCCCTTTCCCTCCCTTTCATCCTTTTTAAATTCTTCCATTCCCTCCCATTTTTATTCTAAGAATAAAAAAATTGAATAACACATGTGCAAAATTTTCTCTCCAAACTTTCTCACATTCCAAACACCATAACTTTCTCATTCGGACTTCGAATTGAGTGATTCAAGTTGGAGAAGTTTCGTAATCAAGTCTTGTACCTTTTTCAAGTGGTATTGCAGCTGTTTGATCGAGTTTTCTAGTAGTTCTACTCACCAAACCGAACCAGCTCGTGAATCATAGGTGTTTGCACTACAAGAAAATAGTGCATTTGTTGACAGTTAAAAACCATCAAGAAAAGGATTCTTGACGGTTTTTAAAATTGTCATCAATGCTAATGTCAAAGGTTTTAAATGTCAAGATATTTTTATATATATTTTTTTAAAATTTTCATTATTTAATATTTAATTATAATATTTCATTAAATAACATTTTTTATTTTTATACACCACCACCCCGCTGTCGCCGCCGAACCACCATCGTCTAGCCACCGCCACCACCGTCCAGCTAGCCACCTCCGCCATCACCGGACCTCCCACCGGCCAGCTGCCTCTGCCCTCTTCTGATGGAATTCATAGGTATAGGAAGAAGCCCCGTCAAATATAGATTTTTTCTTGCGACCATATTTCGATTGTTAATACGATATATAAGGATCGCTTACAAATAGTACTACACCCTTGATCATGAAATATCGATTGCTTGTTGAACCCTGTGAATTGCGTGAAAGTAGGATACTTAAAATTCATGGGTCCAAGAGTTTTATAAAACGTTCTTGGTGGAAAAAATATGAATGAAAGATCCCACTGAATTGAATTGGGTCCATGAATCTAAGAAATAGTGAGAATTCTTGACCTCTCTCAATTCAAAAATCTAGGATTTGAATTGATGTCCTTTCATTGATTCCTCCTAAATTGCATTGATTTATCCTAAAGATTTCATTTCAATTGGAATTTGGTTATTCACCATGTACGAGGATCCCCACTAAGCATCCATGGCTGAATGGTTAAAGCGCCCAACTCATAATTGGCGAATTCGTAGGTTTAATTCCTACTGGATGCACGCCAATGGGACCCTCCAATAAGTCTATTGGAATTGGCTCTGTATCAATGGAATCTCATCATCTATAATTGTCATTATTATGGATTGAACTTGAGACCTCAAGCCAAAAGTTGTAAGCCTTTATCACTTGACTACAACATTTAATGTATTAACGATTGAACAATATTTATATATAACTTATATGAATTGTTAAAAATAATTTTAAAAAAAGCTTGTTATATAAATTTAAATTTATTCAACTAATCAAAATTTTAATTTCTACGACGACATATTAAAAAATATTTATTGCAACTTTTAATAAAATTATATTTTTTAAAATATATATAGTCGAGTTATTGGTCAATACTCTATGGTCACATTTGGTTATATAGTGGAATGGTAATCGAAATGAGAATGAGAATGGATAGGAAAGGAAAACTAAGGGGCCGTCCTGTAAGTGTTTTTCGAAAAGAAAAATGAAAATGAAAACGAAAACAGTGTTTTTGGTTTTAGTTTCGAAATTCGAAAACGCGTCTGGTAGCATATACTGAAATCAGTATTTTGAAAAAGGAAACAAGAAAAACGCGTCCGGTAGATTAACCGAAAACTATCAAAAATTGAAATATCAATTTTTACATTTTGTTTAATATTATTACAATTATAAACAAACTGATTAAATAATTAACCAATATAATTTTTGTATTGTAATTTATAAATTAAACACAACTAACACATCACAAATTACTTCAAAAAAAAATCAAATAATTAATTAATCAAAACTAAACTCTTAAATTATAACTAAGTATTATTTTAATAAATATATATAACAGTAAATAAATATATATATAAAAAATTTATAAAGAAAATGAAAAAGAAAGGAAACCAGATCGGAGAACAAGAAAGGAAGAAGATCAGAGATGAAGAAGAGGAAAAGGATTGGAAGAAGAATGAGAAGATCGTAGAAGGAGAAGAAAAGGATCGGAGAAGAAAAAGAAGCGAATCAGAAGAAGAAGAAGAAGAAGATCGGAAGAAGAGGAGATTGTGGGTCGATCCGCGTTTGGAGGAGCAAATCGGCGACGAAAAGTAGATCGGAAGAAGAAGAGATTGGGGGCAAGAAGAAGAAGAAGGCGAAGAGAAGAAGAAGAGAAAAAAAGGAGAAGATCAGTTGAACGAAGAAGAAGAAGAAGAAGAAAGAAGGAACGTTGAAGAGAAAAAAGGGAAAATAAAATTAATGGAGATGAGGACAAAAGAAGATAAGGTCTGGTGGATGAAAAATAAGAAAGAAAAAAGGAAATTATCATTTCCCCCTCTGTATTTTTCCATATTCGTTAATTTACCCACCTAGTTTCAGAATTGGTTGATATTCCCCCTGAAAATCAAAGTATTCGAATATATACCCCCTGCCGTTAGGATTTCTGTTAAATTGAACAACTCTGACAGAAAAAAGAGGTTTAAATACATTTTTACCCTTGATAGGTGATAGTGGTAGAGAAACTACAATTTTACCCCCCTAGGTAACCGTTGGGACCCAACAGCTACATTGTTTGCTATAAAAAAAACCCCCTCCCTCAATCAAAATCCCATATCAGCCTTTTTGCAACTTCCATCATCACCCCTTCCCTGTCACAACTTACAAACACCATACATTTCACACGCCCTTCTCTGTCACAATTTACAAACACAATACATTTCACAAATAGACTTGAGTTTACAAACAAATATTATTTTCAACCATGGAAGGAAGTTCTACAGCATCAAGCAACATTAATGGTTGAATGATAATATTTTGAAACAAATCATGCATGTGTGGGAAAAAGGCTGGTGTGAAGATATCCAATTCCAAAAATAATCCAGGTAAGTTGTTCTATATTTGTGAAAATAGGCAATGCAGATACTTTAGTTGGTGGGAGCCAGATTCAAAAGAGTTTACATCATGCTTGCCAAGTTTTGAAGAAAAGAATAGTTATTCAACTATTCTAGAAGAAGTGAAAGTTTTAAATGCAAAGATGTTGCTGTTGCTAAATATGATAATCTTTTGTCTCTCAATATCTATGTTTTTTATTAATGTGATGAAGATGTAATGCACCTTTGTATGTAATGCAGTCCTAGATTTAATTGAATCAAAGCTATAATGCACTGTATGAATTATAGAAAATAATGCATTGTATGAATGAAAGCTATAATGTAAGGTATAAATGATAGAAAACCGAAACCATTGAAGCAATAAACAGATAATAGGCATATAAGATAATATTTCCATACATAGTTTCCATAGCGTGAAATACAAAACAAAAAGTTTCCACACCTAAGCACTAACACATCAAGTGCTAACAAAAACCAATAAAAGGTACAAGTACCAATATCGAAGCACATCAATAATTTTGTTTAAGAGCTAACTAGCAAAATACAAGTAACATCCATCAACCAGCTACAGTACCAAATTCTCATGAAACTAGCTACATTACATTGTCACTTGAGATTGTAATTGAGTCAAAACTTGTGTGGGAGGTTGTGAAGAGGAGGCACCAACTTCTGCTTGTGCATTGGTTGATGATTTGTTCACATCCTTTTCAACCTTCTATACACAGTACACAAATAGAAGAGAGTCGGTACAAAAAAAAAAAAAAAAAAAAAAAACCAATAGAAATGGCAAGAAACAATAGAAAGAAAAGTAAGAAATGGAAATTGTAGTAATTTACTTTATTGCTTTCAGAAGTGATGACAGCTTTACAAGTCCTTTTGTTGTGGCCAGGATTTTTACATTTTGTACAAATAACACTCCCACTCCTTGATGCTTTTGGTTTCTTATGTGATTCCCTCTTCCTTACAAGCTTTGGCCTACCAGGTTTCTTTTTGATTGGTGGTGGGTCTATAATTGCAGCTTCCATATCCACTCATACACAAAAATCTGGAATGGGACTAATCATAGAGCTATAGCTTCTAAGAAAGGTAGACTTGGTCAAGCTTGGGTGAATAAATTGAGTTATGCCTTCATTTATTCCACCCATTCCATAAAAGTGTCTAACCCCAGCCAATGCATGACTACATGGCACCCCACTAATCTGCCATGCCCCACACTCATATGTTTTTTCAACTAAGTTGGCATTATATGCCCTATTTAAACCCATCAGCTCATATTTTCCCTCTCTTGCATGTATAAGTTGTAGGATTCTACTCTCCGCACTATTTTCAACTATTTTCTTGTTCACAGTTGGTGGTATTTCAGATTTCCACTTACCACAGCCCTCTTTTCTCAGTTGGAACATAGTCATTACCATTCTTCTAATGAATTCCAATAAGTTGAGATATGTCCTAGCCCTAAAATCCTTCAACATGCTATTGAATGCCTCAGTCATGTTATTAGTCACATGATCACACTTAATAGACGGGTCAAATGCATGCCTACACCAATTTTCTGTTTCTATTTCAGATAACCATGCTTGTGCCTTCATACTAACTAGACCTATATCTCTCATAGCTTTCTTGAATTCATGCACATCATATGACTTACTAGCTTTCCAGAAAGTTGTTTTAGTTTTTGTCCAGAATATGGAGTTCTAAAATTGGCATAGATATGCCTTACACAGTACCTATTTAAAACATATTATGGGTGTTAATATATGTAGCATATATGAGTGTACAAACTGAATTAAAATAGCAAATATATGTTAATATGTACAACATATATCATTGTAAACAAACTTCATTAAAAAAAAAAATCTAATTAAAACAGCAAAAGAGAGTTTATATATTTCTGAATTAAACAAACTTAATCAAAGAAAAAAAAGTACCTTATACTTGCATGTGGCCAATGAGCCTTCAAAGCCCCAATCACCCCTTTTTGTCTATCACTCATGAAGCATATTGGCTTGTATGTTGGGTACTTCAAATATAGACGTAATTGTTCCAAAAACCTTGACCAACTCTCCAAGGTTTCTCCTTCACAGACGCAGCATGCAAGTGGAAAAAGACCACTATTTACATCCAGAGCAACAGCTGACAGAAGTACTCCTCCATACGGCCCCTTCAAATGGCAGCCATCAATCCCAATGAAAGGCCTGCACTCATCCATAAATCCCTTCTTTTGTGCTTCAAAGCTAAGGAAGAATCTTTGGAAGGTTGTGGTAGGTTCAAGCAAGTGCAGATATGCTGCTGAACCTGGATTACATTGTTGGACCATGATTGCATATTTCCTTATATGTTTAAAACTCTTTTCATGCTCTTTTAATAGCACTTGAAGTGCCATTTTTTTTTTTGCATTGGAAAGTCTTTGAGCATCAACTGTCACATTAAATTGATCTCTTAACAGATCAGAAATAACCCCACAATTAATGTCAGGATTGCTCTTGACAAGAGCCCCAAACTTGCTAACTATCCACTTGGCTTTTGCCTCTTTACTTCTACAAAGCCTATGACAGAGATGCTCATTATTGTAGGTCTTAATTTGCATAGTTGTGTCATCAATTAGGTTAGAAGCATGCAACCTCCAAGGACATCCCTTTTCTTGACATGCATATGTTAACCTATTCTTATCATTTTTCACCTTATTATAATTAAAACCCTCTTGAATGACATAGTCTGTCAACAATGCCCTCAATGAGTACACACTATCATGTGTTTGACCAACCTCAAACTCTATTGGAGTACCTAACAGTTGCTTAAAAGGGTTGGTCTTTATCAATTTAGCTATTTTAGTATCCATATTTTCAGCTTCTGAGTCACTAACAAACTCATCATCAGGGTGAGAATTGTACCCTTCAAACAGTTCAAGGTTGATATTCTTTTCAGCCTCATCTAACCCAAATTCATCAGACCCATGACCTAACCCAAAATCATAAGACCCATCCCTAACCCAAATTCATCCTCATCTACACCAGCCACTAATCTACCACTATCAACCTCTATCACCTCATCACTATCACCAGACACACTATATCCATCCTCATTATCACCATGTGCATCCTCATTATCACCCTCATAATCAAATAAATTATTTTCAAAATCACTAAACCCTATATTTTGGTTGTCAACTACAAACCTAGGATATTCATTGGGAATGTTTGTAGATGCTTCTGGTGGAAGTGAGATATATGTTTTCTTCTCTACTTCAAATGTAATACTCTTCTTATCATGATTACTAAACAACTTAAAGACATTTACAAGGTCATTATCAGTATTCACTGCCATTCTGTCACTACACTATGGCAATACCACCCAAACACAATATTCATCAGTAGGTACATCTTCACAACCAGTTTGTTTCTCAGACATGGTATGCAACAATGTAATCACACTAACATGGTCAGCATCACAACTACCAAGCTTATACACCTTAGAGTCGTAGTGAACAAATATCTCAAATATATCCATTCAAATTGTGCAAAAATATATATATATATCAATCAAAATATCAAACATGCCATATTTCAACAAACAAAGATTGAAATATAAACCTATTTAAAATAGCAAATATGTGTTAATATATGCAGCATATACAAGTGTATAACATGCCATATTATGGAGAACTCTCCTGTAATTTCATACAAGTGTATACAAGTGTATATGTGTTATTATAAACCTATTTAAAATAGCAAATATGTGTTAATATATGCAGCATATACAATTGTATATACAAGTATATGTAGCACTCTGCCGTAACAAAAAAAAAATGCATTTTTATACAATATTCTTGCTTATTTCATGTCTAATAATCATGAACACGTCAATTACACAATTAATTTCATTCTAATCAACTACAAACAAAAAACCCCCAAATTTTGTTAACACAAACCCTAAAACTTTAACGATAATAAAAATGAACAATCACAAGTGCAACCATGCATGAAAAATCAACACATAACCACTATCGAAACTTCAAGTTTAAAAAACACAACTTTTTATATGAAAAAGATCCTAGGAAACCTCTTCGAATCCTTCTACTTCAAAAATCTTACACTGTGCACAACCTCAGTCACCTATTTCTACTTCAAATACTGTTACAAATCCTTATGACTATTTGGTTACTGATGATCGGGTGATGGTATGGTTATTTTTTGGCGCAAATGGCTTAGGAGAGGAACAGATTGCATGAAGGAGTTTTTCTCAAAAGCTGAAAATGAAATGACTTTGGGACCATGCCTATTTTAAGAGTATTGTCATCTGGTAATAGTGGAAGGGTGAGTTGTCAATCATCTGATCCACATGTTTTATTTGTATTTAATAAATCTTAAATTTGTTTTTGTTTTTTACTTTCTTGCCCTTCAATAATTAATTGTCATTCAAGTACTCCAAGCGGAGTTACAAGATTACCCTCACTGTTTCACAGTCAAAACTCAATTTAACAAAAATCCTAACGGCAAGGGGTATATATTCGAATACTTTGATTTTAAGGGGGAATATCAACCAATTCTGAAACTATGGGGGTAAATTAACGAATATGGCAAACTACAGGGGGGAAAATGATAATTTCCCAAAAAAATATAATGATATGGGACCCACTTTGTATGGAAAACAAAAACAAATTCAAGAAAAACAAATTTTCTTTTATTTTTCAAATTTTCCACTTTTAACACTGGTTTTGTTTTTCATTTTGGAATATAAAATGAAAAACGGCTACCGAACACGAATTTGAAATCATTTTTGGAAAATAAAAACGAAAACAGGCTGATAACAGCTTACAGGATAGGCCCTAATTTTTTTGTTTGGTTGGAACTTTAAAATTAGTCTCTGAATCAATATTATTTTGTTTGGTTAACAACATAATGGAATGGGTTTAACTGTATTTTGACCAAAATACCCATAATTATAAAACATTCATAATAATATGATATATTATGGATAATAATAATAATAAAATATAAAAGAATATTATATATATAATTATATATTATTTAATATAATAATATATAATATATATAATATAATATATATAAACATTATATATAATAATATAATATATAAATATATTATATAATATATAATAATATAATATATAATAATAATAATATATGTAATATATATAATAATATAATATATATAATACAGATATATAAAATATATATTTATATATCATCAGTATAATATATAATAATAATACATTATTTTTGTAAGGGAGGGTATTTTTGGAATGGGGTTGGGGCATATGAGGGTATTTGTGGAATATAAATTTTAGTTTAGAATGGAAAGGATTCAACCAAAATAGTGGAATCCCCATTCTAATAGAATCACTATTCCATTCCCTTTTAACAAACCAAATGAATGGAATGGCTTTCTTTCCATTCCATTCCATTCAACCAAATATGGCTTATAGTAGACTCGTGACATCAATTGTAATAAGCATGATTTGAAATACAATTCTCACTAAATATATATTTATAATATTTATATAATATTATATATTATTATATTAAATAATATATATTTTATATTTGTATAATATAATATAATATATATGTATTGTATAATATAATATAATATATATGTATTGTATAATAAATATATAATATATATTATTTAATATAATAATATATATTATATGTTATATTATATATTATATATTATAAAACATTCATAATATATAATTTTTTTTTGTTATCTTTAATAATTTTTTTTTCCTATTTTCAACACCAAACAAAATCCCGTTATGGAATTATTTTACATTAAAATATTGGTTTTTGGGCAAATCGATATTGGATAAGTAAAATTTTAAATTTAATAAATTTACTTTTTAATCATTTACTTTTAAAAAAATTCAAAAAAAATAATTTTAAAAAAAATTGTTTATTTATTTTGCACCCTCTTGTTTCATGCTAAGAGACACTTTAATAATTCAATTACCCATATAAATTAGTAATCTGAGTCTTACATTTGTTCATTAAATTGCAATATGTATGTTGAGAAATATCTCCCATGTAGTGAGAGTTGTATTCCAAATCATGCTTATTACAATTGATGTCTCGAGTCTCCTATAGACCATGTTTAGTTGGATGGAATGACAAGAAAGTCATTCCATTCTTCTGGTTTGTTAAAATGCAATGGAATAGTAATTCCATTGGAATGGGGATTCAACCATTTTGGTTTTTAGATGGAATGCCCTTCCATTCAAAACAAAAATTTATATTCCATAAAATACCCTCATATGCCCAACCCCATTCCAAAAATACCCTCCTTTCCAAACATAATTTATTATATTAATGATATATAAATATATTATAAACGATATATAAACTTATATAATACAATATATTTATATATTATATTATTATATAATATATATTATATTATATTATATTATTATATTATATATTATTACATATATATTATATATAATATATATATTATGTTATATTATATATATATATTATATAATATATATATATATATATTATATTATATATTAGAGGTAATTGCACATAACCTACCTGTGGTATACATATTAACAGGTAAAAACAACATTTTATTAAATTTACACAGAACTTCACTACCGTTAGTCAACTCATGTTAAAGTTAATAGCTTGAAGGGTAATTTTGTCTATTAAATATAAAGTTGTGTACACGTCACATCGATAATTAAAGCCTGTGCCAAATAATATTAAAATAATGAATTTTGAAATTAAAAAAAAAAATAAAAATGCTAAGAGGCGTTAATGTGAATGTACTGTTGTACTCTCACACTCTAGAACTATCCATTGAGTTTCTTTCTTTTACAGATTTCCAGTATGAAACCTTAAAAAATATAAAACTTCATCATTTCAGCAAGCATATACTTCATCATCTTCACAGAGCAATTTGGTTGCCTGGGAAGTTACAGAGGAAGAATAGTTGTTCTCTACGAGATGGGGCAACGGTAAGGAAAATCTTCGACTATGTATTACTTAGATAGTTTTTGTTATTTGTGTGTTTTATTGATTGAGAACGATGAAATTGTTCATCTTTTTTGTTAAAGTTAGGGTTTGAAAACACAACAGATTTTGGGTTTTGACTTAAAAAAAAAAAAAATTACCTTAGGCAAAGACTAGTAAACCATTATCCAACGGAAACGGGGCAGAGATGAGGTCTTTAATTTCCATTATGCAATGACATGTATGTACTTTCATAATGCATTGACAGGAGTTCATATATGCTCTCACGGCTTTTTGGTTTGTATTCTCAAATATATGAAATCAGTGATTACTGATGCTGGTATTCATTTATTTTCGTCGAGATCATTGTACCACAGATATGGAATTGGCATCTCGAGGCTGCACTACCAAATAGTAGACTAGTTCACATCTTGTATTGTTTTTTTAAAAAAAAAAATAAATTTTGTTCTGCAGATTGGATTGATAAAAAAAAAATGTTCAAAAATGTTTCTTTTTAGAGGTTTTTTTTTTTTTTTTTTTTTTTAAGGTCTGATATTTCGAAAAAAAAATTGTTTGAAATGGATTGAAATATGTTAAACAAAATAAATAAATAAAACAAAAAACAAAAAACTACTGGACAAATTAGTTTGATGTTGGTGGCTTCTGGTATGGTGTTCTATTCAAATGAGTGGTTGTTTCATTTGTTTGATGTTTGTGACTTTTGGTATGGTGCTTTGTTCCATGAATGGTACCTTGTTTCATTGCATGTTTCATTATATGTTGTTCACATGGTATGTTTTTCCTGGTATGGTGCTCCAAATATGATTTGTTGCATGTGTTTGATGTCTATGGCTCTATTTATGGTTACCGTTCTATTAAATGATACTCTGTTTTATTTTATGATGTGTGCATAAATGTAAGTTTCATTATTTAATGATGGTTTGAAGTTAATGTGATAATTGTTTATATTTATGTTGTGTAGGGATTTTGTATTCAATATCACTAAATCTTTTTTGGGTAAAATTGTTGAGATAGGAAAGTGCACTAGGGATTTAATATGTCTCAAAGATATTTGGGATAGTGTTATGATGGAAACATTAGGCTTTTCGACTGTTGTTGGTGAGAAGTTTCATCAAGAGGTACAAATTCCTTAGAGTGATGAAGTGAGGGAAATAGATTCAGATAATCAATTGATGGATGTCATAAATGAGTTTGAGTTGAAGAACGTTAACAAAATTCACTTAATTATCAACTTCATCCTATTGAAAACAATATTTCCTAAACAACCCGAATTACACCCAAATAGTAACAAAAACTCAAACACTCAACCCAACTTACATCCAACCCAACACCAAAGCCCAATGCCAACACAACGACCCAACTTACAACCAAGTGACATTGTGTGTGTTGAATCCTCACCGGTGCTTTCTTATCGTAACACTGATGAGGAGGCACACACTGAAACTGATTGGGCACCTAGTGACATTGATGGGGCCTATAGTGATTGCTCAAATAGGGACCAGAGTGATGACTCAGACGGGGTCCACAGTGATGGCTCGGATGGTCTGTTTGATATCAATGGAAGTGGGGTTAATGAGAAGGAAGGGGTACAAATAAATAGTGATAATGAGTGTGAGGGATACCGACCAAGTGGGGGCCATGCATTTGTTTTGAGGGATGATGGACGTATTAAACTGGAGGTTGGACAACTTTTTTGGAATTTTTCTCACTTTAGGGATGTAATCCTAGATTATTCCATTTAAGAAGGATTCAGGCTTAAAAGAATTAAGAATGAGAGGAGAAGAATTACTAGTAGGTGCTTAGTTAACGGCTGCCTTTGGAGTGTGCATAGGTCTCCAATATAGGACAGAAAAAACCTATATGTTAAAGACTCTAAGGGATGAGCATAATTGTGTCTCAGTGACTAGCAATAAGTGTAAGGAAAAATACATGCACGCAGCGGAAGCGAGACTAAAAGAGTTTAGTATATTTTAAAAAAATTTCCCATATTGAACCTTAACCCTTTAATTAATAATCATATACATCAAAAGATATCGTACCTTTGTTGTGTGATCCGATTGACTATGCGTCGATGGTAATCCGCAAGATCTTTCAATCCAATCACGAACGTGAATCACCTAGGAGCGTGGTCTCCCTTCTCTTTGAATTGTATACTTGAGAATGGACAACAAAACTTTTCTAATTTCTGTTAGTCACAAAAATTCCAATAGATTGTTAAGAATTAATGTTCCAGTCACTTTTGAATTTACAATCGTTAGATTGAAACTCGCGTGAACCTTATTTGAAATTGTGCACAAGACCTCTTGATGTAAAAATCACTAGTGCACTATTGAAATAAGAACAATTCTTCTCACAATCTCTCTTGGCCGAATTTCACACAAGTCTAAGAGTTGGATTTTATTTTTCTCTAGCAAAAGAAAAATCTCTCAATTGCAAAAACTAGGGTTTGACAAAAAAATATGAAGAATATATATGTCTACCGCCAATCACTTTCCTTATACAAAATTATATAGTCCACAATACTACATGCCTATATAAAAATATTATATATATATATATATATATCTCATGCACGAATCCAACTTGCATAAAGACTATAGTGCACGAATTCAATGTGCATTAAAACTCTATAGTGCACTAATTTGCACTAATTTAACTTGCATTAAATATCTAGTGCATGAATTCAACTTGCATTAAAATATATAGTCCAAACCCTAATCCAACTCTTTAGTGTATTTGTGACTATATAAAAGACTTCCTAATTTGACTAAACAAATAAAGTCTTTTATATTTAATATACTACTAATAGTAGTATACTACTAGGAAACATATTTCCTAATCAGAAAAAGATTTGATTTTTAATTAAATAATTAATTAACATATTAATTAATTTCCATTTAATTAAATAATAAAATAAAACAATATAATGGGCTAAAATTAGCCATTGCTGCCCATGACTAGAACTTGGGCCTACATATTGTTTTCTTATTTTATTTAATCCATTTGGACTTTAATAAAAAGCCCACATGTGAACTAGACCTATTCTTACTAAAAGAAACAAGTCCACATGCCTTTCATTAATATATTAATATAATTAAACAGCCCATTAAATAAATAATGTGCAAATTATATTCTTAATATATTAAATACAATTCTAAATGGACCCACAAATAGTCCGGTAGAATATATCAAGTGATTCATGCAAGTCCGTGCAGATTGGGGATCTTGGCAGGCCTATCTAAATTTAAGCTCCAACAGACATAACACAATCACAATCAACAAATGATTCACTTAGGTTCAATCTAGTAATTTTAGTTCATTCCACTAAAGAACTAAAATTGCACTCTTAAATAAAGATGGAATAAGTTAAAGATACTCATTCATACCCTAAACAATCATATGGGAGATAGTGAATCCTCGTGAAGAATATTAGTAATCGCCAAGAGATCATAGACCGCCTATAGCTCTCCAAGTTACCATATTTACTCATATGACCACACTTTGAACTTGGATATATATTATGACTTGTCCAGAAGTCATCTTTCAATAGACACTATTGAAAACTCAACGTTAAGATTTCATATCCAAAACCACAAAGCATCCATATGATGATATTCTACTCACATTTAATAAATGGAGTCACGATGTCCATATCTATAAATGAAGTCCTCTATCGATTAACAAATGAATACCACCAAACTATCGAAGATAGACTATACTATATAATCGTACTCATTGATAGCTCAAATGATAACACTTGCAACCATAAGTCCATCATTTATCTCAGGATTAAGATAGACTCTCCGATCATCCAGATAATGAAAAGACTTTTGTCTATTGACGGTTCTAGAAAAAGTATTTCATTGTGATCCAGTTCAATGCACCCAGTGCATTAGATTCTTTTACTCGAAGACCCTTCGATGATTTTAGACTCATCACAACACATTTGATCCCACTCAAATGCTAGTAAAAGAATTCTACAACTTTAACAAGATAAAGGTGCCCAACCTTTAACTTAAGTTGTGAACGTTATTCAAGACTAACTAAAGAATTGTGTCTACCTCATACATATCCAGATGTACGAACAATTCTTCTTTTCTCATAGTCTTTTGACCTTATGATTATTTATTTTGATAATTATAATAATAAATGCTATATAAGATTTTGTTAACAAACAAAAATCATTTTATTAATATGAAAATATTGTCAAGTACAACATTACACTCTTACTATTAAGCATAACCCTAACAATAAGGATGTAACCTCTAACTAGTTAGGGAAGAAGTTTGAGTCACTCATTAAGCAAAACCCTGACATGAATATTAGGGTGTTTGGTACAATTGTGTTAAGAACTTGTGGGGTTTCAGTATTATACCATACCCTTTATAAGGCTAAGAAATATGCCCTAAACATAGGAAATGAAGACCACAAAAAAAAAAGTTATAACAAGCTGTACAAATATGGTCACATAATTATTGAGAGAAATCCAGGTTCATATGTCAAGTTAGATACCATATCCTACAACACAGATGACAATGTCCCTACCCATTTCAATAGATTCTTTCTAAGTTTTCATGGCAAAAAAAATGGGTTATTTAAAAGGTTGTAGACCTTTCATAGGACTTGATGGATGCCACTTGAAAGGTCCATTTGAGGGGATTTTATTATGTGCAATAGCAATAGATGCAAATTGTGGTGTGTATCCAATTGCATTGGGGGTATGTGAGCTTGAGTATCGAGAGACTTGGATTTGGTTTCTTCAACTATTGTACGAGCATGTCGGGCAACACGACAATATGACTGTTTGTTTTATGACTGATAGGCAAAAGGGATTGGTTGCAACTCTTCATGATTGTTGGCCAAACCACATCAATAGATTTTGTGAAAGACATGTTTTACAAAATCTGTTAAGTACATTTAAGATTGATTACCTTAAGGACCAGTTTTGGCCTGTTGTAGTAAATACAAATGTGGCTGAATTTGTAAAAAAAAAAAAATAGGTGACATTAAGAACGCTTCTAAGAGAGCACATCAATATTTAATGGATATTCCCTTAAAGCTTTGGTCTGTCCATGCCTTCGACACATTAACCAAAACATACCACAATACCAACAACATAGTCGAGGCATTCAATGGACGGTTGAACAAGTATCGAAAACTCCCAATGCTGACTATGCTGGAGACTGTAAGAAGAAAGCTCATGAAATATATTCATGAATTATTTGAGGCTGCAATGCATTGGGAATCCAACATACCTCCAGCAGTAAACAAAAAGCTAGAAGAAGCATAGAAAAATGGGAGGTATTTGGATCCCTTGCATTGTGGAGAGTGGGAGTTTGAAGTTGTTGATTAAAATAGGCAATTTGTTGTGAAACTTAATGAACGTACTTGTGATTGTGGTATCTGGGCTGTCAGCGGACTGCCTTGCAAGCATGCAATGGCTTGCATTACCAAGGAAAGGGATGATGTTGAGGAATATGAGCATCATTACCAAAAGAAGCCGGCATATCTAAGAACATATGCCAATGTCATCCATGCACTTCCAGATGAAAATTCTTGGCTGAATGTTCAGTATAAGACCATGTTGCCACCAATAATAAAAAGGAAAGCAGGCAGATCTAGGTTGTCTAGAGGAAGAGGTGCAACTGAACTAGCTAGAGTACAAAGGTATGTTGGTTTTAGATGCAGCAAATGCCAACAGACTGGGTATAATAGTCATACTTGCAAAGAAAAGGAACCAGATGTTGGACAAAGGAAGAGATATCAATTAAATAACAACAGTTTTTCATATTCTTATTTGCTTTTACTTTAATTAATTGATTTATTATAGGTTGGCAGTACCTCTAATGCACATTCCACCAACAATATAGCTAAAAAAACCAAGACATGTCAGGTATTTTTCTTTTTAATATCACTTTGATGATTCCATACCAAATATGTGAATAATATATATATATATATATATTTTAAGCTGCCAGCAGTTCAAGCTTTTCAGCTACAGGAAGGACACAAACAACTGGACATATGACTACTGGTGCTTCAAATTCTTCAGCTGTAATGAGGACTACAACTACTGGTCATATCCCATCTACAAGAGTACCCAACTTTGCACCACCCGGGAGGATCACAAGAGTAATTTCTAACCTCTAATTTCCCATCTTCAAGTTCTTAATTAACTTAAGTTGTTAGTCAATTTATAATGTGAGGTTTTTTTTTTTTTTTTTTTTTTTTTTCAATTTATATTGCGGTGCTCATTTGGTGTAGGCACTTTGGTTTCCATCAACCCAACCAACTACATCAACTCAAGGCTTTCAGCTACATCAACTTTCTCGGTCATCTCAGGATGTAACACCAACTACACCTTATGCAACCCGGCCATCTCAAGGGTCTGGATATGAGACATCATTTAATTGAAATGGGAGTAAGTTGGTGTAGTTAACTTTATTAGTTAAATATTGCATGGTTTTTTTTTTTTATTCTGTCATCCATGCACAGTTAGGTTGCTGTTTTTGGATGGATGCTAGAAGTATTTAGATTGCTTTTTGGCTAAAATGGATAGTGCAAATGTTATGCATGGTTTTAGTGGATATGGCTATTTCATGCATATCTACTATTCTAGTTGTTTTATGCACACCCCTTCTTTATGTTGGATATTGTAATCGAAGATTATTGTGGTACAGAATTCAGTATTGAACAATATTGACCAATGTTTATGTTGCTCACCTATTTTGTGTTGGTATTTATTTCATACCAAAATGTTCATAAAAAAAATCTCACTATATATATTTAACACTTAGTATTACATACTATAATGATGAGTTGGATTTTCGAGTTTCATATGAAAAAATAAATTACTAGGATTTTTCTATGATTTCAAAACTTTTAATGCAGCCTTCTTGCCATTGTAACAATTTTGATTTTTAAACTTGATCAAACCTCCATTAACTATACTACTACTACCATAAGAACTTTCTATGACTGAGCAAAAAAAAAAAAAAATCTGCAATGTATGAAAGAAAAACAAGAAAATATTGCCCAAATAGTTGGGATTTCAAGCCAATGGTAACTTCTAAAAACAATTATATATATATATATTCATTTTATTATAAAGATGGAATTCATTCAATTGATGGGGTCTTAGGGATATATTGGTAAAAAAAAAAGTAGCATACCTTCGTGCCTCCACTTAATGTTTTAATAAATAAAAAATCTCACTTTCCAAGGAAAAAAATAGGAGGAAAAAGACCTTGACATAACTTCAAGGGTATTTCTGACTTTTCAAACAACTAACACTGTTGAAGGTTAAGGCTAACGAGAGTTGACTAACGGTAGGTAAGTTCTATGTAAATTTTGTGAAAAGTAGTTTTTACCTGATAATATGTATATCTCAGGTAGGTTGTGTGTAATTACCTCTATATTATATATATATATTATTATATTATATATATGATTATATGTATTATATGTATTATATATAATATATATATGTATTATATTATATATTATATATTAATATATTAAATAATATATATTATATATTTATGTTATATATTATTTAATATATTAATAATATATATAAAGAATGCTAGTTATTTGTTGACAGTTTTTAACTGTCATAAATCCTTGACAGTTAAAAACTATCAACAAAGTTAAAAACTGTCAAGAATTTATGATAGTTAAAAACTGTTGTTGACGGGTGGTTTTTGTCAATTGACCAATCAACGGTCTCGGTTTGCAAATATGAATTAAATGTATGGCAAAACACTAAAGAAAGTAAAAAGAGATGTAACGTGGTAAAACTCCGGTGATCGGAGAAACATCCACGGGCTGTTGCCTAAGCAACTCAATCGAATCCACTATTATGCTTTTAGTAATACACACTCTGCTCTCTCTCGTCTCCTTTTGTTGATGATCCCTTCACTTATATTTTGTAGGGATATTTATACATGATACTATTTAGGGTTTCTGAGGTGTTGCTAGGTTTTGGTATCGTGATGTACAAGTAGGGGATTGTAGAATTGGTTTTAGGATTCTTACCTTGTTGATGTTGATCTTGTCTTTATTGTTATTGATTCCGAATCTGTTTCAGATTCTGATGAGTTGTCAGGGAGACCGTTTTGTTTCCTTGTAGGATTCTGCTTCCTATTCGTTGGTTTGTGGCTAATCTCTATCAATTACATTGTACGCGGGTGGTGGAAGAACTTCAATGGACAGTCTTTTCCTTCGTGCCGAGTATGACTGGTCAGGCATTCCTCATACTTGGTATACTTGGTGTTTTGTGCTTATTTGCTGTTTTGATTCTATATTCTGGCTATCAGTTTATGGAATGTCATTTTTTCCTCCCGATCAAACTCTTGGCTTACGTGGCCCGTCCCATCCATGTTGTCTCCATGTTGTCTGCTGACGTGTTATCTATAGCGGAGTTTACCTATAATAATACCCCCTTAAATATTTGAGCCAAGTGAGCTTACTCGTTTTGAGGATGAGTTTGTTTACTCGGCAGAAGTATTTAAATCCTATTCGGTCTTTTTTCTGGTCGGAGGAGCTTCTTGTCATTTTCCTTATAAATGCTCCTTATAAATGCTTCGTAAATGCCATAATTAGTATCCCTTATTAATTCGAGACATTAATGACTTGTCTTAATTGCATCCTCATACATTCAATCTGCCCTCTAATTAGAAATCTCTTTATGGTGACGCTTAGGGTTTTTGACAGCCTAGGTTTTTCTTGTGTTGCCACCTGTCCATCCAGGGTTTGGTATGTCAGGTTGCATTTATGGGATACGACTCTTGCTCTGATCCATGCATCATTTCACACGTTTCCTCTTCTTCCCGCTTTTTTTTGCTTTCTCTACCTTAGGGTTTTGTTTCGAAGTTAGATCACCCATCTTATTTAAACTCCTCTTGTCTCGTCTCTCTCTTGGAACTCTGATTTTCTTTTAGATACCTGTGACTCGATTGGTGAAATAGTATCTCTCTCCAAAAAAGCATGTTTTTTTTACCGCCGCACTAAGAAAATATTTTGTTGCGAATGAACAAGATATGGAGGAATTGTCCATACGTAAAATCATAATTTTTGATACGGGCCTTTTCCACATAAAAGGGGAATCTTTTGTTACAATAGAAGCGGAAGCATTGTGGATTATTCAGGAATCGAAGTCGATTTGCTTTATAAAAAGAAGATATCAATGAACTTCTATGAAATGGTTTCACAGGATTCAGCCAATTGTCTTGATCGTTGGATATATATTTGCATCTTTCCTGATTATCACTACGAACTTTACTTCCCTTTGGTTTATTTTACACCCCATCAGTTTCCAGGCGGTTTTTTTTTTTATAATTTTCTCACAGATTTAAAACCTCTCTCTCCTCTGATTCCTTGTTCTTGTTCGTGATTCTCTACGGTTCATCTATCTTTCACGAGCTTCTTCGAGGTTAGTTTTTCTTACATGGATCCTTCAGTTAGACATCGTCTTTTCATTGCTTCGATGGTTGCTATTGAGCGCCACAATACCTGTTTGGTTGAGTGCCTTCAAAATCTATTGGGTAACCCAATCCCAGACCAACCCCATTTTTTAGATGTTAATGTTTCGGGGTTTGTTCGTGAAGCTCCCCTTAATACTGTTTCTTCTAGGGTCTCTCAACCTGAGGTTCATTAATCTGACCCTTGTTCTTCTACTTGCAGTGACATTCGTCCCCCGATGACAAGATCCAAAAATTACAGTCCACGCACAATCCATGAGAGTACTGTTAATCTCAGTACAATTAGACCTCAAAGGGTAGACGAAGATGACATGGAATTGGAGCACCAGGCAGCCCGGATTTTGTTCTCACCCGAGCGGGTCTGCTCCTATGACATTGAGCCGAATGTGGTCTGTAAAAAGAAAACTCGTCAATACATGGGAAGGTTTGATTTGGACAAGGACTACGTTCAACTCGAATCGGCTGGAGACAAGACTGCATGGAACCCTCCACCTGGGATGGTAGCGATCTACGGGGCCATGCTTAGCTGTGGTATCACTTTACCTCTCCAGCTCTTCATCACTTGGTTCTTGGCTAAGGCTCAGATATCCTCAGCCCAACTTGCTCCGAATAGTTATTGCATTCTGATGTGCCTGTGGCATATGTGATACCGAATGAAGCTGACACCCCTCACTCCTTGTGAGATTAGGCATTTTTACACCCTTAGACAATCGAGTAAGCCTAACCATTGGATCTCGAAAGGCATTGAGATTGCTAAGAAAGTCGACCTGGCCAAGGATGATAAGGCTAAGGGCTTTGTTTGGGGGTTTCCCTCCTCCAACAAGTATTGGAAGAATAGATGGTTCTTTGTTGGGGGCGATTGGGGCCAGTCGACTGAGTTTGATGTTGAAGGCGTTCGGGTAATGCGTAAAGTCCCTTACTACTTCTACTCTCCTGAATCATGGAATAATACTGCTCTGATTCTTTCAGACGGGGAGTTAAGAATCTGGCCTGAGTAGCCGTTCGAGCATTGAAGAAGAGGGAAGAGCCTTATCTTCTACATAAAGATAAGATGATAAAGGCTAGTTTCTTTCCCCGTCTATCCGCGGCTCGCAAGTGATGTAATTTTTGTTGACTCTTCACTTTTATTCTTTCATCTTGTATTCTGTTTTTGGTTGATTCCTGATATCAATGCTGAGTTAATTTTGCATTGAATTATTCAGATGTCGTTTGCGAGGCTCAGGCCCGCAAATGGAAAGCCATTTTGGAAACTAGCCGTAAGGAGGCCACCAACAAGCAATTCGGGGTGGATGCTCCAGATGAGCCGGAGGAGGAGGGCTCTGTTGAAAGACACGTAGAGGAGAACATTAGAGATGCTTCTAAGTATACTCCTAAGGAGGTTCCCCACGCCACTGAGACTGGGACAAGTGAGCGTATGGACCAGTATGAGTCGGGCGATTTTGTTTTTAATGTTGGTGAGTGAGAGCGTTCCCCGGGTGAAAGCCGAGGTTGCGCTGCATACGACGTAGCTGTTGGAGGAAACGAGTCAATCCATGCTGCAAACGAGGTAGTTATGGGGAGAAGTGGGCTAATCCCTGCTGCAGGCAAGGCAGCTGCTGAGGTGCCTGAGTTGAGTCTTAACACCGGTAGGGTAAATAGAAGGTTGGGGAGTCTTCTAAAGTCGATGTCCCTACGGGGCCTTCTATTGTTTCTGCTGCTGTTTCTAGCCCTTCCCCGACTGTTGTGGGTGAAGCTGAAGTTGAGGATCCCCATGCTGACCTCGATACTCGCGGGAGGTAATCTAGGAAGAGAAGAGCTTATTTTTCTCGTAGTTAGCCCGCCCTAAAAGTCCTGTGGGTGGTAATCTATTTTGATTCTTCTTCAGGCGATGAGGGAATTGGCGCTGGGACCACCAAGACTGGGGTACAGGCTTCTCCTAAGGCCTAAGCAGAAGTCCAAGTGGAGAAATCGCCTGAGGTTTTGCCCGATTATTCTGGTAGATGGGGGGGAGTGAATGTTTTAGACCTGCCCCTTATGCCTATAATGGATATTGGTGATTCTGGGATGCCTGGTCAATCGGGAGATCCCTTTCCTCAAGTAATGCTAACAGCTATGTCCTCGAGCCGGGCATTTTTTGGGGAGGACCATTGGAGCCGCCTTAGGGTCAGCACCCCATTAGAGCGACTTCAAAAAAATTTTGACAGTGCTTCTTATGTGAGTTACTTGTTCTTCCTTTTTTGCCATGGTTTCCATCAGTATTTCAGTTCATTGTTTTTTGTTGTGTAGATGGTTGCTGAGATGTCGAAAGCTTGCCTGACTAGCCAGGCCCAAATAGATAGAATAAGGCACCTGGAGGCCCAATTGAAGGAAAGTGAGGATAGCTACGCTCGGACCGAGGTGGCTTGCCAAGAAAAGATTAAGTCACATCAGGAGTTCATGGACCGGTGCTTGGCAAGTCAGTTGGATGCTGAGTAGAGGGCGTCCTTAGCTGCTGATGAAGTAAAAAATCTCCAGAGCCTGTTATTTTCCACTCAGAAGGCGATGTTTTAGGCTGAGCAGAAGGCGGAGGAGGCTAGGCTATCCTACGAGTGCCAAATTAAGGATCTGAAGAATCAGGCCTTAACTGTTAAATCATTATCAAAGGAGGTTCGGCTGGAGCTGGAGATCCAATGGGTTGATCGTTTCAAGAGATCTCCCGCTTATGATGCCTTGCTCCTTAGGGAATTCCACCGAGGGATGGTTTCGGCCAGGGAGTTCTTCAATGTTAAGAATAGGGCGATCGACCGGGCAAGGGCTAACTGGAATTATTCAATTAAGAATCATGTGGATACGTCTCTGGATTCCCTCCTTGCTCAAATGAAGGTGTGGCGTGCGTATTGTCGTAGCAAAGGTAAGGCACCACATCCTATGCATTTAGAGATGCCTACTGAAAGCGCCTTCTCTACATTCCATTCATGTCAAAAGGCTGGGATAGATGGCGAGGAACCAGATGTCGGGCTTGTACCCGGTAGGGATTATAGCACCTGGATGGACGATACTGAGCATGAGATCGTCTGGCCTTCCTACAAAAGCCTTCTGAGTGAATATGATATGTTGCCAAAGCCGAACCTTGTAGGTGGCAGTTCTCGTCCTGGCAGTGGTTCTTAGCCTAGCAGCAATTCTTAGCCTAGCAGTAGTTCTCAGCCTAGCAGTAGATCTCAACCCCTAGCGCCTACTTGAATGTTATATTTTTGCTGTACACTTTGCTTTTTATTTGGATGTACATTATTTTCTATCAATTGATATATTCTTTATGGTTTGTCTCTTATCTTTTGTCTCACTCCATTTTCTTGCACCTTGATTGCACTGAATACGATACTTGAAAAGGAAGAGTAATACAAACAAGAACAATAAGTATAGATTCGGGAATCAACGGGTGGGTTGTTTTTTTTTCCTTTTTGCTTAGTTTTAACTGGCAGCTTCTCATAACGGCCAACGTTTTTATGAACAGGAATTTGTCTTCTTGGCCAAGTATCTTATAAACTGGCGCTTGTTTATTGTGCCAAGTATCTTATTTAACTGGCAACTATTTATTATGTTGAGTATCTTATTTAACTGGCGATTGTTTATTGTGCCGAGTATCTTATTTAATTGGCGATTTCTTTTTAAACTACGTGTTATGTCGAGGCTCACCACAACCATACACTTAGTTCCCTATGCAAGTCACCTAGGACGTCTCTAGGTTTTGTCTACCGTAGGGTTTTGCCGAATCGTTGGGGTAGTGTATACCGGCCAACACAGCTACACTTCTCACTAGATCTATTCCGGCGGCACCCCGAGCAGTTTGCCAGGCATCCCATTTTTGAGTACTTTGGTGCCTCGGGTTTGCCTTTTCACTAGGTGATGCATTTACATCGTCCCAACTAGGTAGGCATGCTACTTTAGCTTCTCCACCCCTTGAACACTATCCACTCGCTCTTTGCAGTTTCGTGGCGTCCAAGCTCATTGTGAGATAAAGTCTCACCCTCTACTTTAGGGAGCTTTTTCTTTTTGAAAGGTTTCTTCTGTTTCCTTCTTGCTTGTTAATCTACCAGTATCCCCCTTTGGGGGGGGGGGGGGTGTTCCCTGGTAGGATATTTATTGATTCTGTAAAACTGTACTGAACAAAAACTTTAGCGGTTTGCTATTTTTATTATCAGTTAAATATCTGAAATTCTGAAGTGAGAAAAACTGAAAAAAGAATCTAAATTAGAATAATTGAATTCTGGGAAATTGATGAGTCTTTCAAGGGTAAAACATCTTCAAGTATTGAGCATTGTATGGTTGGGGTACTAGTCCACCACTGGGTCAGGCGATTAAGTAGGCTCTATGTCCGACTATGCTGTCGATAATGTATGGCCCTTCCCAATTATTCGTGAGAGATCCTGCTGCTTTGTCTTTTGTGTTTGGGGATACCCTCCTTAGTAATATATCCCCAATTTGGAATCTACGTATTCAAATGTGAGAATTGTAGTATCTTGTTGCTCTTTGCTGGTATGCTGCATTTCTTATTTGGGACCTGTCTTTGGCCTCTTTCAGTTCATCTAGATTTTGCAATAGCATATTAACATTGTGCTCTGGGTGATATAGCTGGACTCTCGGGGAGATGAAAGATATCTCTGTTGGAATGACAACCTCAATTCCGAATGCTAAAGAAAAGGGGGTTTCCCTGGTGGAAGTTATTGCAGTCGTTCGGTATGCCCAGAGTACTTCATGAAGCTTGTCTACCCAGTTTCCTTTCTTTGCATCCAGTTTTGCTTTTAGAGTGTGCTTGATTACCTTGTTTACTGCTTTAGTTTGACCATTAGTCTGAGGATGTGCACGTGAGGCATAGTAGTTTGCGATCTTGAATTCTTTGCACATGTCTTTGAATTTCCTATTGTCAAATTGTGTCCCATTGTCGGTTATGATGGTACTCGGGACCCCAAACCTGTACAGCATGTTCTTTTTGATGAAACTAGTGGTGTATGCTTCGGTGATGTGTACAAGTGCTTATGCTTCTACTCATTTGGTGAAGTAATCTACCGCCACAATAGCATGCTTTGCTCCTCCTTTTACCCTTGTGGGCATCGGTCCTATAAGATCAAGGCCCCACTGATGAGCGTTGTTTGTGTACTCAACAAAATGATATTTAGATGTGTTCATTTAGAAAACCAATTTTTCACCACTTAGATAGAAAATTAGTAAAGTGGCAAGTGGGATTCGTTCCACAAGGAATTAGAGTGATTAGTTGAATAAATTAACTAATCTATATGCAATAAAATAAATCATAAAAATATGGATGAGTGAATGGGTTGTCAAGCCATCAAACATACATGAAAAATAAACCTAATAAACTAATAAAAGAGTACTTAACAAATCTAGATAAGATAAATGGAATTAAAAATTAAGAGAATAGCTAGGGAATTAATGGGATCACAAATGAATTATGGGAAATGCTTATCAAGCTACTTTAGTGAACAAATCTCATAAATGTTAACCAATTGATTTCTAAAATGCATTTAGGCCATTATTATGAACCCTAAACAACTTCCCACCGCAATGCCTAACCGATTAAGGAAAGGGGGTCACACGGCGGGATCGGTTCATTACAATTAACGGTTTAGATTATCGCGGTTGATATACCCTCCGATAATCTATCCTAGTCACTATGTTCTCAATCCATCAAGGTTGTCAATCCAATCAAGATTATATAACAAATTATCCTAAGCAAGATTATAATCAACTAGTGGGTATACATGTCAATTATATAATGCAAAGAATCTAATTATAAAAGGAATAGAACACAAATAGAAATTAATAGATATTAAAGCTTAAGCAAATCCCAATCCAAATATTCTCATATCAAAACCCTAGAAAGGGGATTTAATTACACATATTACAATCAAAGGGAAGGCAAGTAAAATATTAGGAAATCACCCATTGGCCACCTTTTGTAAGCTTGATCCTTTCCTAGCCTTTGATGCTCCTTGTGTAAAGAGTGGATTATGAGGATGTGTCTAGATAGATGGAGTCAAATGGGAAGTGACTAAGGAGATTTGTGGAGAAGATGGAAAGAAAAGGAATGATTAGGGCAGGTAATCTAGATGTTAAGTTTAGGTAGGAGAGAAAATGGAGAGAAAAGGAATGGTGGAGAAAAGAGGTTTCTTGGTGGTCAAGAGTTAGCATAAAATGGTGTATTTATATGTTAGAAAAGCGAGGGTATGAAATGGGCATAAAAGGACAAGAATACCCCTCAAAAATGGCTTGAAAAACTGTTAGGATTATGCTCAATAGCAAGAGTGTAATAATGTAATTAACAATCTTTTTCATATTAATAAAGTGATTTCTGTTTTTTAAACAAATCTTATAGCATTTATAGTTTAATAATTGTCAAAGTAAATAATCATAAGGTCTAAAGACTATGAGAAAAGAAGAATTGTTCATACATCTGGATATGTATGTGGTAGACACAATTCTTTAGTTAGTCTTGAATATCGTTCACAACTTAAGTTAAAGGTTGGGCACCTTTATCTTGTTAAAGTTGTAGAATTCTTTTGCTAGCATTTGAGTGGGATCAAATGAGATATGATGAGTCTAAAATCATTGGAGTGTCTTCGAGCAAAAGAATCTAGTGCACTGGGTGCATTGAACAGGATCACAATGAAATACTTTATCTATAACCGTCAGTAGATAAAAGTAATTTCATTATCAGGACAATCGGAGAGTCTATCTTAATCCTGAGATAAATGATGGACTTATGGTTGCAGGTGATATCATTTGAGCTATCAATGAGTACGATTATATCGCATAGTCTATCCTCGATAGTTTGGTGATATTCATTTGTTAATCGATAGAGGACTTCATTTATAGATATGGACATCGTGGCTCCATTTATTAAATGAGAGTATAATATCATCATATGGATGTTTTGAGGTAATTGGATATTAAATCTCAACGTTGAGTTTTCAATAGTGTCTATTGAAAACATGGCTTCTGGACAAGTCAAAATATCCAAGTTCAAAACGTGGTCATATGAGTAAATATGGTAACTTGGAGAGTTATAGGCGGTCTATGAACTCTTGGCGATTACTGATATTAATCACGAGGATACACTATCTCCAATATGATTGTCTAGGGTATGAATGAGGAAACATCTTCCTTTTCTGTCTTTATTTAAGAGTTCAATTTTAGCTCTTTAGTGGAATGAGTTAAAATTAATGGATCGGACCTAAGTGAATCATTTGTTGATTGTGATTAGGTTATGTCTATTGAAGCTTAAATTTAGATAGCCCGCCAAGATCCCCAATCCACACGGACTTGCATGGATCACTTGATATATTCTACCGGACCGATTTAGGGTCCATCAAGAATTGCATTTAATATATTAAGAATATAATTTGCACATTATTTATGTAATGGGCTGCTAAATTATATTTATATATTAATGAATGACATGTGGGCTTGTTTCTTTTAGTAAGAATGGGTTTAGTTCACATGTGGGCTTTTTATTTAAAGTCCTATGGATTTAATGAAATAAGAAAATAATATTTGGGCCCAATATTATTATATGGGGCGGCAAGGTGGTTAAAATAACCTTAATATTATTTTGTTTTCATTATTTAATTAAATAAGAATTAATTAATTTATTAATTAATTGTTTAATTAAGAAACAAATCTTTTCTAAATAGGAAATATGATTTCTATTTGTATACTATTGGTAGTAGTGTACTTAAATTAAAAGACTTGTTTGACAAGGAAATAAATAATTAATTTTATTTATTTAATCAAATAAGAAGTCTTTTTATTTTAGTCAAATAAGGAATAAAAGATTTATGAGTTGGATTAAGGATTTGAACTCTTAGAAAGTGAATTAGGGTGCAACTAAAACTCCTATATTTTTGGAGTGAAAATTGCGGAAACCCTAATCCTTTTTGGTGAAAGAATTCGGCCACCCTAGTTAAGAAAGAGAAAAGAAATTTTGCCATATATAAGGCCATTTATTATTTTCGGCCAGACAAGGGTTTTATGTGCAGAATTGTTTCTTCTTCTTCTTCTTCTCAATTCATAGATAGAGGTTTTTTATTCTACTAAAAACAAAAGGAACATAGATTATTCTTTGATGGTATATTGTTTGCTTATTCATCAATAAGCTTGTATATACTACATCGATCAAGGTTCACGCGAGTTTCGATCATAAGATTGAGAACTCAAAAGTGACCGGAATAATCTTAGGTTTCTTTAGATTGTTTTTGGGACTAACGAATCAAGAAAAGTTTGTTATATCCGATCTCAGGTTTGCAATTCAAAGAAAGGGAGACCACGCTCCTAGGTGATCCACGTTCGTGCTAGGATTGAAGATCTTGCGGATTACCATCGACGTAAGTCAATCGGATCACGCGACAAGAGGTATTAATCTTTTGTTATTTATTATATATCTTTAATTAATCAAAAGGGTTTAAGGTTCATAAAATTGGAAAAATTTTAAAAGCTACTCAAACTATTTTTTAGTCTCGCTTCCGCTGCGGGTATATTTTTCCCTACAAAAACGTCCATTTTGCTGCTTCTAAAAAGTGGAGGTCGCCATGGCGCGCCATTAGGTCGCCATGGCGACAGGGAGTGCGCAGCAGCTACGAAAATGGGCATAACTTTCTGTTGAAAATTCAGAATCGCAATCCGTAAAAACCAATGGAAAGTAGACTTCCGGGGCTTTCCGAATATATGTAATCCAAAATGTGGTGCGATCTAAAGAGAGAGATATGCCTTATTTGAAAATGAATGATTTGCACACACTTTTTACAATTTCAACCCCTTTTGCCACCAATATTACTCCAATGCCTCTGAACTTTATAAATACCTAAAAACACTTAATTCAAACCATTAAATCATGGGATATTGCCCGAGAATCAAGCAAAAAGAGAAGGAAGTGAGGGCCAAAATCATACCAATTTTGGTTCGATCACCCACATAGCAAACGGCTAGGGGATGTTAGACTCCTAAGTAACTCTGGTGGTTGTGGTTGTCGTATGTCGTTGGTGATTCGCTGACAGGTCTCATAAATTTATGCGAACCGTTGGGCTTCGGCGAACAAAGTCAGCTAATAAAATCCTTTCCTAAGTACTTTGTGTGCCAGGCTTTTTCCTCTCGTGTGGTTTCCACATATGCCGCTGTGGATATTTTTCAGAATTTGCTCGGCTTCTTCTCCCACAACACACCTTTGTAGTGCCTTTGAGAACCCTTTTTTGTACAACTCGCCATTTATGATTGTGTATCGAGTCGACCTATACCTGATACGCTTTGCTTCTGAGATGTCTTCAGGTAGAATGTTTTCCTCCAGGTATCTCCTGAGTTAGGTTGTCTAGTTATTTGATTGTGGTTGGATCTCTGCTACTATAAGCTCTTCTAGTTCTGCTATGCTAGGCCTAGTCAGGTGGGCAACTGGTATTGTCTTTGATCTGATGCAGTTTGTTGCTGAAGCTAGCTTGGATAGGCCATCTTCTCTTTCATTCTCTTCCTAAGAGATCTGGGTAATCTTGTATTCTTTGAACTTTCTGAGTAGCCTCTTTGCTATTTCTAAGTAGGCCATCATGCACTCATCTCTTGCTTGGTACTCGTCCAGCACTTGATTGACCACCACTTGTTAGTCGCTGAAAATTTCTATTTCGTCCGCTCCTAATGCTACACATACTCTAAAGCCAGGCAGAAGAGCTTCATACTTAGCTTGTTTGTTAGTTGCTTTAAAGTCGAACCTCATGGCACACTCTATAACATCTCCTTTTAGGGTTAATATTACTATCCCGGCCCCACTGCCATGAGTGCTAGATGATCCATCCACATGTAACTTCCAGTGGTAACTTTTTCCTTGGTCCTTCCCTATCATCCTACATACTTCAGGGTCTAGTTCTATGAATTCTGCCACAAAATCTGCTGCAGCTTGACCCTTATGTGCTGCTTTGGGGAAATACTGGATGTCAAACTCACTCAGCTCTATAGCCCATTTAGTTAACCGACCTGACAATTCTAGTCTCTGTAGGATTAGTTTAAGCGGGCAGTCAGTGTATACTATGACATTATGTGCTTGAAAATATGGCATTAGTTTCCTTGCTGCTGTGACTAGTGCTAGGGCTATTTTCTCGGCTGGCGAGTATCTTGTTTCGGCTGGGAGCAACGCCTTGCTCGTGTAGTATATTGGTTTTTGTACCCTCTCCTCCAGCCGAATCAGCACAGAACTGGTTGCTGCCTCGGTGAGGGACAGATACATGTATAGGGTTTCCCGACTGTGGGTTTGAAAAGTATCAACGCTCACCCCAAGTATTCTTTAAGTTTCTGGAAAGCTGTTTCGCATTCCACATTCCATTCGAGTCCTTTACCCTTTTTTATTGCTTTGAAGAATGGAACACACTTGTCTGTAAGTTTTGCTATGAACTGATTGAGTGATGCAAGACAACCGGTTAACTTCTATACTTCTTTCAGCGTTTTTTGTGAAACCATGTCCTTGAGGGCTATGATCTTCTCAGGATTTACTTCAATTCCTCTTTGGTGGACTTGAACACCTATGAATCTTCCTGATGGTACGCCGAACACACATTTGTTCGAGTTGAGCTTCATCTGATATTTTCTCAAGACATTGAATGTTTCCCTTAGATCTGTTGAATGCTCATCCATTGTGACGCTTTTAGTCAGCATATCGTCTACATAGACTTCCATATTTCTTCCAATTTGCCGAGTGAATATTCTGTTTACCAATCTCTAATATGTTGCCACTGCATTCTTCAAACCAAAAGGCATTACTGTGTAGCAATACAGTCCTTGATCTGTTGTAAAAGTCGTTCTTTCTTCGTCTACTTTGTTCATTCGGATCTGATTTTAGCCTGAGTAAGCATCCATGAAACTTAGCAGCTCATGTTCAGCTGTAGCATCCACCAATTGGTCTATTCTTGGGAGAGAGAAACTGTCCTTTGGCCAGGCTTTGTTCAGGTCCGTGAAGTCCACACACATTCTCCACTAATTGTTTTTCTTTTTTACTAGTACCACATTAGCTACCCATTGAGGGTACTGGACTTCTCTTATTGACCCTACGGCAAGTAATTTTTCTATCTCTTTCTTGATGGCTGCGCTTCTTTCCCGGTTGAATGGTGGTCTTTTCTGTACCACCGGTCGGAATTCGGGATTGATGGCTAGGTAGTGGGATATTACTTTCGTGTCTCTTCCCGACATATCTTTATGGCTCCAGGTGAACACATCTTTGTATTCCCACAAATTAATTAGACTGGCTTTTACTGTTTCTTGCAAGTTGACACATATCTTGACAACTCTGGTTAGTTCACTGTCATCCAAAACTACATCTTCGGTCAGCTCATCGTTCTTATCTTTGGGCTCTTCCCTCGGGTTGAGCTCAAACTCCATTTGTATTTCTGATTGATCCTCCAATTTTCTTATGTCATGTTCGTTCGGTAGGATCGCACATACTTAGTGCTCTTCTTTATCCCCTCTGTCTCTGTAAACTAATAGATTTGCTCTTCGTGCCATCTCTTATGATCCTTTGACCACACCTACCCCACATTCCGTAGGAAATTTCATTATAAGAGCATAGGTAGTTGTTACTACCTTGGTATTATTTAGGAATGGTCGGCTCAGCAAAGCATTGTACAACCAATTCTTTATATCTACAACTACAAAATTGATTAACACTGTTTTCTAACAATGGGCGTTTCCAATCTTAACCGGTAACTTTACCGTGCCCAAGGATCTTACCTCTACTCTGCCGAAACCTCAAAGTGGAGTATGAAAGGATTAGGTCCTTTCTGTCCAACCTTAGTTGGTCGTATACTTTGGTGCTCAGTATGTCTGCCGAACTCCCATTATCGATCAAAATTCGATGAACTTCTTTATGACCGATCCTGGCACTGATAACTAATGTGTCATTTGGTCTGACATCTACACCATAAGAATCAACTTCTGTAAAAATTATTGGGTCCCAACCCTCCTTGATTCTCTTCTGGTCGGGCTCGATAGATTTGACATGAAGGTCTCTTCTTGCTACCATCGCTTCCCGAATTTATAAGGTTCTTTCCCTGTTACTCTTTCTAGTTACTGGCCCCCCGAAGATAGTATTTATTGCTCCTTCATCTTCAGGCTTCTTTGAGCTTAATTTTCTTCTTCTGTTGCCTTGCCGACTACCCTATTGCCCGTCCACTTTTTCAGTCTTTTTATGGACAATGTCTTTTAGGTGTCCCTCTCGGATAAGAGTCTCAATATGATCCCTGAGTTGGAAACACTTGGAAGTCTCATGTCCGTTTTCTTCAGTAATACTTTGTTGTGTCCTTCCGAGCAAAGAATGATTGCCTGAGAGGTTCTTTAGACATGTTCTTTTCTTCAAGGATTATGAGTACTTCTTCCCGAGTTTTCTTCAATGGGGTGTAGTTCACGTAATCACCTCGAAAATTATGGTATAGTTTGTCTGTCTTCGAGTTATAGTGTTTACGTCTCTCCCGACCATCTTGGGTTTTGTTCTTTTGCTTATCCCCCTTTTGGTTAGGGATTTTGGATGCGTTGTCCTTAGTTTTGGAAACTTCTGGTCATCCTCCATGCAAAAAATAACCACCTGTTATGATCTCCTCCTCTTCGGCCAAGGCGTAACCCCCAGCCGTGTCCATCATATCTACGTAGCTGGTAAATCGAGCTCTTCTCAAATCAAAAGAGAGTTGACCATTCTGCAGATTCTTAATAAATGCTGCAACTATGGCTTCGTCATTTGCGCTCCCGATCTCTGATACTGCCTAACCAAACCTTCCCAAATATTTATTGAGCGGCTCATCTTTTCCTTGTTTAAGCTGAGATAGGTGAGATACCGAATTCTTTTGTGCACGTTTCCAAGGAACTGTTGAGAGAATGCCTTACTCAACTCGTTGAAGTTGCTTATGCTTGCTGTTGACAGTCTACTGAACCATCGAGAACCTAAGTCTCCAAGTGTTTATGGGAAATTTAAACACAATAGAGCATCCTTGTTGATGTAATGGGCCATGGCACTTTTGTACCTTCTGACGTTCTCCTTTGGGTCTGTGTCTTTCTTGAACTGTTCCACATGTGGCATTCTAAACCTCTCTGGGAATGGCATTCAAAGGATTCTTTTGGTGAAAGGGTTGCCCGACTTATCATCTGACAGTTCATTACACTCGTAACGTCTGACTAGAGCATCCATTTGTCGGCGACTGTTCTGAACTTCTCGGGTCAAACGTTGTATGAGTATATCCCTGTCACCTTCTGGTTCTCCTATAGGATTGAACTTTGACTGATGACCAGTCCTTGTCTTTGCTCATCGAGTCCCTACTTCTAGGGTTTAGGATTCAGACCATGCGGTCAGACTGTGCCTCTTTGGCATTTTCGATGAGCGTATTGATCATTATTCCCAGAAGACAACGATTGATCCCTTCGGTAAATTTGTCGCTTAAACCGGCCCGTATTTTGCTCTGCTCGACTGGATTTGTACTTCCTGCGAGGGTATCTGTCTTCCTTGGGTTCGCTATCATCCTGGACCTGTCTTTCGAATAATATTTCTGGTCGTTCCATTGAGGTTTGACATTTTTTTAGAGGTGCGTCTGGTCTTGGGTGGACCATTACAGAGTGCAACCTGCCTTGCTGTTAGTCTGGGGTGTCCAATTGATGCGGCAAGGTTAATCCCTCCGTGGTGGAGAGACTGATTCCTTGCTTGGTTGCATCAGATATGAGCTGTTGCAAAGATGTCCGAAAGCGTTGTGCGATTTCCTCACTAGTTAGAGGGAAACACTAGATGCCAGCGATAGTGGCTGATTGATTTTCAACAATTAATGCAGCGTCAAGTGTGGTGTCCGCATCTAATCTGTCATCCGGTAAGTCTTGGTCGTGTCTGGAATTGCTGGCATCTCCTTCACCAGCCATTGTTTCATAGGGGATCTCAAAGTGTAGTTATATCAATAACTGTCGTGAGCCCCTTCCTTCTAGCACCAATTGTTGACGGTGGTTTTTGTCAATTGATCAGTCAACGGTCTCTAGTTTGCAAATATGAATTAAATGTATGGCAAAACACTAAAGAAAGTAAAAAGAGATGTAACATGGTAAAACTCCGGTGATCGGGGAAACATCCACGGGTTGTTGTCTAAGCAACTCAGTCGAATCCACTATAATGCTTTTAGTAATACACACTCTGCTCTCTCTTGTCTCTTTTTGTTGATGATCCCTTCACTTATATTTTGCAGGGATATTTATACATGATACTATTTAGGGTTTCTGGGGTGCTGCTAGGTTTTGGTATTGTGACGTACAAGTAGGGGATTGTAGAATTGGTTTTAGGATTTTTTTTTTTTCCTTGTTGATGTTGATCTTGTCTTTATTGTTATTGATTCCAAATCTGTTTTGGGTTTTGATGAGCTGTCAGAGAGATCGTTTTGTTTCCTTATGGGATTCTGCTTCCTATTAGTTGATTTGTGGTTGATCTCTATCAATTACATTGTACACAGGCGGTGGAAGAACTTCAATGGACGGTCTTTTCCTTCGTGCTGAGTATGACTTGTCGAGCATTATTCATACTCGACATACTCGGTGTTTTGTGCTTATTTGCTGTTCTGATTCTATACTCTGGCTATCAGTCTATGGAATGTCATTTCTTCCTCCCGATCAAACTCTTGGCTTACGTGGCCCATCCCATCCATGCTGTATGCTGAGTGTTATCTACAGCGAAGTTTACCCATAACAACCGTCAACAAATAACTGTCAAGAAAACCATATTTTCCTGTAGTGTTGACTTATCTTTGTGTTTTCTTCTTTTATAACCTTCAATTACTTTGGGTTTCTTCTTCTATATGTATGTGTATGTATGATGAATGCTATTGAGAAAGATAGCTTCATAATCAAACATAATCAAGTCTAATTAGAGACATATGCGATCTAGTTTTCTAGGATTTTAGGTTTTCACATGTTTGAGAGTTGTATTGTGATTAGTTTGATATCTAGGGTTATTTGTGGATTGATTGATTCATTTTATGATTAATAACCTTGAAATGTGCTTTGATCTTCTAATTGAACAAATCTAGGATTAGCACTTGTGATTTTATATTTAGAGCCTAATAGGATTTAATTGATTATTCATTATATCTTTGCTCTAAATTTTGGATAGAATTTTCATTAAATACATTTTGTGATTCTAGCATTTTTGTGTATGTTTCTAATATCTTGAATTTATGCTTCATGTATATGATTGATTCAAGTGTTAGATGTGTGAATGAAATTATGAGCCATATGTATTAGGTGTTTTTACAAGCTCTAGGTTTTAATTCAAGTTTTGTATCTAGACTATTTTGACTTTTGACTTGTGTTCTCACATGATTAAGTCTAGTTTGCATAGAATGTATTGATCACATGTTCTATGTTGAATTGCTTCTTTACATCATTTGCATTCATGGATCACACTTAGGAAGTCATTGTAAAAGGCATGAAGTCTTAACTAGGATAAGGTGTCCGGATAGTCAAGCAAGGAAGTCTTGGTTAGGACAAGAGGTCCGGATAACCAAGTAAGAAGTCATGGCTAGGATCGGGAAGGTCCGGATAGCTATGCATTGGAGGCTCTCTAGAGGCATGAGTGTCTTGGATAGGGAGTTGGCTACATTATTGGTAGGCCCGGGCATTTGGATAGACATAGACTCCAATAGAGAGTGGTACATGGGATGTGTATACACTCTTGAGGAATTTCTAATCTTCCAACGATGTTGGTTAGACATGGATTCCAATATATGGTGATTTCACATCATTGAGGGATTTCTTATCTACCAATAAGGATTGGGTAGACATAAACTCCAATAGAGAGTAGTTCATAGGTTCATCACTTTTGAGGAATTTTTAATCTATCATCCAATATATATAGTTTCCAATGGTTGTAGTTCAACCCGTGGATGTTCCCTACTTGGAGGTTTTACCACGTTAAAAAATCTCGAGTTAATTCTTTCAATCTCTCTCTCTCTCATATTTGTATATGTGTATGTTTTAATCTTGTTGCTCAATAGTCACTTGTGATGTATTTGGAAACAAGATTGTGTTAAGTGTGATATGCAAGCAAATCATTTAGATCATAATTGTATATATAATTCTTTTGTATATTGTATATTGATTCATTTGTGTATAATTGTATTTTGAAGCATACTTGTAACACACTGAATATTATTTGATATATAATTATTTTTTATTGATTAGTTTTTAATGTTATTCTCCCTCTTGATTTTTGTTGATGTATGGACAATGCTTTAATGATCACATGCTTATCTTGTCTATACTTGTATGTAAGGTTTATGTGTTGTAATATAAGCTACCTTGGGGGATAAACTTGAGTTTGTTTCAAGGGATTGAAAAAGGTGTAAAAACCTATTCCCCCCAGGGACAAACTTGAGTTTGTTTCAAGGGATTGGGAAGACATAAACTCCAATAGAGAGTAGATCATAGGTTGGTCACTTTTGAGAAATTTTTAATCTATCATCCAATATATATAGTTCCCAATGGTTGTAGTTCAACCCGTGGATGTTTCCTTCTTGGAGGTTTTACCACGTTAAAAAATCTCTTGTGTTAATTCTTTCTATCTCTCTCTCTTATAGTTGTATATGTGTATGTTTTAATCTTGTTGCTCAATATTCACTTGTGATGTATTTGGAAACAAGATTGTGTTAAGTGTGATATGTAAGCAACTCATTTAGATCATAGTTGTGTATATAATTCTTTTGTATATTGTATATTGATTCATTTGTGTATAATTGTATTTTGATTCATACTTGTAACACACTGAATATTATTTGACATACAAGTATTCTTTAGGGATATTATTATTTCCCCACCTGAGGTATACCCTATTATTAAGACGAGGACAGGGTTTGGGCTTATTGGCAGTTCTACCACTCAAATCAAACTTATGTTAACTAACCCCCTTCTGGCACCTTTTTCAACAGAAAAAGGTGAGTCTGACAAAATTCTAAGTTCAAAAAGACCGTAATACCCCCAATGGCCTTAAACGGTTGTTAAACTCTTGTGAACAACATCCAGCACGTGATTGTTATTAATGAAATTACAAAAGTGCCCTTTGAATCAGTTTTTTGAGGCAAACCAACAAAATTACAGTAGTGCCCTCTGAATCAAACCCTTAGGGACACTAATGACTATATGTGGCCTTATATATACCTGCTATATTCAAACTCATTCACTCACATATCAACCAATATTTTCATTCATCTTTTTCATCATCTATATTCAAACACATTCACTCACATATTAACTAATGTTTTCATTCATCTTTTTCATCATTAAAAAAAACATTCAAACCCATTTCATCACCTGCCAATATTTGTTCATAAATTTCATAACCCAAACACACATTCAATTTTTTTTTTTTTCATCTATTTCATCACCAAAAAACACATTCAAACACTTCTAATCGTATTCACCCACATTCACAATTGATTTGTCAATGACCAACCATGGAAGGAAGTTCAAATACAGGGAATATGGGAAGCAACATCAGTGGTGGATTGCTAATATTGAAAAACAAAACTTGTAGATGTGGTAAGAAGGCCGGTGTGAAAATCTCAAAGTAGTTTGATAATCGAGGGAAGTTGTATTATTTTTGTGAAAAAAGGCAATGCAATTTTTTTCATGGTGGGAGCCAGATGCAACAGAATTGTTGGGAAGCATGCAAGCTAGTGAAGAACTGAATAGGGTTGGAATTGATGAAAAATTGAAATTGCTAGATGTAAAGATGTAGAGATTGGATTCAAGTATAATTGGGATAATGCAAAATCAGATGACAAGTATAAAAGTCTATGTGGGTTAAAGAAGACGATGTGGCTTAATATGTTACTGTTGGTTTGTTCTTATTTTTTTTCTTTTTTGTTAGTTCTATAAACATGTAATGCAGTTGATGAATATCAGTTATCAATATCATGACAGTCATTATCAAATCATACACATGCTACGATATGAAATTCTTAATAAATATGATAAGTACTAATGTAAGCACTAAGAGTCACTAAGAGTTTAGTGGTACCAGATTCTACCAAAAGTCGACAATACCAGCCTTACATTGCAAATGTAAATGGTAAGCATTGCAAATGCTAAGCAACAAAAAATGGTTCACAGGGCAATTAAACAAAAGCTAAGCATTGGAAATGCTTCACAGTACTGGCAACACAAAATAGTACCTAAAAATAGTACCTTAAACAGTAAGCAATACAAAAGTAAGCATCCTAGTTCAACTACATAACCTATTAAAAGTTCAACTATTGAAATAACTAATCAGTCCAACTGGGTCACTTGGGAGATTGGTTGAGTTTGAATCTGTGTGATAGGTTGTGAAGACTTGTCACCAACATGTTTTGCTAAAGCCTTATGTCTTTGTAATTTTAATAAAACAAAAATTAATTACAAAGAATACATAAGAAGGAAGGAAATGAAATAGAAATATAAGGAAGTAGAAAACATCACCTTTTTGGAAGGGTTTGAAGATGATGAAGCACTTTCGTCTTCAGTTATAGTAGGTTGTTTCTTTGAAGCCTTTTATTTATGTACAAGAAAGGAATACCAAAATTATACAGGTCAAAAAAATTAAATTCAAAAAAATTATATAGGCCACCAACTCAATTAAATTCAAAACAGAACAAATCAAAAAATTAATAATTGATTACCTTAGTTTCTTCAGGTCTACCTTTAGTTTTACAAGTCATAGAATTGTGCCCAGGTAGTTGATCGAACCCAAATTGGTATGATTTTGGCCCTCACTTTCTTCTCTTTTTGCTTGATTCTTGGGCAATATCCCATGATTTAATGGTGTGAATTAAGTGTTTTTAGGTTTTTATAAAGTTCAGAGGCATTGGAGTAATATTGGTGGCAAAAGGGGCTGAGATTGTAAAAAGTGTGTGCAGGTAATTCATCTTCAAAGAGGCATATCTCTCTCCATAGATCAAACCACATTTCCAATTATATATATTAGGAAATCCTCGGAAGTCTAATTTCTAGCGGTTTTTACAGATTACAATTCTGAGTCTTCTACAGAAAGTTATGTCCATTTTAGTAACTGTTGCGCATTCCCTGTCGCCACGGTGACCCTAGGGCGACGCCATGGCGAACTCCACTTTCTAAAAGCAACGAATGAACGTTTTTCAAGCCATTTTTGAGGGGTATTCTTGTCTTTTCATGCCCATTTCATACCCTAGCTTTTCTAACATATAAATACACCATTTTATGCTAAGAATTGATAACTCTTGACATCTCTTGACCACCAAGAAACCTCCTTTCTCCACCATTCCTTATCTCTCCATTTTCTTTTCTACCTAAAACTCAACATCTAGATTACTCCATCTAAATCATTCCTCTCTATCCATCTTCTGCACCCATTTCCTTTGTCACTTTCCATATGACTCCACCTATCTAGACACATCCTCAACACCCACTCTTTGAGGATCAAGCTTACAAGAGAGACCCAATGGTGATTTCTCTCCATTTTACTTCCTTTTCTTGTTTGTGTATATGTGTAATTAAAACCCCCATTTTAGGGGATGATTTGAGAGACTTTTTGGACATGAGTATTTATTAATGCTTTGAATATTATGTTTGTATGATTTAAGTTTTATTTACTTTTTAATTAGATCTTGCACTTATGTGATTAAATGAGTATTGACACACTTGTTGATTATAATATGTTGTAGGATTTATTTGTGACAAAATTGGTTGAGTTATTGACACACTTAATCAATTAGTGCACATAGTGAATAGGATAGGCTTTTGGAGGGGTGATCAACCTCGATTGCCTAGACCATTTGATCATCACTAACCGATCCCGCCGTGACCCCCTCTCCATAATCGGTTAGGCATTATGTTGGGAAGTTGCTTAGGGTTCGTAGTGACGACCTAAACAACACTTTTGAATGAGATTGGTCCTTGATTGTGTAGATAGTTCATTAAATAAGCCATGTATGAATTGCTCGTTGTCCATTAACTACTCTATCATTTCCCTAGAATTCCTATTAATTGTTTATTCCATATATCTTATCTAGATTTGTTGAGCATTTCATTTTATTAGTTTTATTAGGTTTATTTTACATGTATGTTTAATGGCTTGACAACCCATTCACTCATCCATTTATCTATGATTTATTTTATCGTATTTAGATTAGATAATTAATTCAACTAATTACTGTAATTCCCTATTGAACGAATCCTATTTGCCACTTTACTAATTTTCTATTTAAGTGGATTTTTAAGTGGTGAAATTGGTTTTCAAAATGATCATATTTTAAATATCATTTTGTTGAGCACACACGACTCATCAGTAGTCTACACTTTCCACAGACAACACCACCACTTGTAGCAGCTTTAGGTTTCTCATTTGATTCCCTCTTCCTGACTAGTTTTGGCCTTCTTGGTTTTCTTTTTAGGGTTGGTGGTTGAATAGGTGCTCCTACATGATCACCCCATACACACAAATCTGGAATGAGATGTATTATGTAGTTATAGGTTCTAAGATAAGCAGCCTTGGACAATGCAGGGTTAATAAAATCTTCTAAGCTGTTCTGATTACCAGTAACACCAAAATGGTGTCTAATACCAGCCAATGCGTGACAGCATGGCACCCCACTAACCTGCCATTGGCCACACTCACATGTTTTATCATTCAAGTTGGCAGTGTATGCCCTATTTAGACCCAACATCTCATACTTCCCTTCACTTGAATACAAAGTTCGAAGAACTCTACACTCCACACTATTTTCCTTAATTTTCTTGTTCACTGCTTATGGTATGCCATTACCCCATCTGCTGCACTCCTCTTTCCTTAGTTGAAACCTACTCATCAGCATTCTTCTTATGTATTCCATCAAGCCTAAATAATTCCTAGACCTACAATCTTTAAGCATGCTATTAAAAGCTTATGTCATACTGTTAGATCAAATGCATGCCTTGACTAGTGACAATGTTCAATGGCAGCTAAATAAGCCATAGCTTCAAGGTTTATACTTCCTATATCTTGCAAACACTTCTTAAACTCATGCTTGTCACCAGCTTTACTAGCTTTCCAGAAGAGCTTCCTCATCTTTTGTCTACTGTATTGTTTACTAAAATTGGCATAAATATGCCTTGCGCAGAACCTGTGTCAAACATGAAGCAGTGAAATTAATATATGGATTTAAATATATATATATATAATTACAGCAAGTTATTCAAATTAATACCTTACGCTTGCCTTTGGCCAATACATCTTCAAAGCCCCAATTACACCCTTCTACATGTCACTCATGAAGCAGATAGGTTTATCCTCTGGGTACTTTAAGAAACAACGCAGCTGCCACAAAAACCAGGACCAACTTAGTAATGTTTCACCTTTACAAATGTAGTAAGCTAGAGGGTACAATCCAGAGTTTGCATCTAATGCAACAGCTGAAAGGAGAACTCCTCCATAAGGCCCTTTCAAATGGCATCCATCAATGCCAATAAAAGGCCTGCAACCCTTTAGAAATCCCATCTTCTGAGCTTCAAAGACAAAAAGCTGTTGGAAGATGGTGGTGTCTGTCTGAAGACGAATATAGGCAGCTGAATCAGGGTTGCACTGTTGCACCATTACTGTATGCCCCCTTAAATGGGTAAAACACTATGTATGCTCTTTAAGCAGCACCTTTAAAGCCCTCCTTTTTGCCTTGTACAACCTCTGAGAATCAACCGTGACATTGAATTGATCTCTCAACTGATCAGAGATAACCCCACAATGAATTCTAGGATTGTTCTTGACAAGAACCTCAAACTTAGGCCCGGTTTGATTTTTCCATTTAACACTGAATGGTACTTAATGTGTACCATTCAGTTATTTTGTTTGATTTTTTAAGTGTTAAAATCACTTAATGAACCCCTAAAAACACTTATTTTGAAAAGTGAAATTTTTTTCATTTTTCACTTAACACAAATCCAGTAGAATTTAATGCAAAGTTTTACTTCCAAAATTATCCTTACTAATTTAATCTATTTCCAAAACTAACTACTTGTTCTATATATATATATATATATATATTTTTTACATGAAATCTATAAATTATATAATTATCCAAGTTTATTCCAAATCAATTAAAAAATAAATTATACACATGAAGTAGATTGCTAATAAAAACATATTGATGAACTTCATTTTGTCCATAATATACACATGAAGTAGCCCATTAGTTTTATAATGTCACTAGCTAAGAGCTTAGTAATTATTAGATTCTATACAATAACATAAATTTGAAATATTATTAATAACTAAATAAATTTATTTTAGAATTATATTAAAATGTAAATATATAACAAATAATAGTTAGAAGGGCATAGATGTAAAAGTATTTATTTTCAGATATTTATAACTTAAAAAAACAAACAACTTATCACTTATATTCAGTTTTCAGTGAAAAAAAAATAAACAAACTTGTTTTTTAGTTTTTAGTTTCAATCACTATTCAGTTGTCAGTAACATTCAGCACTGTTCAATCTTCAGACAAAAAATCAAACGGGACCTTATTTGCAATCCACTTTGCCATAGTCTCTTGACTTTTATAAATTCGATAGCAAGTATGGTTAATGTTGTAAGTCTTCACTTGCATAGTTGTCTCATCACCAAAAGTGGAAGCATGCAGCCTCTATGGACAATTTTCAGCAAGGTATGCCCAAGTGAGCCTATTCTTATCATTTTTTATCTTCTTGAAATTAAAACCCTCATGAATTGCATAATCTGTCAACAACCCGCTCAATGTATACACACTATCATATGTCTGCCCTACCTCAAACCTAATTGGACAGCCTACAAGTTGCTTGAAAGAGTTGCTCTTCATCACTGTTTGAACTTTAGAATCACATCTTTCATCATCAGAGTCACTAAAGAACTCATCTTCACTGTTGTATTGGTAACTTTTAAACAAATCATTATCAATTTCATATGGCATCTCACACACGGATTCAGGAACCTCATGTATCACTGCTAATTCCCTCAAACCAGGAACCCCACCCATTTCATCAGTTTCAGCACCCAAATCAACACCTAAAGCCACTACATCAGTCTGATCACCTAACCCATCTGCACCAACATGCTCATTCTCTCCAACATCATCATTATCTCCATCAAAATAAAAATTATTTTCTCAAAACCACTAAAATCGACTTCATTTAGGTCTATCATGAACCTAGGTTATGGGTTGGGAATGTCAGAAGATAAGGCTAAAGGTGCAACTGGGATATATGGCATATTTCTATTTCAAACATTATTTTTGTTTATTTGTGCTCACTAAAGCTCCTAAACACTTCTAAAATCTCAGTATCACTAGTCAGCTCCTTCTTCTCATCTGACCAAGGTAAATAAACCCACACACAGTACTCATCAATAGGCACCACGTGCCTACCAGTTTCTATTTCAGAAAAAGTATGCATGAGGACAATCATACTTATGTGCTCAGCATAGGTACCAAGTTCTACCACCCTAGTGTCTATAGTGACATATATTTCGAATATATCCTCCATTTAAACACTGCCAAGCATCAAGAATAAAAATCAATCACCAAAACCCTAATTTATATCGTTCAATGTAAACAAAACCCTAATTTACTGAAAACAAAAGCAAAACCAAAACAACATATTCACCCTCATTTTTAACATTTTTAATGTTAATCATCAAGTAATCAGTGAAACAGAACATAAACATCAAAACGACAGATACCATGCAATGAATCATACATATCAAAAGAAATAATTAAAAATAAAATTTGATAAACCTTTCATGCAAAAAATAAAAAAAACTTTTAAATCATAACATTCAATTGCAACCAAACCCTAAATTACTGAGAACACAACCAAAACAACATATTAACAAAAAAATTTAACGTTTTTCATGTTTAACAACCACCAAAACATCAATTACACCATCAATTTGATATGCAGCAACACCAAACCAAAAACCCCTAAATTTCATATCATAGAAACCCTAATTAGTAAAGTTAAACAAAAATGAACACAATAAAACACAATCATGCATCCAAATTCTCCCAGAATAAGCAAAAACAAGAAATAGAAGTTTGAATATACCTTTGCAACCAAAACAACCGGTTTGCTTCTCAAATCTTCTTCCTTTCAACAACCCTTTAACATTACTAACACTATAACTAAACTAACCCTAAAGGAAACACTGCTACAATCGAGAAATCAAAGTTTTCATCAGGTTATAGGTGACTGTAGGGTTGGTTCTGGCACGAAATGGATTGTGAGAAAAACTGTCAATGAGGGTTTTGGTTGTTTCTCTCTAGAATTTTCTTTGGGACCACGACAAATATATATATAGTGGGAAAAGTAAACATTTGGTAAGTGGAACAATGAGGTGGCATCACCCATTCCACTTGTTTTTATTTTAATTACTTATATTATTGAAATACAATTTTGAATTGTCTGAAATAACCTTCAAGTTTTGCCCTCATAAGTTAAATGATGTTAAAGACCTTTTATTTTAACAGTCAACGTCCAAATGAAACGGAAAAGGTGCCAGAAGGGGGTCAATTAACATAAGTTTGATTTGAGGGGGAAGGACGGCCAATAAGCCCAAACCCTGTCCTCGTCTTAACAATAGGGTATACCTCAGGGGGGAAAATAATAATATCCCTATTCTTTATTGATGAGTTTTACTAGATTTAATAATAGGAATCTATTACGAACAAAGAGAATATGAATATCACACAAACTCTAGAACATGGCTTCTATTCTAGGTAATTCATGAGTCAATTTCCCTTAATTATGTCTTATTCCAATTAATTGTTGGAACCAAGGATAGATTCGTATGGTGCCCGACTTGTATCCTTACAACATAGATCCTAAAATTACGCTCCTAAGATGGCCAATCAAAGAAACAAAAATAATAGAAAAACAATTCTTATGGAGAAATTGAATTCATCATATAAGAAAAATAATACTTCATTAAAACAACTTGTCTATGGAATTGAAATTATGTCTAGTGCTTAAAGTTAGCCCTAACTAATAAGAAAATTAGCTAGAAATAAAAACTAGAAAAATAAACATCTAAACTAAAGAAAAGTAGAAGAAAAGAGAATGTTGATGGAGTTTTCAATCTTCACTCTTCACTCTTTTAGAAAACTCTTGGTATTTATAGGTGGTTCCTCTTGTAAATTCCCAATTTGTATTGATGTAGGAAACACACCAAGTAGGAAGACGATTTAAACACTGAATGATAATCCTTTCCTAACTTGGATTTCCTCATTTGATGATTGACTCCTAATTTGAGTTTAGGAAGTTTCCCAAACATGTCTTGATCTCTTAAAGTCATTAAGATTTGATATGGGAAGTTTTGGGACGAATTTGGCCCAATTCAGAGTGGAAATCCACCAAAAATACGTAACACCGCTGCTTGGGCCGCTCCGGAGGTCACCCCCGGTCCAAACCACAAAGTTCTTCTGATGTTTACTGCTGCCCAGGCTGCTCTGTATGCAATTGTGCACGAACTATGGTCTATCCTGCAGTGGGCTTTTCCAGCTTTAACCTTCGGTTACTAAATTAGTCATAACTTCATCTAGAAAACTTGGATTGATGAACCGTAAAGTGTGCTGGAAACTAAACTTCTGGGTATTTTTGAAAATATGTAGATCTCAACCTGGTTCAATCTGAGGAGCGAGATATGGTCTTCACAAGTTGGATGTACTGCAGAGGCATTTCTCCAAACTTTTTCTAACTTTTTGTCATCAAACTCACTTCAAGAGCTATCTTCTACACAATCTCAACAAACATGTTAAAACATTCAATTATACTCAAGAACATAACATAAAACATTGGAATCAAGGGTCTCAAATATCAACATTTATTGACCTAACAAATACCCCCAAACCTAGCTTTTGCTAGTCCTCGAGCAAAATCGAAACAAAAACAAAAAGACTTGATTCAACATGACTCAAAATAAAAACAAATCAAACAAAAACGACAAGACAAATTCGCATACCATTAAGAACTGAAGCACACACAACACACTTACTCAAAACTAAAATCATGCGATCAAGTACTTGCATCATATCTCATGCCTCAGCCATTCACCAAAATTCTCAGCTTGCAAACAACATACTCAAATGCCATGGAGGGAATTCGTCTCAACTCTAAGTCTTGACAAGATATCACTCGATTTTCACTTGAAACCTAGGCAACACTCTCAACAAGCATATGCGATTGAATTTATGCACAAGAAAATTTTAATTTATATATCGCATATGAGTATATAGTAGAAAGAGCGCTAAGATTTATGCAAAAGATCTAATGAATGGAATCAAATACTAAGAACAAGATAGAGCACATACTTGCCTCAACTCCCAAGCTAGAATCCCCAAAAGATTAGTTAGGTCTTTCTTTTAGGTTTTAATGGGGCCATTGGGTGAAGGGTTAATAGAAAGAACGGAAAAGGAAATTCAAAGAGCCTAAGATCATGCTAAGAGATGTATCGTGATATGTTGATGCGTGGACATCTCTCCTTTGAATCTTCTTTGCAATCAAGCTTCTTCATCAATTTCTTCAACTTCTTTTTCAAGTAAATATTCAACTTGAATTCATCTTCTTTTTCCATCATTCTTTCTTTATTCTTTTCATTGCTTTGCTCTTCTTCAATTCTTGTTTTTTTTTTTCTTCTTCTTTTTTTTTTAAAAAAAAAAAAACTTTTGATTCCTTTCTTTACCTTGATACATACATGCTTTAGAACTTACCCATGCTCCTCTTCTTCTTTTCTTTGTCTTCTTTTTGAACTTGAATTTGAACTTCATCTTCTTCCACTCGACATGATCCCAAGCTATTGGGTACGGCCAATATATATTGGATATAAGGGATAAGGATTATGTGGGTGATGAAAGAAAAAGGCTTATAAGTGTTTGGTTTCAAAAGGGCTAATGGAGCACACACATAGGTAGGGAAATTTAAGGCCTTTTATGTAGGTAAGCACACATTGCCTAACATCACTTCTTAAGGTTCATCCAATATGAGAACAAGAATAAAATATGTGATACCTTTAAAAGAGAATAGTTCATTAGTATCCAATGCAAAAGCCTAATGAGATCAATCTAAAACAATGAAGAACATGAAGAGTGTATAGGAGTAGAAACAATAAAAAAAAAAAAACCCTCTTAATTTACTCAATTTAAGACTGTGATACTCACTAGGGTAGTCTCCACAATTCTTCCATAAACAAACAAGCATGGCATCCACTTACCAATCATCAAGATTCAGGCTTTAACTCAAAACATGATACACTAACTATCAATGCAATCCTAAAGTCAAGAATTCATGTGCATAGCATGCCATTAGACTCAAATCAATAGCAAACTTGTCAAAAACGACAAAACTAAAAGCAAAAACACAAAAATTGACTCAATTTTCAAAAAATATGAACTATGTCCACATTCAAGTGCGTATCTCTATAAACACTCAAAATAATTTGCTCAAATTTTGACACAAGAAAATAGACATGCAAAAAAAAAAAAAAAAAAAAAAACCACTTTTCATTCAGAAAATAGTTCAAAAATGGATTTAGAAAAGTGTGAAAATGAGCGATGAAAACAGCTCACTCATAGATTCGCGAAACAGAGCATCGCTTCTGACATTTGGTCGAAGAATTGATCATAACTTTTAAAATACCAGCCAGAAAATTACGTTCTTTATACCGATGGATTCTTATCGAAAAATTGAAGAATACAACATGGAAAGAAAAATTTATTTTCTTGCCAAAAGATACAATTTTAACAAAAACGTTTGCACCCAAATATCTCCAGCAGAACACAAAAACTCAAAAATTCAACACACAAAAACGAAACGAAAATAAACCCACACCCCCAAACCTAATCTAAACATTGTCCTTAACGTTTGAATAAGAAATATATGATGTATAATGATGGAAAAGTTAGGAAGAGGAGTGACACAATAAAAATATTTAAAACAAAACAAAAAGGAAAGAAAAACCTGGATGGATTGCCTCCAACCTAGCGCTTAGTTTAACGTCTCAGGAATATTTCATTAATTATATTAATAAAGAAATAGAGATACAAGAGACGCACAAACTCCATAATAATCAAGATGTAACAGCTTTCAAATACAGTCTGGGTTGTTTATTTCAAAAGGAACATTCTTGAAAATATCTTAAACAAGAAAACTAACAATGAAGAACTATGATTTATTAATTCTTGTTTGATTAATATAACTGTAATGTTGAGCTATCCCAATGTACTCTCCCTCATAGTGAATGCAGCATTGAAGAATTCATCCATGGCTTTATTAGAAGACCCCTTGTAGTTTTTCTCATCTTTGATGGCATTCTCAATAATCTCCTTAGCTTCACAAGCTTTCCTTTTCATTTCCTTTCCTTTGTCTGTCTCATTCATCACCAACTCAATTTTAGCCACTATCTCTTCATGTTTTATCTCACAAATCTTCCCTCTAGCAACCTCCACACAAACCCCAATCTCTTCCTCCAACAACTTAACATTGTAAAACTGCTCTGCTGCCATAGGCCACCCCATTATTGGAACGCCGTGACTCAGAGATTCAAGAACAGAATTCCATCCACAATGACTCAAAAATACAGATACAGATTTGTGAGACAAAATATCCACTTGAGGTGCCCAATTGTGAACTACCAGCCCTTTTCTTGAGAGTTTGATTCTCTCTTCGAATCCTTCAGGCAACCACTCATTGGCTTTAAATTCAGAGTTTATATCAAAACCCGATGGAGGCCTAACAACCCAGATAAAATCTTTGCCAGAAGCCTCCAAAGCCAGTGCCAGTTCCATCATTTGTGATGGAGCTATGGTATTCTGTGACCCAAATGACACGTACAAAACTGAACTGCAAGGTTTTGTATCAAGCCAATTTTTACAAACTTGTGAGGAGATTCCAAGTTGTTTTCCAGCTCGATCTTTGCTTCTGGTGGACAAAAGAAGAGGTCCAATTGGCCAAACTTGTGGACAGATTTCTCTCCTGAAATACATCAGTCCAATCTTGTCAAGTTCCTCCACTGTGTTGACCAAAATTCCATCAACATTCTTCCACAAAGTAAGCAATTTCTGCAACGACACTGAGAAAGAATCACTCCCATCAGCAACTCTTAGATAATCTGTTAGCTGGGTAACATGAATTCTCGAAGCTTCTGGAAAATCTGGCAAGAGAAATTCATCGGAATCGGTGTTTTTGTGAGGTAGGTTCATCCACATAGAGTAGTAACAAGCAAAACCAAAGCCACCACCTGCTATAAAGAGAGCATGAAACACACCAAACTCATGTGCAATCTCAGCACACCATCCAAAGAATATGCCTGTGATGATACAGAGTGGTTTCTTTTGACCATTCTGTTCACTAACTAGACCAGAAACAAGTTTCCTGAAATGGGGTTTGAAAGATAAAGTAGCTTCAATGAGAATGGGAACCAGATTATAGGGAATAGAATCAGTGTTTTCAGTGTCAGGAGGGAGGTTGTGATCTGAGCTATCAAAGGGGATTTCAACAAGACTGAAAGAGGAGTCTGGAGGGAGAGATGATCTGAGTTTGTTGATGTTTTTCTTGGTGTTAACAAAAGTAATGGTGTATTTGTTCGTTTTTTCTAGTTGAAATGCTAATGCTAGGAAAGGGATTATGTGGCCTTGTGCCATGAATGGAAACATTACTATGTTCTCTTTGGTTTCAGCCATGAATTCTTGTTAAAGGTTGACCAGAGAATAGTGTGGTATATATAATCCAAGAGGGATAGAAGAGAATAGATGAAAAGAAAAATCAAATTTGTCATCTAAATATGACATTATTATGATTTATGACTAAATGAATATGTTCACTGTTCACTCAAGTTTTTCTCTCTATATAGCTTAGCTTTTAGGAAGCACGGATAGTCCATTTGGTGGAGGTAACTCTATCTTGTTCGGATACTCCCTGGATACTCCCATATATATATCCGACATGTCAAATGGTGTATCCGTTGACTTTTTCACGAGTTTGACTGGAGAATAAGAGGGATACAACAAGGATACAGTGAGGATACGATGGGATACGGTGGAATACAGTCAGGATACATTTGGGTAATATTATAATTATTTTTGTATAAAATTGGGTCTTATTATAATTTCAAAAAGTTTAGGTTAAAAATGAAATTTGTAAATACATCTGTCAGATTATAGACTTAGGGCTTATTTTCAGTTTAATCGGTTGATGCTTGAAAGTTAAAACGGAGAAAGAAGAAAAGAAGAGGAAGAATATAAATAATCAAATATGTTTTCATATATTATTAACTTTTTAATATATAAATATATATTATTTTTACTGACATATTTAATATATTTATATCCTAGTTTTTAGAGATTTGTTGTATCCTCAGCCATCACTACTCGCCGACAAAACAAACGTATGTTGTTTGTCATCAGTGATAAATATCTCATTAAATTATAACGTACAGCCATCACTACTCACATAGTCACATATCTGATCAAGGAAGGCATGAACAACTTGCGAAAATATTATAAAATAAATACTAGACAAATAAGAACATCTTTAAAAAACTCTTTAAATAAGATATTTGTTAAAATTAAATAGGATATATCGACAGTATTTATTTATCTACTAGGTATTTTATTGAAGCTTTTACTATTATTAGGACTCGAACCGTTGATTTAAAAGTCATTTATCCAAACTCTAAGCTCCAAACTTATCTATCTATCAACTAAGCTATACCCCTGTTGACAGTGGCACGTTACTTTTAAAATGAATTACATTCGAATTTGATTATCGAAGCCAAATCACATGGATATGGGGATAAAAAAAAGATGATATAGCAAACTTTGAAAAGGATATATATCAATATTAATTATCAAAAGTCACGAGTGAGAAAAAAATAAACAAGCATCAGTGCATCACGAATGACGAAAAAGGAAAAAAAAAAGTATAATAAAATGATTAAATAGCCACTTGAGCTATGACGATATCCCAAATGAGCGTTGGCTGCTTATTGATATTTCAATTACAATCATTGCAATTTGCACATTCTAAGTATCTACTGTTATTCCATCTACTCATTGTCTAACCCAACCAAAGGTCTTCATCACGTAAATAATTAAGGATTTTCATACACTTGGGCCTCTTGCCAATGTGGTCGGACTCTCCCCTGGGAGCCTCCACCACCACGGTTCAACGCCCAATGTGTGCGTGTGTATATTTAGATTATTTATCCCCCTTGGCCATTAATCCCAAGGGTGGTTAGGTGTCCCACCAATTGTGGGTGCTCTCTTCCCGTTTGTGGGAGTTGTAATTCGGGCTACGCTAGTAGGGTCCAATCTCGCCAGGTCCCGGCATTTGTTGTATATTCAAAAAAAAAAAAAAAAAAAAAAAAATTAAGGATTTTCATCCAAATTGATTATAAACACAATCATATTTAAATAAAACAAACTTCATAAGTATAATGGATTTCAATGATATATCATGTCAACTCCCAATAAAATATGGCAGTGCCTGCTTGTTAGTTCGGGGTTGACTGCTATACGAGATTCTAAAAGTCCCTGTATGTGCAAACCAAAATAATTAAGCTTTATTGTTTGGCCAAAGAGTAAAGCTTCAGTTAAATTTTGGTAACTATTTTACAATTTTTGAAATTTTAACTTATAACCAGTTTCAAAGCTTTGATAACCACTTTTACAGCTTCGTAAACCATTTTTAGGGTTTTGGAAACCATTTTTTACAGTTTTTGAAATTTTGACTTGTAATCACTTTCATGGTTTGGTAACCATCTTTACGGCTTCAGTAATAATTTTTATAACCATTTTACGATTTTTGAAATTTTAACTTGTGCTTTGGTAACCACATTTTTTGCTTTGGTACCCCTCTTCACGGCTTCAGTAACCATTTTACGATTTTTGAAATTTTGACTTGTAACCACTTTCACGGCTCCGGTAACCATTATTACGGCTCCGGTAACCATTATTACGGCTTTGGTAACCATTTTACTATTTTTTTTTATAAATAATTTGACTTGTAATCACTTTCATGGCTTTAATAAACACTTTTACGGCTCCGGTAACAATTTTTATGACCTTGGTAACCATTTCATAATTTTTAAAATTTTGACTTGTAACCATTTTTACTGTTTTGTTAACCTCTTTATGGCTCTGATAACAATTTTTGCACCTTTCGTAACAGTTTTAAATTTTTTGAAATTTTAACTTATAACCACTTTTACGGCTTTGGTAAACACCATTACATCTCCAGTAACCAATTTTACCACTTTGATAACCATTTTGCTGTTTTTAAAATTTTGACT